>CM053401.1:34236819-34310456 GCA_028644305.1 Xerus rutilus
CCAGCCTCTGCAACAGCGAGGCACTAAGCAACTCAGTGAGACCCTGTCTCTAAATAAAATACAAAATAGGGCTGGGGGTGTGACTCAGTGGTCTAGTGCCCCTGAGTGTAATCCCTGATTCCCCCTCCCCCCCAAATGATACTAAAAGCCTCAGTTATATAATTTACTTGTTCTACATTGTGGTTTCCTTGCAAAAGACTTTTGTAAAGTCATTTCTGTTTTGTGGGTTTAATTTAATTAAACCTAGATAATATAATGAGTAAATACGCTTAATTTAACCCATAAAACTGCAGTAAATCACAACAGGTTGATGGGAGTTGATTAGATGGGATCACCACTGTCAATCTCTGGGAATGAGTACCTTTCTCTTTTCCCTAAGGACATCTCTTATGCTGCTCTTGCCAAGGGACCATTTCATGGACCAAGAGAAGGGCTGTTTGTTCTGTATATATTAGTTGAGCTTACTGCTATTTTTTTATTTGAGTAGAATTAAGCATAGGTAGATGCCCTCATTATTTTTTTTTCTCCTGTATCCCAAATGGATTGCTTGGCACTATCCTTGGAGCACACACACCCCTGGGATGCATGGACTGCCTTAAGAAATTATTGATTCAGAAAAGAAATTCTCACATAGGCAAGGATGTTTCCATTAAAAAAAAAAAACTAAACCCTGCTCATTTTGGTTGCTCAGCCATTTTATAGAAAATGAAATGACTTTGAAATGAATTGTCTTTATAGAGATCCATAATTTGCAAGCAAAACCCTCACTCTACAAAATGTGAAATGTTCTAAGCAACAGCTGTGAGCATTTCAAACATGTACTACTTTTTAACGGTTCAACTGTTGCCAAGGGAAATTGAGTTGGCTTCAAAATCTTTCTTGGTTTTAATTCTACATTTACCCTCAATCAGAGATTGAGGAAATAGGTTCTGCTTGGCTGGGATACTGAACTTTCATGAAGACTGAGATATAGAAATATAAGTTTCTTGAAGGTAGAAACCAGACTGGTAGTATTCTATACAGTTTTATCTGGCCTACTGGTAACCATGTCTATGGGAGCAAAAATGGGCATAAGCTCATACAGTGGCCAATCATCTGGAGACAGTAGGGGGAGCCGGTTTCCATCTAAGAGTCACCTTTTGGCATTTCCCATTTTAGTTTAAAGCAGGAATATATTTGTATTTTGTGGCACAAAAATCATTTTTCCACCCGAGCCATTTTTGGGAGTAGGTATACAAATTTGCAACAGTTGAATGTTAGATAGACAAGAGAAACACAAATGCATTTTTTTTTGGCTGTGATTTGTATATATGGTACACAGAACATTATACAGTTCCATTCCCTAACTGCACAGAAAACATGATATAATACTGAGGGGGAAAATTATGCTATAGAACATATTAACATAAAAGGAAGAAAATTCCTGAAGCACACCAAAATGCTTACAGTGGTTATCTCTGGGTTGAGGAATTATGAATGTTTATTCTTTTCTTTACCCGCCCCTCCTCCACCGTTGGAGTTTCAAACAATTGGCGCCCTGATGTTTGTAGTTTGCATTTAGGATTTCTTTCTTTTTTGCCTCAAAAAATGTGCGTAGCATGCATTCCGATGGACAATCCAAGCATATTCTCTGCAAATGCACCATTTTGGCCTAGGGTTCACCAAAGATGCAAGCACATTTGTAAATATTTTATCACGTGCTCTGGAAAGAGGTACGTAAAGTCTTCTTGGTTAAACTGTTAGGGACTCAACTTGCCAATTAAAAGCTCCTACGGTTTGCAGATGGGTCTTCCCGACTCTGAAGCAGCCAGCTGGCCAATGAGGTTAGCTTGGTGACAGTGTTCCCTTCTTCATAAACTAAATGAACGCTGGCCACCACGGAAACTTGCAAGGCGCTTCAGGGAGCCGATATTCAAAACAGACATTGAGGGAAAGGAGATGAAGTGAGAGAGAAAGTAAAGCTTTACCCAACCCTCAGTCAGGCCCTGGGGGTTTAAATTTCCGTGTCAGGCTCAGGCCTTCTACAAGGTTCTGTGGAGAGAAGCTGCTGGGGTTTTCCCAGCAGGCTTCAAGGGACCCATTTATACTAGCAGTGGCACGCCAGCGCGGGAGGGGCATCTTATTTCTTTCTCCGCGGCGGCGTGCGGTTCAGTCCTGAATGGGACTCTTCGAGCCGGGAGGGGACACCCTAGCCACTGAATGGGGCGGACTTAAGGCCCAGCGTCTCGCCCACCCAAGCCCTCGGAATCCTCCGGTTGAAAAGGACAGCAGTCCAAAGGCTCCAACTGCACGGAGCCTCTCTTGTTGATGTGCTAGTCGTACATTTCGGAATTAAGGAGCTTCTCTCAGACCCGGACAGAGTCGCATACCCCTTACTCTCTTCACTTCTGCCCACCCAGCAGCTTGGCGGAAGCTCCAGCCGCGCGGGCCGAGCTCGCGGCTGCATCCGGGTCCCTCACGCCTCGGCCCAATCCTCGGCCTCTTCTCTTCCCACCCTCCTGTTTCTCCGCCCCCCCCCCCCCCGCCGCCAGTCCCTGATCAGCTCTCAGCCGAACATGCTGGCAGGGGAGTGAAGGCAGACGCCGGCCAATGAGGCCTCGCTTCCCGTTTGAAGTCTCCAGTGGGCGGGCGTCGGAGGCGGGCGCTGCTGGCTGAGAGGTTCGGTTGAGCGTGTGCCATGGATCCAGCCGCCCGGTGATATTGACAATAGGAGAGAGAAAGGGGCATTGACTGGGACCCACCGCGGGTAGCGAACGGCGGCTCTGGCAGCGGCAGCTCGTGCTCCAGTGGCTCCTCCTCCTCCTCCCGACTCCTCTGCCTGCTGCCGCTGCAGATCCAATCTTCCTCCCACCCTTCCCCCCCTCCCCACGTCGCCGCCGCCGCCGCCGCCGCCGGGTCCGAGGCTACGAGCTGAGGCGCCGCCCGCCGGGAATGTGAGCGAGGAGCCACCGGCGGAGCCGCAACGGGGTCGGTGCCGATTTGATGGGACGGGTCCGCGGGGGAGGATCGTGAGGCCGCCGCCGCCGCCGCCGCCGCTGCCGCCGGAGCGCTGAGGTTCGGGTCCGGCCCTGAGGCCTAGAAGCGCCGCCGCCGAGGAACCGGAGGGACGCCGCACCGGATAGCCGTCGCCCCGGGCTCCTCGCAGCTGACCGGACCTCTCTCCCCCTGCAACTCCGGGTCTCACCGCTCGCCCCCGCTGCGGCCCCCTCGCCCTTCTCCCGCCCCTCGAAACCACAGGTCATCTTTGGATTCTTCCCCAGAAGCTTCAAGGTAACTTCGTCCCTCCAGCACCGCGGCTCTCCCGCTTCCCTTCCTCCTCTCGGTTCTCCTGGGGAACCTGCAGGGCACCGGACTTGGGAAGGCCTGGCCCAGGCAGGCGAGGGCTGCGGTGGGGTGGGGTGCTGGAGAGGGAGCGACGGTCCCACTTGTCTGATTTACCTGCAGATGCTTCTCATGATGATACCTCGTTCACTCTACCTCCCTCTCCCGTTTTTCTACACCTTTTGAGATTGGAGGCGTTTTCTTGTCCCCACTGGCGGGGATGGGGGAAAAAAGGGGGGTTAATATAGTGAGGAGAATTCTGTAGCAGCGTATCTTTTCCAGGGCTTGGGGTGTATGTAAGCATCCCTACAGCTAAACCAACCCCCACCCCCTGCAGGATTATCCTGAGCCGAGGGGGGGGGGGGACTGCCCCGCGTCCGCTGTTGAGAGGATGATAAAGCTTCGGGCGCCCTGGTTTAGGTGAAACCTGTTTCCCTGTGCCTTGCACGGACCCGCTGTTCCCTTACATTCAATGCTGCTATGCTTTTTAGGGTTAATATCCTTGATGTTTGTTCTGGGTTGCGGGCATAAGTGGCAAATGATTTAAAAAAAAAAAAAAAAAAGCTACCTTCAGATCGTCCTTAGAGATGGGAGATGAATAAAGAGAGTGATGGAGGAATGGGATTTATAGAGCCTTGTGTTGTTAGGGTTAGAATGAAATCTAAATAATTCACTTAGAAGACTGGAAAATCTGCCTCTAAATTTACAACATACAAATGTGATGTGGCGCTTCTTGCTGATGCAGTCATTTTATTTTAAAGTGATCATACATTTTCTATAGTATTCATAGTTTGCAATTCCATTTTGAATGTTACATTATATTTAAGGATAAGTTAGGTACATTCAAAAACATTTTTTAATGAAAGAATACCAAGGAAGTCTTAATTTCTATACCTTGATCTCAGAGGTTTCCCTCCCGCCCCAATGTTTTTATTTTTACTTTGCCAGAATGCAGGTAATCCAGGTAACTTTTTTTAGTTTTGCACATTTAGGAAGAAACTCCTATACTCTTGTGTAGAAGTTAAAAAGCACTTGTCTTATGTACTGGAATGACAGATGAGTAATTTCATTTCAGCATTTCCCCTGTATGCTTTATTTCTATCCGAGTTTGCCATTCATCTTGCATGGGGCCTCAGTGCCTTAGAAATGATGGCACGTGTTTAACTTGGTGAGTGAGCCTAATGCTTAATACTTTTAGGAATAGTCTTCATTTTAATTATTTGAGAGGGTTAAAAAAGTAAAAAGAACTATTTAGTTCCATCAGTTTGATGGAATGAAATTGGTATTTGAACTTCAAAGTCTAAACCTCAAGGGAACTCAACTTGGTTGTCTAAAAAGGCTGTGAAGTTATGTTTTCAGTTCACCTTGGTGTGTGGTTTCTAATGGTTTGATTATTATGCTTTAATAACTTAAGATGGCTTCATTCAAAAAGAAGACTTCTTAAAAATGATTTTAATTATGCCTTTTGTGTGTTCTGTTTAAAGAAATCTAGCTTGTCCTTATTTGCAGCTCAGTGGTTTATCATAGCAAACACTGCATGTTGTGTTAAAAGTCATGCTTAGTTTCAGTAACTGTAAATGCACCTTGCTGGGTACATTGGTGTAGATTCTTGAAGTACAGAAAGGGTTTCAGACCCAGAGTCTATTCATAATATTATGTTAGGAAAAATATATCTGTGGAAAATTTTCAACTGCAGAGTAACTCTAATATTACTTCAAAAATCAAGAGAAGAGCTTTGCAGTTAGATTGGGCAGACAGCATAGAGTTCTTCAAGTCTAGATGGATATCATTTTATTGCTTTGAATGGAGTAGTAAAAACATTTGGGTTATGATATTGTTTACATGATAGTAATACTACTTTTTTTTTCACCAAATTCTCATGTTTTCTCATTGTCATAAGACTTTCTTTAATTAATTACTTTGCCTTTTAAAAATTTTTTTATTTTTGCAGATGCCTAAGTCAACTGTTTTAATAAATTGATTATCAGTTGTTAAAAAAAAAAATTTTTTTTATTTTAATGGTACTGGGGATTAAACCCAGAGAGTATTTACCACTGAGCTATATACCTCCAGCCCTTTTTATTTTTTATTTTGAGACAGGATCTGGCTAAGTTGCTTAGGGCCTTGCTGAGTTGTTGAGGCTGACCTTGAACTTGTGGTCCTCCTGCCTCTGTTTCACCAGTTGCTGGGATTATAGGCATGCCTCACCGTTTATGGCTTATTTACTTACTTTAGCACACATTCTAATTCTTTTTTTTTGGCACTAGGGATTGAACTCAGGGATACTCGACCACTGAGCCATATCCTCAACTCTATTTTTGTGTTTTTTATTTAGAGATAGGGTCTCACTGAGTTGCTTATTAGCACCTCGCCGTTGCTGAGGCTGGCTTTGAACTGGCGATTCTCCTGTCTCAGCCTCCCAAAGTGCTGGGATTTCAGGTGTGCACCACCACACCTGGCTAGCACACATTCTTATTTTCATGATTATTATATGTGAGAATATTAGAATTTGTGTAACTCACATGTATGCTTCTACCTTGGGAATGTATTTATGATACTTCTTTCTCTTCAGTAGGGATATGTCCTCAGCACCAACTACTCCTCCATCAGTGGATAAAGTAGACGGATTTTCTCGGAAGTCCGTCAGAAAAGCCAGACAGAAGAGGTCACAAAGTTCCTCGCAGTTTAGGTCTCAAGGCAAGCCTATTGAGTTAACACCTCTGCCGCTGCTAAAAGGTAAGGCTCATGACCAGGTGATTCTTTTTCAGTGGATCTTTTTTATCTATATATTCTTTTTTTGTACAGTTTCATATCTGTTAAAATTTTGTGTTGCAAATTGAAAGGATAGGAGGCTTCAGACATACTAAAGTTACTGGTGTGACCAAGTAACTTGTTTTTCTTGGTATTGGGTATTGAACTTAGGGGTACTCGACCACTGAGCCACATCTCCAGCCCTGTTTTGTGTTTTATTTAGAGACAGGTTTTCACTGAGTTGCTTAGCACTTCACCGTTGCTGAGGCCGGCTTTGAACTCGTGATTCTCCTCTCTCAGCCTCCCAAAGTGCTGGATTACAGGTGTGTACCACCATGCCTGGCTCTGTTTTCCTTTTTTAAAGAGCTCAATTCAATCTAAATGGCTGTGGACAAATAAAAAGAAACTTATGAGGAGACTCTCCTACTAAGTTAAAAAACTAAATGGCAGAGTCTGGGTCTGTGTTTTTGTTTTTTCTTTTGCTGACATTGAGGTAGATGCACTGTATTCAAATTGTGCTGTGTTAGGAAGTAAAGGAGATGGTAACTTATATGAAGAAAATGGTTTTGAAAAAAGCTATTTTTAAAAATCAGAATTTATCATTGATGGGCAGGGGATATAGCTCAGTTGGTAGAGTGCTTGCCTTGCATGCACAAGGCCCTGGTTCAATCTCCAGCACCACCAAAAAAAAATAATAAATTGAGTAGTACATTTTTGTTTTCAGATAGTAAAAATTGAAAAAGTATATGATGATCATAGTTGCCTAATAGTTCTTTTGGAGTTCATGAAGAACAGTTATTTTTCTAAATTAGACATTTAAACTTTGTTTTAGTATATGAATACTGTTTGTTCCTTTAAATTTTCATCTATTTGCCTCATGTTTATGAATAGACTTTATTTGAAATGATTAGAACAATGGCTGTTATAATGTGGAAACTCTTAGAATCTACCTTTGAAGATGGAATTTTGTCTGCTAAATACTTTCATGGGGAGGAAGGGAACATGAATAATAGTGGACTTCAGTAGTTCAGAGGAAACAAGACATTTACTAGTTCATTAATGCACATTTATTTTCAGATGGTATTATAAGAAAAACTGGAATGTGACTGGAAAAGATCTTTACTATTTAGCTTAGGATATTTCAAACTTCTGTTTTTCTCATATGAACTTTTTTTTAACAGAGAAGGTGATTCATAAATAAGATTCCAATGTTTATATTTTAGTCAGTGGAAACTAAATGAATACTAATACTGTAAAGACGATTTATCTATCATTTAGTACAGATGGGCTTTTATGAGCTTTGGAGGAGAAGATTTTTTGCCTATAAAGACTTTGGTGGCCAAAATGTCAATAGTTTGTATGAGGTTTCAGAAAGGAAATTAAGGAAAAATTCTGTGATAAAACTACCCATGTTTGAAATTCACAGTTGGGAGACACATTTGATTTCTGTAGTAACAATCTGAAGTAGACGTTTAATAGCTGTGATCATCTAGATCTGGTGAAGGCTTATTTTTTGGAAGTCTAGATTAAACTTTAGGAGAAGTAATTTTAAAACTTAATTATTACATTAATTTCTCAGGGTTCATGGTAAACATTTATGTTGAATTTAACTGACCATCCATAGCCAAGGTGTTGGTTTTATGGGTAGTGAAAGAGACATGCATGAGAAAAACTTAGACATGTATGAATACTATGTTGTCCCTTAATATAATGATATAAAATATAGTCTAAAATGTACCATTTTAACCATTTTTAAGTTTGCAATACAGTGGCATTGAACATATTAACCTTGTGTAATCATCACCACCATCCATTTTCAGAACCTTTCCATTTTGTCCATCTGAAAATCTGTACCCATTAAACACTAAATTTGAGCCGGGCGCGGTGGCTCAAGCCTGTAATCCCAGCACTTAGGGAGGCTGAGACAGGAGAATCTCGAGTTCAAAGCCAGCCTCAGCAATGGCGAGGCACTAAGCACCTCAGTGAGACCCTGTCTCTACATAAAATACAAAATAGGTCTGGGGATGTGGCTCAGTGGTTGAATGCCCCTGAGTTCAATCCTCAGTACCAAAATAACCCAAAAAAACCACTAAATTTGTTTTCCCTTAACCCCCAGGTCTTGGCAACCACTTCACTACTCCAGGTACCTCCTCTAAGTGGAGTCATGCAATATTTGTCCTTTGGTGACTGGCGTAGTTCACTGAGTATAATGTTCTCAAGGTTTATTCATGTTGTAGCATATGTCAGAACTTTATTATTATTATTATTATTATTATTGCTGTTTTTTATATTAAGGATTGAATCTGGAGGCAATACCTCTGAGCTACATTCCCAGTCCTTTTTATTTTTAATTTTGAGACAGGGTCTCATTAAGTTGTTTAGGGCCTCACGATGTTGCTGAGGAAGTTTTTGAATTTGTGATTCTCCTGGCTTCAGCTTCTGGAGTTTCTGGGATTACAGGGGTTGTACCACTGTACCTGACTATAATTTTATTCTTTTTTAAGGCTGAATTATATTTCAGTATATGTATATATTACATATTGTTTACACATTTCTTCATCAGTGGACATTTGGGATGGTTTCACCTTTTGGCTGTTAACGAATAATGCTACTGTGAACATGGGTGTAGAAATATCTGTTCAGGTCCCTGCTTTTATTTCTTTTGAGTACAAACTTAGAAATAGAACTGTTGGATCATGTTTAATTTTTTGAGGAATTGCCATACAGTTTTCCAGAGCAGCTGTACCATTTTTCATTCTCATCAGCAATGCACAAGGGTTCTGATTTTTCTACATCCTCTCATTAACACTTGTTATTTTCTGTTTTTAATTTTTTTTTCTAAAAATGGGATGCAAAGTGGCATTTCACTGTGCTTTTGATTTGTAATTACCTAAAGATGAATGATATTGAATGTATTTTTTCATGTGCTTATTGTCTGTGCATATATCTTTTTCTCAGTTTAAAAGCAAAGTCTGGTAGTATTAAAAGTTTTTTGAGAACTCTTTTCTCCAAGAATAATATTTTTTGTGAATTTGTATATTTTACCAGCATGGGAGAATTAGAAAACAACAGGGCTAGACATCCACAAACTAGTTCTAGACTGACTAAAAATGATTATTGTGTAGAAAGTATGTACTGGATAAATATTTTGGAAAATATCCCACAAATTAGATGTCCATATCCATCTATAAAATAATAAAGTACAATTAGATATAGACTTCAAAAATGTGTATTTGCTCCTGATTTTTATAGTGAATGTAGAGTTCTTTAAATGCTGTTTGTTTACCTTATAGTGGATTCACTTACTTGTGTGTTGTGTTCTCATCAACTTTTTGGAAGTAATTTTATAGAATATAGAAAGTTTATTTTCTAAGATTTAAAAAAAATTTTTTTTTTAGTTGTAGGTAGACACAATATCTCTATTTTTATGTGGTGCTGAGGATCGAACCCAATACCTCACACATGCGAGGCAAGTGCTCTACCACTGAGCCATAACCCCAGCTCATGTTTTCTAAGATTTTTTTTTTTTTTTTTTGGCAGTATCTTAGGAAAGACCAGAATAAATTGTGTATGCTGTCAAGCTCTGTAATTTCAGGGGTGTTTGAATATGGGAATTGTGTAAGCATAAAATTGTCTTTTTTTCTGGTACTAGAGATTGAACTCAGGGGCACTCGACTACTGGGCCACACCCCCAGGCCTGTTTGTGTTTTATGTAGAGACAGGGTTTCACTGAGTTGCTTAACGCCTCGCCATTGCTGAGGCTGGCTTTGAATTCGCGATTCTCCTGTCTCAGCCTCCCTAAGTGCTGGGATAAAATTGTCTTTTTGATATGTAGTTTTTGAAATTCAGAAATTTTAAATGTTCATTAATAATTACTTGATTTATGTGTATTGTTGTCTAAATGTTTATTATATGCATCACAATGTTTGACAGACTTATGATACTACATTAATTCTTAGCATTTTAAAAGTTTATTTTCTGGCAGTGCTGTAACATTAAGTGAAGGAAAAGTTTTCTATTTGCCTGTTTTTAATAGGATGGGTTTTGAATTTTGCATCACTGTTATTTTCTGTAGACAGTAACAGCAGCATGTAAATATCTAGGGAGTGACTTGGCTCAGCTATGTATAATGAAATTTCATGATAAACTTTGCAAATATAGATATTTGAATTTTCCATTTTGATTTACTCCTACATGTGTTTTTGGAGAGTCATAACTTTTTTTTTTTTTTTTGGTACTGGAAATTGAACTCAGGGGCACTTGAACACTGAGCCACATCCCCTTCCCTATTTTGTGTTTTATGTAGAGACAGGGTCTCACTGAGTTGCTTAGCTCCTCGCCGTTGCTGAGGCTGGCTGTGAACTCGTGATTCCTGTGTCTCAGCCTCCCTAAGTGCTGGGATTACAGGCTTGCACCACCGCGCCCAGCTGAGTCATAACATTTTTGAACTTGAAGGACTCTTACCCATTTTTCCTGATAAGGAAAATCCAGGAGAGATTTAACACTTTAGGTTTTTACTAAGAAGGTAAAGACTTGGTACACTTTTCTTTGTGTCTACACAGCAGGACATGAAGCAGTCTTTGACAGTTGTCTAGTTAAGTCTACAGAATAATGACAATCTAAGTTAACACTTAGACAAACACACACACAAACACAAACACATGAACACACATACTTCTGTTGATAAGTAATAGTAGTACCTTGTTTGGGGATGTGTGTTTTCCTTCTCACCCCATTCTCCCTCCTTTCTTTGACTTTAA
The DNA here is from genome assembly GCA_028644305.1 of Xerus rutilus. Lineage (NCBI taxonomy): Eukaryota > Metazoa > Chordata > Mammalia > Rodentia > Sciuridae > Xerus > Xerus rutilus. The sequence goes on from CM053401.1 coordinate 34,247,652, forward strand.
ATGGTTCTATATGTTTATACTTAAGCAAAATATTTTGAAAAACACTACCTCTTTCAAGATGAAATTATTGTTAAAGTGGCATCATTTCTAGCCTCACCATTATATTTCTGAGACATTTGGTAGGTAGTTTGGACATTTGGTATTAAATGTTGCAACACCTATGATGACTGGAGGCTCCCCATTCAGCAGAGGGTACTTTTGCCCCTTGGTATTGATCCTCTTCTAATGAAAATTCTTTTTTTCCCCTTTTTTTCCTTACTGGGGATTAAACCCAGGGCCTAGTATATGTTAAGCAAGTACTATACCACTGAGCTCCAACCCCAGTCCCAAAACCACTAAGAAAAATATTTAGGCTTAAGATTCTGCTTACATTTGTATTTTTTTAGGGGTACAATTTATAAGAAATACAATTTAAAGGTGGCTTTTATGCTTTCTAATAATTGAAGGCTTGTCTTTTGTATCTGCTTTGTGTAGTGTAAAACAGGAATCTGTAGTATAATTCTAGATTTTTGTAAAGTGCTAATGCACTAAAGTGTATTTATAGTAATAGTCTCTTAAGGTGTTTTAGTGTTTACCGTCTTTGTGCTTTGTGATGTGTCATGGTACAGGCGAAATTGCATGGGCTTTGTTGGCCTGGAAGTCTTAGCTCACCTACAGCTGTGTTTGTCTTGGACAAGTGAGTTAACCCCTGAAAGCGTTGGTTGTCTATAAAGTGAAGAGGATGATAAAAATCAGTAATGACAACTAAAAAATATAAAAAAAAAATCAATAAATGTGGTGGTATTAGCTATTGTTGTTTTAATAGATACTAGCTATTGTTGTTTTATCTGGGAGTTTGGAAGTTAGAATATGAATAATACAGAATTATTCTGACATTTTCCTAGCAAAAAATTAAAATTGGAAATTTGTCTGAAAATTATAAATTGGGAGCATGGTTTTACAGTCATGAACCCTTTTCAACCAAAACATTTAAAAAAAAAGTATGTAAATGTTTTGAATTTAGTAGACTAGATTTTCTAAACAACCTTACCAGAAGATTTCACATATAGCACTGATATCTTGCCATATTATTTAGTGTAACTCTATTTTTAACTTATTTTTTGCATAGATTAAATCCATGCTTTAAATTTCAAAAGATAAAAAAGGATGTATAGTGAAAAATATTCCTCTTGATTTTGTTCTTCTAGTTTTTCTTCCTAGAAGCAACTGGTTATAATATTCTTTTATAGTAGATGTAGAGATTCTTAAATCTGTGATTGAATTTGAAACACAGTGAGCAGCCTAAACTTAAATGAAAATTTTATATGTGTATGTCTATTTTTTAAATGGGGGCATTCAGTACCATTTTTCAGATTTTCAGCAGGGTATCTGACTCAAAATATGTTGAAAATCCTTGATCTCTTTGTACCTTGGATTAATAATGGATGTTCCTTTTTCTTTTTGGTACTGGGAATTGAGTCCAGGGGCACTTAACTGCTGAGCCACATCTCTAGCCCTTTTTTGTATTTTATTAGAGACAGAGTCTCACTGAATTGCTTAGGACCTTGCTAAGTTGCTGGGGCTGCCTTTGAACACATGATCCTCCTGCCTCAGCCTCCTGAGCTGCTGGTATTACAGGTGTGTGTCACCATGCCCGGCATGATGTATGTTCTTTTGGCATCTAAATTGGTGTGTGTGTGTATGTATTAAAAAATAATCATCAGCTTTGCTTTTGAACTGGAAGAACATTTGTAAGGTAATGTGTTGAAGTTCAATTTTGTGCCCTTTGGAGAGACTGTGGTAATACATTTCTTTTGGGGAAGGAATTAAAAGATCTTGCACAAAATCAAATGCCAAACTACATTATTTTCATTTGTGAAAGATTACACTTAGTTGTAGCAAAGATGTATTTCATTCACTTTTAGGTGGGAGTATTTTTTCTTTATATATCCTAATAGTTTGTTTCTGCAGTACAGAGAAAATTCCCACGTAATTAAGTAGGCCAGAAGAAATTGAAATCGAAAGTTTTTATCTTATTACTTGAAAGTATAGTAATGGCTTGATATTTCATTCTACCTGTATTTGATAATTATAGGTTGAGTACCCCTTAATTGAAATGCTTTGGCACTGGATGTGTTTCCAATTTTGGATATTTTTTGAATTTTGGAATATTTACATGTACATTTGTCCCTTGAACAGTGTGGGACTTAGAGGCACTACCTATCTTCTGTGCAGTTGAGAATCTGAGTATAGCATTTAAAAAATATTAAAGCTCTCATTAATAGATACTTGGCAATTTGACTTTTAGAAAAAGTTGGAAATTTTTACTATATATTAATAATTAACTTTTAAAAATCTCAACTTGATCAGATATGAAACAATTTAAAAACCTTTAAGAGTATATTGAGAAAAACCAGGCTTTAAAATCAACCAACCTATTATTACTAAAAAGAACTGTCTTTGGATAAACATAATAAAAACCTCATGCTACATAGTTAATAATGATCTTATGTAATTAACCTGTAAAACGCAAGCACTTCAGGTCTTGAGTTCCCATCTTTATTTATTTTAGCACTGAGGATTGAACCCAAGGGAGCTCTTCCTTTTTTCATTTTTTTATTTTGAGACTAGGTCTTGCTAAATTGCTGAGGCTATCCTTGAACTTGTGATCCACCTGCCTTAGCCCCCTGTCTCTGTGATTGCAGATGTGTGCCACTGTGCCTGGTTTAAGTTCCTATCTTTTTTTCATTTGCTGGAATTTCCTGTTCATTTATTCTTGGGTGACTAGATGATGGTGGAGATGGTAAGGCCACATTTACTCAGCCCCATGTTACTTAGCCAGGGGAGAGCACACATACTCAGCTGGTGTATCTGCTGCCTTCCTCTCTGTCATCTGCAGTTTAGGGTTTTCTGGGCATCTGCGTGAGTCTTTAAAGTTGAGGTTTATGGTGTTTGAGGTAGTTGTTGGCCTGGGGTCTCATCTGTATGGTTTCCCTTATTCTCTTCATTGTTTTCCTCTTCAGTCAGTTTTTGGTGAGGATGGCCTTGTAGAATTGTGGTCTGTAACCCCCAAGCCTTGTTCTCTAGTACCTGGCTGTTGGCTCTCTCCATCATATCTCTCCACATAGGAGGGCTGGAATACTGTGATTGAGGCCCACAGGGGCTCCACATGTAATAAGGTGGGAACCTTCACCTGTGGCAAGGCAAGCATTATTGGGCCTGGCCTTTGGAGCATTTCCTTGTTCTTTTCCCATTCTTACTGTTCTGACAATTTTCTAGAGAACTCCTGTGATGTGGTTAGCATCTGTAATGGTTATGGTCTTCTACATATTTATTGCCTTGAACTCGAACTCCACCAGGGCTGTAACATTTGCTGCCTCTACATCTTTTTCTCCTTCAGCAAGATGAAGCTTCACTGTCTATTACACTGTGCAGTTACTTCCTGGGGTTATTCTTTCTGGTAGTCTGGTATACAGGTACATCTGCCTTGGTGTCATTTGTCTTGTAAAAGCATATCTGTAAAAGCATATCAGTAAAATGTTGAGTTGTTTTACTGTGCCTAAAACCTTCCTTGTAAAGATAGTGGAATGAATCTGACATAACTTTCCCACGTACAATATTGAATATACCACAGTGAATGCCATCATCATGTAAATCCACTAGACTGGGATCCTAATTAGAATAAGATATATTCCATGTTTGTATAAATATATCAAAATAGATTCTGTTGTCAAGTGCAACTAAAATGAATAAATAAAAATTAAGAAAAAAACAAAAACCTTCTTTGTGATGACTTTCTTGTCTCTGCCAGCAGTTAACACCAGGCCACTGCTTCCTGTACTGCTGTCCGTGGTGCTGGGCTCAGTGTGGGACAGGGTGGATTGGTGCTAGGGCTTGGCCTTACTGTTCACACTTGTGGTGGTGGTGCCTGTGGCCAGCACGGGTGCTGTTCCTCTTGGCAAGATGGCAACTACGCTTTTGGCTGAACATAGGGCTATCTGGGGTCTGCTCTCTACCAAGTGAACTTGGTGAAAAAAAAATTTTTTTTGGTAGCATTGGGGATTTAACCCAGGGGTGCTCTACCACTCAGCTCTAGCTCTTTTTTATTTTTATTTTGAGACAGGATGTCACTAAGTTGCCCAAGCTGGCCTTGAACTTGTGATCCTCTTGCCTCACCTCCTGAGTCACTGGAATTATAGATGTGTGCCACTGCACCCAGCATCAGTATAATTGTCCAAAAACTTTGCTACTAATGGCATGCTGTTGACTGGAAGTCTTACTGATAGCATCAACAGTTGATTAAACATATTTAATGTTATGTGGATAATATATAGTGAAAAATACACAAACATGTGATAACACTTTTTTTCTTTTTGTTTTGCTTAGGATTGACTCCAGGGCCTCATGCATGCTAGGTTGGTGCTCTACTGCTGAGCTATGTCCCTGACCCAAGAGATCGATTTTTTTTTTTTTGGTACTGGGAATTGAGCTCAGGGGTACTTGACCACTGAGCCACATCCCCAGCCCTATTTTGTGTTTTATGTAGAGACAAGGTCTCACTGAGTTGCTTAGTGTCTCATCGTTGCTGAGGCTGGCTTTGAACTTGTGACTCTCCTGTCTCAGCCTCCCAAAATTCTGGGATTACAGGCGTGTGCCACCGTGCTCAGCTAAGGGATCACTTTTAATGGCACTTTGAAGTTTACTGGAGGAAGGCAGTATGGCATGGAGGTGTCACACATCTTTAAACTAATAGTCTCTAGTCCTGAGTTCACTGCAGGAAATAGGAGATGGCTCTGAAGTTATTGCAGTAGTACAGGTGTACTACAGTGAATTTTATGTAGTTTTGTTTTAATATCATTTTTATATTTGTTTTCCTTTCTCTTGACTGGGAATGGTATTTTGTACATTTGTGTTTTTGTGCATAAGTTCTGATATGTTAACTTTTTATAATTTTGTATATGCTTTATGGTAGTAAGTTCTAAAATTGAGTTATATATTTTATGCATTCATGACATATTTTCCCTAATTTTTTGACATTTCTAGCTTATGAGTTTCATCTTTTTTTTCAAGTTGTTGCAAATCTCCAAAAAAAAAAATTCCTTATGTAAGTGGACCTGCAGAGCTTAAATCAAGGATCAGCTGTACATAGTGAGTGAGACCTCTTAGGGATGAGACTCAAGTCTAAACATGAATCTCATTTATGTTTTATATATACTTCATTCACATCCTGAAGGCACTTTTATACTATATATATATATAAAATTTCGGTATTAGGGATTGAACTCAGGGATACTCGACCACTGAGCCACATCCTCAGCCCTATTTTGTGTTTTATTTAGAGATAGGGTCTCAGTTGCTTAGCGCCTTGCCTTTGCTGAGGCTGGCTTTGAACTCGCGATTCTCCAGTCTCAGCCTCCCAAAGTGCCTGGCTTATACAATATTTTTAGTGCACAAGTGTTTTGACTGCAGCCTGTCACATGAGGTCAGGTATGGAATTTTCCACTGTGGCATCATGTTGGTGTTATAACAGTTTTAAATTTTGAAACATTTTGGATTTCAGATTTTTGGATTAGGGATGCTCAATGTGTATTTACTTCTTAACTTAAGGTTCATGGTTTTTGGTTGGGACAATACATCATGGATGGGATTCAAGTTTCCAAGAACTTACAGAATTGTATGTAAAGATTCCTTTTGTAGGCATTTTTATTTTGGAGGAGAGAATTCATCGCATTTACATTGATCAAATCCTCAAAGATTCAGCCCTTTTATTCTTTTTCTTTCCCCATAGTTCAGAGCTTTTGACTTAGATTAAAAGATTGAGAACTAGCCGGGTGCGGTGGCTCACGCTTGTAATCCCAGCATTTAGGGAGGCTGAGACAGGAGAATCGCGAGTTCAAAGCCAGCCTCAGCAATGGCGAGGCGCTAAGCGACTCAGTGAGACCCTGTCTCTACATAAAACACAAAATAGGGCTGGGGATGTGGCTCAGTGGTCAAGTGCCCCTGGGTTCAGTCTCGAGTACCAAAAAAAAAAAAAGATTGAGAACTGATATGGGTCTATCCAGTATGTAACCAAAACGGGGCATGTAAATATTGAACTGCCAAATTAATGTTCTTGTAGGTGAGATGGTCTTTTTTTTTTTGGTGCTGGGAATTGAATGCAGGGCCTTGTGCATGTGAGGCAAGCACTGTACCAACTGAGCTATATTCCTTGACTCCATAGCATTCTTCAAGTTTCAGCTCAAATGAGACCTCTTTGGGTATCCTCCTTGATGATCTTTAAGAATAGGCTTTGAAGTTTCTATCATACTATTGTTCCTTTTTTTTAAATATATTTTTTAGATGTTGATAGACTTTTGTTCATTTATTTATATGCAGTGCTGAGAATTGAACCTAGTGCCTTGCACATGCTAGGCAAGTGGTCTACTACTGAGCCACAACTCCAGCCCTTCTTGTTTCTTTTTTTAAAAATATTTTTAGTAGTCAATGGACCTTTATCTTTTATTTATTTATATGTGGTGCTCAGAATCGAACCCAGGCCTCACGTATGCTAGGCAAGCGCTCTACCACTGAGCCACACCCCATCCTCCCTCTTGTTTCTTAATCTGAAATTATTTATCCATTTGTTCACTTGTATGTTATCTATCTCCCTTCCCCCATTAAAAAATATAATCTTTGGTGTAGAAATCTTAGTTTTCTTTCTGTCCTAGATTAGAGCCTTGTGCATAGTTTGTATTCAATAAATATTTCTTATTAATTGACATCTAGGTGAAAATTGACTGGTTAATTAAAAGTAATATAGGCACTTACTTTTTCCTTCTTGAATATTAAAACATTTTCCCCCCCAAAATCCAGGCCAGCTTATTTAAATAAAATAAAATTTTAATGTAAATTTTGTTTTAACTTATAATTTGCACCAAATTATATGGATCTATTTAATGAACCTTTTTATTTTTAAAGGATCAAATGCTGAGTGTTCACTTAAAATCCTGAATGTTTTTTTTTTATTTTTTAAATTTGCTCTGATTAGTTGTACATGACACTAGAATGCATTTTGACACTTCATACATAAATGGAGTATACTTTTCATTCTTCTAGTTGTACATGATGTAGAGCTAACACCGGTTGTGTCCTCATATATGCACATAGGAGCTAAGAGTAGTTTTGTGCTCTGGTAATTTCACATGTTTCAGGTTAGAAAAGACGTGGAATGTGTAGAGAAAGGATGGAATGGATTTTATGTCTATCACTTTGGGGTTTATCATTTTGTGTTGCAGAAGTAAAGATGTTAAGTACAATCTCATTTCTCTGTTGGTGTTTGGGGATCAATTACAGGCTAATCAGATGACTAGACTTCACATAGTTTAAGAGAGATTAGCATATCTGAATATTATAATGGGCTTTCAGAGCAGGGTTTTATGGTCAATTTTCTCTCATTTATAAAACTTACGTTTTTAATAATGTTGGTTTATATTAGTAATTAGATTTTGTAGTGCTTGAAAAAGATCAGTAAAGTTTCTAGATAATTTCAAAAAGGCTCTGGTGATTCTTTTGTTTACAAAGATGACATCCTCTTACTATTACATTTTTTTCCACCTTTTGTATTTGAAGATTGTTTGAAAAAAAATACAGAATCTTCCTTTGTTTTTAATATATATTTTTTTTAGTTGTTTATGGACTCAGTGCCTTTTTTTTGGTAACAGGGATTGAACTCAGGGGCACTTGACCACTGAGCCACATCCCCAGCCCTATTTTGTGTTTTATGTAGAGACAGGGTCTCACTGAGTTGCTTAGCGCTTGGCTGTTGCTGAGGCTGGCTTTGAACTCGCGATTCTTGTGTTTCAGCCTCCCAAAGTACTGGATTACAGGTGTGTACCACCGCTCCTGGCTCGTTTGTTTTTATGTGGTGTTAGGATTGAACCCAGTGCCTCATACTTGTTTGGCAAGTGCTCTACCACTGAGCTACAACTCTAGCCCTGAATTTTATTTTCGTGTTACAATAGATCTGAGCGTTTAATTAACTGTATTATTGTTTTTAATTTTGGTGCTGGGGATTGAACCCAGGAGCACAACCACTGAGTTACACCCCGAGCCCCTTTTATATTTTATTTTGAAACAGGGTCTTGCTAAATTGCTTAGATCTTGCTAAGTTGCTGAGGCTGGCCTTATTGAAGTCCTCCTGCCTCAGCTTCCCGAGTCACTGGGATTACATGGTATAATGAGCATCTTAATTGAACAGTGTAATTTGCATGTATTACTCAAGCAAGGCAGATGGCCTCTCTCAGGTAAGAATGTAGGCCCTGGGGTCACACCATCCTATCAAGGTTTAATTTCTAGGTTTACTGCTCACAGATATTTGACTTTCATGCCTTTATTTTCTTATCTATAATGTTGGGAGAATAATAGGACCTGCCTCATAGAGTCAGATTAAATGACATGCAATAGGTGAAATATTTAGTTTTGTCTTGCTACATTGTAGGAACTGGAGAATATTAACTACTGTAATTATTGGAAAAACTGCACAATAGCAAATCCTTATTAATGTTTTTCAGCTTGTTTTTTTTATGCCTTTAATACATTACATAGATTATTCCTATTTAAGGAAGAAAAATATGAGCATATAGAGCTGTGAGAATTAGACTTTTAAAGTAAAAAGGAGAATTAGTTCTTATGGGATAATCTTAGTATTACTATTCTGTTAATGTCAGTTTCGGACTGACTTCTTGTTTCAGAAATAAGAACCTACAGTGGCTATTACAATTATTTTTAAGGGAAATTCCATTTGTAGAGAATGATGAGGGGAAATTATTGTTAGGTAAACTAATTTTGGCAATTGTCTACCTGGGAAAGATTTCCAGACTTTCCTATAATTCTTACTTCTACCTAAATATTTCCCTTACATTTGTCCTAATATACAACTATAAAATATATATGAAAACATACACAGATTTCAAAAAGTTGATAATGAAGGGTAAAATAGATGTTTTAATACTTAAGTTTTGCACCTCCTTTTCCCTTATTTATCCTCCACTGGCCAGAGCACAGCTGTGAGATTTTGCTTCAAAGAGAGAAACTTCTGCTGGGTGTGGTAGTGCAAGCTTGTAATCCTGGTCATTTGGGAGGCTGAGGCAGGAGGATGGCAAGTTTGAGGAAGCCTGGATAACATGGTGAGACCTGTCTTAAAATAAAAATTTCAGAAAAAAGCTGAGGATATAGCTCAGTGGTAGAGCATTTGCCTACCATGTGTGAGGCCCTGAGTTCAATCCCTAGTACTGCCAAAAATTGAGAGAAAACCTTCTCTTTGGGTTTTATGTTAGGTTTTCATGTTAGTTTTGTTGCATTTTGTTTTGAAACAGAGAGTCAGAAATAGTTGAATGAGAAAATTTGTCTTTTGTCTTCTTAAGGTTTTTGTCTGGGCTTTTGAGTTTATTATACCTAAAAATACAAATATACAAAATCTGAATTGAGAATTTTACTAGTGTAAGGAGTATCAGACATGCTTCTTAGTCGAGGGTTCATACCTTGTGGTTGATTGGTAAATTTTAGAGGGCCCTTGATCCTCTTGAAATTTCAGCCAATATTTTGGATCTCTGTGCAGACTGACATTTTTTCTGGGCAAAGATGTAAAACTTTCTTTAGATTCTCAAGGAGTTCACCAAAGGCTAGGAACTAGAGTTCTGGTTGGGAGGGCATCAGTTTTCTCATTCAGAGCAGAGAGAATTTGTCATTATAATCCAGGTCTGTATAGGAAAATCTCATGACTAGGACTTTCTTGTCCTGTAAGTTGTTCTCAGGTTTTAATTTGTTGTGGTATCAAACAGAATTTTAAAAGGTGTTTGAAGATAGAAATTGCTGTGTGACTGTAATGTAATGATTTGCAGATTTTTTTTTTTTTTGCTACTAGAGATTGAGCTCAGGGGCACTCAACCACTGAGCCACATCCTCAGCCCTATTTTGTATTTTATTTAGAGACAGGGTCTCACTGAGTTGTTTAGTGCCTTGCCGTTGCTGAGACTGGCTTTGAACTCGTGATTCTCCTGTCTCAGACTCCCGAGCCACTGGGATTACAGGTGTGCGCCACTGTGCCTGGCCAGATTTTTTGATCAGTATCATTTGAAAAATTAAGTTGAGTCAATAGGAGTACCAGTGGTAAAATTGAGTGTGCCTGTAAAAGAGCATTTTTATCCAGAACAGCTGTGGACCTAGAAGTTTAGAGGGGAAATTCAGGTTGTCTTTGCTGGTAAAGAAATAGCTTGGAAACCTGTGAAAGAGGGAACTAATGTCTGTTGGCTCTGTTGTGTGCCAGGCAGCGTACCACATGGTGTCTCATATAAGCCTTCCAACAACACCAGTAGCAAGGCGTGTTTGCTGTTAACTGGGAACCAAGTAACTTGCCCACTCCTGCAGAGAGGGCTGGGGTTGGGACTCCAGGCTCATCTCACTGCCAAGCCAGTGCCTTTTCTGTTGTGGCCATTAGCAATAAATGAACCCAGATGAGAACTGGACCTAACCTAGCTGTCACTCATGCTGTGCTGGTATAATATTCTCAGTGAATTGTCTTACTACCAACTATTTGTAAGAAACCTTAAAATTGTGAGGAGACTGAAGTAAGAAAGAAATTGGAGGGCTGGGATTGTAGCTCAGCGGTAGAGCGCTTGCCTCGCATGCGTGAGGCCCTGGGTTCGATCCTCGGCACCACATACAAAGCAATGAAATAAAGACATTGTGTCCATCTATAACTAAAAAAATATTTAAAAAAAAAAAAGAAGAAAGAAAGAAATTGGAGAAGAGCCATGGGAAGCTGAGTGCCGTGGCACATGCCTATAATCCCAGCAGCTCGAGAGGCTGAGTCAGGGGGATTGCGAGTACAAAGCCAGCCTTAGCAGATTAGTGAGACACTTAAAACTCAGTGAGACCCTGTGTCTAAATAATATATAAAAAAGGGCTGGGCATGTGGCTCAGTGGTTAAGTGCCCTGGGTTCAATCCCAAGTACTAAAAAAAAAAAGTGCTATGGGAGTAGCTAACCAGCAACAGCACTGTGGGAGTGATGGGGGAGAGTCATGGTACAGCAGCCAACCAGGACCAGGACTTTCTCCCTTTCTACCCTACTCCACTTCCTGCCCAGCCTGCTTGGGAGGAAGTGGGGTAGGGTAGAAAGGGAGAAGATGCATCTATGACTGCTATTTGACTCAAGACTGGCCCCATAAAGGCATGACAGCAAAAAGGTAGTGCACAAGGGTTTGGTACACTGTGGCAGTGGTGTCCTTTATCATTCATTCATTCTTCTCTCTTTGGGGAACTCATTTATTGTGGGAAAATGGCTGAGTTCAAGGCTGGGCTCTAATTCTGGCTTTGTGAATTGAGAAAACTTATTTAACCTCTTCAGTCTTTAATTTCCATTTTTAAAATTGAAATCATATTTCCCCAGGTTGTTGTGGGGAGTAATGGAGGTAAGGTGGACAAACTGGGTGATGCATGATTAGTTGCTTAATAAATATTTGCTCCCTTTTTTTCTGTTTGTCATTGATCTTTTTTGGAGTCAGCTGTGTGGACCCAGACCTTGTTCGGAATGTGCAGTGTTGTGAGACAAGAGGTATGGCAAAAGTACATTTGTTATATAGTTACCATGAAAAACATCTCACAGTGATGTTAAATTTTAATTTAATTCAGGGTTTCTTGTACCTGGGACACTGTTCAGAGTAAAATGTTAAAACATTAAAAAGAACATGGAAAAAGATTGGGACTTGGCATCATTTCAGGCAAAGTACCATCCTTTAATAAGGAAATATAGGCTTTGAAATTGGCCTTTTACTGAGGGCAGAGGGCAGTGTCTGGCAATAGTTGGGGCTTCTCCTCTGCCATAACTTTATGAGGAAATGCAGTGAAAATTCACAGTAAGTTCAGACTTTTTTTATTTTGTGGGCAAACAAAGCAAGTTTATTTGGTGAATGCTGACGACAAACATCATCTGTGAAAGACCAGGTGGGAAAGGTTTTGAAAAAGGAGCCTAGGAAGCCTCCAGGGTCACATAGAAATCTCACACAGGGCAAGGAATGTCTTCAGCCATTCAGCACCATCCGGACAAGCTCTTTGTACTTGATACAACCATTGTTGTCCTCATGCCCTGCCACCAGCATCTCCATTTCTTCCTCTGTCATCTTACCCAGTGTGACAAGGACATGACAGATTCCAGTGTCCATGAAGTACCATTCCCTTCCTTGTCAAACACCTGAAGACCTTCAATATAATCCCTATAGGTTCCCTGGTCCTTGTTCTTGGCCACAGTCTGCAGCATGGGCAAGAAGTGCTCAAAGTCCAGCACCTTTACATTCATCTCATCACTCTTAGGGTTCCTCAGGACCTTGAGAACCTCGGCATTGGTGGGGTCTGGCCCAGAGCCCTCATCACATCCCCACACTGGCTGTACAGGATCTTGCCATCACCTCTTTGGTCAAACAGCTGGAAGGCTTCCTTGAATTCTGTGGTCTGATCCTAGGTGAAGTCACACATTTTGACTGCTTAGCTCTGCAGTAATGGCCGAGTTCAGACTCTTTTTTTTTTTTGGTACTGGAGATTGAACTCAGCGGTACTCGACCACTGAGCCACATCCCCAGCCCTATTTTGTGTTTTATGTAGAGACAGAGTCTCACTGAGTTGCTTAGCGCTTGGCTGTTGCTGAGGCTGGCTTTGAACTCGCGATTCCCCTTTCTCAGCCTCCCTAAGTGCTGGGATTACAGGCTTGCGCCACCGCGCTCGGCTCAAGTTCAGACTCTTAAGGAGCTGTCTTCTTTTAGCAGTGTAGAAATCACAGCTGTTGCCTGCCTTGCACATTATAGGCACACAACACTTTTCTTTTTGAGTGAATATTTTGAAACCAAGGACATTTGTAGGTAAAGGGAAGTTTTTTGAGGGTCAAAAAGCTACTTTCAGCCTTTGTCTCATTAGTTTTTCAGAAAGATAGACATGAATTAGAAGGATTGGTGTTTATCCCTAGTTTTGAGCAATAATCAAAATAACTTGGCAGCAGATTGACACAGGACCTTTTAAGTAAAAAGGAATTTTTAGTAATCCTTCTTCTGTGCTGTCTTCCATTTAGCTCTGTATCTACATTTACCTTTTTAGCTATATCTACAGCTTATAGAACTAACTGGTATGTGGTATACTTCTTTCTTTTTTTCCCTTCCTTTTTTCTTTTTGTTCTGGGGATTGAACCTAAGCCCTTGAGCATGCTAGGCAAGTGTTTTAGCACAGAGCTACATCTTCAGCCCCTAAAGTCAATACATTTAAAAAATTATATTTATTGTTTACTTATTTATTTATTTTTGAGACAGGGTCGGTCTCAATATGTTGCCCAGGCTGGTCTCAAATTCCTGAGCTCAAATGATCCTCTTATCTCATTCTCCTGAGTGGCTGGTACTACAGGCACATGTCACTATGCCCAGTTTATATTTAGTTTTTAGCTGGTACATAAAAATGCTCTCTATTAATGTAATGTTTTGATAAAAGTCAGTACATTTAAAAAAATTTTTTTATTTGTTCTTTTTAATTATACGTGACAGAATTAGAATACATGGAGTATAATAACTTACCATTCTTGTGGTTGTACTGATATGGAGTTATACTGGTTGTTTATTCATATATGAACATAGAAACGTTATGTCTGATTCATTCTACTGGCTTTCTCATTCCCATCCTGCCTCCCTTCCCCCCATTTCTCCCTGTCCAATCTGATGAACCTCTACTCCCCTCCCCCTCCGCCTATTGTGAGTCAGTATCCGTATATCAGAGAGAACATTCAGCCTTTGATTTTTTGGGACTGGCTTATTTCACTTAGGATAATAGCTTCCAGTTCTATCCATTTACTGGCAAATGGTATAATTTCATTCTTTTGTGGCTGAGTAATATTCCATTATGTATATGTACCACATTTTCTTTATCCCTTCATCTATTGAAGGGCATCTATGTTGGTTCCATAGCTTAGCTGTTGTGAATCGAGCTGCTATGAACATTGATGTGGCTGCATTACTATAGTATGCTAAAAAGTCAATGCATTTTTATTTGAGGAAATTTCACGTTTTGATTCCTTCTACTGCCCATGTAGTTCCCCTAAAAATTGAGTCAAGATACATCTTTTTTTTTTTTTTTTTGTAGATGGGCACAATAACTTTTTATTTATTTACTTTTATGTGGTGCTGAGGATCGAACCCAGTACCTCACACGTGTAAGGCAAACGCTCTACCACTGAGCCACAACCCCAGCCCTCAAGATACATCATTAAGGTAGCCCTTTTGTAAAGAGTCTATGCTTAATCCACAGTTATCCTTTTCAGCATACAACTCTTTTATGTGGGCTTCTTTTATTTTCCTTCTGAGTTATGCATATACTTAAGAATTAAAATACTCCACTGAAGATCTTTGGGATCTGATTTCTTAAAGCAGTTTACTTTTGGATCATTTTTAGAATAGATGAATCTGTTGGTTCTCACTGTCTGACAGCATTCCTAAATAGGAATGAGTTCAAGTCACATTCATTTCTAAACTATCATACTCAAGAGTAGTACAGATCTATGGAATTTGCTGTTATTTTCAATCCAGACATCATGTTCTCAAGATAAACATTAAAAAAACCCTTGATGTCCCCTTGAAAATTAGAATATTAAATCAGTAATAACTGAGATTTCCCTCATGTCCTTTGCTTTTTTTTGTCCTGGGGACTGAACCAAGGAGAGCTTTACCACTGAATTATATCCCCATCCCTTTTTATTTTTTATTTTTTATTTTTTTTTTTGGTACTGGGGATTGAACTCAGGGGCACTCGACCACTGAGCCACATCCCCAGCCCTATTTTGTGTTTTATGTAGAGACAAGGTCTCACTGAGTTGCTTAGCGCTTCGCCCTTGCTGAGGCTGGCTTTGAACTCGTGATTCTCCTGTCTCAGCCTCCCTAAGTACTGGGATTACAGGCGTGAGCCACCACGCCCGGCTTTATTTTTTATTTTGAGACAAAGTCTTGCTATGTTGCCCAGGCTGGCCTTGGAATTAGAATCTTCCTGCCTCAGCCTCCTAAGTAGCTGGGATTAACAGAAATATACCACTGTGCCCAGCTCTGTTTTTAGATTATCATCACTAATTCAGTCCTGAAATAATCCTTATGTTTATCAATATCCCCATCACTTTGAATTGTCCTGGGTATCATAATATTCTTCCTTATATGTGTCGAGTTTCATATTGAACAAATGACTCATGGGTTACAAAAGGAATTAGTTTTTGTACCTGTCTATAAGTCTTTGTGCAAAAGTTAAAAACTACACCCAAGTGCTATTCATGCCTTTAATGATAAGCTGGCATTTAATAATAACTTTCATTTTACTTTAAGAAAATTAAAGATATTTTAATCATAACTAATTAAAATGAAGTTCTAAAACTCAGTCGCTTTAGTCTGGGATATGGCTGAGTCTTGAGAGATGTGTCTGGAACTTTTCAACTATGAGGAACCCTGATGTAGCCTTCGGCTGTTGAGAAAACTTTGCACTTTACTTCTTGCAGGTGGGGAGGGAGGGGGAATGGGAGTAGCAAAAAAGGGTTGAATGAGATGGATATCACATACCCTACGTGTATGAAGACACAAATGGTGTGACTCTTTTTTAAAAAATATTTTTAGTTATACATGGACATAATTATCTTTATTTTGTTTATTTTTATGTGGTGCTGATGATCGAACCCAATGCCTCACATGTGCAAGGCAAGCACTCTGCCACTGAGCCACAATCCCAGCCCGTGTGACTCTATCTTGTTTGCAACCAGAGATGGAAAACTGAGCTCTATATATGTACTATGACTTGAAATGCAGTTAAAAAAAAATAACAAAAATGTGGGATGGAGCCGGGCACAGTGGTACACATCTGTAACCCCAGCGGCTCAGGAGGTTGAGGGGGAGGATTAAGAGTTCAAAGCCAGCCTCAGCAACAGCGAGGCACTAAGCAACTTAGTGAGACTCTGTCTCTAATTAAATACAAAAATAGGGCTGGGCATGTGGCTCAGTGGTTGAGTGCCCCTGAGTTCAGTCCCCACTACCCCCTCCCCCCAAATGTGGGACAGAGCTGTATTTCATTGTATTTACATTTACATGATAACATTGTAAAATATATTTCAAATAATTGTGGAATTTTGGCTTTTCTGGTTTAGTGGGACATTCTAGATATGATATATACTTTTGAGATTTTGAGCTGGAGAATGGTAGACCCCATTTATAGTCTTGAATTATGGGCAAGCTTGATGCAACAGTGTGTAAATGTTTTTAAAAACATGTATGAAGTAAACAACTATGAAAGGAATCTACATATGACCTGGCTAATTCAATCTCCTCCAAGGAACTTAAATTTTTATTTAAATGTTCTCATGGGCTGCGTAATAAGATCCATTCATTCAACAAATTTCTTTTGAGTTGTTGGTATACCAGACACTGTTCTGGGAACATAGTGATGAGCAAAACTGGATTGATGTCTGTTATTCTAGAGAGAGAAGACATGAATTAACTAAAAAGACAATTCCAAGAATGCTAAGTTCTATTGGGGAACTAGGGTAGCTTTAGGGAAGGTTTCTTGGAGGAAGTGATATGCTGAGATCTAAAAGATGGAGCATGTAGATTGATGAGGTTCTTTTCAAAAGGTCGTGAGAGCTGGAGGTCAGCTCTCTAGCTCTGGTCAGACTGGGTGGATAATTAAAGTTGTCAGGGGCACATTATCCAGGTGAAGGTAGAGAGTTTGTCTTTCCTCCTAAGGGCATTTGTATATCCATAAATAACACAACCACAAATATATCACCCACAGACCCCTTATCAGTTATAAGAAATAACATTTTCCCTCATGTTTATATATTGTTGTGTTATGCTTTTTTCCATGTTCATTGTGATAATTAATAGCATTATGGTGGAAGGTTACTTTGAGATAGTTTTATTGTTGGAGTTGGAATTTTTAAGTTCTTTTGTCATAGTGGCGTTATGCTTGTCATATTTTATGGTCCTGTGGTTTTTCTTTTTCCTTTTTTTTGAGAAAAAAATCACTTAATCATTGTTTGATTCAGGAAAAAAATAACAATTTTAATTTGAAAGTGGAAAAAATATCATGTCTTTTAAAAATTTAAGTGAAATTCATTTGTAGGTTTATCTCTATGCTCTATAGATGGCACTGTGTTATTAAGGTGTCTAATGTTAAGTTTTTGGATTTTTTCAATTCTCTTTTTTGTGAATTACTATTTGAATAGTGGGGACAGTAGATTTAATTGTGTTTAGAAGATTAGAGCTAAAATTGTCAGCGCCAGTTGAAGTTCAGTAAATGAGTAGTAAAAGCATACACGGACAAGCCAATTTACTTTATGATATTAGGGGTATTGTGAAGGTTAAAAAAATAAATAATTGAAAGTATTTCAAATTTGACAAATGGAATAAAGTTAAAAATTGCACACACTTCTTTGTCACTTGCCAGTTTAAATTTTTTTTTAACTGTTGTGGTGTAAATTATTGAGAGTTATCTCTACTCCATTTCTGTGAGTGGTAAAAATTGAATAGTGTGTGTTTAATACCAGTGTTTGAAGTGGAACTGGATTTGTGATGGTCTACATACAGAAAAAAAGCATCAGCTATGATTATTTCTGTCTCTGACCTGTGATAGTCTAACAAAATAAATAAGAAGACCATAGAATCTGGAGTTTGTTTTTTTTTTGAGGTTGTGTATGGACAGAATGCCTTTATTTATTTATTTTTTTTATGTGGTGCTGGGGATCAAATCCAGTGCCTCCCACATGCTAGGCAAGTGTTCTGCCACTGAGCTCCAGCCCCAGCCCGAGTCTGGAGGTTTGTTTTTTTTTTAAATTTTAATTAATTTATTTTAATTAGGTATACATGACAGCAGAATGCATTTTGATTCATTGTACACAAATGGAACACAACTTTTTATTTCTCTAGTTGTATATAATATAGAGTTATACCATAAGTGCAGTCATACACGTACCTAGGGTATTTTTGTCCATCTCATTCCACCATTTCCTGCCCCCATGACCCATTCCTTTCTTTCCCTCCCCTTTGACCAAAGTTTCTCCATTCTTCCCATGCCCCCTCCCCAATTATGGATCAGCATCCACTTATTAGAGAGAACATTTCAGCCTTTGGTTTTTTTGAGATTGGCTTACTTTGCTAAGCATGATGTTCTCCAACTCCATCCATTTACCCACAGTTTTTGATAGTCAGTTCTTGAGTGACCACTCTTACACCTAAATGGCCAATGAATTTCAAAATTGTTTTAGTTATAGTTAGTCAGACAATGTGCATTCTAGTGAGTACAGATCTGTACCTGATATTAGAATAATCTTGGTGAGCTGGGCGCAGTGTCGCGGGGATCATGGGTTTAAAGACAGCCTCAGCAACAGCAAGGTGCTAAGCAACTTGATGAGACCTTGTCTCTAAATAAGTTACAAAATAGGGCTGGGGATGTGGCTTAGTGGTTGAGTGTCCCTGAGTTCAATTCCCAGTAACCTCCTCCCCGAAAAAAGAATAATCTTGATGAAATCATATTTCTTTGCAGTTTTACTTAGTAGTATATTCTTTTTTCATTTGTGTTAATATAGTATATTCCACTTATATTTCTTGACTAGAATATCACATATTTATATATATTTTTATATATATATATATATTTTGAGCAAGGCTTTTTATAATTGTGTATTCTCTATTAAGAGAATAATTTCTTGGGCTGGAGTTGTAGCTCAGTGGTAGGGTGCTTGCCTAGCAAATAGGCACTGGATGTGATCCTCAACACCACATAAAAATAAAGATATTGTGTCCATCTACAACTAAAAATATATTTAAAAAATAATTTTCTCACATCAGGGTATCTTAGTTAATGGTCTTATACTCATTTCTGTTCATAAATGTGAGGGTAATTGACCAGGTACTTTCCTCTTTCTTGGTGGGCTAGTCATGAAGTTTTGCTTGATTGACTTGGAGAAGATGAGTGATTAGGAACCTGGTGGTTATGAGGAGTGAATGAGTTAATGTAGCTAATGGTTAGAACATGTTGCAGCTTATGGTAGGAGAGATATCTATATCTATATTTATATCTATATATTGTCTTTTTCATTATTGCTGTTATTATCTATTTATAAATACTATTATCTGAGTATTAAGATTTAGTTCTCAGATAGATCTTGTAAAGATGACTTCTTTTGTATATTGTGTTTAGGAAAGTGGGTGTTTGTTTTTTAAAAATTTTTAATTCATCCATTGATTATACTAAGTAAAATAATATATAAGTATTATATTTGCTTGATAAACTTTAAAAAGCATTTAAAAAGAATTTTTGAGTAAAGTAACATTTGGAAACTGTCAAGATTAGTACATTACTAAACACAAGGACTAGTCTAGCCAAGTGTGAACTGCATTGCGTCATGACAGATGTTAAAGCATTGTGTTCACCTGTCTTCCCAGCTGGTGTATGTGGTGAATTGGAGGGGTTAGAGATTGGGGAGTTGTATGTATATGATGACACTGGATAGTTTAACTGTGAAGCAGATAGAAAATAGCTGTTAACCTTGCACTTTTATCAAGTGGGAACATTGAAAAAAATCTTTAAAAAAAATCCAAAGAAGTTACTAGGAGTTTTGCAAAACAGTATCTTTGAAGCAGGTGGCTTAGAATAGTGAGTTTCATGTGTTAATTTTTTCCATCATCTGTGAATTTTTACTTAGAGTTATTTTTATGCACTGAAATTATGGACTTTGCACGTATAATTTTGATTAGCAGTGAAACCTGTATTTAGTTTTTATGCACATTTAAATTTTTTTTTCTCTCCATGGAATGTTATAGTTATTACAATGTCCCAAACCCTAATTTTTCATACTTATCTCAAGATAATGACTATTGTTATTGACATGTCTTCAGCTTCTGTCAAGGCTAGAAAATGTATTCACCTTGTGGATATTTTTCTTTCATAATGAATTCAAATAAAATAAGTAGCTGAATAAACAGTACCAGGAATTGAACTCAGGGGTACTTGACCAGTGAGCCACATCCCCATTTCTTTTGTGTTTTATTTAAAGACAGGGTCTCACTGAGTTGCTTAGTGCCTTACTGTTGCTGAGGCTGGCTTTGAACTTGTGATTCTCCTAGCTCAGCCTCCCAAAGTACTGGGATTACAGGCATGCACCACTGTGAACATGTTCATAAAAGCAACATGTACGTGTTTTTGAAGTGGGCATATAATAAGGGAAATAGTTCAATGTTCTACAAGTATGATTGGACTGAGATGTCAACCAGAATTCTCTCTTTCATGTTTCCTTCTGCTGTAGTTTGTGTTCTACTAAAGTTTGAGGGCACAGTGGCTCAGGACTGTAATCCTAGCAGCTTAGGAGGCTGAGGCAGGAGGATTGCAATTTCAAAGCCAACCTCAGCAATATAGCAAGTCTCTAAGCCACTTATCAAGACCCTATCTCAAGGGCTGGGGATGCTCAGTTGTTAAGTGCCTTCGTTCATTCTACATTAAAAAAAAAAAAAACTGAATAAAGACCCAAAGGCTAGAAAGTGAAAGCTTTAGTCACTTTAGGTAGGTACTGTTTGAATCCAGCTTTATTGACAGTTGAGGCAGTGTCTATAGTTTTTTCCTCTTTGTACGTTAACATTTTCCCCAAAATTATAAAATTGATTTTATATTCTCAGAAATGACAATAAGTAAAGAATAATTTTCCAATAATTTTCTACACAAAATAGAAAACTAAATAATCAACAACAGAAAATTGTTAAAATGAAACAACTGAAAGCAAATGGAGAGAATATGAATACAGGTACTAAAGATGAGTCTTTAAAGCTTCTAGAATACATAAGGCAGAAGTGATACCGTCATCAAAGTTGAACTGAGTAAATCCATTTCCTCCACACACAAGGGGAAAGGTTGGAGATGTAGTCATTGGCCAGTACAGTTGGCAGCAGCATTTGTACTGGTTTCAGAGGTCTCAGTCCATAGATAGCTGATTCCCTTGCTGTGAGCCACAGGTGAGGCAGAACATCATGGTGCAAGGGCATGGTGGAGAAAAGCAGCTCAGGACATGGAACCAGGAAAACAGCCAGAGAGAGAGAGAGAGAGAGAGAGAGAGAGAGCACATGCACGCGCTAAGACATTTTATTTGAAAAATATATTTTGCAGGGCGTGATGGCACACACCTGTAATCCCAGCACTTTGGGAGGCTGAGACAGGAGAATCCCAAGTTCAAAGCCAGCCTCAGCGTGGCGAGGTGCTAAGCAATTTAGGGATACCCTGTCTCTAAATAAAACACAAAATAGGGCTGAGGATGTGGCTTAGTGGTCAAGTACCCCTGAGTTCAATCCCTGGTACCAAAAAATTTTTTTTGACTTATCTTTTTTTCTCTTTGTATTTTCTTCTCTTTTAGTTGTTTTGCAGGCTTGCTTAGGCCATACAGAAATACAGCCAGGTTAGAAATAGAAGAAACATCATGGGATGCTAGGGAGGTTGATGATTAAGGCACAAGGATGTTTGGACTTATGGGAAGAGGTTTATTTATTTAAAAATTTGTTTTTAAATATTTTTTTTAGTTGTAAATGGACACAATACCTTTATGTTATTTATTTTTATGTTGTGCTAAGGATCGAACCCAGTGCCATGAGGTGCTAGGCAGTCACTCTACCACTGAGCTACAACTCCAGCCCCAGTAAGAGCTTCATGAGTTAGACATCTTGGAATTGCATCCAGTTTTCCTTGTAAGCTGAGTGACCTTAGTTAGACAAATGACCTTCTCAGAGCCTCAGTTTGCTCATCTTTGAAGTGGTGATAATAACTTCCTTGCAGGAGTCATTGGAGAGATAATGTGTGTGAAATTCCAAGATCAGTACCTGACTTAGGTTATGTACTTGCTAATTGACAGTTGTCATATGATTCCATCCATGAGGTCAGGGTCCATGTACATTCCCAGTGTCTAGGATAATATCTCCTCACATCCTCACTACTCAATGAGTACTTGTTGAGTGAAACCGTCCTTTTTATATTGTACATAAAGCTGTACTAGTTCTTAGTACAGTATATTCATTCTTTTTTCTTTTCTAGTTTGTATTTTAAATATTCTTCTAGAGTTCTTATTTTTAAAATTTTAAATAAAGAGTGTTTTGTGTAAAGCATTTGTATAATAAACTGAATATAGCTTTAAAGACAAAGGTTTGTGATTGTGACTACCTCTGCCAACAGGAGGGTGGTGCTTTGGACAGAGTAGGCTTTGAAAGGCCTGAGATTGTCAAAAGTTGGCAAACACGTTGAAATGCTTTGGGCAGAAGTTTCCTTTTGTAGTTTTATTATCAGTCTCTTCCGCTGTGTCTCAGGCTGGTGGTGTCTAGTGTGTAGGAGATGTGGAATAAATGTTTGCTGAATCAGTGTGGCAATGGTTCATGTATCAAGATTTAGTGGAGTCTTTATTGGGTAGTATTTATTTGATCAATTTTGAAAGGCAGAAAACAGTATACAGACATTAAATGAATTTCAGCGCAGCCTTGACAATAAAACCAACTCAGAATTCTGTCACATCTTGGGCTTAGACTGGGTAGGTATTTGCCATTCCTTAAGAATTATTGCTGGCACTAACCTGGCACTTGGCAACTCCTCTCCTGAAATACACCATAGGGAACACTGGTCTGGAATCCAGGACCTGAACAACGGTCGTCTCATACAGTTTCCCCTGGGTGAGTACATGGGGCATGTGTGAGTGGAGGACAGGATGGTATTCTAGTACTTTCTCTTACCCTGGCCCTGGCCCCTCTATCCTTATATGGATATATGTCAGTTCAGACAACGGTTCTGGCTCATCGTGATTAATTAAAGATAAGTTCTATAAAAGTTCCTATTCTGGTCTTCTGTGTAGTTTCTCTTTCCTCTTAGATGGACGACCTGTGTATATTTTTTGTTTGACGTGTGTTCGGGAAATTTAAAAAGCTTCTTTTAATTCTTTAAACAAATGTGGCTAAAAAGGAAAAGTTTTTTAAAAAAGTAAAAATACCTAAAAAAAAAGAAAAGAAAAAGTAAAAGAAAAAAATGTAAAATGGAAGTTTGTGTTTATTGGGTTAGGAATCCTTTCTTTCCTCTGTTCTAGCCTCTCAACCACCACAATTGTTACTTTTTTTTAATACACAGGAGGAAGTGAATTTTAGGCAATCGATGCCTCTGTCTCTTCACTATGGTATATAATTAAGAGGTGGGAGGATTTAGTGTGGTTTTCTAAAGTCTTAGCACAAGAAAGCATACTTGGTGCTTCATATTTTGGAAAGATTTTACAATATTTTTGGAGATTTTCTTTTACTAGAAACCTTACTTTCCAGGCTCTTCATTTCCCTGAGTATAATTTGATAAGACTCAGTGTGTCCTTGTGCTTTGTACTTGAAGGTAGTACAGTGTATATTCTGAGTAGGCTAGTGCATGACCCTGAGAGGCCTTTCTTTGGTGAGTATATATTCAGAAAGAGGTAATCAGGATCTGTTTCCAGGAATTTTCTTTTTTCCAGGAGATTCATTTCCACATGTCAAATATAAACTGGGCCCATAAACTCTGGTGAGTACTTTCATTTAGCCATCCAAACAATTTCGGTTTCTGATCCAAAAAAGGTAATTTTTCCCAAGCCATTTAACAGTTAGGTTTCCTTTTTTGTTTCTTCCCCCGCTTTTTTTTTTTTTTTTTAGAGAGAGTGAGGTCTTACTACTTGTTGGCTTCTCTTTGGTGATCATGGATGAGCTGTTTGAGAAATCAACCAATTTTAATCCTTAAACTGAACATATAATCCAATGTTAGATTATAGAATTTGGAAAGCTCTGATGGCAGAATACTTATGAGGGAACATTCTACTTGACCATAGGGACAGCAGGGGAAGGGGGAAATATATTATTATTATTTATTTTTTTGAAGTGCTGGGAATGGAACCAGCGCCTGACACCTGCTAGGCAAGTGCATTACTACTGAGCCACATCCTCAGCTCCAGAATTATAAATATATAATATTTTGGTTTTAAAAATCACAGCATCTGGGGCTGGGGTTGTGGTTCACTGGTAGAGTGCTTGCCTAGCATGCATGAGGCACAGGTTCGATCCCTAGCACCACATTAAAAAAAAAATCTAAATAAACAAAATAAAGGTACACGCCATCTACAACTACAATATTTAAAAAAAAATCACAACATCTGCCAATTAGATTTAAAAATAGAATTGTTCTAGAAGGAGATTCAAGAAAACTGTTAATGGTGATCATCTTTGAGGAATAGGAACAGATACTTTCTACCTTGACATTAAAAAAATTAAAAAGCAGAAGGGTAGTCATGTGCTTTAGTTCTGGCTGCTTTCCAACTAATAGGAAGTGAGCAAATTAGTGGTAACAAAAATATATGAACATTGGTGATCATATATAGTATAGATATAGATATGATAGATATAATATGATAGATATGATACTATAGATATATAGTATACATAGCCTTTATATAGTAAGTGACAATGTGAAGAAATACCTACAAGTAGTCTTTCAATACATTGTAAATGCCTATGCTCTATTATTTGAAGTATATGTGTTTGTCTTTCTATCCTCCATTTATCCACCCATCATCCTTTGCCTGTCTATCTGTATCAGCCAAGAAAGAGAAGTACAACTTGTGACCTCTTTGATGTGATTAGTTTCTTTTCTGTAACAGAAGAACTAAGTTGTTTATCTATACAGGTAATGTTAGAAAATTGTAATTATTATTTTTGCTACTGGGGATTGAACTCAGGGGTATTTGACCACTGAGCCACATCCCCAGCCCTATTTTGTGTTTTATTTAGAGACAGGATCTCACTGAGTTGCTTAGTGCCTCGCCATTGCTGAGGCTGGTTTTGAACTCGCGATTCTCCTGCCTCAGCCTCCCAAGCCCTTGGGATTACAGTTATGTACCACCACATTTGGTGTGAAATTTTTTATTCTCACTGTTTTCTGAAATTCTTAGCTTAGTGATTTCATTGCACAAAGCACTCAGCTTCCTGGCTGTCATACCACACTTTAATGAGCTACACAGTAATTTGTAAATTATGCTCTTTTCTTTTCTAATCAACTCATCAACACCATGCCCATTCTGTGTAAATTTACTTTAAGATTGAAATTTTGTTTTTTGTGTAATGTCATTAGAGAAATCAAGAGAGCTTAGTGGTTTGCGTTTTATTTGA
Organism: Xerus rutilus; assembly: GCA_028644305.1. Taxonomy (NCBI): domain Eukaryota; kingdom Metazoa; phylum Chordata; class Mammalia; order Rodentia; family Sciuridae; genus Xerus; species Xerus rutilus. The sequence continues at coordinate 34,272,855 of CM053401.1, forward strand.
GGATATTTAGTTACTGAATCAGATTTTGCTGCTTAGTAAACCTCTGCAAAACTTGGTTGCTTAAAACAACAGCCATTTATTTAGCTCATCATTCTGTGGTTTGGCAATTTGGGCTGGGATTAGCTGCATGATGGATCTTACCTCCTGCAGTCTCACTGATGTACCTGTAGTCAGCTGGCATTTGATGGCCTCACTAATGAATATGAGGCTGACTGTTGGTTGGCTGAGGCTGCAGGCGTCTCTGAACTCTGTGAGTCTTGTTACCTAGCAGGTTAGCCTGGGCTTCTTGTCTTGCTTCATCTGTACCTACAACACTTTCTCTCATGAGTTTGAAAAATAAAATGCACAGACACAAGGGGGAGAGCAAAGCAACAGGATTTATTTGTGTCAAAGAATGAAAGCAGGGCTTCCAGAGCGGGAAGGAAAGTGTCCCAAGAGAGGGACTTCAGAGAGTTCTAGGGGTTTGTTTGGATGTATAGGATCCAGAGGGCTGTCCCCCTATCCAGTCCTGGGTAAGGCACTCAGTGTCCAGGAAGGAGCTCTTCAACCACTCGCTCATGTGGTTCAAAGAGGTGATTGTCCTCCCTTTTTGTGGTGGGGGTCTCAATACCTGGAAGTGGGGGGCTCACTATCATTTGGTTCATCCACTGCTCCCCACCTTGTGGAGACTTGAATTCTGTCGTGCAGTCTACATGGTGATTGTGCACCTCTCTAGAACAGCAGGAAAGGGAAAGTGCCCTTGTGTTAAGTACTTTTCACATCTTTCTTTACATTGTTTGCTATTATGTCACTCGCCCAAGCAAGTTACATGGCCTATGGAAATTCCAAGAGTCGAAAAATACTCCCCCCTCGTTTCTGGAGGAGCTCTAAAATTGTACCACAATGGCATGACCATAAGGAGGGAATGAATCTGTGGCCATTTTTGCAGTCTGCTGTAGATGTTCTTGATGGCATCATATCTTGGTTCGGTGAATATTCTCTGTTTTGAGATATATCTAGAATCCAGCAGGGTTTTGTGGCGCAAGCCTGTAACCCTAGCACTTTGGGAGGCTGAGACAGGAGAATCACGAGTTCAAAGGCAGCCTCAGCAACGGCGAGGCGCTAAGCACCACAGTGAGACCCTGTCTCTACATAAAACACAAAATAGGGCTGGGGACGTGGCTCAGTGGTCGAGTACCCCTGAGTTCAATCCCCAGTACCAAAAAAAAGGAAAGAAATATATCTAGAATCCCATCACTTACTGCATCCTCTGTCACCTCCTAAACCACTATCATCTTTTGCCTCCTAACAGGGTCCCTGTTTCCATCTTTGTCCTTGTGCTCCACAGAGCAGCCATGGTAAACTTGAAGTTAGAACTCAGGTTGGGCATCAAGATTACATCTGTAATCCCAGCAACTCATGAGGCTGCAGCAGGAGGATTGCAAGTTTGAGGTCAATCTCAGCAATTCAGTGAGGCCCTAAAACAGCTTAGCCAGACCCTGGCTCAAATAAAAAAATGAAAAGGGCTGAGTATGTAGCTCAGTAGTGAAGTGTTCTGGGTTTAATCCCCAGTACTCCCCACCCCCCCAAAAGTCATAATTTAGAACTCAGATCATCATTACCTTAGGGGTGGCTCTTCCTGAGAGCTGGTGTGAGGGCTGAGTCTCTCAACCTTTTAGGCTAGAGGCAGCTGATCTGATGTTCAGTTAGACTAGCCTAATGATTTTAATGAAAGGTTTATTCGATCCCCTTTAAAAATTTTTAACATTTTTAATTTGATATTTTTTTTCATTGTTCTTTATCAATGCCTATCTTTTTGGATTTAGGAATATAATCATAGGATGTTTCTGGTTTATGTAAATGAATAAATATACATATATATATGTTATGAAGAAGGTTATAGTGCATGGAGCAGATACTATAAACTAGACATGGAGGCTCAGGTAGTTGTTAATATCTTGAAATTCCTGCAAGCCCCAAAGTCATTTTTACTCAGGCCACGACATTACAGGCATGAGCCACTGCATTTGGCAGGTTGGTTAAGTTAGAAGGCTGGGAAGCAAAGCAAATAATTCAGTGAAATGAGGGTGTTGATAATGACTGCAGGGATTATGGAACTGTTCTGGATTCTGATCTCTTATGACAGGAAGGGAAAGGGCTAAAAACATACATTCTGGGGTCAGAATAGCTAGGGTTTTAAATCCACTTGTACCCTTTACTTGTTGAAGTGATCTTAGAAAAGTTATTTAACCTCTGTATGTCTGTTTCGTTGATGGTAAAAAAAAAAAAAAAAAAAAGCTGGGGGTGGGGGCTGTTGAGAGGGTTTGTATTTTAGGATTGTTGTAAGGATTAAATGTGTGTAAAAGGCTTATTACTACCATAGGTACATAGTAGATGCTAAGACAATAATTATTAGCTCATATTTAGAGGAGATGTATTTTCCTCAAGAATTCAGAAAAATGATGATAGTAGAAGGGCTTAAGTGGGTACCTAGAGCACACAGTCTTCTGTGACATTTTGGCCCCTACAAGAATATGGAATGCAGTTTGTAAGAGGGACAGAATGAAGGGTAATAGCCAGAGGGAAGAGGTTGCTCAGCATTCACAAAGACTGCAGCTGGTGGGAAGAATGAGTGAGATGCTTTGTATAGGAATGGGCAGGACATTTTACATGTGCACAGTGGCTCCAAATAAGTGTGTGAGGTATACAAGGAGGGAAAAACCCACACTTGGTGATTGAGGTCAAGAGTTATATGGGCAGGGAGAGAAACCTTGTGTGTGTAAGAGCATGTGTGTTTGGGAGTGGAGCTGAATGGGCAATTAATGGAGAGTTTGCAGGCTTGGATCAAGGAGTCACATTGGATTCCAAGGGCATTTAGAAGCCACTGAAGCTAGGTTTCCACAAATAGGAATGATATAAACTAAGGCTGAAGAACAATTGAATTTTTCCTGTTGGTTTATGATAGAGGCCTAGCTTCTCAAAGTTAACCAGTCAAGTACCCCTAGGTATGAGAGAATGACCCTGCAATTTCTTTGTGACATCTTGTTTTTATTTTGAAAATTTGAAGAGTTTTGCATTTAATAATTGGTTATGGATTGAGTATCCTTTATCTGAAATGCTTGGGATTAGAAGTGTTTTGGATTTTAGATTTTTGAGTATTTGCATATGCATAATGAGATCTTGGGGGATGGAACTCAAGTCTGAACATGAAATTCATTTATGTTTCATATATACCTTATACAATACGAATAATTTTATGCACTATTTTTAGAGTGCTTGCTTTTGGACTGTGACTTGTTACAATAGGCCATGTTGGGAATTTTCCACTTGTGGGAGTCATATATGCACTGAAAATTTTTTGGATTTTCAGATTAGGAATGCTCAGTTTATAGATTTTTTTCATTCTAAAAGTTGGTGTTTTTAGTAAAGTAATTATTTCAGAGAGGAGTGCCAGGTTTATCCTGTGACTTCTGAAAGAGGTCCCTGAAGGTAATCAACATTTAGGGTAGTTGGATGGCAGGAAAGATGGGTTTTTAGCAGGGGCTTCCTCCTCAGAATAGGCTTCTTAGGTCCCAAATAACTTACTGTAATGCATCTGAGGAGGTTTTGAAAGCCCATTCACGGTCCTTTATTGCTCAGTGCTTACTTGAGTATTGAGATTTTCCCTCCTTAGCATGTACTAGCACCCAGAACAGGAAGTAATGAGTGTGTGTTTAATTCTTGTTCTGTCAGACAGTGTGGTGTTTCTAAGCTGCATTTCTGAGGCGGTTCCTGCTACTCACTCTGTTAACCTGTCTCCACCTTCCATCTTCTTTTCCCTGGCCTAAAATACCCAATCTCTTTTAAATATATATATATGTTTTGGTACCGAGGATTGAACTCAGGGGTACTGGACCACTGATCCACATCCCCAGCCCTATTTTGTGTTTTATGTAGAGACAGGGTCTCACTGAGTTGCTTAGCTCCTCGCCGTTGCTGAGGCTGGCTTTGAACTCGCCATTCTCCTGTCTCAGCCTCCCAAAGTGCTGGGATTACAGGCATGCACCACCGCGCCCAGCTCCAATCTCTTTTTGACTACTTTTTGTTTTAACATTTTTTTTTTTTTGGGTACTGGAGATTGAACTCAGGGGTACTTGACCACTGAGCCACATCCCCAGCCCCATTTTGTGTTTTATGTAGAGACAGGGTCTCACTGAGTTGCATAGTGCCTCGCCGTTGCTGAGGCTGGCTTTGAACTCGTGATTCTCCTGTCTCAGCCTCCCTAAGTACTGGGATTACAGGCTTGTGCCACCGCGCCCGGCTTTAACATTTTTATTGAGGTATAATTTATATACCATATAGTTCTCCCACTTAAAATATTCAGTATATTCACCAAGTTGTGCAGCTATCACTATGGTTCAATTTTGGAGCATTTTATCTTCTGTAAAGATTCCTTAGCCATTGTTGATCACTACTTATTGTCCTACCTCTGTCCCTGGCAACCCCATTCCTAGGCTACTACTTTCTGTGTAGAATTGCCTATTCTTGACATTTTATATAAGCAGAATAATGTATTATGTGACCCTTTGTGACTAAGGTCTCTCACTTAGCATCTTGTTTTCAAAATTCCTTCATGCTTTATTATGTATCAGTTTTTTATTCCTTTTTATTTTCAAGAAATAATCCATCATATCCATTTTATATATTCATTTATCAGTTGATGAACATTTGGGCTGTTTCCACTTTTCGGTTATTATGAATAATGCTGTTATGAATGTTCATGTACAAGCTTTGCGGACATAGTTTTTAGTTTTTTTGGTAAACACTTAGGAGTAGGATTGCTGGGTCATAAGATAACTGTTTAACCTTTTGAGGAACTGCTGAACTGTTTTTCAGAGGTGCTGCACCATTTGGCATTACCACTAGTATTGTCTGAGGGGATTCTGTTGCCATCATTATAGCCATCATTCTGAGTGTGATTTGCATTTCCCTGACAAACATTTTTTCATGAGCTTCTTGGCCAATTTGTATATCTTCTTCAGAGAGATGTTTATTCAAATTTTTTGCTTTGAAATTAACTTTTTTTTTTTTAAATTAACCTGGGTTAAGAATTCTTTTTGTATTCTGGGAGCAAGTCTACTCAGAAAGATGACTTGTGGATATTTTCTCCTACTCAGTGGTTTGTCCTTTTTCTATATCTCGATTATCTATTTCTTCTTTTGTTGACTGTTTTTGTTCATTACTTTTTAACCCCTACTGATTTTGAGTTGTGTCAAGACTCAGAATACCTGGGTTTTAGTCAGTTTTGTCATGAACTTGCTGGTTGACAGTGGGCAGGTCATCATTTGCCCTGCGGCACCAATCTGCTCTTCACAGAAGAGATCTTTTCCTCTGGGCGCGGTGGTGTATGTCTGTAATCCCAGTGACCGAGTGGAAGGAAGGCTGAGACAGGAGGATCACAAATTTGAGTCCAGCCTCAGCAACTTAGTGAGGCCCTCAGCAACTTAGTGAGATCTTGTCTTAAAATTAAAAATAAAAAGGGCTGTGGCTTAGGATTAAAGTGTCCTTGGGTTCAAACTACTTCCCCCCATCTTTTCTTCAAAAACCCAAGTTGATTATGTTATTTCTCTCTACTCTGACATCCTTTTGTTTCCTGTCTGTAAAGGATAAAATCTAATGCTTTTATTTGGCATTTATAACTTTTGCAGACTGGCCCACTCTATTTCTTCAGTGTGTCTTCTCTGCATTCCATTTCAAACATGTTGAAGATCTCACCTAACTCTAAATTAGTCATATCCTTGTCCTACTTCATGATTCTGTGAATTTTCTTTACTAAGAATGCCTTCCATATCCCCCACCTCTCTTTATGTAGTAAATTCTCTATTTAGTCTTTTAGAATCCAGAGAAATGTTTATGTTGTACTGTGCAGTGTCTGATGCATAGTACATGACCAGTACTCTTGCTGAATGGATGAATGAAAAAATACCTTTTCTTGAAAGTTTTGCCTGGCTTTTTTATACAAAGTTGTTATTTCCTCTCAGATTCTTAGGATGTATATATTTCATATTACAGTAACCCTCATATTGATTTGTAATTTTCTCTTTCACCCAGTGATAACTTGTCCACTGTGTTCCCAGCTCAGTTTTTGGCATGTGTAATAGTACAGTATAAGGTGGTCAGTAAATATCATCCGAGAGAATGCTTAAATTGCTCTGTAGAACTCTTGTTAAGTTAAAGGGAACACATTTGCTTTAGATTATTGGTTCTTAGTTTTCATGAGCCAACTTAGATTATAATTGTAGAGTATATTCAGAAGGCTATGAAGATTTAAATGCTCAGTAAAGGATATTCTCCAGCTTGCATTCCAAGTTTTATCAAGGACTGTTTGGAGATAGCTGCCACCAAGACCACATCCTCCTTGCCTGGTCTTTTGAGTGTTGAGGAGGAGTGAATAAATGGTGAAGCATTCAGCAGGTTGTTATTGTCACTATATCATCAGTTCATGTGGGTTTCCTTTATTTTATTTTATTATTTTATTTTTGGTACTGGAGATTGAACTCGGGGGCACTCGACCACTGAACCACATCCCCAGCCCTATTTTGTGTTTTTTTACATAGAGACAGGGTCTCACTGAGTTGCTTAGCACCTCACCATTGCCGAGACTGGCCTTGAACTCGCCATTCTCCTGTCTCAGCCTCCCTAAATGCTGGGATTACAGGCTTGCGCCACTGCGCTCGGCTGGTTACCTCTATTTTAAAGTAGTCACCACAAAGTTTAATTACCTTTTTATCTTTAGAGCCATAAAGCTGCACTTAGCATCTCTGGAAACTTCTTTGGGAGTTACCAGATTAGATGATTTTAGTAATCCTTTAGGATTTTTTTCAGAGCAGTTTGTGGTGATGGTGTGCTTCTGTAATCTCAGCAACTCAGGAGGCTGAGGAAAGAGGATCGCAAGGTCAAGACCAGCCCTGGCAATTTAGCAAGGCCTTAAGCAACTTAGTGAAACCCTATCTATGGGGTGTAGCTCAGTAGTTAAGTAGCCCCTGGGTTCATTCCCTGTTACCAAAACAAAAAAAAAGAATTTTTTTCAGTTGTAAGATTTCATGACTCAAGAGATTGTTTTCCCTGTGATACATTTTTTGACTACATTATTACTCAATGATTTCTGGCTTTTTTTGTTTTGTTTTTGGTACTGGGGATTGAACTCAGAGGTACTCGACCACTGAGCCACATCCCCAGCCCTGTTTTGTATTTTATTTAAAGACAGGGTGTCACTGAGTTGCTTAGCGCCTTGCCATTGCTGAGGCTGGCTTTGAACTCGTGATTCTCCTGTCTCAGCCTTCTAAAGAGCTGGGATTACAGGCGTGTGCCGCTGCGCCCAGCTGATTTCTGGTTTTTAACCTAAGTCATACAAGACTTATTCATGTGAACAGCATGGTATCATTTGTTCAGCATACTTTGTGCTAGATGCTGGAGTGACAAAAATGACTCAATTTATTTAAGAGTGTTTATTGAACACATATTTTATGCTATGCCTTGGGGGATGGAGTGTGACTAAGATGGGCAAGGAACTTGCATTCTACAGGCTGTTGCTTTTCATGGGTGTTGGTTTTCCTTCCCCATTTAGACTATTTCTCTTTTCTATTTCATTCGTCTAAACAAACATCTAACATGCTGAGTAAATAGTCCTCAAGAATCACTTGATTGACTTCTTAGATGGAATTGTTTTGATTGCCAAGAAAAACTGTGCCAAGGAAACTGAAATGGTGTTTGGAGAAATCAGAACTTCATAATTTGTACAGTAGGTATAGGGGCTTAAATGCAAGTGACTATTCATGTAGTATGGTAGGAATGACCTGTACTTGTGACAGATTGTTTTAGAAAAGAAATTTGGAAGTAGCTCATACAATCATTCAGAACTTCTCATACTTCTTAGCACTTTTAAACAGATTTCATTTCTGAATAATGAACTTGGGCATTCAGATTTTGGACTCAGAGGACACTGGCATGTGATTTCAGAACTGTATGGTTAATCAGAACTTTAAAGAGTTTTTCTGTTTTGCTTTGCTTTGCTCTTAAAACCAGGCCTTTCTTAGTAAAGCCCATTTGGGCTTTACCGGGGTACTTGTGCTGTTTGGGGATTTTTCCAAATGTTTTCCCTCTTATTCTGCCATCCAAACCTCCTAAGTGTAAGGGCTTTCAAAGCCCTCCTATGGTTCTCATAGTTTCATTGTATCTAAAAGGAGACAGATTGTTTATGATTTTCAGATGTGAAATTCATTAAAATATGTAGTATTTTAAACTGCTTTAGGTGACGGATAACAGTAGGAAGTTTTAAAACAATATCTTTTAAGACAGTGTTTTGTAGTGTCAGTGTGTGATTTTAGTGTACTGTTTTTGCCTTAATTACTTTTTTTTTTTCTTTTGGTACTGGGGATTGAACCCAGGGGCCTTAACTACTCAGCCACATCCCCGGCCCTTTTTAAAATATTCTGTTTAGAGACAGGATCTTGCTGAGTTGCTTAGGGCCTTGCTAATAAGTTGCTGACGCTGGCTTTGAACTCCTCCTGCTTCAGTCTACCAAGCTGCTGGGATTATAGGAATGTACCACCGCGCCCAGCTGCCTTTATTACTTTTTATTGTGTCATCTCCTTGCTCTAGAACAGTTGTTTTCACCTGAGGAGATGGTTCCAGTTGTTACTTTTCATCTATACTTTCTAGTGATTCCTACTCAGTAGATCTCACCTGGGGAGGTGCAGGCCACATGGTTTGGATACCATGTTTATTTGAAAATGTCACAATGTTTTTTTCTAATCCCACATGGGCCAGCTGGTGCCTCACACCCCATATTCTTTGATGGTCTCAGTGCCTTTGCTGTATTCATTTTCCCTAAGATGGAAATCCATCTTCTATTTCCATAGGACTTGGCCTAGGAGGTGGGCTTTCTGAGAAATCTTGTCTGTCTAATCTAGTTCACCCTGATGGTGCTTTCCTCTAACCTCTATGCACAGAGTAGTTTAAAAAAAATATTGCCAACTTTCCCTTTGTGGTTTTTGTAGGTGTTTAGTGTGTATAATTTTGATTTATGGTCTGCATTGCATATTAGACCATTCCCATTTGCTGTCCTGCTATTCTAGTTATATATTTGACGGCTCCCATATATAGTGTCACGTTGTACATGGCATAATAATATGTGCAGTTTTTGTTGTTGTTGTTTTTGAGATGGAGTCTCACCCCTGCTGGTCTTGAACTCCTGAGTTAAGACAGTCATCTTGCCTCAGCCTCCAGAGTAGTTGGGACTGCAGGCATGTACCACCACCCTGGCTTCCTTTCTCCTTAAAGTAAAAAAATAATACATTTCTTTCTATGAGGTTTTAAATGCCTTAAAACTAGGAATAACTGTACTTTTTTTTTGGTACTGGGGATTGAACTCAGGGGTACTCGACCATTGAGCCACATCCCCATTCCTATTTTGTGTTTTATGTAGAGACAGGGTCTCACTGAGTTGCTTAGTGCCTTGCCATTACTGAGGCTGGCTTTGAACTCGTGATTCTCCTGTCTCAATCCAAAGTGCTGAGATTACAGACGTGAGCCACTGTGCCCAGCTAACCTGACATTTTTTTTGTTCTTCATAGCACCCAATAACTATTTATATTGTTTTTTGCTTCTAATGTTTTGATTATTTCATATAGTAGAGAAATGTGATATTTTATCTTTTAATTAGAAAAATATAGTTGTGCTAACAAACGACTGGGCACAGAGCCTTACATTTGTTGAATGTGTTTAAAAATCTTTTTTATAGTTATTTTTTTCTACTAGTGTTTCATGTCTGTTACATTTTGATAAGCATGCAACAAGTAGAACCACTGAAGTACTACTGATTGAATATTATCTTATGGAATGTATAGTTGCTAAAGATTTTGTTTTAAAGATTCCAGTTAGAACCCTTGAGCTAGGTTTTTCTGAATCTTGCTTACTCCAAAAAAAAAAAAAAAAAAAAAATCAGAGGCTGGGGTAGAACCCTAGTGGGTTTCATTCTCAGCAGCACACAAAGGTAGAAGTACAGACTGTTAATATATAAATAGCTGAATGTGGGTATGTGTGTGCTTTACCTTAAAAAAGAATTTTTAAAGGATACAGAAGTCAGCTGGTCGCGGTGGCACATGCCTATAATCTCAGCACTTTGGGAGGCCGAGATAGGAGAATCGCTAGTTCAAAGCCTCAGCAAAAATGAGGCATTAAGCAACTCAGTGAGAACCGTGTCTCTACATAAAACACAGGATAGGGCTGGGGATGTGGCTTGGTGGTTGAGTATCCCTGAGTTCAATCCCCAGTACCAAAAAAAAAAAGATTCAGAAGTCATGTATGTGTTATTGTAGAAAATACAGGTGAACATTAAAAGAAGATTGTAAAAATTTTAGCTCCAGAGATGATTGCCACTTCAAACATCTTGATGTGCATTCTTCAAGCATTATTTATTTATTTATTCATTCATTCGTTTATCCTTTTATTTATTTTAAGTAGTGGTGGCTCTGTTTTTATGTTTTTGAAAGTAATTCTGAATTTATTTCTAAATAGACAAAATATTTTGTAGGGCTGCTGAGGCAGGAGGATCACATGTTCAAAGTCAGCCTCAGCAATTTAGCGAAGCCCCAGGCAACTTGTTGAGACTTTGTCTCTAAATAAAATATAAAAAGGTCTGGGGATGTGGCTCAGTGATTAAGCATCCATGGGATCATTCCCCAGTATTCGCCCCCCCCCAAAGTCGCAAAAGTAGAGAATTCAAACTGCTTCTTGTAATACTAGCAACTTACAGAATCATCTTTTCCATTTTTTTCTTCTGCTTATTTAGTTTTGAATATATATTACCATTGTCTTTAAGAATAGCTTTATTGAGATATAATTCACACATCACACATTTCACCCATTTTAAATGTATAATTCATTAGTTTTTAGTATATTCACAGAGAACTATATCCATAATCTAAGTGTGGAACATTTTCATCACCTCTGAAAGAAACCCTTGGACATTAGCTGTCATTCCTCATTCCTCTCTCTACTTTCTCCCTAGCCCCAGGCAACCACCAATCTATTTTCTTCATTTCTATATTTACTTATTCTGGGCATTTCATGTAGTTTTCTACCATTTTTGTATCTTGACATTTTCTATGTAGATGATAGGGCTACAGCGCCTCGATTTAAGACCTGGCTCTCCCTCTTGCAAATGTCTGCCTGTGCATTTGTCATTTAATTTGTCTCTGCCTTGGTTTCCTAATTTGTAAATTAAGAGATAATAATAGTATGTGCATAGAGGGTTGTGAGTACAAATGAGTTAACATGTGCAAAGCACTTAACGGCTGTTTCTGGCCCCAATAATTATCAGTCTTAGCTGCTGTTGTGCTAGGATGTCATGCTTCTAATTGATTCATTTTGTAATCTTCCATATTGGTGTTTATTGTTTGTTGTTAAAAGTTAACCTTCCAAGTATGTATATAAAAATTATTCAAATCAGTTTTCATATTGTGTCCTAAATCTTGAGTTTAGAATTTAGTCATTATAAACTACGTTCTGTCACAAAGACTTAGTTGGTGAAAAGAATTGCAGCATTTGGCATTGTAATTATGCATCCTCATTTGGCACCTTGGTGAATTTATTTGAATGATAGATGATGCACCCATCTGATTTAGTTAAAGTCAAAGTAAATCTAGGGTATTGGTTTTTGAAAATCCGTGTTTTATTTTTCATAAAAGTGAGTTTGTTTCCTGAGAAGTTGCTTTTGAAACTAATTTTTAAAAAACACATTTATTTCTCAGACTTCCCTCAGATCAAAGAGAAGATATATTCTTAAAAGAAAAATCTGACAGTGCCCAAAATATACCTATCATCACCACCTCCATACATGAGAAAACTGCTGATAATTTAAGTGATCTGCCAGCTAGTTCAATGAAGCTTGAGAAATACCTCTTGAAAATAGTAATTCGTTGTCAAAATAATTTTCAATATAAATATGAATTGAATCAGATTAGAATTTGTGAGAGGGATTGTGAAATACCAGCCCCCAAACTGAAGTCACTGGGCTAGGAAACAGCGGATCTGGGATTAGGACTTGGTACTAGTCTGCTGAATGACCTCTAGGGCTAAGCCACTTAATGTCCTTGAGGTGACATTTTTCCTCATCTGTTAAATGAGACAGTTGGACTGGAATAGATGGTCTCTTGGGGCTTATCCACAGGGAAGATTAATTTTTTATTTCTTACAGTTAGAAGCAAGATACTACCAACTGCTGATCAGTTCTCTCATTAGTAAGAGAAGGGTATGGAAAAGAAATATCTAAATGTGTATTTTTGCTGTACTTTTCATTGATCTTGTTACTGTTGTAGCCTTTCTAATTTCACAGTGAGGTGGCTATTGTATGATTTGTATTTTTTTTTTGGTACTAGGGATTGAATTTAGGAATACTTGACCACTGAGCCACATCCCCAGCCCTAATTTGTGTTTTATGTAGAGACAGGATCTCAATGCCTCACCGTTGCTGGGGCTGGCTTTGAACTTGTGATTCTCCTGTCTCAGCCTTCCAAAGTGCAGGGATTACAGGATTTGTATTCTTAAATTTATGCCACCATGTGTATTTTCTCTTTTTCAGGCAGCTTAGTTTTTAGTTACTGATGCTCTGGCTGGGTAGTGGAGTTCAGGACTAAACAACCTTCCTTCTTTGGTGGTGGAAGTGGAAGTTGGCACTTTCTGTGTTCCATTGTTTTATTTTTATTTTATTTTTTATTTAGAGACAGGGTCTATCGGAGTTGCTTAGTGCCTCGCTGTTGCTGAGGGTATCTTTGAACTTGTGATCCTCCTGTCTCAGCCTCTGGAGCCTCTGGGATTATAGGTGTGAGCCACTATGCCCAGCTCCACTGTGTTCTTAAGAATTACTTTTGAAGTATATGCCTGTATATACATGATTTTTGTGACCTTTTCATTTTAAATTTGGAATTGTAATTTTATGGGGGAAAATCATTGACACCTGACACACAATAACTTTTCACTTAAAATTCCAAATATTTACTTTAAAGAGCTATTCTGCCTGTAATTGGGATGTTTTATATTTCATACTTTCTGACATTGTTTTCTACTTGTAGACCACAAAAGCTGAAGGTGTATGTGAAGTTATTATAAGGGGACCAGTCATCCAAATGAATCCTCAAGTACAGACTAAAGAAATAGTAGGCCTTGGGTGTAAATATTTTTTGCATATGATTAAAAAATATTTATTTAAAAGTACTTATTGGATTTATAAAAATCTGTCATATTTTCTTTAATGATATTAACAATAGTCACTATTATATGAAGATCCAAGAAAACCTTAAAACTTTCCAGTGAGTCACATACACGAAGTTTAAAACCATTTTTTCTAAAATTATGTTAAGAAGTTAGTAAAGTGGTCCACTTTACTAACTTAAAGTTAGTAAAGAAGGACCACCTGATATTACACATTTGTTTAGATGTATGCACGTGTTAAGAAATTTCTGTTGTAAGTATAAACAAATTAAGAGAATTTAAGGAACCTTTGCTTTGTCACATAATAAAACCTACATTATCTTTTTTTAAAAAATATTTTTTAGTTATAGATGGACACGATATCTTTGTTTTGTTTATTTATTGTTTTTATGAGGTGCTGAGGATCGAACCCAGTGCCTCACATGTGCGAGGCAAGCATTCTGCCGCTGAGCCACAACCCCAGCCCGAAAACCTACATTATCTTTTTGACAGATAAAGCCCCCTGAGTCCTAGGACAAAAACAATAAACATTCAGAAAAGCCCTCAAGAGTTGGTTGACCCTACCTAGACAAGCTAAGTTATAAAGAAAAGATAGTAACTCCATTTCTGATAAGATGGTTAATTTTGTTAACTCGATTGGCATTTTGCTCAAAATAAAATATAAACTGTAGAAACTAAATTCAGTTACTGTCAGAAGTAACACTCAATGTATTATCATTTTGTGAATAAGAAAATGAAATTTGTTGGTATTTGAACAGTAGAGAAATGAGTTACTAGATGATACCACTACATAAGTGTGTTTCTGGCCATTAAAGGTGCATGTTCCATGACAGCTTGAATTGATTGATGATTTACCGGTTTCTGGGTAAACTTTGAGCAGGTTCATGTGTTATTTTCAGTTACTTTCCCTGTATTCTGTTAGTTCTCTTTGGAGAGGAAGAGGTGTGGTTAAATCTAGAGATGGTGCTCCCAGGGAAGAAAATACTGTGGTCTTTTGATGGGGAGCCAACATTCGTGAAATCCCATGGAGCCAGTTTTCAGAGCCAGGGTTCTAATTGGCTAAAGACTTTCTTCAAAGTTCTTTTGCTTCCTTGCTTTTTCAAAGGACAGGAAATACTGTCACACTCACATTTATGCAATTCTGTATATGCTTAGAAATGATATGAGATGGGTATTGTACATTTGTAATGATAATTGCCTGAATAAAGGTCAAAATGTCATGGAAAAAATGGGAAAACTTAAGCAGGAGAAAAGAGTTTATTTTTAGCAATTTAGAATGTTTCATTTAAGAGCAGTTAAACTGGCTAGAACTGTGGGCAGGGGGAGGGGTTTTGGAGTGGTTTAAAGGCCATCGCTATTATGGTGAGTGCCTGACATTTTGTTTTGAAGTATGTATGGCTCTGTATTTTAGAACCAGAAAAATTTCTTGGAAAACTACCTTTTCTGCTGTGCGCCTAGATAAAATATTTTTTATTCCAAATCTAGAGTTAAGATTTTAATTTTTTATTAATTGTCAGGTCTGTCAGTCTTTCAGACATTTTGCTTCTATGATTATTCATTCAAGATTTAAGTAGGAGAAGAAAAGCTCCATCAATTATTTTTGATCTTTTAGGTCAATAAATTGAAAAGGAAAATTAGAATCATTTAAATTTGCATATAAGATTTTGCTAAATTAAACTATCAATGTTGGGGCTGGGGCTGTAGCTCAGTGGCAGAGCGCTTGCCTAGTATGTGTGAAGCACTGGGTTCAATCCTCAGCACCACATACAAACGATAAATGAATAAAATAAAGATCCATCAACAACTAAAAAAAATTATAAAAAATAAACTATCAATGTTTATTAAATATATAAAAAACAAACATTCTGCTAAATTAAACTACTCTGTATGAATTTTCTTAGCTGTTGTTTGCTAATGGTTCAAGAGGGCAGCTGGGTGGAGTTTTAAGAAACTCCAGTCTTAAGACTCTAGGTGAGGTTGATTTGGCAAATTTAATTACCCCTTAAGGGCTCACTCTTGAGGGTTTAGCAATGTCAGTATAATGTTGATGGATAAATAATGAACACCGATACATTCCAATGTATGATACAGAATAATCCACAGAACTTGATTTATGAAAGTGTTGACATTCACCAAAGCAAGTCTGAGACTTATATTTGAAAAATGAGATCTGCAGACTCTAATTTTAAAGTCTGGGTCTTGAAAAATATTATAATTAGCTTAAAAAACACATTTTTAAATGTTCAGCACCATTAGCAGTTAGGGAAATGCAAATCGAAACTGAACAGATTTTATCTCACACCAGTCAGAATGGCAGCCATCAAGAATACACATAATAATAAATGCTGGAGAGGATGCGGAGAAACAGGAACATTTTTAGATTGTTGGTGGATTTTTAAATTAGTACAACCACTATGGAAATCAGTATGGAGGTTCCTCAAAAGACTAGAAATGGAGTCATCACATGACCCAGCTATACTTCTGTCTTTGGTATTTATCCTGAAAAGTTAAAGTCATCATACCACAGTGATACATGCATACTCATATTTATAGCAGCACAATTCACAATAGCCAAACTATGGAACCAGCCTAGATGTCCATCAATGGATACATGGATAAAGAAAATGTGGTATATGTACACAATGGTGTTTTATTCAGCCATAAAGAAAGATGAAGTTATGTCCTTTATAAGAAAATGAGTGGAACTGTAGGCCATGTTAAATGAAATAATTCAGACTCAGAAGATTAAGGGTTGTTAAGTTTTCTCTTGTGTGGAAACTAGAGAGGAAAATGGAAAAGAAAGATGGGCGGAGGGGGGGATCTCATGAAAATCAAAGAGAGATCAGTAGAAGAAAGGGTCCAAGGGGTTGGAGATAGTGAGGGAGGGGTAAAATGCTGGGAAGTGATATTGGCCCAATTATGTTGTTTATTGTGCATGTAAGAATATATAACAACAAAGTCCATCAGTATGTACAACTATAATGAAAAAAAAATGTGGGGAAGGGGCTTAGGTTGTAGTTCAGTGGTAGAGCAATTGCCTAGTATGGGGGGAGATGCTAGGTTGGATCCTCAGCACCACATAAAACAAAACAAAACAAAACAAAACAAAAAAAGGTTAAGTTCTTTAAAAAAAAAAGCGAAGAAAAGAGAAAAAACCTACATTCTTCTAAAAAAACCAAACAAACAAGAGTAGTGTATACTATTTTAGACTCTTTAATTTGTCTGTGGATATACTTACGTATATGCATATTATTTTTACAGAAATAAGATTCTCCTTTTCCCTACAGTCAGTCTGTCACTGAATATTCTTGGTCCTGTTAATTTTTGCTAGTTGGATGGGTCAAAGTGGTATCTAATTTTTATTGTAAAACTATAAAAAGTCCTTTTAAAAAAATGAACAAATAACTTGAGTATTAGGAAGAGGAACATTACCTCTTCTGAGGTTGAGAAACCCTGTGCTATAGTTCGGGTTTTATTTTTTAAAAATTTTTTTTTAGTTGTTGATTGACCTTTATTTATTCATTTATTTATATGTGGTGCTGAGGATCGAACCCAGTGCCTCGCGCATGTGAGGCAAGCACTTTACCACTGAGCCACAATCTCAGCCCTAGTTCGGGTTTTAAGTGTTCCCCAGAGGTCCATGTGTGAAAGCTTGTTCCCTAGAGTGGCGCTATTGTGAGTTAGGGCCTAGTGGGAGGTCTTCAGGCCATTGGGGGCATGCCCTGGAAGGGGACCATGGGACCCTAGATTCTTCCTCTTCCTTATTTCCCAGCCAAGAGGCGAGTGCTTTTGTTCCACTAATGGCTTCAGCTATGATGTGCTTCGTCAGTACAGGCCCAAAACATTGGGACTAATTGACTAAAATCTCTCAAAGTGTATGCCATATAATCCTTTTCTCTTTATAAGTTAATTATCTTAGGTATTTGTTATAGGGACAGACAGCTAAAACACTGTGTCTTATACCAAGTAGTTGTCTTTTTCGTTAAACTGTTTCTTCCCTATTTTTTATGACTACATGCCAGAGGGACTTTTTCGAGTGGCTGGCTACTTTTGAAGAGCGTTGCAATTTCTAGTTTTAAAAAATGTTTTGCTTAGAGATTGAGACTGGCAATTGAGACTGGCAGGTAGCTTGGTAAAGCTCAACAAAGTGAAGCCTGGTTTCTTCTGAGTTGTTTAAAGACTTAGCTTCTGAGTTTTGGTAAGGCTTTTGGTAATTTCTGGGTTAGAAGAGTGGCTATCATTACTTTGATAGTAAGTGTCTTTCCACTCAAATGCAGAAGTAAAAAAAAAAATCACTTAACTCAACCTCCAAACCAAAATCAAAACAAAATATCCCAAAATGAAAACAAAACACTTAATGAGCAAGGTGAGCCTAAAGTAACTATTTTTATTCCATATTTCATGTTTGTACTTGACCTGGGCTAGCGTAAGAGAAACTTAACTGTTATGACTGTCCTGATGCATTTCCAGTGAAGGGCTGGGAGAGTCCAGAAGAATGTTTTGAGTCATCAGATCCTTTTAAAATGTCAGATTCTTTCCATGAGGTTAATTTAAACCTGTTACGACCCTTTAAAAAATATTCACAAGAGGCCTCAGAGCTATAACAACATGGAATGCTGGCTTGTTGAGTAGAAGTCTTTCAAAGGGCATCTTTATATTTGGCCACGTTTCTTCTGTTATCAACCATCATGTAAGAGAGAAACAGGAATTTTTGGGTTCTTAACAGCCATTTGGGGCAGAGAGTCTCATGAAGTTTTTTTTCTTTTGAATAAGAAGGATGCTGTCCTATTGGAAAATAAAATGGACTGTTCTTTGTTTCCCAAGACAATTTAGGTTTAGGTTAACATATGAAGTATATATGAGGGTGTAAAAATTTAGCTATATTTACTTAAGGTACACCTGTAATTCTTGTTCAGAGATATTAAACTGTAAGCTATGTTATTGAAGAACAAAGAGTCATTGAGTTTCTTTTATGATCATAGAGGAGAAAGTTTCTGGGCTGCCCAGGCCCAAAGGAAGATAAGTTTTACCTTTTGTGTTCTGTTATCTTTCTTTGTTCCCTTTGTTTCTTTCATTGTTTTTGTTTCATGCTTTCCAGTAAAAAATGTGATACCTGAAATGTGAGCCACATATATAATATTTTCTAGGAGCCAGGTTTAAAAAACAAAAAAGGAAACATGAAATTAATTTTAATAATATATTTTATTCAATTCAGTATATCTAAAATACGGTTGGTTGTCTGTTGGTATCTGAGGGGGATTGGTTCCAGTACCTCTGCAGATACCAAAATCCACAGATGCTCAAGTCCCTTATATAAAATGTATTTGCATATGACCTATTAATTCTCATATACTTGAAATCATCTCTAAATTACTTATAATGACCAGTGCAGTGTAAATGCTATGTAAATAGCTATTATACTGTATTTTTTAGGCGGTAACAATGAAGAAAAAAGTCTGGACGTGTTCACCACAGACACAATTTTCTTTTTCCCAAATATTTGTGGTTCAAGGTCCTTGAATCCATGGATGCTAATAAACCTGTGTGTATGAAGGGCTGATTGTATTACTGTTTCAACATACAACTAATATAAAAATGAGTAATTTTACATTATTGTTTTAATACTATTTCTTTAAAATCTTATGTGTATTTTAGAGTTATAGCACATCACAATCATAGCTAGTTACATTTGAGTGCTCAGTAGTTGCATGTGGGCCAACAATTGCCATGTTGGATAGCACAGTTTTAGTTTATTTCCACTCTAAAAAGATTTTTATACTTAATAGTTACAGGACTTTCAGGCAAAGTTGTCCATATACTAATAGATACAGTGTAAGAAAATACGTGTATTTGTATGTGATAACCTCAGTTATTATCTGAAACACTCAAAATGTCATGTTTTAGTGATTTTGTTGATGGCATAAACTGGTATGGACTTTATTGTATTTGTAGCTGTGCATGTTCCAGTTTTGCAGTGACCTGTTCTTTGAAAATAGGTATAGTAGATGAATAAAGCATCACCCAAAGAAAAGGAAAATGACTTTTAGTTGAATTAAATTGTAACATACTCTGATAGAAACATTTAAAACATCAGTGTTATCAAGAAGCTTGTTCATTAGTGAAATAAAGAAGTTTGCTATTTGGTGAACAACATTGAGTGTGATGCTACATAAATTCATGAAGAAAAAAATGGGCTCCACTTTCATTAATTACTTTATAAGGTGAAGGTAGGACTAAATTGGATTTAAAATTGAGTAAATGAAACTTGGAGTTTTGGGACAAAGATGGTTTGTATTAAGTGATGTATGTGAGAGGTAGTGACGCTTGAATGATGAATCAGTGTGCTTTTTTTCTTCCACTTTTTTCAATTGATGCGTTGTAGTTGTACATTATGATAGGATTTGTTACGTATGCATACATGCACACAATATGACAATATGATTTGGCCAGTATCGCTCTGAGTCAATGTTTTGTTCTCATTTTTTATCTTCCAAATGTTCTGTGGTGAGCTTATATTACTTTTTAAATCAGAAATAAACTCTGAAGGAATTAAAGGAATGAAATCTAAATGAAAGAAAAAATCCAGATCCTCAAATCACTAATAGTACCCAAAAGTAAAGAGGTTTGAAGACCTAAATGATAATTCTGGTTCTGTCATTAACCATCTGTGTGATTTGGGGTAAGTTTGTTAATATGTGTGAGTTTCTGTTGATTAATTTGCAAAACCAGAAGTTAAAGTTCATTAGCTTCAAATCTTTTTGGTTGCCTTTTGGGCAAGTTTTTTTTTTTTTTTTAAATGAAGGAAATTAAGGGAAAAAAAATAAACGAATGGAGTCAGTAGTTGTGCTTGTTGCAGGGTCTGGGTACAGGTGTGGCTTTATGAACAGCTGTATTTAAAATAAATTATTTATTATGGAAATGTGGGGTTGAGACAGTTTATCTGTTTACGTTATATGCTGGTGTCATAGGTACCACAGGGACATAGATTTAATTAATTTAATTCCAAAAGGGCATATCTTAATTGTAGCATGAGGTCAAATTAAGCGCTCTAAGAGAGGTGAGTGAGGGACCCAGCAGTGGAAAGGAAGGGAGAAATCACATTAGCCTGAGCTATCAGCTAGGAAAGTCTTTATGGAAGAAGCAGCATTTGAGGAGGCATCTATGGATGGGTGGTGAGGGGGAAGGAGCATCTGATAGGACCAGACCAGGGGGATGAAGACTTGCATGGGGTATTTGAGAAATGTTCTTGCTGTATTGCCCAGGCTGGCCTGGAACTCAGGGCTCCAGTGATTCTTCTGCCTTAGCTTTTGGAGTGCTGGAACTATAGGTACATGCCACCGCACCCAGTTTATTGCATGAGCTTTTAACTGAGCTATGGTAACCCCAGTTTGGGGTATAGGGTTTATATGGGATAGCTGGAAGAGAGGGACCAGGAAAGCAGGAATGGGATAGGGAAGGAAATGTGAGGGAAGGGATGGTGGAATACTGTTCATCTTGTGTTTTTCAGCTTTATATTGTGGTGTAACCCAAACAATGCTGTTAATAAACACTTTGGGTTTTATATCTAGTATGTATATAATTTAGTACACATCACACAGTAAGAATGCTGGTATATATACCTAATAGATATTTGTTTATAGAATGTTTGTGAGAGAGAGAGAAAGTAAGGCGCGGAGGTGAAGGGAGAAGGAAACAGTACAGAGGAGGTTTGAGAGAGAGAAGCTAGAACTAAAGGTAATTAGGGCACAACTTTTAGAGGAGATGCCTTTAGGGGGTTTCTGTGTCACACGTTTGTTATGTTTGTGTGGTTACATAGACAATAACAAATTAATTCTTTTTTTAAAAAAGTACTTTTTAGTTGTTGATGGGCCTTTATTTATTCATATGTGGTGCTGAGAATCCAACCCAGTGCCTCACACATGCTAGGCAAGTGCTGTACCACTGAGCTACAACCTCATCCTCACAAATTAATTCTTACACATTAAAATATCTAGATTTTTTTTCACCTAGAAAAAAAAAAAAGAGAAAACATGGAAGAGGGTATTTACATTTCATAGTTGACCTTGTTGCCAGTATACTTAGATTTGAATAGCATCTCACCTGTGAATCTGAGAGATCCAAGGCCAAAATTGTACAAAAGAAATTGATGCTTGCTGGGCACAGTGGCACACACCGGTAATCCCAGCGGCTCTTGAGGCTGGGACAGGAGAACCACGAGTTCAAAGCCAGTCTCAAAAACATTGAGGTGCTAAGAAACCCAGTGAGACCCTGTCTCTAAATAAAATACAAAAAAGGGCTACGAATGTGGCTCAGTGGTCCAGTGCCCCTGTGTTCAATTGATGCTTCATTGGATAGAACATTTACTTTTGTAAAAGCAAGGAAGATGAAAAAGCTATTTTTAAAGAAATGACTGCTAAGTTTGGATATAATAATTGCTTCAGGGGAAAGTTTTCTTTTTTCTTTTTTCTTTAAGTAAAGCATGCTGTGGCATTGTTCCTGAATATTGGAATATTGTCAGAAGTGTAACCTCTGAGGTAAGCTGGGCAAGCTTGCCAAGTTTGCTATGGGCAATTCTTTTTTTCTGTTTAGTATTGATATAAATCAAAAAAAGTCAGCCGTGTGCATGTGTTCATTGTAGATTATTGAAATATTAGGCCATAAAAATTAAACTTTGTGGTTCTGGTTCAGTGTTTTAAAACCTCCCTGTATCAATAGCCTGAGAAAACCGTGAAGGACTTAAGAGTTATAGGTGGCCTGGCTTTTCTTCTCGATCTTTTGAGTAAGTTCTGAATATTTATTTTTGGTTTGAATTATAATTTTACTTCTGTGTTTCTGAAAATGATTTGTAATAGCCTCATGCTTGCCATTGTCTCATTCTTAAGGAGCTGCTTTTAACTCTTGGGTATTTGTGGGTAATGGAATCAGTGCATGCTTAAGACAGATGAAAAAATATTAATAGTAGTGTTAATGCAGGCAAATTCTTTCTGAAAAAGGGAATGGTAAGAAGCCCTTGGTACTTTTCATACTTGATCCTGTGTGTGTCAGGGGAGGGTTACCATCCAGTTGAATTTATGCAGTTTCCCCTCTGAGACTATTACGTCTATGTCTTTAGGCTTGAATTTTCTCCCGTCCAGATTTGCATTTCTACTTATTGGTTGGCCAAATTTAGCACTCTCACATTTTTCCAAGATCTCTTCTTTATGATTCCCCATATTAGGGAAAGGCACATGTGTTCTTTTGTGGCCTTAGTCCCAACTCTCTGGTCCTGAGTCTTTCTGCTGAGTCTTCAATGGCTTTTTGGGCCTCTCCTGCCTTGTCTTCCCATCACTGCTCTGCTGTGTTTTTATTTTTCCTATTGCAGGAGCCCTGAGTGGATCTCTCTGCCTCCAGGTTAGCCCCATTGGAGCCACCTTTCACAGAGCTGCCTCAAGAGTTGATAGAATGTTCTATGGACTTCCACTATAGAAAATGGAAACCCGTTGACTGCCTACTTCTCTGTGGCTTCCTATACCCATTTGCAAATTTGCTAGACTGACGGCCAGGAGCTGTCTGGGTTGAATGAATTTCCCTCTTATTCCTCTCTGCTCTCACAAGGCTGATTCCTTGGCCTGGAGAGCTGGTCTTCCTCTTATGCTTCTGGCCAACTTCCTTGGTTCTCCCAATAGTTGGCTCAAATATCATTTATCAAAGGTGGAATTGTGTCTTCTCTTCCTCCTCATTCCCACTTAGCTTTAATCTTCTATGGTACTTATTGCTTTGGTGCCATAATTAGGTAAATGTCTCTTTTCCGTAAGTCTATGAAGTTATTTTATTTTAAATTGTGTCTTTGCCCCTCCCCATTTCCCTTCCTTATTCTACTTTTTTCTGTTGCGCTTGTCTTCTTTCAACATACTGTGTAAAGGTCTTGACAATATTTATTATCTGTACCCTGCTATAACATAAATTCACTGAAGTAGAGCTCTTTATCTCTTTTATCTGCTGCTATAATATTGGTGCCTATTACCATGTCTCATACTTAGAAAATACACACAAATATTTGTGGAAGAAATGTGTACTTGTATGTCCAGAACCCTGCTCCCAATGGGCATCAGTAAATTAAACTGATGGTGAACAGTTTATTCTATTAGACTTTCTAGGGGATGTGTGTCTGCCTTTGTTTGGTACTTAGAAGTACATTTAATTAAATACTTTTAAGGATTTTTATGCATTCAAATGCATTAAAATTGTACAAATTCCTCCTTTTGTACAATTCTGAGGTTCTATTAGTTTTATATGTCTTTATCTGAATGTGTTTCATGCCCACTCATATTACCCCCCTTTCTTCTATAAGCCAAAACTCAACAACCAAATAACTATGACAATATTTCCCTAAAACTCATGCTTTCAGAATACCATCCACATGGAGTCCAAAATCACATGTGCCCCATGACAGCATTTTTTCAAGGGTTTTTGCTTATATAAGCTTGGGAGAATTTTGTGTTTTTGTATTGATTCTGATTTTTTCACATTTAGATAGTTGCTTAGCATATCATTTCCAGTATATTATAAAGATCAATATTTAAGGATCAAACTGTTTCATTCTTAAATACGCAGCTAGTGGAATTTGTTACCACCATCATCTTCTAAAAAATGAAAAAGCTCTTTAGCACTTTCTTGTTGGAAGTTGTATTTCTGTTTGACTCTGCAAAATTCTGTCAGAGTAAAAAACATCTTAGACTTGAAAGTCTTACCTTTTCATACTTCCTCAAAAAATCAATTTAAGGTTAAAAAAAAAAAAAGAAAATGGTAACCATAAAGCTCTAAATGTTAATTCAGTCCAGAAGTAACAGAACTTATTAGCATTACCATATAATTCAAATAAAGTAATTAGACATTTTGATAAATGTTAAAAATAAAAATTGAGAATTTATTGGAAGTACATCTGTTAATGAGGGGAACAATGCTGTGCTTCTTTTTTAAAAATAAGCTTTTAGTGTCTGCATGAATATTAATTATTTCCAGACTGAGGATTCAGCATCAATTCTGTTTGATATCTTTCTCTTTTTCTTCTATCATTAAAGATCACTCACAAATCCTATTTATATAAATAAAAGTCAGAATTCTCTATTTATAGTGTCATTTAGTCCTTCAGATTGAGTTATATGTCAAAAATCAATCTATCACCAAAGATTCTTTTTGATGACAACTGACTAGATCGTCTTTCAATATTATTGAAAGCAGTGGAACTGCTGGAGTTGCAAAATAATTTGCTTTCAATTGTTAGTTATTCATTTTCTTAATAGGGCATCAAGATCTCATTGGCCTTTTGAGAGCAAAGGAAGTTAGCTGTGCTAAGGTTGGGGATCAGTGACTGGTGTGTCTCTCCCCTTATAAAGTAGTAAACGGAAGATTTTAAAAGGGGAGCTGGAAAAGGAGTCCCTCAGCTCAGTTTCCAACAAGATTTCAGGCAGATGGGTTTTAAGAAGGAATACATAAGGAAATTAAAACTTTGGAAATGGATTTTCTTAAAATGATCTATGGTGAAAGATTGGCAAAGGCTGTTGAAAGGCTGTGGAAGCTGAGTGGTGGGTATTTCAGGGGTTATGATTTCTACTTTTGAGTGTATTTAAATATTTATATAATAATGGGCTAGGGTTGTGGCTCAGTGGGGGAGCTCTCGCCTAGTACAGGTGGGGGTACTGGGTTTGATCCTCAGCACCCCATAAGAAAATAAAAATAAAAGTATTGTGTCTGCCTACAACTGAAAAAATATTAAAAAAATATTTACATAATAAAAAGTAAAAATGAACCAACAATTCTCTGTGAAAAGTGTTAACTATATGAGCATTCCAGTTTGAGGACCATTTTCTTTGATTCCACTAATAACATTAGTCACAGTGCTCCAGTTTGTTTGTTTGTTTATTTATTTATTTATTTATTTATTTATCTATCTATTTATTTATTTAGTACTGGGGATTGAACTCAGGGGCACTCAACACTTGAGCCACATCACCAGCCCTATTTTGTATTTTATTTAGAGACAAGATCTCACTGAGTTGCTTAGCACCTCACTTTGGCTGAGGCTGGCTTTGAACTCATGATCCCCCTGCCTCAGCCTCTGAGCTACTGGGATTACAGGCATGTGCCACTGTGCCTGGCTATATTTAAATGAATTAATATTTTAAAATTTCCCTATTTTACTTTCTAATTTGATAACTATGGATAGATTTAACCTACATTTAAAGCTGTTTGGAGTCCTTAATAATTGTGAATACTGAAGGACCTTGAGACCAAAAGATTGAAAATTGCTGCCCTAGAATTTCCTGGTCTTTTAGTTACTTGTTAATTTAGTTTCTTTAATTTTTTAAAAATTTAACAGGATATTAAACATTTAAGATATTTTTTGCTTACTTAAATATCAGTATGCCATACCTTAAAACAATATTCTGGTTTATAGAAGTAGCCTCTGAATTTTTTTGTCAGGGAGCTCAGTAAAAAACTTTGCCCTTGGGTCTTCTTGAATATCTGATGCACACTTTGCTTTGATACTTGCAGCTTCACCTGGAGAATTGCAGAAATGTACGATTATTTTATGTTAACTTACAACAGAATTAATGATGCTCAGAAATGACCTTGATTAATTTTTATGTTAGATTTTGAGAGGGTTGCTG
The DNA here is from genome assembly GCA_028644305.1 of Xerus rutilus. NCBI lineage: Eukaryota > Metazoa > Chordata > Mammalia > Rodentia > Sciuridae > Xerus > Xerus rutilus. The sequence continues at coordinate 34,298,735 of CM053401.1, forward strand.
GAAAAGGAGACCCTAAGCTCAGTCTCAGACAGGATTTCAGGCTGATAGAAAATTGCTTTTAAGAAGGAATACATAAGGAAATCAAAACTTTGGAAATGGATTTCCTTAAAATGATCTATGGTAAAAGATCTATAGCAAAGGTTGTTGAAGGGCTGTTGAGGTCATTAAGTAATTTTATCTTTGGAATGACATTACTCAACTGCTATAGTTTGGATCTGGAGTAGCCCCCAAAGGCCTGTGTGTTTAAGGCTTGTTTGCCAGACTGTGATGCTATTAAGAGGTGGTAGAACCTTTAGGAAATAGAGCCTAGTGGAAGTAAGTTAGGCCATTGAGGTTGTGCCTTTGAAGGAGATATTGGGATCCCGGCCCTTCCTGTCTTTCTCTTTTATTCCTGGTAGCCATGAGGTGAACAGAGCTTTTCCATGAGCTGCTGTCATGATATACTACTGTGTCACCACAGGCCCAAAGTGACAGGACCAAGCAGCCATGGACTGAAATTTCTTAAATCATGAACCAAAATAAACATTTCCTTCCCTTAAATTGATCATCAGGTATTTTATCACAGTAACAGAAAGCTGCTCAACATATAAGCCATATGATTTTAGTTTGACCTGAGTTTTGTAGGGTGACTTCCTTAGTGCAATTGTGGATGTATTTTTTTCAAACCCTAGACTTAAAGTGTGTACTGTGATTGTATTCTTCCTAATCAATAGATTGAACTTACTTTCTGGTAAACTTTTTTCTTCATGAATTTTGATATACATATGTGTACAACTTAGATCCCATTTAGTTAATATGCTTCATTCTACATTTATTGGAAAATAAAAGATTGCATAAAAGTAGAACTTTCCTGGAAAATCTAGGATGGTATTTTTCTAATTTTTTGATATTTGCAGTAAAGAATTTGTTTTACATCCTGACTCCAGTACAGGCGTACACATATATATTAATGCAAAAGTGCACATATAACCAATATAAAAATTAAATGATGGGCTGGGTGTGTGGCTCAGTGTAGAGTACTTGCCTAGCATGTGCAAGGCCCTTGGTTCAATTCCCAGGACTACACACACACACACACACACACACACACACACACACACACACATACACAAACACACAAACAATTAAATGAAGCAGGATTTAATTTTTAAATCCCTTTTCAGGAGGATCCTGTATTGTATTAGATGAGAGATCCTATGTAGCTTATGGCTATTTTGTTTCTTATATTTATACTTTTCTTTGAAAGGGGATGCCTTAAAATTAGTCTTTGAATTTATTTGGCAATTAACTTTTATAGGTAATAGGTCTAACTTCTTTTTCTCTCTTTTTCCTTATTTCCTCTTGCCCTTCCCTTCTCATCTCCTTTCTCTGCCACTGCTTTGCTATGCTTTGTTCCCCTCCCTCCCCTCTTCTTTGCTTTCTCTGTCTCTTCCTTTCTCCCCTCACTTCCTCCCTTCCTCTTTTCCTCCTTCTCTTCTTTCCTTCTTCAAAAATAAATCAGTAAGATGATAGAAAAAGACATTTTAATACAAATATTAAAATAAACCTTTAGGCAGGCATCATTTAACTTTATATTTTGACATTTTTTATTCTGGAGATATTGTCTATAGATCTGTTTTCTTCTCTGCTTTATTTTTTCAGTGTTTTCATTTTGTATGATTGTGGGAAGATTGAATACTATTTGTAAAAATCACTAGCATTTATTGAGTGATTCTCATGTGCCAGACATGGTTCTAAGCACTTTATTTGAATTAGTCCATTTTGTCTGCATATGATAAAGCACAGGGTCTCTGGTGTAGGGTTTTTCACTGTCTTTGTGACCTTGGGCAAAATATTTGGTTTCTACATGCCTTAGTTTCTCTATCTGTTAAGTGTGATGTCATGAGATAATTTCTGCAAGGCATATAGAACATTGCCTGTCTCACTATAAAGATTCAATATATGTCAGCTGCTATTATTTTATTTTTTTTACCTGAGTGCCCCTGAGTTCAGTCCCAGTCCCAGTACCACCCCCCCCCCCCAAGATGCATTGTATGTGCTAGTGTGTGTTTTAATGTCATAGAACAAAAGACTAATACTTTATGGTCCAAATGATTCATCCTGTTCTTATTTCCAGTTATTAGTGGACACTTGTCAGATAGAATAAAGCAGCTTAATGTTTTGTTGTTTGTGTTAAATATATGATATTACTCATGAGTATCACGAAAAGTACTTTAAAGATTGCTTTATGACTTCTTCTTGTTAATGGGTTTGTAAGCACTTGAACTTCTAAGAAAGGATGGGAGCACAGTGTCTGTAATGACTTCTATGCTAGCAGTCTATGAATTGTGTGTGTTCATTAAGATTGTAGCAGCGTAATTAAATTAATTGTCAGTTGGCTTTATAGTAATATATCAGTGTAGTAGAGCATCCAGTCCTTCTAAACTGATAATCATTTAATGATTAATATAAATATTACTTGAGTAAATAGTTTGTGGCTTAGAAGTCGGAGTATGGTATGTGCTTTATGAACCAGTTCTAGCAGGGATTTGAAACTCCCTTATTAAGGGATATATTAATAAAAACTTCAGTAGAAGGAGCAGTTGTAGGCACTTGTAACCTACAAGATAGAGACTTGAATGTGGTCTTGGTTATTTATAACATGTATAATTTTGAACAAATCATGCATCGTTGGTGTAATTGACATTCCTTGATTGCAAAATGAGTATCCAATCTAGTGAGTCTTGTTCACAAGGTTGTTTGGATCAGTGGATGAAATAATACATTTTGAGGATGTTTGAAGAACTTTTGGGTACTCTACAAATGTAAATTAGCATTCTTTCTACTTTCAAATGCAAAGGCATTGTTTGGGGAGTGTTCTGACTCCAGTTTGTGTTTAGGGCTTTAATTTTTTTGCCTTTTGTTTAGCTTCATCAATAGCCAGTATAAGCCTTAAGCCTTGAGTTTCGTAATCCTCTTATTTTTTTATTGACCACTAATTGCAAGGAAGAATGTATGCACCAAAGTCTAGATATATGGACATATGCATATGATAGCAGTGCTGTTCATGACACTGTGGTTAAGCATTTGTCTGAGTTTGCACTTTGAATTTCATTTTGGCTGCCCGCCCCCCCTCCCCATTTTAGCTTGGCTTTCCTGTGGGATAAAATTATAGGGCCTGGAATTGGGGTTATGGCTCAGTGATAGCCTGCTTGCCTAGCACGCATGAGGCACTGGGTTTGCACTCAGCACCACATAGAAATAAAAATATTCTGTCCATCTACAACTAAAAAAAAAAGAGAAATATTAAAAAAAAATTATAGGGCCTGAATGTTTTAGATGAAAACTTTTTTCCTTCTTTAGTAAGTAATGAATGTATGCTATAAAAAAACTTTCATTTGATAACATTTTTATTACAAAAGTTTTAAAAATCAGTTTAAAGGTAATTTTATTTCTTTAAGCGATTAAGTGTATTAGTGACTCATATTCATAAACAAACAAACAAACAAACAAATAAATATTTGGTACTAGGAATTGAACTCGGGTATGCAACCACTGAGCCACATTCCTAGTCCTATTTTGTTTGTGTTTTATGTAGAGCCAGGGTTTCACTGGGTTACTTAGCACCTCGCCATTGCTGAGGCTGGCTTCGAACTTGAAATTCTCCTGTCTCAGTCTCCCAAAGTGCTGGGATTACAGGCGTGCGCCACTGTGCCTGGCATAAATATTTTTCTATTATAATTTTGCCTCCTAAAATTACACTGTCTTTAATGTGTCATTCAAATTGAAAGATTATAGCACACCTGTAATCCCAACGTTTTGGGAGAGGGTGAGACAGGAGGATCACGAGTTCAAAGCCAGCCCCACCAATGGCGAGATGCTAAGCAACTCATTGAGACCCTGTCTCTAAGTAAGACACAGAATAGGGCTGGGATGTGGCTCAGTGGTCAAGTGCCACTGAGTTAATCCCTGGTACCAAAACCAAACCAAACCAAAACAAACAAATTGAATGATTATAAGAAATTTTTGTAAATTAATGTTATGATATAAAGAACCAGTGCCGTATCGAACATCTTAAGTACCCATCCTAAGAAAAAGTAAACTGCTTGCAGCTTAAAGGTTTCATTAGACTTTCATCAGTAAATGTGTACATTAGTCTTTCTTTTACATATTGGTAAATTGTGTTAGAAATAGATTTAGAATACTCTTTATGCCCACAGACTTCTAATGAATGTTATGTGGGTACAGAGTGCTCTAGTTTTAGATAACTTGTTGAATGACCACCTGACCCAAGACTGTCTAATCTCTGGTCAAAGCACTAATCTACCCCAAAGGCTCTACCCAATAGATGAGATTGTCATGGTGTTCCAGTTAGAACACCTTTCTCTAGGGAAAGGTTCCCTTTCTCTAGGGAAGTTTGGATTTGACACAGAGAGTTGAAGTCAGGAATGGGTCATGTCTGTCAAGTGGGTGAGCTTGTCCACATTCTCCTTGGGGAAACAACATATTCTTTCTTTGCTTGGGTGACATTATTCAGGTTCTCTTCTTTCCTCTGGTTTTTTTGCATTCTCTTTGTTGACTCTCTGCTCAACTTATGTTAGATTACTTCAGCGCTCCTGGCTCACTCTCTGCACTTGCCATAGGCAGTCACATTCATTCCCTTGGCTTTAAGTCCATTCCATATACTATTGGCTCCACTGTGGCTCTTTTAAATGTTGGGTTTTTTTGAGGGGGCGGGGGGTGCTAGGGATTGAACCCAGGGCTTTGTGCATGTGAGGTAGGCATTCTACCAAATGAGCTATATCCTCAACCCTAGGTGCTGTTTTTTTAAAATTTACAGTTGCTGACTGAGCATTTCTGTGTATGTAGGTCTCCTAACCATCTCTTAACATGTGAAGATTCAAGTGAAGCACCCGATTTCCTCCAAGTGATTTCTTCCTTTTTACTTGAAAGCCCCTCTATTCACCCAGAGGCACAAATCAGACAACCAGCAGTGGTCTTTGATTCTTGACTCTTCTTTTACTTTTGTACCCTTTCCTCAGAATAACATCTATCAGCAAGTGCAATCGATTTCACTTCCATTATGTATCTCTACTTTGTCCACTTTGTTTTCAGTCATTATTGTGACTTTTACCATTGGCCTTCTATATAGCAGTAGTCTCCTAACTGGTATCCCTACTTTGTAATCTTTTCTCTTGTCATTTATTCCACTCCTAGTGACCAAAATAATCTTTTTTTTTAATTTAATTTTTTTAGTTGTTGATGGATCTTTATTTTATTCATTTATTATTTATATGTGGTGCTGAGATTCGAACCCAGTGCCTCATGCATGCTAGGCAAGTGCTCTACCACTGAGCTACAGCCCCAGCCCCCCAAAGTAATCTTTATAACAATCCAGATCATGTATTGTGTCTCTCCCTCAGGCTTTAATACTGTTATGGTTTCTCACTGCACCTGGAATTAAATCTAAAATTGCCCTCCCTCATCTTTCATTTTTTCCTCTTTCTTATTGAATCTAGGGCCTTGCACACACTAAGGAAGTGCTCTGCCACTGAGCTACACCCCCAAGCCCTCACCTGGGCTTTTCTCACATAGTTTTCCTAACAATATCAATTAAAATTTAATATTAAAATCTAATGTGTGGATTGACATTCAAGTTTTCTAAAAACTTGAATGAGCTTGATACCCTCCCCCTTTCTTGTCTTTTTTTTCCTCCTCTTAATTTAATAAAATTCATAATAAAAACTAGCTTTTTTTCTTTTCTTTTCTTTTTTTCTTTTGGTACTAGAGATTGAACTCAGGGGTACTTGACCACTGAGCTACATCCTCAGTCCTGTTTTGTATTTTATTTACGGACGAGTCTCACTGAGTTGCTTAGTGCCTCGCCATTGCTGAGGCTTGCTTTGAACTCCTGTCTCAGCCTCCCAAAGTGATAGGATTACAGGCGTGCACCACTGCACTGGGCTCACAGCTAGCTCTTTTCTATTTCCCCTCAATCTTTTGATTTTGTTTGACATTTCTCAGACCTCTTTGAAGAGCTTTGGGTTGTCTCATTAGCGTTAGAGAAAGAAAAGGTTTTACTTTGTCTTTCTGTGTTACATTGTTAGTACTAGAACTGGCTAAGAAGCTTCTTATTTTTGGTGACACTTTATCTTCTTAGTTCTCTGTCCCATTGCATACTGAGCTTTCTGCCTCACTGAGTTTTCTTTATCTTTTTCTGAATTACCCCGTGGTTCCATTTTTAACCTTCTGTTCTTAGTTTGTTGTTTGCTCTGTGACTTTATCCATTTCTGGATAAAGTCACACTTTCACCTTTGTGGAGAAACTCTGGGATTCCTATTCCCTACATTAGTCCCCTATTTCCAATCTTACCTTTAAAAAAAACTTGATTTCCTCTGATTCCTTAGAGTTATCTCATACTCTGTCGTCGCCAAGACTAAAATTCATGAACTTCTCTGATAAACTAACATCTGTGTCTGGTAGTTTCATTTTTAGCACTATCATCATTCTCTCAACCTGGAAACTGTAATTTTTGACTATCTTTCTTTTCCATTATGGCTAATGTGCCACACACACACACACACACACACACACACACACACACACAACCTGTTTCCTACCTTCTAAATGTGTTGCAGACTCCTTCCATTCTTCTATGGCCATCAGCTCAGTATAGGCCTTCATAACTCTTCAGGCTTGGTTTTGGTGACAGTGTTTTGGGTAGTTTGATTGTGTGTCTTCAGACTCCTGTAAAACACTTCTTCATTATGTTTGCTTGTGCTCCACTTTCTCTATTCTCAACTAAATGATACCCACATTACACAAAATTTTCCGAAATCCATCATGGCCACATATTTTCTTTTTTATCAAGGTGTTTCTGATTCTTCACTCTGGTTTCCTACTACTTCCAGTCAACTCTTTTGCCTTACACATGCGTACCTTCTCTCATTTCCCCTACAGTGTGCTCATTTTTACTTCTGTGCTATTTTCATCTCAGATGTCTTTGTACCTTTCCTTTGTTTATCCCTTGTCTTGCTCATGCTTTATTCCCATCTTGAACTGAGAACAACTCAGCCTACCTGGACGTCTTCTTGTAAGCTGTGATAGTGATAACTCAAGTTTGAACACTCAATTAGACTCCACTTATCAAAACTTAGGAGGGATCAACAAATGTCAGGTGTTCTGGAACAAAATGAAAAAATAAAACCTCTGTGTAGTTACATTTCCCTGAAGAATAAATTAAATCCAAACAAAGAATGTTTAAGTCTTTGAAACAAGCCAGTTTAGGTGCACAGGAGAATGTTGGAAGGCCAGAGAAAACTGGAGATTAATTTTTGAGAGATTGAACATCAACACAAAGGGGTTCTTGAAACACTAAGAGAAATAATAACCCAGCTGGAGACTCTGTGGTTACCTCTGGTAGTTGCATTTTGCTTGATAAAGAAAGGACATAGAGGACTGAATGCATGCCTGTCTTGGTTTATGTTAAAGAGTCTATAAAAAGATTAACCCTTCCAAGTGGTCCCTTCAGTGCACGTTGTAGTATTAGATGAAAAAAATATGTGGTTATTGATAAACCCACTCTCGTTACTCTTTAGCATAAGTGGTATACTGTATACAGGTCCCAGATTGCCTGGTTCTGAAGCTTAACAGGGCCCCATTTCCAGCTGTGTGATGGTGGGTAAGTTACTAAACATTTCTGTAACTCAATTTCCTATATTTAAAATTATCCTACAGATAATAATATCTATCACACAGCAGTGTGGAAAGGATGATCGGAGTTAATTTGTGTAAATTGCTTAGAATAGGGACTGCTACAGGGTAAGTGCTTACTAAGTTTTTACTATTATTATATATGTGTGATGTGACTGGGAAAGGATGACTCATTTTCAGAAAGAACTATTTATTCTGAAACAGGAAATGTTCTTGAGACTTTTTTTCATAACTGACCTGTCCTTAGTGACTTGTGTTTATTTTGGTTTATACAGTCATTAACAAGTATCTTTTGACATTGTTTATAGTATTAAAGATCCTAAAAGGGCAGAATGTCTATCGGAGGCCATGGTGTTTTTAGTTGAGGATAGATTCTGAGAAATACTCCAGTGAGGATTATGTGAATGAGGATCTTCTGGTTCATCTGGATGTGGGAACTATCTGTACACAAAGCATCTGATTTCATCTGAAGTTTGAAATCTGCACATTTTTAATGTATTCTTCCCCTTTCTACAGAGAGCCTATATGTGGTGCTGAGGATCGAACCCAGTGCCTCATGCATGCTAGGCAAGCGCTCTACCACTGAGCTACAACCTCAGCCCCCTATTGTTGAATTCTTTATAAATCTTTTCTTCTCTGTCACAAATGCTCAATTTGTCTACCATTCATTCATCCAAATGTTCACTGTCTTTGCCTTCCAGGATTTTGACACAATGCTGATTTATGTCCTGACAGCTGAATCATTTCACATACTGAGTCAGCACCTTCACCTTTCCTTTAATCATTATTACAGTTTAATTCTGAAGTAATCTCACTGGTCATTAGTAGGTCAGGCTCATATTGTTTTCAGATATGGTTTATTCAACTGGACACACGAGAAAAGGGGAAAACTCTATCAGCAATTTATATGTTTACTTGGTCATTGTTTTTTTTTAATTTGTTCTAATCAGTTATACATGACAATGCATTTTGATTAATTGTACACAAACGGAACACAATTTTTCACTTCTCTGGTTGTATATGAAGCAGAGTCACACCATTCGTGCAGTTGCACGTGTACCTAGGGTTATGATATCTGTCTAATTCCAAAGTTCCTCCATTCATCCCCCTCCCCCAATTATGGATCAACATCCACTTACCAGAGAAAACAATTGACCTTTGGTTTTTTGGGATTGGCTTACGTCGCTTAGCTATTCATCGTTTAAAAGGCTGGACATTTATTGAATATTTTCTGTATTCTAGACATTGTATGAAATATTATATGTATTATCTCATGAAATCCTTAAGCTCTCCCCAATAGAACTAATATTCTTAAGATAATTTTTATAAAGGATACTTAAGCTCAACGATACTTTTTAAAAACGTTAATTTAGCAGTTAAATTTTATAGAGCACCAAATGTGTTCTAGACATATTTCCATGTGTTTTTATTTGCTTATTTAATTCTTTTTATTTTTTTGTAATTTTTTTTAGTTATACATGGACACAGTGTCTATATTTATTTTTATGTGGTGCTGAGGATCGAATGCAGTGCCTCACGTGCGAGGCAAGTGCTCTGCCCCTCATTTAATTCTTAAGTCAACATTGTGAGGTAGGTACTATTCTTGTGCCCTGATACACATGAGGAAAGGCACAGAGAAAGAAGGTCATTCTTGGAATCCAGGCAGTCTGACTCTGTCCATCATCTCAATATTGTACTATATCACTCAGAATTGCCCGGCATGTACATAGTGGTGCCTTATTAGGGTGCATGGCCCAGAGGACTACCTTTGCCATCTGAAAGAACACAAAATGGGTTTTCATTTCCCTCCAACTTCCCAATTATGCTGAAAGAAATCTAATTTGACATCTTAAAACTTTCTTTGATGTTTTTCCAGAATGACAGTTGACAGACTTTTGTGAGAGTGGACTTCGTTGCCCAGCTTAGTTTTAATTTTATTACATTTAATAAGACAAACTCATATTTTTCATATTTGGTCTGGCTCCTTATGTGAAAGATATGGTAATGAACAGCAATATGTTTTCTGAAAGGGAAAGTCATTTTCAGTATAACTGAAGATAAAGTGTTCGTACTACTCAGTGGCATGTTTAGCTAAGCCCTAGAGTCCAACATTGGACATAGAATGTTGAATTACATCAAGATCTGTGAAAAGACTATTCTTAGAAATGCATTATTAGCATACAAATCTTTAGATTTCAGTATCTCCTCCTATATTCAGACAGTGTTTTGTGGCCAGGGAGCCATCAGCATAGAAGGAACTTACTTTGTAAATATTTTACCTGAAGCTAGTATCAGATCTTACTATTCAGTGTTTTGAAGTATGAAGATTTCCAGGCACATTCACTGCCTTTTAAAAATCTTTGTATTACTGTTTTCCAAGTTTTGATTTTGGAGCCATATACTCACATTTATATACGCCTTTATACATATTTAAGTACACACATAGAAATTTCTCTTTATCATTTTATGCTTGAACACTACTGTTTTTATACATACTAAGAAGTAAATTCATTTCTCTTAATACGATATTTTAGACTTGAATTTTCTCAACCTCATATTTATGGGCTTACATTTGGATATAATTTATATTAATATTTTTTGTATGAAGCATAGGATACTTCCATAATTAGGGTGCTGTACTACATGCTATCATGGATTTCATTGCCCAGATTATGACTTTAATTATAAATGTACACTCTTTATTACTTCACTTTTGGGATTAGAGACCATTTCACTATACTCAGTCCTATGTCACTCTCAGGAGCTTAAGGTCTCATCTTTAAAACTCCCATCTAGGATCAGGAATAGCGTCTCTAAGCTGGCATTGCATTATTGGATTGACTGATTTTTCTTAATTTCCTCCCTCCCTCCCTCCCTCCCTCCTTCTTTGTATTTTAAACCTTTAATAAAATGTTTAATGGTGCCTTTGAGTGGTAGCAGCTGTTAAGTTGTAAATTAACAGATATTAATATCAGTTAATTAATATTAACTGATATTAATGTGATGTCTATTTAATTTGTTTTTAATGTCAAATTATCCTGTTAAAATAGCTGCAAGTTCATCTCATTCTGAAACTGTTTGCATTGGTGTTAATCCTCAAAACAAATGGAAGTACATAGGCCATTTTTATCTCTTCTAGAAGTAATCTCTTGGAAGAGGGTCCTCAATGAACTGAAATGGTTGAAAATAATGTTTTTTTAATTGTAATTTTGTGTGTGCACGCATGATGTTCAGCTGAATGTTGAGTGCTTGCTGAAAAAAATTTTTTTTTTTAAATTTTTGGTACCAGGGATTGAACTCAGGGGTACTCGACCACTCAGCCACATCTCCAGCCCTATTTTGTGTTTTATTTAGACACAAGGTCTCACTGAGTTGCTTAGCGCCTTGCCATTGTTGACACTGGCTTTGAACTCGCAATTCTCCTGTCTTAGCCTCCAAAGTGCTGGGATTACAGGCGTGTGCCACCATGCCAGGCGCTGAAAATCTTTAATTGTATTAATTTATTTCTTTACCTATAACAGTGATATAAGTAAAAATAGTCTTTTTTGAAGATTTTTTTGTTGCTCATACTTCTGAACCTGGATGAAAATTGGACTTCAGTGATGTTTTTGGACACACCCAGGAAGTTTGCTATATTCCTTTTTATTAATTTATGATTTTATGATTTGCTTCTTGTCTTACAAGCCAAATACTTATGAGAAGACAAATTATGATTATTTACAAGTTGTAAATACATAGCTTTTATTTTACTAGAGTAAAGCTTTAACAGAAATTTACTGTTTCTAGAAAGATTTCAGAATTTAGTTTTAAATGCTTTTAAAAAGGTGTGCTACCCTTTCATGTTCAAAACGCTAGAGAAACTAGGGATAGTAGGAACATACCTCAACATGGTTAAAGCAATATATGCTCAACCAAAGGCCAACATCATCCTAAATGGAGAAAAATTGGAAGCATTCCCTCTAAAAACAGGAACAAGACAGGGATGCCCTCTCTCACCTCTCTTATTCAATATAGTCCTTGAAACTCTAGC
>CM053401.1:34310956-34486604 GCA_028644305.1 Xerus rutilus
CCCCCCCCCCCCCGAAAATAAATGTTGTGTCATTAAAAACCATCCTTTTCAATCCCTAGTACTGCCAACAAAACAAAAGAAAGCACAACCTAGTTTTTAATTTTGCACTTGAGGACTTTTTATATTAATGTATTAGGAAGTAATAAATTATACTTTTTTCTTTTTCTTTTTTGGTACTGGGGATTGAACTCAGAGGCACTGGACCACTGAGCCACATGCCCAGCCCTATTTTGTGTTTTATGTAGAGACAGGGTCTCACTGAGTTGCTTAGCGCCTCACCATTGCTGAGGCTGGTTTTGAACTCATGATTCTCCTGTTTTAGCCTCCCAAAGTGCTGGGATTTACAAGCGTGCACCACCACGCCCCACTTACTTTTTTCTTTAGTATAATTTTATTTCTAGAGGAGTAAGTTCTAATTTAAAATTGAATATATGAGGAAATAAGATTCAATGTATGTTTACTTACTCAACTAATATTTATTATATGCTTACTATATTTACAAACTCCTACCAGGGACTGAGAATTAAAAGGCAAATAAGACATGTGAGGTGCTGGTTTAAAAAAAAAAAAAAATCAAGGGCTGGGTTTGTAACTCAGTGGTAGAGAGTCCTTGCCTGGCATGTGTGAGGCACCGGGTTCCATTCTCAACACTGCACATAAATAAACAAAAAAAATCACAATATAATGTCACAAATACTCAGGTGGAGGTTTGTACAAGTTTTGTGGTAATTTTATGTTATAGTTTTTAGGGGCTACATGGCTGCCATTCCTATGCTACAGAACAGTATCTTCTCAGCTTTAAATATAATTGAATCTAGTATTGTAATTACAGCCTGCTTCTTATGCTTCTAGCAAAAGGGGGAACAGGAGTAATGTCGCTCAGGAGTCCCCACATACAAGCATACAGAATTTACTATTAATGGGCAAAGTGAAAAGGAGAAAATGTATAACTGTCTATGTGTGCATATGTGCGCAGAGTTGCCAGCTTCCTTCCCACCCCCCTTTAAAGGAATTTTTGTTTATTCTGAGGCTGTGCTTTCTTTCTTGTTGTTATCTTAAAGGTCCTTTCTGTAGGATCTGGTGGTGCATGCCTGGAATCCCAGCTACTCAGTAGGCTAAGGCAGGAGGATGGCAAGTTCTAGGCAGGCCTTGGTAACTTAGTGGGACTCTTTCCTGGGGGAGGAGGGGGAGAGCAAAAGAAAAACAGCTAGGCGGGGCACCGTGGTGCACGCCTGCCGTCCGGCACTTTGGGAGGCTGAGACAGGAGAATCATGAGTTTAAAGCCAGCCTCAGCAACAGTGAGGCACTAAGCAACTTAGTAGACTCTGTCTCTAAATAAAACACAAAATAGGGCTGGAGATGTGGCTCAGTAGTTGAGTGCCCCTGAGTTTAATCCCTAGTAAACCCCCCCCCCCCAAAAAAAAAAGAAAGAAAAGAAAAGAAAAACAGCTAGTAGCTGGGGATTGTGGATGACTGGAATTGTTCCTGAGTGGTGTAGAGCGCTTGGGTCAATCCCTAGTACCACTATGGTGTGGGGGTTGGGGAACATTCTTTCTTTTTATAAAAGTATAGTGAAATCATGATCAGTTTTTTGTTTTTTGGTTTTTTTAAAAATGCCTAACCTGGAAGAGAAAAAAAAAATAGTAGCCTACTTTTTTTGTCTTTTGGTTAATTTACTGGTACATAAAGCCCTCAAAGGAGGGAACCACTGACATGGATACTGCAGAATACTGTATAAAAGTCTTGCAGCCCTCTTTGGCATAGCTCAGCAAGCTCCAGGAATTCTTCATGTTCAAAAGGCCTTGTCTCTGTCCTGCTGATGTCTCCAACCCTGGAATAAGCCCTTAGGAAATGAATTAATAATAGAGACTTTGACCTGGTGAGTCAGAGGCTTTGGTGGCTCTTGTCCTGTGGTGAGTTTGGTAAGCATGAAAGTAATTTTCACCTGTAATTAGGAGTTGGTCAGTTTTTAAATATTTTATTTCTTGTGTTGACAAATTTCAGTGACTACCTTGGCATTAGAGGATAACACATGAGGAATAACAAAGTGTTGGAAACAAATATTTTTTAGGAGTGTGTGTGTGTTAATAGGTGTGTATCTGTGTGCATACTTGTGCACTTATATGTTCCTTCTTTATTTTGATTGGAAAACAGTGTCAGAATAACATGAAAACCCTGAATCATGTAGTTTTGCTGCTGAGGTTGCCATACTCATCTGCAGTAGTGGTGGGTTTTGCTTATAAATCAGAGTGTATGTCTTTGTTAGCTTTTGGAAAATGGAACTGGAGAACTCCATGACAGAATAATAATGAATACATGTTGATTATCTCAGCTGGGAAAAATAGTTAATGTATTATTATTAAAAAATTTATCTACCTACTTTTGTTCACTTGTTTAGGGCTGATTTTATTCTGTTTTGTTTTAAAACATCTAAATATTTGAAGAAATATCTACTAAATTTTCCATTACTATTTATTTATTTTTGCAATGCTGGATATTAAACCCAAGGGCACTTTACCACTGAGTTATATCCCCCAACCCTTTTTACTTTTTATTTTGAGACAGGGTCTTAATAGTCAGGTTGGCCTCAAACTTGTGAATCTCCTGCATCAGCCTCTCAAGTTGCTGGGGATTATAGGCATGTGCCACTATATATGGCTTCCTTTACTTTTAGATTGGCACTAGAAGTATGTTTATAGCTCCAGTGGTGGTAATGATGGCCGTTAGTCACTGTTATTTATCATAGCCATTATTGATATTATTGTTATTGTTGTGGACCCTGGGATAAGACTACTTGTGATCAGATACTAACTGCAGTTCTTCCTAGCGTTTAATATTGGGTAGGTGACTCAGCTGTTATGGATATCAGTTTCTTCATCTGAAAAACTGGAATATTAATAGTTGCCACTAATAAATAGTTTGAGGGTGAACTTAGTAAAGTGCTTTATCATAGTAAATGTTTATTATTACTGTCATTGCCATTCTTTTTACCTTGAAACTTCAGTACTGGCCTTTTCTGCTTTTCAGTAGGCTTTTTTTCTTTTTGGTGGTGGTACTATAGATTGAACCCAGAGCCTTGCACATGGTAGGTGAGCACTCTACTACTAAGTCACATCCTCAGACTCTCCCTCTTTAAAATTTTTTTTTTTTTTTAAATCAGAGTCTCACTAAATTTTCCAGGCTGGCCTCCAACTTGTTATTCCCCCTGCATCAGCCTCCTGAGTAATTGGGATTACATGGTGTGCGCCTCCATGCCCAGCTGGTCTCATGCTTTTGATACTTCTGTATTTGTGCTAGCCTTTCTGTGAGATATGTTTTGAACCTATAGGAAAAGTGTGTGCGAATAATTAATGAAGTGTTTTACAAGCTTTCTAATAGATTGGCAAGAGTTCTAGAAGCAGCCAAGTCTTCATTTACTGTTTTATAACCAAGGCCAGTAAGAAATGCTCTCACAGTTAAGATGTTTCCAGGGGCCTTCCTTAGCTTGGAAACTGAAAGTTTTCACTACCAACTTTAAATAAGCTGAAAGAAAAAGAATTTCAAAGGTAGAGGTGATGAAAGATTTTAAAGTTCTTGCTCTAAAAACAGCAGTTTTCAACCCTAGCCACACAGTGGAATCACTTGAGGGGATGGGATATAAATTTCTGGCAGTGGAAAAAACCACACCACTACCACCATCATCCAACAGCAAACATTTTTGAACCCAGTAATTTGAATATAGTAATAAAGTAATTGAAATGTTTAAGAATTTAATATTTTATTTTAGTTAATAGGTTAGTTTGGGGTTAGTTTCTTATTTGCTTATGTATGTTGAAGTATCTTGTGTGATTAGAATGTCTTGTTTGGATCCAGCTGCTAGGACATAATACCTAATTTTATTACTTGATTCATTATGAAGATTTATAGTTATCTCCTTGTTTTGATGAAATATTGTTGGTTAGATCTGTGATTTATCAGGTGTCAGTAGCAATTTCTAATGGATGCTCAATTCTAATAAAATAAGATTCTTTTAAGATTTCCTGAACTATGTGCTATACAAAGGAATGGCTCTGCTTGTGTCTGTGTTTATAGATAACATTGGTGACAATGAATTGGACAGACCCCAGGGATACAATTATTTTACCACATGTGCTGGTGTATTCTTGCTTAGTCTTCTAAGGCTAAATCTAGTATTTTAATACTAAACATCTTCTTAGACCTGTGAGACATTAGTTTTTTCCAAATATAGACTCATGTACTTTATGTAAGTAAAATTTTCGTGAATTTTATTGAAGTTTATGAAGGGGTCACCTGGGAGGGACTGATAGCATACATGAATATTTCAAGGCAAAGTTCTAAGGGTTAGGGTGGCAGGGCTAAGAGATCATAGTTTCCACGCTTATTCTGTGTTGAGCCCTGATTTATATGTATGAATGAATGAATGAATGAATGAATGAATGTATGTATGTATGTATGTATGTATGTATGTATGTATGTATTTTACACCAGGGATTTCACTCAGGGGTACTTGACCAGTAAGCCACATCCTGAGCCCTATTTTTATTTAGAGATAGAGTCTCACTGAATTAGTTGTTCAGTGCCTCACTGTTGCTGAAGCTGGCTTTGAACTTGTCATTCTGTCTCAGCTTCCCAGTGTGCTGGGATTACAGACGTGCAACTGGCTCCTGATTTTTTTTAAGTTGGAGAAATGGAAGCAAAGTGGTTTAGTGATTAATATCTTAGAATGTTTTGAAGTGAAAAGCATTATAAATTTAGAAAGATTGTATTTTAGATCTTTTGGATAGAAATGTTACAAATATAATTTATAAATACATTTCATTGAATAACAGATATTGTTCATTAGTTTAAGTAATGTTATAGTTTAGCTTCCAATGTAAACATCTTATGGAAATGTTTATTCAATAGCTTATGGAAATATTTACTTTTACTATATTTCCCCATGTATCTTTAATGGCTTATGTATAAATAAGTTACTAGCTGACATCTTTTTAAAAAGTTAATTTAAAAATTTTGCCTGTGTTTATGATATTATGGCTAATAAATACAGTGTGTGCCTTCTTTTTTTATTGGCATATTTGCAAGTATGAATTTAAATTCTGATTTTTTAGTAACTTCAGTTGATTGAAGTCTGATAACATGAAACTATAAAAGACAAAAAACTTGTATTTTATTTCTTCTTTCTTTGCTACTTACTTGCTTTTCAAACTGCCAATGGTTTTCAAAGTTCTGATTGAGCCAAGCCTCAAGAGAAAGTGAGCTGATCTTGGATCTGTGATCTTGTGCCCTAAATATTAGATAGGATAGAATAATGGAAGTTAATGACTAGGGAATAATGAATTTCTGCAAGTGGTAAATAACAATCAACTTTTTAAGTCATAGTGAGGGAGAAGAGAGTTCTCTTTCTCACTCGCATTGTGATTTTGTGGGCCTGGGAAGAGGGACTATGGTTAAAACACATATGGATCCTGTGGACTGTTCTTTAGATACAAGGGTAGTCTTTGCCACTAAATCTGATTTTGTACTCTTTTCTACTCTTGAATTCTGTGTCCATTTTTCCATTGCATAACATGCTTGTAAATTTTGAAGTTATTTGTGTGTGAACACCTTGAAGGGGCAGTAGCCATTTTGGATGCTGGGACATGGTTATCTAAAAGGTATATGGAAAAAATGATTAATGCTATAAAGGAGAGTAAGACAATACAGTGAGAAATACAACTTATTTTGTACCTACACTCTGTTCTTGGGTGGGAAGCATATTCTGGAAATCAGTTTGCTTATTCTTCCAGATTAATGGAGTCTGACTTGATATGATCTTAACCATCTGTGATGACTGGATCAATAATTTCCCCCACCCTTAAACAAATACTAACTTTGGATGGATAGTCATTGTGCTAATGACCTTTGTGGTGTTACATAACCACTTATTGATTCCTCGTTATTTATGGTATGATTCTGTGGGATTCTTCTCCCCTGGGGCAGGCTGGCTTTTGTAGGCCAGAGGTTTCTATTGGAAGATTGAAAGAAGTATCCACTGGTCTGCTTGGGGATTCTGTGATGACCTTTCATTTTCTTTTAAGTTACTTCAGAAGTATTTAGATTTTAAGGTGACTTGGATTTGGGAGGTGGGTAGCTAGTGTTATTTATTTAATGCATTGTGATTAGAATGTACTGACTGTATCTGCTTTCTGTCATTTATGAGATTTTACTTTATGGCTCAGTAACTGATCCTTTTTATAAATGTTTCTTTAAAAAGAATATTTATATCTGCTTCTGGGACTGCAGTGTTCCATAGACACTTCTTTAATTTTATTGAAACTCTTGGGACTATTCTGAGTGTACCTTCTCTGATCCCTGGCCTGTACTACCTTTTAATTCTACCTTCAGAGCCTACAGGGGCTAGGTAGATGTAAGCAGGGGGATTGGGAGCAGCATAGCTTTCGGTGAGGAGGGACGACAATCTAAGGGCCAACCATTATTGCTCCTTGCTTGGAGCAATTGTATTTTTTGTTTTGTTTTTAAAGAGGTAGTCTTGCTATGTTATCCAGGATAGCTTGAACTCCTGGACTTAAGCCATCCTCCTGCTTCACCTACTCCTCTGTCCTTCCTACTAGCTGGAACTCTGGGTGAGCTTCACCACCCCTGGCTCTTGGAGTGTTTTGATAGTTAGGTCATCCTTCCCCCTGAATGAAATAGTTTCCTTCTTTTCCTTTTAAATTATTACTATAAAGAAATTGCCTCTTTAAGGGACCACCCTCCCTACCCTGTTCCACACTACCCCAGCTTTTGGTTGGTCTTGGCTGCTCAAGTAATTCAATTTAATGGAGTTCATTTTAGAAGAATTTAGTCTATGATAAAGGATGAAGCATAACTTTGGCTGTGCATGTTAATCTCTGAGGAATGGGCTAGAGGGGAGACAGAAGGGATTCAGCATGATACTTTATGAATAGGGACATGCTGAGGATTAATTTGTTAATTTCTTTCTCCTTTTGTTTTTGCATTTATCTTCTCTCTCCCTCCACTCCCTCCACCCCACCTCCTGTTTTCTAGAATATGATATCACTCTGGCCTTTGATTATGTTTGAATGGTATGGTGGTGATGAGTCCAGGCCTGGAGCCAGATTGCCTGTGTTTGAATCCTGTCTCCAATGCTTATTATTAGCTGTAAGACTCTGGGCAGATTACTGAATCAATCTCTATCTTGGTTTACTCATCTGTTAAATTCAAAGTAGTACCTACTGTGTAGGGTGGTTGTAGGTATTAAGTGTTTAGAATAATATGTAGTAAGTATACCTACTCTGTTCAATAAATGTATGCTATTATCTTTATTCTATCTGGCAAGTGGTTAGCCTGGTTCTCATTTGTCTATTACATACCAGTTTGCATAAATAAAGGACAAATTCCAATTGCCTGACATTAAAAAGGATCTAAATGTTAACCGCCCGATTTTTTTGACTTGCTAAATAAATGAATCTGTTGACTGTTATTGCAGTAACCACAAACAATTATTGTTGTTACTGCTTAAATTTTGATGTACTCTCAGAAATGCTATCATTTATAGATGTTTTGTGATTCTTATGTGCTGTGTTAAGGAGTTCTCTGTGTGTACAGTCTGATTTTTAGGCTTTATTAAAGTCATGGTTTCAAAAATTGCAATTTCCCCTGAAGATTTTAACCTTTAACTAATATCCCATTTAATAAGCTTTTTCTTGTTTCACAGCATCAAAACTCCCATTCAGCTTCAAAGTCTGGGGTCTGGAACATGGTGGTCCTTTGCATGTAATTAGATCCTGGTTAAGACTATATGCAATCATATTCATAAGAAGCTGTATTTAGTTTTTGCCTAGTTATTTATTTTAAACACCTGAACAGGTAGCACTTACAGAGAAAGCTTGATCTGACTAGGTTTGGTTCTTATGGTCTCAGGCTAGATGTTTTAAAAATGATAGGAGCACAGAATAGGCTATATATTATGCTTTAAATCCTAAGTATTTGATTTTAAGATGTATTAAGCCACTGGGGACCTGTGTGTGTGTGTGTGTGTGGGTGTTGGGGTGGAGTGAAACTCACTGTTTAACAATTACTAAATTTACAGCTTGTTTATGCTGAGAGTAGTGGTGATACTATATACTTTCAAATGTATTTATTACTCCTTGTTCCCTAATATCCTTTGGAAAAGGTCTGTTTTCCTTTCAGTTAGGTTTACCTTAAGAGCCAGTGTTTGGGGGGGGGAGGGGGAATTATCTATGAGGGTCCAGAATGGCTTGGCTAGTTCCCTGGCACTTGGGTTGTGGGATATGGGTAAGGGATGGGAGTTAATGCAGCTAGTCATATGGATCATGTGTATATCAGGCTGAGGCTGGTCCCTATTCTACTCTATGGGGCTCTTGGTTGTAAGGTGGGTTCTAAGGGATGTAGCATTCCTCTCCAGAGAACAGATGATCTATGCTGTGCAGCCACTGTGTAGCATTTACTGGAAGACTGACAACTGAGGATGGTTGACTGACCAAACACAGTTAAAAATCCTTCTTAAGTAGTACAAAGGGAAACTGGGTGTATGGCTAGAGACCTGGGCGTTGTGCCCAGCTCCATAGCTCATTCATTGTGTTGATCTCAACGACTGTGTCTAATATTCTTTTCCTTTCCTTTCCTTTTCTTTTTCTTTTTCTTTTTTTTAAAACTGTGACTCCCCTGATCAGGAGGGACAGGGTTTGTTTTTTTTTCAAAAAATACTTTATTAGTTGTTGATGGACTATTTATTTATAATGTGGTGCTAAGAATTGAACCTAGGGCCTCATACATGCTAGGCAAGTGCTCTACCACTGAGCTATAACCCCAGTCCTCTAATTTTCTTTTTGAAAAATGGAGAATAACCATGCTATCTGCTTACCTCAAGGATGTTCTGAGGATTAATGAGTTAATTGCCTCGGATAAAGGCAGCAGAGCCTATGTTAGTCATAATTTTCATTGCCTCTCAGTGATGCTCCAGTTTGGAGAAGTAAAATAGTAGAAAAGATAGGAGTGGATTTGGTTGTCTATAGTTCAATTGTGTATTTCAAATCCAATTGCAGGTCAGATTCTCTTCTAGCTGGAGAATTTTAACTAACCTAAAATTTCTGCATTTTTTTTAACCCAAGCCAAATGTCTGACCTGCTATTTGTTTGAAAAAGAACAGATGTCTATTCTGAGAACATATTAAAAAAGACGTTAGTGGGTTTTTTTCCAATGTAAGGGAAGAAGGTGGATCAAAGAGAGTGTAGATGAAGGGAATTTGCTCATTTTTCTACTATTGGTGTGCTCTTTTTTGTTTTTGTTTGTTTTTATACCAGGGATTGAACCTAGGGGTGCTTTACCACTGAGGCACATCCTCAGCCCTTTTTACTTTTAAATTCAAAAAAAGTTTTTATTTTGAGACAGGGTCTCACTAAGTTGCTTAGGGCCTCACTGAGTTGCAGAGATTGACTTTGAACTTGTGATCTTTCTGCCTCAGCTGCTGGGATTACAGATGTGTACCACCACACCCATTTAGTGTACTATTTTTTAGAGAGTTGTTATTTTTTCATTTTGTTGGGTTTTCAAGTGTCTTTGACAAAGAAACTTCATAAAAATCAAGCAAAAACAACAAAATAAAAAACACACAATAATTGCTTTAAATACCGAGGATGTCAGCATGAAATTAAAATGGACTGACATTTCTGCTTTGAAATTTTTTAGTAAAACTAATTTAAACCAACAGTGAAAACTTCTGGCTTCCCCTTATAAGGGAAAATTTGACATTTTTCAGCATTTTTAGATTTAAGAGTATTGACATCAGGCTTTTTTCTTTCTTTTTTGTTGTTGTTGTTATTAAAATTTGCTTCAACCTTCTAATGGCTTTTGGGATTTTAGCAGTCTTTGGTTGCAGAATAGCAAATGCAGACAATTGTGCTGGTGTATTGTAGTTTTCAGAGACAAGATCTCTGAAGTAGTGTATATGTTATCCCCTCCCCCCATGTGCAACTGTTAAAAAGAACACTGTTGTCATGTGAATTCTTATTCTTTTGAGCTTGCTTTTGAAGTAAATTTCGCAGAGAATTCCTGTTACTTAGAAATTGATGACAGACTTACACCATTTCCTTTTTTTTTCTTAGACGTTCCAACCTCAGAGCAGCCTGAACTGTTCCTAAAGAAACTTCAGCAGTGCTGTGTCATTTTTGACTTCATGGACACGCTATCTGATCTTAAAATGAAAGAATACAAGCGCTCCACTCTTAATGAACTGGTGGACTACATTACAATAAGCAGAGGCTGTTTGACAGAGCAGACTTACCCTGAAGTAGTTAGAATGGTGAGTTTCTTTGTTTCGCCGCTGACACTTAAGCATCTTCTGTAGCGACTCACAAATGTATTTATTACACAGTGAGGTCACTGGAGGTTACCTCCACAAACGAGAGCCAACCTTCTGAGAGCTAAGCAAAAGTAGTCGGCAGAATACTAGAATCTGAAGAGCATGATTTCATAAGGATGAAATCCAGAACTTTTCAACTACAACAGCATTGAAGGAATCAGTGACTTCAAAATATGAAGCCAAGATTGCCAGGGTATTATTGGATTTCTGGCCTTTGAAAAAGAACAGACACAGGAGAGTCAACCTAAGTTTTAGATCTGTGTTTGAAAAATATTCTAGCCTGTTGGATGTCTTGCTTTTTTGTCTTTCCCATTCATTGTGGTATATTAGAAATGGCTTTACACTTAATAAATTGTGATTGTAGACTGTAGTAAAGCCCTTTCTTGGCTTTAGAACTAATCCTTCTCTCTATAATCTCCTTGAAATCAGGGCTGATGCCTTTCACGATTTTAGGACATTGTGTTAACACTTCGTGTGTGTGTGTGTGTTAAGAATTATAGGAAGAAACACTATAGTGTGAGTAATTATGTTCTTATTGTGTCAGTAGTTATATTAGATTTTCAAAAGTTGAGCCAAAATATGATTGTTAGATTTCCTTAGGAGGGTTGCCTTCCTTGACATCTCACAATATCTTGGATCTAGAAACGTGCTAATTGGGGGTGGGTGGAATGGAGGGTAAGGCTGGTATACCGACGTGTGAAATTAAGCTGCAGAAGTACATAAAGGTCAGTATGTCATTGGGAGGCCCATTGGGGAAACTGGCATATTCTCATATACTGCTGAACATCTATCTAGCTTTATTATTTAGTTTATTATTTGTATTCAATAGGTGCAGAAAAGAGACATTTGTGATGGAGTTAGAGATATGGTTAGAAATAATAATTTAGATCTGGGAAGGGGCTTGAATTATCTCGGCTTGAGAAACTGATGTGTGAAGGTCATTTCAAAATTATGCTAAATATGCCCCTCAGATTGATATATGAATGTATATTGGAGTTGCTAATTTACAAGGATACAGTGCTGCAATGTTTTGTAAATTACTATTATTGTGGCTCTTGAGCAGTACTTCTCAACCTGGAGCAGTTTTACTTCACAGGGGATGTTTGGCAATGTCAAGACATTTTTGGGAGTCACAACCAGGTATAGCAAGAAGGAGGTTGTGTTTAGCATCTAGTGGTAGCAGTGCTGCTAGATGTCTTACAGTGCACAGGACACCCCATACAACTAAGAATTATCTGGTCCCAAATGTTAGTAGTTCCACTGTTGAGAATCCTGCTCTTGAGTGTGCATGCTTTCTAAATCTCTTATCCTAATATTCAGGATTTTCTTTAGGCTTCTTGCCTTCTGCAGAGCACAGTACCTTCATTTTTTGTAGCTGTATTCTCAGTCAACAGAGCTATACACTGTTTATAACATTTCCTAAATCTTCTCATTGATAATTTATGAATATATAAGCATATACAAGCATATTTGTATAAATATTGTCAAATTTTGTAAGCACACCAGTGGTTGTATGCCATACCACCTTTCCACACCTTGGTTTTTCCACTTAGTAATATATAATATATATTAATACATCTAAAGCTGCTGTGTTTTTTTTGCCAACTACATTATATTTTATTTTATGAATGTACCATATTATGAATGTGCCATTTTTATAAATGTACCATTTTAACCAGTACCCTATGAATATGCTTGTAAACACATCAATTTGCCCTTGTATGAAAATACCTGTATATTTGTTTATTCATTTTTAAAGATTTTAATATTTTAGAGCAGTTTTATAATTATAGAGAGGAACGTCTAGGGATTTCCCATATATTCCTGCCCCACACAGGCATGGCTTCCCCCACCCTAGTGGTACATTTATTATAATTGAAGAAACTTGCACTGGCACACCATAATCACCCAGAGTCCATTGTTTAATCAGGGTTCATGCTTGGTATTGTATATTTTTTGTGTTTGGACAAATATGTAATGACTTATATCTGCCATTATATTATCAAATAGAGTATTTTCTCTGCCCTAAAAATCCACTGTTCTGCCTTTTCATTACCATCCCCATCCCCAGCTCCTTGGCAACCACTGATCTTTTTTATTATCTTCATAGATTTGCCTTTTCCAGAGTGTTACATAGTTGGAATCATACAGTATATACTCTTTTCAAATTGGGTTGTTTTACTTGGTAATATGCATTAAGTTTTCTTTATCTCTTTTTATTGCTCGATAGCTCATGCTTTTCAGTGTTGAATAATATTCCATTGTGAGGGTGTACCACAGCTTATCCATTCACCTGTGAAGGACAGCTTGGTTGCTTCCAAGTTTGTGCAGTTATGAATAAAGTTCCTGTGAACATCCATATGCAGGCTTTTGTGTAGCCTTACATTTTTTCAACTCCTTTTGAGTAAATAGCAAGGGGTGCAATTGCTGGATCTTATGACAGCAATTATGATTAGTTTTCTAAGAAACTGCCAAACTGTCTTTCAGACTGGCTGCGCTTCATTTTGCATTTTCAACCAGCAGTGAGTGAGAGTTCCTGTTGCTCCCCATGCCCTCCAGCATTTGGTGTTGATTTGTTTTTTAATAGCCTATTTCTGACCCATCATATATCCTCCAGCCCCTGCCTCTGATTCTCATTTTCCCTTCAAGGGCTTGTTTAAGTGCTGCCACTATTTTCAAAAAGCCTAGTGCTTTCTTCTTCGTTTAGGTACTCTGCTTCTTGGCAACTCACCCTCCTGGAATTTGTTTTTATCCTTTCACACGTTTATCTAGTTTTTCTAATTAGACCGCATGTACTCTTTGGGAAGAGCTGCGTCCTGCATACTTTTGTGGTTTCCATAATGCCTCCCAGCCCAGGCATAATTGAAAGTTGTTGAATAAATTCCCTCTTAAAATGTAGACATTTCAGGCTCTCAAATTATGAGTAAGATATTGGATATAACTGAATTATATTCAGTTTTTAAGCCCAGTATTTTGCATAATCCTAAAAATTCTTTGTTTTATTAACCAGCTTGGTCCTAAACCAGCTTTAATATCCTAAGGAAGACTACTTTCTTATCTTCTTCATCCCCCACCCCACCCCAAAAAAGACTCTTGTCATTTGTGTGTGTTTGAAATGTACTTGAACTCCACTTTAGGAGGTCTTGAAGCTGTAGTATGCATGCTGTTCAAAGGCATTAGAAAATTAGCTTTCTGTGTGGTAGTTTAGGGTTCTCAGAGATATATTCATTTTTCATATTAGATGACTTGTAAAATTGTTAGTTACTAATTTTATATGGTTCTTAGACCAACTGGGGCATTTACACAGAAGGAGTAGAAAGAGAAAGGACTTTGGAACCACACTGACTTGAGCTGAAGGGCCAGCTCTGCCTTCCTTTTACTTGCTTCATCACTGTGAGTGAGTGATTTTATCTTTGGTGCCCTCAATTTTTGTGTTGTCCTAAGAGTCCATAGGATGGAGGGAAGGATGGTCACAGTCTTTCCCATCCCACTTCATATTTATCTGAATAACACAGTTGTGCTTTGTTTGCTATCAAGGTTCTCACCACCTCCGATACACATAGAGTTTAACATTAACAGTTTACTTAAAGCTTGATAGGAAGACTGGGAACTAAGTCTCCCTTGCTGCTCCCTACTTCCATTTTGCAATCCCTTGTAAATTTATAGAAATTCTGGCTGGGCGTGGTGGCGCACACCTGTAATCCCAGCACTTAGGGAGGCTGAGACAGGAGAATCACGAGTTCAAAGCCAGCCTCAGCAATGGTGAGGTGCTAAGCAACTCAGTGAGACTCTGTCTCTAAATAAAACATTAAGTAGGGCAGGGGATGTGGCTCAGTGGTTGAATACCCCTGAGTTCAATCCCTGGTGCCAAAAAAAACAAAAAACAAAAAACAACAACAACAAAAAAAACAACAACCAACCAAGAAATTCTGGTGCTGTTCACTTTCCTCATCTATGTCTTATCTGCCTTTTTGGGGGGTTTTGTGAGGATTAACGATAACGTATGTAAAGCTTTTAGAACAGTGCCTAACACATGACAAAATTCAATAATATTTTTCTGTTTTGATAATTTTATTATTAGATATTTGGTTTTGCAATCATTGGTGGAACCCACGATTTCTGTTTGTGGACTTAAAATGCCCTTTCAGATTTGTCATTTTCCATTGCCTTAGTTGGTCTCATATTCTATAACTCCAGAATGATCCTGCTTATTGAACAGTTCCTGTTCCTTTCTCTTCCTCATTCTTGGAACTGTAGAATGAATCTACTTAACTAGGATTAGTGAATAAAATGATAGTATTTGTAATGCAGTATCAATGAAACGATGGCTGAGTTTCACAGGCCAAGATGGATTCTGACTTACGATGACACAGTATGGTGTTAGCATCAATACCAAAAGCTCATCCAATCTGATGGGGAACCATACTTTGAGAACTGGTATTCCTGTTAATGGGAAATAAAATAACAGATGAATTTAATCTATGAGTTGGGAAAGTCATTTCTAATGTTTAAATGAAGTCTGGATACCACCCATAGACTGCCAGAATTAAGGAAAAAACCAACTCGTGTGTGTGTAAACAAAACATAAGAAAATAGTACATAACTTACCCACAGAAAAATAGTGTAAGGATAGTGAAAAGAGCCTCAGAAAGTGAATGTGGAAGCCACTGTCCTCATTTTTTGTCTTCCATTTATCTAGCGGTGAGACCTTGGCTGAGTAATTTCCTCTTTTAGTCTCATTTTCTCTATTGCAAAGAGTTGATGATGATGTCTCAGATCTTTCCAACTCTGAAAGCTGCCAACTTTATTGATAAACATAGTCTAAAAATTTATGATGGATCCTGCCTTTAAGTTTATAAATCATTGTCTGGAGTATATGCTTAGGTAAGTGATATGTTTCATGTATTTCTCATGGGGTCAAAAATGATGGAAAAATAAGAGTGAAGACTTTTATTTTCTTTAGGATTAGCCATGTTCTGCTTTGAATCATTTCAAATATCAGGCTTTTGTCCTTGAAGTGTGTGTGTGTGTGTGTTTTAAATTACATTATACTAATACTTTTTTGGTTCTGTTGCCATGTATTCATTTGAAAGACTTCCTAGAATTTTTGGCTCTCCAAGTAATCTTGTGTAAATTTTTATTTCCCCAAATCCGAAATCTGTATATTTTATGTTCTTTATATTTGCACATCTTTTTCAAAAATATTGGAGATACTTCAAATGTGAGAATTCTTTTTTAAAAAATATTTTTTAGTTATACATGGATACAATATCTTTGTTTGTTTATTTATTTATTTGTTGATGGTGCTGAGGATTGAACCCAGTGCCTCACATGTGCGAGGCAAGCACTCTGCTACTGGGCTATAACCTCGGCCCTGAGATGAATTCTTATTGGGGAAGCCATTGTTTTTGTTAACTGCAGGTAGTATTTATTAAGTGACTTAATGCCATGCTTTTGCATTTTAATGATTAAAAAAAAAAAAGATGGCCTTGCTCTGCTAACAAGCTCACAATATGAAGGAGAGAACACCCATATAAACACCTAATAAGATAGTGTCATATGTACACTCAGAAGTATATACAAGGCAAGGAAAGAGTAGAGAAAGTGGGTGGTTGTTTGGCTGTGTAGAGTGGTCAAGGCAGACTTTACAAAATGAGTGAAGCCTTAGTAGATATTAAAAAAGGAACATGTGCTTTCCAAGTGGCTTGAAAGTGTTGAAATGAAAAAAATTATATGGTACAAAGGAATTCCCAAACTACATGATGAATGCAGGGAAACACTAGGAGTGCTGTGTTGTTACAGCATGAAGACGGGGAGAGAGGGTCTCTGTGTGTATGTTTGTGTGTATGTGTTAGGGAGCAGGAGGAAGTGAATGGTGGCAGCTGAAGATGTCCACATGAGATGCCGAAAGAATCTGAATCAGGGGAGTGTGATATGGTTAGATTCACATTATAGTGGTAGTAGGGCAGATAGATTGGAAGGGGCTAAAATTGAAAGCAGAGAGGAATCATTTAGGGGAGGAATGTTACAGATGTGGAATGCAAAGTAGCATCAGTGAGGAAGTAGAGGAGAGGAGGGCTAACACTTGGCCTGGGAATGTCTCTAAGTGGTAAGTACTTGCTGTTGTGTGAGAAAGGTTTTAGCTCCTGTGAGAGACCTAGATGTGGAGAGATGGAGATTGGTAATTGTCAGCATGGAGTAGCGCAGGGGAGAGAAAGACCAATGATGGAACCCCAGTTGTTACCATAGAATCACTGTGTTTCAGTGCAGTGGTACAGGGAGGAGCCAGTCGAGTGGACTAAGAGTGGACGACATGAGGAAGTTGAGATGATGATGATAGATTGCTTCCGTAGTATTGGAACCCTGGTTGTACTATCTTTATTTAGAGTAAAATCTTGTCATTTCCCTCTTACAGAAAGTATTCACCCGTATCACATGGTTATTGCTATTATTATTTACCTATTTTGTTTTTCTGATGTGGGCTTGTCTTCATTTCAGAGTCTGCCTTACTCCCAGTCTATGGTAAAATCTCCATCTACCTCAAATTGTAGAACATGTGATTTTTCCAAAGCTAATGTAGTTTCAATAAAATGTGGTGAATGATTGTTTCCTTCTTTTCCATTGAGCTCTTTGAGTCCTTTTTTATAGTTTCTTGGCCATCATTAGTTTTGCTTTTTCCCACTCTCAGATTATATCCCATCACTTGGTGTCTAAGTGCTTTATCTTTTATAAATTCTTTGATTTAACCAGAAATCATAGCTCTCATTAGCCTCTTAATAGAATAATATAATTTTGTGAGAGGTTATGAAGTCACAATTAAAGATCTCAAAGTCTGCCTACACATATTCTTAGAGTGCTTTGTTAACTCCACTACATAGTGGCTGAAGGACAGAGAACTTCTTTTCATAAGATCACAGCTATCTAAATGTAGCCTCAGGCGTGATAAATACCAGGGAGAAATAAGAACTTCTCATTTTCCTTCTTCCTGCGTCTGGTTAAGAAAATAACTATAGCTGGACGCAATGGTGCATGCCTGTAATCCTAGCACTTTGGGAGGCTGAGACAGGAGAATCGTGAGTTTAAAGCCAGCCTCAGCAATGGCGAGGCGCTAAGCATCTCATTGAGACCCTGTTTTTAAATAAAACACAAAATAGGGCTGGGAATGTGGCTCAGTGGTTGAGTGTTCCTGAGTGCAATCCTTGGTACCAAAAAACAAAACAAAACAAAACAAAACAATTATATATCCTGGCTAGAATTTGCCTTGGAGGTGACTTTTTGAATTCAAAGAAATTACAGGCAAGAACTGGGGCTGTAGCTCAGTGGCAGTGTGCTTGCCTAGCACTTGTGAGGCACTGGGTTCAATCCTTAGCACCACATAAAAATAAACAAATAAAATAAAGGTATGCTGTCCATCTACAACTACAAAAAAGAAGAAGGAGGAGGAGGAGAAAAAGGAGAAGGAGAAGAAATTATAGGCTTGCGTTAATAGCATACAGTCATTGGGAGTAGATGGGTGGGGGTGGATTGCTTATAAGATTGGAAATAAAAGTAATGGAGGAGAATTGAGTGATAGCTGAGAAGGGCATTTATTAACTGAAGTTACTGGGAAATTTTGAGGATAGGATAAATCTAAGAGATAGGACCTGAGAATGAGATTAGAAATGTAAGATTTCCTTAGTACATAGGGAAAAAGTTAAGATCTAATAATAAAAGTTACCCAAAGACATTTTTAGAAGGAGATAGGAAGAATTTACTGCTCAAGATCGGGAGCTGATTGTTAGCATTTGTAATTTGTCAGAGGGTAGAGAAATTGGTAGGTACTTTGTTCTTTCCTAAATTGCTGTCTTTCTATGCTTCTCTAATGCTTATTTAACAATATTTACTTAGCATCTTAGGGTGCCCGTTGATTGGTTTTATGGGGTTAGTGAACCCTCTGGTGTTGACTGCAAACGTTTGTACAGTCTGTTAGGTTTTTTTTTTTGAGCCACATCTCCAGCCCTATTTTGTGTTTTATGTAGAGATAGCGCCTCTCCATTGCTGAGGCTGGCTTTGAACTAGCAGTTCTCCTGTCTCAGCCTTCCAAAGTGCTGGGATTACAGTTGTGCTCCACTATGCCTGGCTTCTGTTAGTATTTTTGTGGGAGAAAAAACAGTTGCTTCTGATTCAACTTTCAGAGGTATATCTGACTCCAAAATTGTTTGATTTTGCCATGTATGCAGTAAGCATCTATGCTAGATATTACTTGGAAAAGATTAGAAAGGAGTAGAGTTCTCCCATTTATGTCAGCAATTAAAGGTGAAAAATGAATTTGTTAGAATGACTTCACCATCTGGGCCTGGAGTTTTCTCTGTGGCAAGGTTTTTGGTAGTGAATTCAATTTCTTAAATACATGTTTGTTCAGATTTTGTTTTATCTTATGTTGGTTCTGGTAAATTGTTACAATACACAGCTTAGAGTTTTAGTCCTATTTGAATACTTACAAACTCTGCACAAAGATGTGTAATAATAAGGAGGATTGCCAGCTCCTCTATACTTTCTCTTGTTAGCAGCATAATAATCTGTGGCAACTTCAGTGCATTAATTAATTCGATTATCACAACCACCCTGACATAAGTAGTATTATAGATGACACTTTATAGATAAGGGAAAGGAAGTAGAGAAGTTAAAAAACTTGTCCAAAGCCATGGCACATAACTGGTAACGGAGCTTTGAATCCACAAAGTGCGGCTCTAGATACATACTTTAGCTACTCTGCCATAATATGTCCCTGTAATCATTCTTTCCAGTGAGAATGAGGACTGAAGTGGGGTTGTAGCTCAGAGGTAGAGCACTTGCCTAACATGTTCAGGGCCTTGAGTTTGATCCCCCAGTGTGTACATATGTGTGTGTGTGTGTCCCCCCCCCCACACACACTGAGGACTAAAGCCCTAAATGTTGGATTCTTGCCTTGATACTGTCTTGTTTTTGCTTTTCCCTTGAGCTGTTCAAAATAGATGAAAAGTCCTTTCTTGTATCTCTCTTCGTTTTTGACAAGGCTAGTTTAAATAGTAAGCTCTGGAGTTAAATGTTCATTTGGCTTAAGAAACAGCTTCCCCGTTATTCCCTCTCCTCACCATTTCATCACCCTATACAATAACTTTACATTACCTCTGTGTTATTCTTAAATTGATAACACTGCATCTCAGCCTTTCCCCTACCTTATCAGCCTCTTCCTAATATGAGAAAATACATACTGATTTGGATTAAGGTGGAACACAGGAGGAGGGCTTTGCTGTTCAAAACCCCACTCTGTTCCACCAAAACTGCAGTTCTCGAGATGATTCTGTTCCCTAAGTTCACATGCTTCCTTATGCCACTTGCCTCCCTGACCCACCGTTAGAAGTTCTAAAGAAGAGGCTTCTCCTGCCTAGATGTGCTCTGCATGTAACTCTGTTAGCTTGGTGATGTGCCACTTTTGCAGTCTTGTTTGTGGTTGACTTGGTTGAACTCACAAAAGACTCAGAAGGAAATGCAAAGGGCCAGTGTATGAAGTTAGAGTGAGAAAAGCCACTTCTTAGTAGATAGCTGTTAGCATATATAGCATATATATCCATATCTATTGGTTCTACATCCCCTTCATCCAACAACTGCAGATAGAAAATATTTGAAAAAAACTGCATCTACACTGAAAATGTACAGACTTTCTCCCTTGTCATTAACTAAACAATGTAAAAAGTATTCACATGGCATTTGCATTATATTAGGTATTATAAGTAATCCAGAGATGATTTAAAGTATATGGAAGGATATTGGTAGGTTATATGCAAACACTGTACCATTTTATATAAGGGATTTGAGCATGGTGGATTTGAGCAGATTTTGGTGTCCATGGAGGGGTCCTGGAACCAGTCCCCCATTGACATCCAAGGATTGTATTTGAACTATGCCTTCTCTCCCTGCAGGCAAGCTGTCGGGGCAGGCAAGGAATTAAATTGGCTGGTCAGCCTGGATTTGGAGCAAGGGGAGTTATGATTTGAATGATGATATGCACATCATTATTCCATCTCCATAATGGCTCCTCTAATCCTTGGAAGCACTTGATATATGTACACTCTGCTTTTCCTTTTTATTCTCCTGCTTGGATAAGAGGCACACAAATAGACCTGGACCCAACCTAGCCACTTAGTTGTGTGATCTTGGGTGAGTCATCACTTTACAAGATTGTTGTGAAAATTAAAATATGAAAAATGCTTAGCATAGTAATCATTATTCATAGTACCACCTTTGATACCTCTGATAGACCTACCTTTTTCCTTTAAATGAATTTGTATATTTTTCTGGTTATAGTGAGGTCTTGTTGGCCTGCAAGTTTGTTTGTTTGTTTTTTGGTCATCTTTTAGATGACTTCTTGGCTTTTGATTTTAAACTTACCTTTTGGGAAATTTCATTTAAGGTTTTAAAATTTTTTTTAAAAATTAATTTTTTTGTGGAAGAGAATTCCCTGTAAACCTGCATGTGGCCATGTTTTTATAATTATATATCTTTGTATATATACTGCGTTTAGTTTACCTAAATAAAAATTTCATGTCTCTACTACATTAATAATTTACCAATTTCTCTCCAGTAAGAATTCTCTCTTAAGGAGTTTGACAGTGATTTAAAAATGTTTAGTTTTAATTTAAATGTGCTAAAGAGAGGGGTTTTACTCAGGAAACAACTATTTGCTTCATTTACAAGCTGTAGTCCTTCTGGTTTAATTGCTTTAAAGACTGTTCAGAGATTTCAATATACTTAAAATTGTTTGATGGCTATGACTTGTCTAGTGCTGATATATCCAGTAATATTATCTCACTGTAATAAGAATACTCACCTCCTATCTCCAGCCTTCCCCCAAGAACTGGCAGAAGAATTTGCTGGGTAAGTTATAATACTGCATTCAAATTTTGGTTCTTCTTTTTTTCCTACCTTTTAATTTAACCTTGAAAATGAACATGTGGTTTAGACGTTTAAGTAATGCTTCTGGAAAAAAATCTACAAAGAAAATGAATGATGAAGTGGCTAAGAAATATTGCCTGTGGTATATAGAAGTGGGTCTTAGATAATTGTAGTGGAGATATAGATGAGAGAGGGATTTGTTGATTGTCTAAGGAGGAAGCTAGTTACTCCATTGTGGTGTATTATTAATTGGGTGGGGGTGGGGGTGGATGCAGAAACCTGGTGTCCTCAATGTGGAATTATTAATTAAAAAAAATTTTTTTAGCTGTAGATGGACATAATATCTTTATTTTATTTATTATTTTATTTATTTACTTATTTTCAAAAAATATTTTTCTTAGAGGTAGATGAACACAATATCTTTATTTTATTTATTTCTATGTGGTGCTGAGGGTCGAACCCAGTACCTCACACATGCTAGACAAGTGCTCCACCAATGAGCCACAACCCCAGCCCTATTTTATTTATTTATTTTTATGTGATGCTGAGGATTGAACCCAGTGCCTCACTCCTGTTAGGCAGGTGCTCTACCTTTGAGCCATAACCCCAGCCCCCTTAATATGGAATTCTTTTTTTTTTTTTTCTCTCTTTTTTTTTTTATTTAAATGCATTTCAAGTCATAGTACATAAACAGAGCTCAGTTTTTCCATTTCTCTGGTTGCAAATCATAAAGAGTCACACTATTTGTGTCTTCATACATGCACCAGGGGTAGTAATGACCCATTCGATCAATCATCATTTCTATTCCCGTTTCCTTAATATGGAATTCTTGAAGCAAGAATTTGGCAAAAGAGCAGGCCATGGTGATATATACCTGTAATCCCAGCTACTAGGGAAATTGAGTCTGGAGGATCACAAGTTTGTGGCCAGCCTCTGCAATTTAGTGAGACTCTGTCTCAAAATAAAAATATGCACAAGGCTGTGGGTTCAATCCCCAGCACTCCCCCCCCCCCCCCAAAAGCAAGCAGGTCATTTCCAGGAGGTAGTTGACGGCTGACCAATATTTAAAGCCAAACTTGATCTGTAAATGAAGGAGAAAAAGAAAAAATAAAAGAAATATGTGTCTATTATCTAGTGACTGCTTAGGTAGAAGTTGCTTCTGAAAGGTGGGAAGAAGGCAAGGCGCTTGGAGAATAAAAACACAATTACAGTGTTAAATCGAGGGAGGCAGTAGAGAAAAGAAGATAGGATGAGTTCTGGCAAGGAAGAATATAGCTATGAGAGCAAGGGATTATAGATATAGGAAGGGATATTTCTGAGTAAAAACAAGACTGGTTATAATTATCTAGGAAGTTGGAGAGCCTTGTATTTTTAAAAAATTAAAATGGTTAAGCAAGCTGTACTGGGGAATATAATGTTTCTGGACCCCTTTGGATATATAGGTAACAAGTAGAGTGAGGCACTTAATGGACAGCTTTGGAATGCTGTGGAATTGCCCTTCCTGCAGAAGTTAAATCCTTTAGGAGAATAGGGTAAAACACCATCAGGGATAATACAGGCTTTTTCCTTTTGAGGGACTTTTGGCTTTTTCTCTTAGAAAAGTTCAAAAAAATTTGTTAAATTTAGACAATATAGAGTGGGAAAATTGAGTTTTGTATTTGTGCTGCTGTTAACAAAGTGGAGAATCTATTATATCCTTTTCTGAGAAGAGTATGAGTAGTTATTTGAGAGACAGAATACTCAGAAAGCAGTGATGTTTCAAGCCACATTTAAAATGTAAGTTAACAGGGACTGTGGTCAGTCCCTAACCCCAAGAGCCCTCTCTTGGTTTCCTTCAGAGGAACTTGAACTTCAGAGGAATTAACCTGCTCCCTACGATGAAACTAACTCATATCAACTGTCCTCCCTTGGAGTGGTATGTCTTCCCCAATTTATTATGAGCAGCGGATTTAGAGTAAGGAGGCTGTTAATCTATGGAATTGGTCAGGTGCATTTTAATTACTCACCAGTCAGTTCAGGGCCTTTTGTTTTACTAAGGAGAAGTCACAGAGTAAGAGACAGTGACAGTTTTGACAGTATTTCTCATTTATTTTTAGTGATTTCAAATAAGAACACATACCCAGTAGCCAAAAGTATACATTAGGAGCTTCATGTGTTTTGTGTGTGCTTTTTTAAAAGTCAAAATTCAAGAGGCTTAATTTTTCTTTTAGTATTAGCTGATTTTGAACCGTAAAATGTTCAAAGTTGCCATTCAGAATTTGTGTTCTCATAAAAGCCCTGTTATCACCTTGTGCACTTTAGAAATCACTTTCTTCACCAGATTTGGTAATTTTCTGGGATTTAGGATCCACAGCCCACAGATTATAAAGTGCAATAAAATCCCGGAACCATATGCTAGTGGGTGTAGGGGGCACCAGTGCTTGACTAATATGAGGGACCTGCGCTGTATTTACATAGTAAGCACTATGACTGTTGGAGTGTTTACACCTCTATTTTTGGATTCTAAGATTTAATATCAACACTCTTCACTTTTGGGTTCACTGCTACATTTCTAGTGGGAGAGAATGCAATTAATTGTTTCTGTGTGAAATGTCATTTCCCTGTGATAGTTTTGTGTGGGGAATAACTGCCTCTAGATAATTAATTTAACATTATTGACACCATTTTAGCAGGTAAAATGATACCTGAACATTTAATTTTGAGATTGAAGTCTACTGGGAGTAGAGGATTTTTAGTTGAAATTTGAGGTGGAGAGGCAGGGGTGGGTCGAGATTAGAGAAGATTGGGCAAGCCAAATAGAAAAAGTTAGACATAATCTTGTCAATAGCGAGCATGAAGTTGTAAGGGGTTTTGAATAGGACATGAAATGCAAATGATATTCTTACTTTTTATTCTTTAGTTCCTACAATAAAACTTTTGCTCCTTTAAGGAGGACAAGACTGACATTTTAACGCAAGATGATGGATAGTTGAGGACTCTTGTCCTCATCTTGTTAGGAAGAAGAAATGGAGAAGAATATGTAAAGAAACTCTCCTCCTATATTTATTTTCCCAGGCTCAGCAAAGAAAAGAAAGAAAAATCACTGATAGTTTCATTATTTAAATTCAATTACTGTCCGCATTTTGGCTAATTCTATCCATTTTTTAAATGAGTTTTTTCCTTAACTTTTTTTTTTTTCAGAATATCTTTTATTTTTTTTTATGTGGTGCTGAGGATCGAACCCAGTGCCTTATGCATGCTAGGCGAGCACGCTACCACTGTGCCATAATCCCAGCCCCTCCTTAACTTTTTTTATAATATTTTTTTTTTAGTTATAGATGAACACAATATCTTTATTTTTATTTATTTTTATGTGGTGCTGAGGATCAAACCCAGTGCTTCGCACATGTGAGAAGAGCACGCTACCACTGAGCCACAACCTCAGCCCTTTTTCCTTAACTTTTTAAAAAAACAAACATGTTTAGTATGCAATAAAGTTGTGTGTGTGTGTGTGTGTTTGATACTGAGGATTGAACCCAGGGGCGCTCAACTACTGAGCCACATCCCTAGCCCTTTTTTATATTTTATTTAGACACAGGGTTCACTGAGTTACTTAGCACTTTGCTTTTGCTGAGGCTGGCTTTGAACTCCCAATTCTCCAGTCTCAGCCTCCCAAAATGCTGGGATTATAGGAATGTGCTACCACACCCAGCTTAATTTTGGATTCTTTAAAAAATTTCTTTAGTATTATGATGTAAACATGATTTCATGTAATTAAATGTTTTTTAAAAAACATTATTCTTATGGCTACCATTATTTAGCATTGTTTACTTAACTATTTTTCTATTTTGGAATATTTAAACAATCTTCGAATTCCTACCACGAGAAATAATAACACTATGAACATCAATTTTTTTTTTGGTACTGGGGATTGAACTCAGGGGTACTTGACCACATCCCCAGCCCTATTTTGTGTTTTATTTAGAGACAGGGTCTCATTGAGTTGCTTAGTGCCTCGCCATTGCTGAGGCTGGCTTTGAACTCATGATCCTACTGCCTAAGCCTCCCAAAGTGCTGAGATTACAGGTGAGCACCACCGTGCCCCGCTAACATCAGTCATTTTTAAGAAATCATACAGCTTATTGAAAAAGTGTTTATAGTAGGAAAAGGAAGAGTTAAAGACAACTCTAAAGGGTTACAAGAATAGTGACCCATCAGAAGAATAGAAAAGATAGGAAGAGAATTCTCCTTTAAGAATTAGTGGAGGTCAGTGAGGATGAGATTGATTTCAACCAGACCAAATTTGAGGTGATGATGAGATGACAGTGCTGCTCTGTGTGTAATTGGAAATAAAGGACTTTAGGAATTTAGAATATCCAGATGTCCTGGAAACAAAGGCCATAGTGGAAAAGGTGACAGAACATCCAGTATTGAGAAAAGAAGAAGAGCTTACCAAGGATTGAACTTTGCTCTACTTTGAGTTCTAGTGCGGTTTTTTTTTCTTTTAAGTTTTGTGTATTTGTTCATTGGATGAAATGATGACTTGGAGGCATTCATTTGAATTCTGTACTCAATATCCTGAGATCCTGAATTTACTTTAATACTAACACCTATTACTAATGTGGTTGATGCTAATTCTAACA
Source organism: Xerus rutilus (assembly GCA_028644305.1). Classification (NCBI taxonomy): domain Eukaryota; kingdom Metazoa; phylum Chordata; class Mammalia; order Rodentia; family Sciuridae; genus Xerus; species Xerus rutilus. The sequence continues at coordinate 34,336,877 of CM053401.1, forward strand.
AAGCTGATGTGGATCTCTTGTTTTGCCTTGGCTAGAATGAGAGTAGCTGCCATTTGATTTTCTTGCTATTCTGCTAGACTCATTCCACTAAAAAGGGATTTGCATACTTGTGTAAGGAAATGAAATTACTTAAATTAGCAGAAGTTACTGGAGAATGGAAGAAATAATTTAATAGGAAATAATTATTAAATTTTGAGGAAATAGTGGATTGAACAGATGTACATGTTTACTTTAACTCTTTGATCCTCACCAAATTATTTATTCTGAGATCTCAAAATAAACATTTTAGATGTTAGTAAGCAAATGAACTGTGGTCACTACCTTAATTGCTCAGAGAAAGCTGAACCTGAAACAGCAGCAGGGGAAATCTGGAAATAAGCCAAGTAATACCACCTAACTCTAAGGAGCTTCAGAAATGCACCTCTCAAATAAGAAGTGCTTGGGGGTGAGAACAGGAGATTTGGTGGAGAGTTTGTCCTGATCCCACCCCACTCTTCCTAAACCAAGTAGTTCCACCTAAATCTGTGTAAAAGATTGCAGGCTTCCTCTCTGGAGAAGTAAAACTGGTAAGAATCTGGACTTGGGGACATCAGGCATAACTGAGAACAATGGGTACCTTTCTGAATGTAGAGAACTAATTTGGGAAGATTTTTTTTCACCATCTTCCCCGCTCTGCTCACAGAATATGGATGCTCTCTAGTCAGGAGACGAGGCGATTCTTTTCTTAAGGACCCAAAATGCCCAAGAGCAAAGACCTAAAGACATATTTTAAAGGGGAGTTCTTAGGGGGGTGAAAGGGTGATTGTGGTCAGGAATTAGCCCAACCAGTCTCCTACAGAGCCCCCATCTTAAATATCATTGTTTGTGGCACTGAGGTTAAGAGCACAGAGTTTTGAAGTTTTGAATCCTTTTTCCTTACACTATTGTAATGTTAATACCATTAATTAGTTCTGTCTGATTTTGAACTTTATATAAAATGAATTAAACAGTATGTACTATTTTTAAGGGCAGTATAGTTTATACATTACGGTAGGGTTCATTTGGACATATTCATAAATGCATATAACATAGTTTTCTCCATTTCAGTTTCCAGTGCTATCCTTTCCCTTTATTTCTGCCTCCCTTGATCCTCTTCCTCTGTGATATATTTTTTGAGGGTGTCTGCTTTCTTTCATTCAACATTATATGTATGAAATACATCCTGTTTGTTATATAGCTGTAGCTTATTTTCATGGCTATTTACTGTTTTATTATATGCATGTATTATAGTTTATATATATATATATTTACTATTCAGTGAACACCTAGGTTGTTTTCAGTTGGGGGCTCTTATGAATACTGCTTCTTTGGATTTTCTTAACGATAGTTGACATTAAGGATGGCTGAACATAGAAGGGGCCTAGCAGTGTCTTCTTTATCTTGAATCCCCCCTCCCCCAAGTCTTTTTTTCTGTCTTGGGGCTTTTCTGACATCTGATGAGCATGCCACAGATTAAGGAGAGTGAAACAAAAGAAAGTCCTTTCCTTCACCCACTTTCTCCCTTTTGGCTTTTTACAGTGGAATGTTGACATATTCCTTAAAATGGATTTGTGTTTACATTTGAGCTGTATTCCAAGTTCTACTGATTCTTTAGTCTTGCTCTCTGAAGACAGATTCCTTTTCTTTTTTCTAGTAGGCAGTGCTCTTCATTCTTCTGAATGAAATTCAGCATCTAAAGGGACCGAATTATTTGCAGAAACAATCAGTACGTGTAAAATCCAATTGTACCAATTCCTCATAACAATTATCAACTGAATGCTCCTGTTACCAATAGCCGCAGCAACAATAACAGTGAAAACAGATTTCTTTCTTTGGTCTGTGTGAATCTATACAGTGTCATACACCAAGTGTGGTAAAAAAGAAATACTTCATAAAGCAAAAACAAGTAAAAATGATAGATTCTTTGCAAGTTAAGACAATAGTACATGCCAAAAATTTATATTAACTTTAATATTGTTTTTGAATATTAGCTGTGTACTTAAAAATTCCAGTTGGGCAATATGGTTTATCTATCTATTTAATTTTTCTCTTTATTTCAATTGCCTGTTAGTTAAGCTTCATTTTGTCATTTTAGGAAGTTCTTCATTTCAGAAATCAGGTGTAATAAAATAGTATATCCAAGTAAGCCTGCTAATCCAGAATTAAAGTATGACTATGTATGTGTGACACTAACGTGATTGTTCACTTTAGAAATCTTTTAAATCTTCTTTTATGTTTCTGGATGTCATAAAACAAATCTTACAACTGTCAAAAGTGCATGTTTCTTAGCCCTAAACAAACCATACACTGTGTATTTGGTTCAGTGGGTGTTTTCTCATAGATATGGAACATTGTCCACAAATGCAGTTTTATGCTAAAAATGGGAACAACCTTGTTTTAGTGGCTTGACCACACCCAGGCACCACAGTGATTGGAATAGTTAGTGTGTTGCTTCAACTTGTACTTTTGATAAACAGGGGCACAGTGGAGATTGTTTTGGCCCAGGGAATCGTATTTAACTTAAGTGAACATGTTAGAATAACAACTTCTGTTAATTCTTTTCTGAAAATTATGATTGTATTGATAATATCACATAAAAGTTATAATATTTAGTCTGTTAGATAATAAAGTTAGACCTGCAGTAGACCTGGACCAACCCCCAGGAAATTGTCAAATTGATTTGATTGTTTTTTGTCCCTTAGAATAGGATGCTAAGGACATGCCATTATGCAAGAATAAAGTATTTTGATGCTTCCACAAGTTCAGACTACTTTTAGATAGTTGTGATCATTTATACTGATAGCAAGGTTTTTAAAGAGAGTCTAGACTGAATCTGAAGTAGAAAACTACAGTAGATTTATTGTGGTAATTAAAAGACATAGTTTGGCTTTGGAAATTATTGATGGAATGAATTGGTCAGTGAGTTAAAAGAAGTGCTAATTGAAAACAACGTTTTTGCTATTTGTTTCCTAATCAAGTGTCATCTTAAAAGATACCTCCATTTGATTCTAATCCCTTTGAGCACAGTCACTTTGGAATTTTTCTACTTGTTTTTATTTACCACAAATTATTTATCTATAATTAATTTAAAGCGGTTGAGGGTCGGGTTTGAAAGTTACCATTGGGGCCATTAAAAATTCTGAAGCTTGGTGTTACCAAAAGCAACTTGGCATTATATGAATGTTGTTTATATTTATTATTTTTATTTTAGCAAATTTTGTTAGGACTTTAGTTCTCATTCTTAGAGTATAATATTTAATAGAAATCTTACTATTCGAAAAGTATTATATGTTCTATTATCTATTTTAGAGATTTATGTTTTAAACAAATGTATTGTTTGTTTCAGATGTAACTTTTTAAAAATTGGTATCCATGGCAAATGTGGATGAACTCCTTGAGATTGCCCATTTTCTTTCAAAATCCAGTTTTATCATATCTACGTAGATTTATTATTAGTATTTAACGTGAAATATTTGAGAAAAAAGCATGATCACTTAACTTCAACATCGAATTTACTGGGTTCTCCCGGTCATTGTAGATGCTTAATTAAATTATTTTGGTTTCTTTTCAGTTTACAATGGATTATTGAATGAATAAATTAATGAAAAAACTCAGGGAGAGGCATCACTGAAATTGTTACTTGGGTGAGGAGAAGTAATGGCACCTTTTAATTTGCTTGAATATTCTCTGTTTAACAACATTCCTGTAATTCTTTTTTGTTAGAAAATTTACTTTTTAGGTGTAGTCTCAAGAAAATTCATTTTATAGCTCTGTTGTCATTACTTTTGCTTTTATAATCGATACATTTGTTATATAATTCTTGGAAATTATAACTTCATAGATAAAGAGAGGGGGTTGCTTTTGGGGGTCAACGAGTGTATCTGCTTTTATCCAAGACAGTCAATGAATGCCCAGTCATCTAGAAAATATACTGTAAAGCACAGAGATGATGATTTAGGTTGATTTGTTATATTGTGGTACAAAGGGTCCCCCAATCACATTACATACGTGCTTTAAGATTATATTAGCATATTCCCGCTAAAAGATATATAACTAAAGGAAATTCAAAGTATTCATTTATTTTTAAAAACTTTCAGTATATTGTCCTTTTTTGCTTTGTTTTGTATTAGCCTTGGCAGATATTTGGTGAGTAGCTACTGGATATCAGCCACACTATTCTCTTATAATGTGTTAGGTCTCTGCTAGTTATTTTCTGTAAACAACAATAGTAATAAAATACCTAGCAAAGTCATGGTGTAAAATTTGTAGTTTTGATGGAGATAAAAGGGTTGGGGACAGTGAATTATTTTTTTCTGCAGTAATTTCAAATAACTATTTAGACATATTAGCAGTTGTATTTTGCTGTTATAGGTATAGAACTATCACATTATTTAATCAAAAGTTGATCAAAATATGCCTAAACTCTTCTTCCTCTTTTGTTTACCAAGCCATAGACTTGGAAACGCTGTAGTCTCCATTTTACCTTTTGGCCAAATCTTTGAAATTCATGTTTTTGTACCACAGTTAATAGTAGGCAGCAGTAAACTAAAATACTAGAATAATAACAGAGAGCCAGGCTTTTGGAGCAGACAACCGTTCGGTTGCACACTTAGCCTGCAGTACTATTCCCCCTTTGTTTAGTATCTACCTTATATTAAGAAGTTCTTAATATTAATGTAATTAATACATTGCCAGATTTAGCAAATAAAAATACCTAGTTAAATTTTAATTTCAAGTAGTGAAAAATATTTTTAGTATAAGACTGTCCCAAATATTGCATGGAATAGACTTAAAATTTATTTGTTGTTCATCTGGAATTGGAATTCAACTGATGTCAGGAATTTTATTTGGCAACACTAGTTATTTCCATGTATTATATATTATGTGCCAGGTGTTGAGAGATGAGTAAGAAGCCCTTCAGGGGCTTAAATATCTAATTGGTGGAAATAAGAAGAAGGTATGCAAATAAGAGCAACACCAGAGTGGACACATTTCCGTAATGAAGGTGTTCGACAAACAGATTGATACAATTCCTTGTTAATGCTGAGCAGGTCATCAGGTAGGTAAACAGTGCCTATAGTACTTTTGAGTGGCACTTAGAAATCAAAAACCTAAGGAGACAATGGAACAGGAGAGAAGATTATAATGGGAGTATAATAGAAATGATAAAAGGAATAGGGGTGGGGGAAGTCAGAGAAAAAGGAGAGAAATAGAGAAACTAGTCCAACCATGGTCGTCAGGGCCAGGATGGGGGTGGATTTGGTATTTCAGGGGAGGAACCCTGAGATTCCCGTTGCGCACTTGGCACTCTGCTTTCTTGCAGAACTCAAATCTTTTTGCATCTGTTTTCTGTTTGTAAGGAAAAGTGACTGAATGAGTCTCAAACATGACCTGATTCTAGAAACTTGGCAGCTGAATTCCCAATCTTAGGATTTCTACCTTTGAAGAAGGATTTTCCAGGTTTTCACAACTGTTCCTCTCATACTCTTCAGCCACTTTTTGAAGGTCAAGCCAGTGTCTTCAAGCCTTTAGTATTATTCCAACATACAGTGTTTATTATGTCTTTAGCATTAAAATAACTGGACTTCCTCAAAGACAGTTCATAAATTGTCTTTGCACTAATACTAATGTTCATTAAAAGAGTTGAAAATGAATCCTGATGTTCTTTCTTTTGTTTGTTTTTGATAACCTGTTCTTGAATAACATAGAAGGCTTAGGAAGTCTCATATATATGGAGGCAGTTTCCAACTTTGGAAATACCTGAATGCATTTCAGTCTAGCCTCATAAACTCATTACAGAACTGCTGTGTGCTGGGGACTGATACTGGTGGTATTTATGGTCATGATACATTGGCATAAACATGCAACTGTCATTACCTATTTAATAATTTGTTCAGCTCTGGATTTTAAATAAAAAATGACTGCCAGTGATAAAGGACAATTTAATAGAAGCAAGTCTACTATTTGGGACAGTGGTTTTTAACCTATTTTAGATACTGGAATTCTTTTGCAAATCTGAAAAGGCACTGGTCCTGTTCACAAATTGGATGCACATACAACGAGGGGATTTAGAGACAATTCCACACTCCCTCTCCACCCTGTCAGTCATCTATGGATGACTTGGTTTTAAGTTTATGATTTTGGAGCTCAACTATACAGTTAAACAGATCCATTCATTCAGTCCTTAAGTCATTCATTCATTCATTCATGAACTATAAAGCTCTAAGGCATAGCAGAATCTGATTTTTAGCTTTTTTTTTTTTTAGTTGTAGATGGATACAATATCTTTATTTTTTATTTTTATGTGTTGCTGAGGATCAAACCCAGTGCCTCATGCATGTGAGGCAAGCAGTCTACCACTGAACCACAATCCCAGCCCTGATTTTTAGGTTATTATGGACCATACTTTTGTACAGCAAATTTAAGAGCCCATTTTCATCTTGAAATGACTCCTATGCTATGTCTCTTAACTTAGACTTTTTAGAAATTTTGTTGGTGCTGGGATTGAACCTAGGGCCTCAAGCTGCTAGGCAAGCACTGCACCACTGGACTACATCCCTAGCCTCTAATTTACACTGTTTAAAGATTTAGAACTTATTTGGTGTGTCCCAAGAGAAGTAACAGCAACTATCTAGTTTCTCACCTATATTTCTTTCACTTCAGTACAGCTTTTAATTTCCTTTTAGTTGTCCATTTACAATCTTTATAGTCACACAGTTTTCAATTATCTTTTCACCTAAATCTTTATTATAAACTTTTTTTGTGGTTCCATATAGCTATAATCTTTAAAGTTGCACCATAGTCCACTGAGTTAACATATGTGTGTGATGCAGGACAAAAAGGTTATTCCAATTTTATGTTTGTTTGGAGAATGTTGCAAATGACAACTTTATTAGGCTTTTTGGTCTTGTTTTGGATTAGTTTCTTAGGGTGGATTCTCAAGGATAGAAGCTACAATTCGTTTATTTCATGGCATTTTCTTAAGCACCAACTATGTGCCAGGCTGGACCAAAGGTTTGGCTATTTACTTGACACTTGATGTGTTTTCTTATTCTTTTGCATTGTGCTAGAGAGCTTCTTTACCAGTCTAGACAGCTCTGAATTGGCTGGCTCAACAGACATGCACTCATCTGGTGAATGTTTACAAATAAACATAGTAAAGCATGACAAGGAAGGTAAATCTAAAGAAATTGCAGAGTGTCTCTATACCTGTTGTTCAGATTATTTCCACAACCTAGCCTTCTTTTGATGTGATAGCTGAGAGATGAAACTTTGACCAAATCAGACTCTACAGATTTAAATATCCTTATAAATAACCTAGATGTATTATAATAATCTAGAAAACTTTAAATTGAAATTTAATTAAAGTAAAATCACAATACACAACTTCTTTAATATATATGAACTTTTATTTTGTGAATATTTGTTGAATATCAAGTATGTATTAGGAAAAAAAATGTGTTACATATTCTTGATCAGTTCTCCATGAGTGAGAAGAAATGGATAAGTAAACCGGTAGTTGCTCAGATGGTGAGCACTCTGAGTGAGTTTGCATGTCCAAGGGTGCAAAGGAGAAGAAGTTTCTTGGTCTCTTTACCTAGAGTTTTCACTATAGAGAAGTTTTTTTTTTTCCTTCCATGGTTTACTGTCATGCCTTGGAAAAAGAAAAAGGAAAATACTCGTTAAAGAGTACAGTACATAAAAATGGCTTGGGGTGAAAACTCAGTTTTTGAAATACATGTATAGTTTAACTATATACATGTATAATACATGTATAGTTTATAGGCTTCAAAATGAATAAAGGACCTTTGTAAGTTGTCAGTTGTGGTATGGCTGACTGGTTGAAGGAAGTTGTAGGTGGGTGGTTAGTTTTCTCACAGACGTAATTTCTAATGATCATTAGTAGGGGCAAAAATAATACAACTGAGCATGCTTTCTTCATTAGCCATAGCAAGAACATAATCTAATACAATCCTTGTTTTTTTTCTTTTAAACCTAGTGAGCAAAAAAATTGATCTCCTTATTTTTCTAGAACACTGTGGGAATCCTGACAGCCTTGTTTCCATTGTAATTCTGCAGGTTGCTTATTGTAACCTAGGAGCTTCACACCTATGCATCATCGTTTCCTCAGTGGTGAATTGGGGTAGTGGAAGTACACATTTTACTGGGCTGCCAAATCTAGTAGCTACTGCTCTGTGCTCACCTTAGCCTCTGAGAAGCATTTGCTGCTATTGCCTTATTGCTTCTCAAAATACTACTCTCTCAGCTCTGGAGACCCCAAACTCTGGTGCTTCTTCCCCGGCTTCTTTTCATTTGTTGTTCTTGGTTCTTCTTCTACCTCATTTCTAAATATAGGGTGCTTAAGGTCCCTTTCCTTTCTGTTCCCTCATTTGTCTGTTCCCTGTGGCTTTAGGTACTGTCTATATGCTGGTGAGTCCGTATTTATCTCCATTCCTGACCTGTCCAGTTCAGAAGTTCTGATTCATATACCTGGTTGTCTAATAGATATTGGTCCTTTAATGCGTCCCTAGATGAACCTCTGGCTCTTTCCACCAAAACAAACAAGCAAAGAAAGAGCCCTTTTGCCTGTCCTAGTTATCTCCACTTTGGGTAAATAGTCTTAAAACTATGACTCATCCTTCATTTTTTTCTTGCCCTCACTTCATGCATCCAAGCCTGTAGCAGATATTACCTGCAGAATCAATCTATATCATATTTCCTATTCTAAGCCAACATTATCTCTTGCCACAGCAACAGCCAGCTTGTCATCTTGTTCATTCTATAAATAGCTATTGGAGTGATTTTTTTTTTAAATTTTTTTTAGCTGTAGATGGACATAATGTCTTTATTTTATTGCTTTGTATGTGGTGCTGAGGATCGAACCCAGGGCCTCACGCATGCGAGGCAAGCGCTCTACCGCTGAGCTACAATCCCAGCCCCTGGAGTGATTTTTTTTTTTAAAGCAAAAATCAGATGATGTCATTTATCTGTTTTAAGATCCTGTACTATTTTCTCATAGCATATAAAATAAAATAGCATTTTTTTAAAAAAATATTTTTCAGTTGTCAATGGACCTTTATTTTATTGATTCATATGTGGTGCTGATAATCGAACCCAGTGCCTCACGCATGCTAGGCAGGCGCTGTACCACTGAGCCACATCCCAGTCCCATAAAATCTCATTTTTAGAGCTTATGCATCTGAGCTTAGTGTCTATAGCCAGGAAATGGGGGCATTGTGACTTTAACTAGAATATACTTACTGTGAGGGGCATGAATTTATCATCCATCCATCTATCTATCTATCTATCTATCTATCTATCTATCTATCTATCATTTATTTATTTTTGGTGCCAGGAATTGAACCCAGGGGCATTTAACCACTGAGCCACATCCCCAGCCCTCCCTTTAAAAATTTCTACTTTTTTGCTTTGGTGTGTGTGTGTGGGGGTGTTACCAGGGATTGAACTCAGGGTCACTCCAGCACTGAGCCATACTCCCAGCTCTATTTTGTATTTTATTTAGAGACAGGGTCTCACTGAGTTGCTTAGTGCCTCGCTATTGCTGAGGCTGGCTTTGAACTAAAGATCCTTCTGCCTGAGCCTCCTGAGCAGCTGGGATTATAGGTGTGTGCCATTGTGCACCTCCAGGCATGGATGTTTTTTTGTCTGCTTCCTTCATGATCATTTTCCTTGTACCTAGAATAGTGTGTGCACATAATAGACACTCAATAAATGCTTATTGGATGAATAAGCACATTCAGCTTATATGGATCCCCCAAAGCTTTTCTTCTTTTTCAAAGTATTGTATTATAGCTCAGCATGTCTGCATAACGTAGACAGTCCGTGGAAGACTTCCAGTGCAATGTCTTCTTTCTTTTTCCCTCTCACCTTCTATACATATTCCCCCTACCTCTGGTTTATTCATCAGATCAGAAGATATTTGGGTCATTGGGAGAAGATAGGTGAGTATGTAGGATACAAAATAACATGGAAATTAGAAAGGAATCCTGAGAATGGTACTAACAGCAATTTAAAAATAAGCATTTAACTTTAGAAATGTGGTAGTAGTAGATATGATAAAATTTCATTTTTTATCATTCAACAGTCATCAATGTATGGCTGTTCTTTGAACAACTAGCATTTAATTTGGACATTGCCTATGGCAAAAGAATGTCTAGTTTATAGAGGTTTATAGCACAGATCTGCTTCATCCTGGACATCATTACTATTTTTGTAAGCCAACCTTGTACAAATTAGGTATGATTTTAAGGATGTTAGAAATGCCTGAAATACCTTTTATGATTTGTGTGTCTTATAAGCATGCGCACGCACTTATGTGTATGTGAATGCCTGAAATTTGACCATTAGCTCAACTATAAATTTGTAAATTGTGAGTAAGCCCAAGAAGGGAAGTACTTGTAGCCCATTAGCAGTTATTTATATCTTACTGTAAAGTGGTTAGTTAGAAGCATGCTTGACTGCTAAGTAACCAAGAGCAGGCTTTGATGGGAAGTCTGGAATCACAGGGACCTGAGATAGGGATTGCTAGGTAAGGACAAGAAATATTGTTCAGGAGAGTAGGAAGGTACTGCACTGAACTTTGCCTTAGAGGCATTTCCAGCCACAAAACCTGTGGAAAGAAGTCCCTATTCCAGTTTGGTGGTGCTCCCATGCCTTGTCTCCTTGTCGTTTGGTTTCCCTTTGGCTGGCCACAAGTAAGTCTGCCCAGCCGGTGCTTCCAGCTAACTCTGCTGCTTGTTTACTTTTAGGTATCTTGCAATATATTCAGAACTCTCCCTCCTAGTGACAGCAATGAATTTGATCCAGAAGAAGATGAACCTACTCTTGAGGCATCGTGGCCACATTTACAGGTACTTTGAATTACCCTGTGTTACAAAGGAAAGATCCATTAACTTATTCATTGATTCACATGGGAATTCCTTGAAGGCCTTTATTCACTGAGAAGTTAAATTAGAATATATTGATGGAAAAATTGAAGAATGCTTTTTATGTTTCCTGCTCTTCATAATTAGGATGTGAAAAAAAATAATTTTAGCCCAGTGCTTTTGTGTGGGCTTCCCATGTTACAGGTCCAGCCAGTATTTCTCATTCTTTTTTTAGAGCTTGTTTGTGATCCTGCACACTGGAGTTTTAAACAAGAGCAGAACTGTTTTCACGTTAATATTAGTTGTATGTGATTAGGTCACATAGTACATGTATCATTTTTAGCAGTAAGTACCCTGGGGAATTTGTATGCCTATTTTTGTGATAACTACAAATGTGTTTCTTTAGTCCAGAATGTCAAATCCAACTGCAATAGCTATTTCTTCCTCAGGTTGTAAGAAGGAGAAAGAGCTGAGAGAAAGCTTGGGTGAAGGCCTGTTTTGTTCTGTTGCACTGAGAAGGCCAAGTCATCCAATCATAATCATGTGCTAGGATGGGTTAGGGTTATCACTACACCTACTTTTCTAGTACCATGTCCATCTGTATTGTATACTTGGTCATTTTCCAACTAATCCTTTCTCTCAAGGCCACAGTTTCTCAAAAGAATAGAATAAGGAAATTTGAATATATCAAACCTCAAAGTCATCCTTCTGTTGTCCGCAGTAGCTGGGAGACAAATAGCAAGGAGGGACTGTATAAAGAGAAGTAGAACCCTGTACATCTCCACCCCTAGGCAAAATTCACTGCTTCTTTGTAGAAGTGTGCTGATGGTTACTAGTTGACATTTTGAAGACTGAGGATTGTGCAGCAGAGAGATGAAGCTTAGATCTAGACATTCTTATGAATTTACATTTTTCCCCACTTGAGAATTTTTGACATGAATTTGCAACTTGGCCTGTCCTGCTTTGGCAGCTCCAGGTTGCTACAGGTACATATGTATGCAGTTTCCCCTAGCTACACAAGAGCTTTCCAGAGCTATTTTCTCAACTCTTACTCAGGCAAGTGATACATATATGTTCCTGCTACTAGGGAACTTTTTTAAAATTAGGAAAATTTTTTAAAAATTTATTTTATTTATTTGACACTAGGGGTTGAACCCAGGGATGCTTAACCACTGAACTACATCCCCAGGCCTTTTTATTTTTTATTTTGAGACAGGGTCTCATTAAGTTTTTTAAGGCCTGGCTAAGTTACTGAAATTGCCTTTGAACTTGTGATCCTCCTGCCTCAGCCTCCTGAGTTGCTGGAATTACAGGCATGTGCCACCGTGCCTGTTGGTGGTGGTGTTGTTATTTTTTAAAGATAGACATACTACAGTATGTCTAAAAAATTAAAATATGCAGTCTAAAAAATTCATAAAATAATGTGTGCATTTCATAGGTATATCCCAAATTGTGACAAAATCCAAAACAGACTCTTTTGAATGGGCGAACTTGTTTTGTCGTATTCTTACTGCTTGGTTCCAGTTCACTGAGTTGCAATTTAGTTTGAAAGTTTTTGGTTTTGATTTTTAAAAAAGAGAATCTCCTCTGGAAAGGCCCACATCTTATGGTAGAAAAGACACAGAGAGATGTCTTCAAAACTTCAACTTACTATTTTCTCTATATTCCAAAGAAGACGCCACTCTTGCCATTTAGAAGAGCATTTGAACACTGTAAATCATGATCATCAAAAATAAAAATTTCCCCTACAGTACAATAAAGTTTAACTCAGTATTTCAGATTGTCCTTTCTGTAGTGAATAACTCTATAAAATAGGACCAAATTATTTTCTGAAGTTACTAAACTAAATTTGCCACCCAGAATTTTAGCCTACACTGTGGTAATATAAACCATTAGTTCATCTAAAACCCTAAAAGCAACCGTGAAAGATGGTGATATAAGCTATACTTTTTTGGATATAAAGTCAGAAACCATTTCAAAATAGGCTGGTTTTATCTGTTTTGACATCCTGTTCAAGCCTATACTGCACCAGGTCCTGTCTTTAGCTCAGGGGGAGATATGACTCAGTAAGGCTGGACTAACTGAAGGAAATTTACTTTTAAAATTCACAAATTGTCCTTCATTCATAGAAAGGTCAGGCCAGAAGGCGCACTGTTACCTTCCTTATCTGTTGCTTTGTGAATGTCTTTGTACAGGCTCCCGGCTTGTCTTAAGAGGCTGATATTACCTTTGTATAGTCTTCCTGCATAGTCACGTTTCCAGTTTCATTGAGAGGTCGTTTTAACTGAGAGAGCACTCATTGAAAATTTCAGAAATCTTTTTCTGTATGCATTCATTATAGGTCATTTGTGTCATAGTCACCCATGAGTAGATTCAGTAGTTTTTAATTGATCCAGCAATCTCTTTTTCTGACCAAAACCTAGCATGTTGTTAGATTTTTTTCATTTTTTTTCTAACTTCATAATTAGCAATATGCTTCCTCTTATGGACCATATTTTTACAAGGAAGCTAAGTGTGAATATCTAAGACTAGTAGCTAACAACAAAATTATATTGAGATGTAATTATTGGGCGGTTGGCCAGGCTTATTGCCCAGTGACTGTTTCTGCATACCTCTTCTTTGTTCTAAATTCGTGGTCCATACAAAATTACTGATAATAAAAAATCATTGATCATGGGAGATAGTTAAAAATAGAAAATATTAAATCCACAAATGTTTACTTCATATATATCAAGATGTTACCTGATCTTTCCTGTTATCTGTATTGATGTCTTTTAAACTGGTGTCACGTAGTTACTTTGGTTATTGTTTATGTATCTTCTGAAATTAGATCTGTTTTTCCAGTAGAGTATAATTTTGCAGGACTTCCGTTTATAATTAAGAAAGTGTAGTGCTTTATACTTGAGACTGAAAAACATGGATGCTGAATTCTTGTTGCTTAGGTTTCTTGGAGTATTCTCTTAATGTGACCTTGGAAAGTAATTTATCTCTCCTCTCCCCAGTCTTTTTCGTTAGAAACTCAAGGGAGATTTTTGACTCCAAGGTTTAATCTGTCTTTTAAGTGCAGAGCATATTTATGTGTATTAATAAATGTATCTGAAGTGTTTCCACAAAACCATTTCAAACTGTAGCTGCTTTCAAGGAGCATGAGGGGAGAGAGCACACTGCCATTTCCTCTGGAAATCCTTGCTGGCCAGGTCAGGCCTGAAAGATGAGATTTTTTTTTTTCACTTTGTGGGAGTCAAGAGAGGGATGAAACCCACTTTGAAGAGGTCATTTGAAGAAGGCTGGCATTTTATTTGTAAAACCAAGTCTAAAGTCATAAGGCTGCTATAGAAAGCATTTAAGTTAATGATAATCTGCGGATTCTTAGGGGGACCTGAGACTTGATTTTCAGTGGCCTGCAAGGTCAATACTGCGTTACTTGTCCTTTTCACTGAGTTGACTATTCATTTTACTGTTTCTAGTATTTGTTGTAAAAGCAATGGTGATTAAGATTGTGGTTGCCTTAGCAACCAATGAAAGGAATTGTGTCAAACTGGTCAAGTAGTTTTTGTTTTCCTCACTGCTACATATTTATAGTTTAAAAAAGCCAATTTCATTTGAGAGAGTCATTGAAGAAGTAATAAAATATTGTTAATTTTATTAAATTCTAACCCTTGAGCACAATATTCTGCATGATGGAATGGAAATCTACATGAATCACATGGGCTGTGGGCTAAAGATGGTGGGCTATCTTGTGGAAAGACACTTGGGCGATTTTTTTTTTTTTTTTGAGCTGCAGGCTGAACTGTTTTTTTTTTTAAATTTTATTCATTTATTATTTATATGTGGTGCTGAGGCTCGAACCCAGAGCCTCACACATGCTAGGCAAGCGCTCTGCCACTGAGCTACAGCCCCAGGCCCCTGAACTGTTTTTTTCAAGAAACATTTTTATTTGAAGGAGCATCTAACAACTATGGTTATTAAGACATGTGTATTTGATGTATATTTTCTCTAAAACAAACAAAAAAACCAGTTGGTATCATTTATTTTTACTGATGGAGCATTCAAAACAAAATTTAGAAAACTTGTATCTATCTTACATGTCACCTTGAGTATTACTGCTTCCCAGAGTTTAAAGAGTGAAGTAATAATGTGATTTTTTTTAAAGAATAAAATTTAATAAAATATGAGAGCCTTTGAAAGATCTGTGTAACAAGGAAGCTATACATGGATAAAGGAGCATTCAAAATGCAAGACAGAGGATTGGATTTTACTGTAACAAAGTATGAAAAGTTTATTGATAGCATTTCAGATTCTGTGTTGCAGGTAATTTTTAAGAAATGAAAATTTGTTGAGTTTTGGTGTAGTATGGGGGAAAATACCCAATTTTGTGAAAAGAATCAAATACTCTCCTGTTTTCCAACTTCTATACTGTTTGAGGATTGGTAGGGTTTTTTAAAAAAACATACTTTAACCAAAAATATACATCACAACAGATTGAACACAGAAGCAGATGAAAATGTCTTTTATTAAGCCAGCCATTAAAGAGATTTGCTAAAATATAAAATAATACTTATTAATATCTTTTTTAGAAAATATTTATTTTTCATAAAAATATACTTACATTAATATGTAATGCATTTTATTGTTTTAAAAAATATTTTAAATTTTGTTTTTATTTCTATAAATATAAAAAATAATTATACACAATTTGTACATATATTTCTCAAATAAATGAAAGCTTTCAGGGTCCTTGTTACTTACTACTAAATGTAAAGGAGTAAGACGGATGTATTTGCAAATGCTGATTTAGGCAATGTAACAGTGAATCTGTATGTGACTCACTGTGCAGAAGGCTTTGTGTGTAATATCACATTTAACCTGAGAGATTATCATCTCTATTATAAAACTGAAGATAAGTTTCAGAGAAATTAATTTGCTTCAGATTACACAGTAAGGAACAGAGCAAGACTTTTTAAGCTCAGTGTCTTTAAAGTTCTGGTTTTGATATACTGTTGTATAGTACACCAGCATCTAATAGAACTTTTAACATAGATTTATTACTGAAAGAGAATAAACAATAACTTCTCACTGTTTATTAAAACAGTTGAGGTTGCCTCTTTATAGCTTAGAATATTCTTATTCTTTATTTAAATGAGAATATTGTGTCACACCACCATATGTTGATTGGAGGAATATAAATTGCTATACATTTTCTGAAAGGAAATTTAGCCATGAGTATCAAAAATTCTGAGTGTTTGGATATCATTTGTCTTAGCATATCCACTTTTAGGAATATTTTTACTTGTGAAATAATTGATATATATTGTGGCATGATTTGATAGAGAAATAATTCAGAGACTACTTAAATGTCTAAGCACAGGAGATATATCTAAACCATCATTCTTAGTAGATGTAAGTAGATCATTATAATTTATAATGAAGAATTCCATTATTCATAATTTAACCTATCTCCTATGCTTAGACATTTAAGGAGATATTATATCTAAACCATCATTCTTAGTAGATGGAAGTAAATCATTATAATTTTTGATGAATAATTACATTTAAGTTGAATTACATTTATGATGAATAATTACATTTAAGTAATCTCTGAATTATTTCTCTATCAAATCATGCCACAATGTATATCAATTATTTCACAAATAAAGATATTCCTAAAAGTGGAAATGCTAAGTCAAGAGATATCCACCTTTCAATAGATAAATGGATAAAGAAACTGCGGTGTGTATGTACACACACACACACACACACACACACTGGAATATTACTCAGCAATAAAAGAGATTAAACTTATGGCACTTGCAGGTAAATGGATGGAGTTGGAGAACATCATGCTAAGTGAAGTAAGCCAATCCCAAAGAATGAATGTTTTCTCTGATTAGTGGATGCTGATCCATAATGGGGGTCGGGGTGGGGAGCATGGGATAAAAGGAGGAACTTTGGTAGAGCAAAAGGAAGGTAGGGGAAGGGAGAGGACATGGGGGTAGCAAAGATGGTGGAATGAAATGGACATCACTATTCTGGGCACATTATGAAGACATAAATGGTGTGACTATATTTGTTTGCAACCAGAGAAATGGAAAATTGTGTTCCATATGTGTACTGTGACTTGAAATGCATTGTTTTGTTTTAAAAAATAAAAATAAATAAATTTTAGAAAAGATATCCAAATACTCAGAACTTTTGGTACTCATGGCTAAATTTCCTTTCAGAAAATGTGTGGCAATTTACATTTTTCCAATCAACATATGGTGGCGTGACACAATATTCTCATTTAAATAAAGAATAAGAATATTCTAAGCGGCAAAGACGCAACCTCAAATAATTGTTTTGATAAATAGTGAGGAGTTATTGTTAATTGTTCACAGTGCATTGTTTAAGTGGCAGTAGTTTACCAAACTATATGTGTTAGGGTTCTCTAGAGGAACAGAATCCACAGGAAGTATAATTATAAAAAGGGGACATACTAGGTTGGCTTACATGACCAGAAGCTAGGTAGACCACAGTGGCTATCTGTAGGCTGGAGAGCTGAAAGAACCAGTAGCTGCAGCCCCAGAAAAAGAGGTCTCTATGGTGCTACCCTAGTCTGAGACCGAAGGCTTCTGGAGAATCGCTGTCAGAATCTGCTTTGGAAGAGTGAAGAAGGGAGAGTCGGATATCCTCTGAGGATGGCAACAGCAATCAAGAACCCATTTAAAAAGAATTGAGCTTGTGTCTGCTGCTGCTTCCTTGTTCTTCCAACTTTTATTCCATCCAAGCCATCATCCTATTGGACAGTGCTGCCCATGCTTAGGGAGAGTCTCCATTTCAGTGGGCTATCCTACATGCCAGCCATTCTTAGACACACCCATAGGCCTCTTAATATTTAGCATCTCTTAATCCAATCAGATTGACAATTCAAATTAACCATTACACTATGTAAAGATATATTTATGG
The DNA here is from genome assembly GCA_028644305.1 of Xerus rutilus. Classification (NCBI taxonomy): domain Eukaryota; kingdom Metazoa; phylum Chordata; class Mammalia; order Rodentia; family Sciuridae; genus Xerus; species Xerus rutilus. The sequence goes on from CM053401.1 coordinate 34,354,726, forward strand.
TATATTGATATGTTATAGAAGGAGGTTTAAAATTAAAATATTAACAGTGGTTGTCTCTGAATGGTAAGATTAATGGTGAATTTTTATTTGCTTTGTTTGGCTCTATTTCCTAATTTTTTTTTTAATCTTTTTTTTTAAATATCTTTATTGATTTATTTTTATGTGGTGCTGAGGATCCAACCCAGTGCCTCACGCATGCAAGGCAAGTGCTCTACCACTGAGCCACAATCCCAGCCCCTCTATTTCCTAATTTTTAACTTTGAAAGGTTTAAAACAAAAACAGAAAGAACTGTAAGCCACCAAAAAAACCAAAACCAAAACAAAAACAAAAACAAAAACAAAAAAACTAGCATGGCTCATTAGTATCAATCCCCAACCCTCATGTTTATGGTGCTATCAGTTATCAGTTTTGGCACAACAGGCTAGCTTTACATAGTTTTTAATATTATTATTATTGAATTATAACTTGAAATTAATCTGTTTGTTGCAGCTTGTATATGAATTTTTCATACGATTTTTGGAAAGCCAAGAATTCCAACCCAGCATTGCCAAAAAATACATAGATCAGAAATTCGTATTGCAGGTAAGCAAATTCTTGTGACGGTGTGTATTTGTTACTCAGTTGTTAATACTTTATCTCATTTTTCTCTTGGATGTTTATTAAAAATAAGTTACATTGACATATTACATCATAAACACACATACACATACATACACGTTAATTTCTTTTACTGTCTATTTAAACTAATAGGCACCTCACTTATTTGTGGTAGAAATAAATTACATTTTAAACAGCCAGGAATACTAATGCCTAAACCCCTGGGGTTTTCTTTTTTAAAATTTAATTATAAAGGAATTTCAATTATATAACCCTGGTGTGTGTGAATCTTTAGGAAGCTTAAAAACTTACATTTGCATAAGGTTTCTTAAAGAATTGTTGCATAGATTCGTTAAAACTGAGTAGGAAAGCTGAGACTACAGAGCATAAGTAACCTTTAATAAATAACCAAAATGAGAGTATTGGGGAGCTTTCACTGCTAGGAAATTGCCCAGCTTAACATTTTCAAATTTCCCAGCAGGATTAACTCTGACGTATCCATTTGGAAATTCTCAGTGAATGTATTTTTCCTGGCTTCTTCTTTTGTTTTATAATCATAGACTTTATCTTCCTTGTTATCTGGGATATGGAGTATTTTTATGACAATGAATTTTTAGAACCTCCTTGTTCCTCTTGTTGATATTCATTGATATAAATGGACACTGGAGTCAATTTGATATATGGACTGTTGTAACTCCTTTCTGAGTGATGTGTATGGTACCTCATATAGAAAAGAATAAATATCTATCTCCTAGGGAGCCAATAAACATAACTTCAGATTAAAATCATCAATTTGGCAGAATATATTTTTAAAAAAAATTTTTAAACTTATTTTTATATGGTGCTGAGGATCAAACCCAGTACCTCACACATGCGAAGCAAGCACTGTACCACTGAGCTACAACCCCAGTCCAGTGTGGCAGAATATTGATCTCCATTGCCATTCAAGGCAAGTTAAAGGCTGATAACCTTCATGGTGACTTCCTTTCCTTTCCTAATTAAATTAATAAATTTAGAATTAAGGATAGACAGGTTGAGGCCTAGGTGATCTTTTGACTGCTTTTGACACTCAGAACATACTAGAATCAGTTTTAGGGGTCATTTAAACAGAATGCCAGGGGCAGGCTTGCTACAGAGAGCTGAGTGCCACGAAGGCCTCTGCATGCCCTGGGTAATGTGGCTGAGTAGAGTTAAATTCAAAGTTCAGATCTCAGCTCAGAATTAAAAAGGAGCTTTGGTGTCTTGCAGGGGAAGAATGGTGGGGATAACTCAGTAGCATCTGTATACCCCATTCTAGGCAGAACATTGAGCTTTGCTGTACATTTGAGTATTTTGGCACAGCATTGGTGAGTCATCTTAACATGGAAGGCTTTGGATCTGGTCCATTGGTTCTCAATATGTGTTCTGTGTCATTGGTTGCCATATCCATTTGTCTTCATGCATGACATGTACCTTTGAACACAGTGCATGGAGCCTGGTCATGCCAGCACAGCTTAGATCTAGGTTTCCCATTCCCTTGTCTGCTTGTCTGGACTCAGTTTCTTCCTTCCCCTTACTCTTCCCCCCGCCCCTCCCCTTACCAGGGATTGAACTCAGTGGCACTTAACCACTGAGCCACATCCTCATCCCTTTTTAAAAATTTTTGTTTAGAGACAGGGTCTCGCTAAGTTGCTTAGGGCCTTGCTAAGTTGCTGAGGCTGGCTTTGAGTTTGTGATCCTCCTGCCTCAGCCTTCCGAGCCACTGGGATTACAGGAGTCCACCATACCTGGCCAGACTCAGTTTCTTAAATGGAAAGTCTCATTAGCATTTCTTGCTTTTGCATGACTTTGCCAATTTATGTTAAACTTGTGTTTCTAACTGACTTATAATTGACCTTTGCATATTGTGCCGTAAAACTGTTTTCCCTTATTCTTGTTAAGCAACTTTTTTTTTAATCTAAGTATAGGACATGATGTATATTTCCATGGAATATCATTTCTTTCTAGTCTTTGGAGGTCTTTCTGTATCTTTATTTGGTCGTCTACCTTATTTGCTGTACCTTGCATCTTTACAACATCTCAAATGTGCTAACTATTGGCCTCATCTAAGTCATAGATTAAAATTGTTAAACTAACTAAGGCTGATAGAGGGTCTGGACGTGTCTTTAGAAATTGCCCTTATTTTAACATAGATTTCACTAATCAGTAATCTTTGAATTCTTTTCTTAGTTAGAAATTTACTTAAGTATGTTATCATCTTTCCTGCAGTACTTAGTTTTGATCATGAGACCATTTTGTTAGATGCTATGGTAAAAGCCAGGACTTGTTGTTTATAGTGTTCCCCCTCATTTATGAGTTATTTAACTTTATCATAAAAAGGAATGCCATTCACCTGCCATGTGCCATGTTAGTGAACTTCCAGGGATACTGCTATTTGATCATGCCCTAAGTACTCACAAACCATGGAATTGTCTGTCTATCCCAGAGTTTTGCCAGAGAGAAGAAATAAAGTACAAATACCATTTGTATATTCAGTTTCAGTGCCTTCTTCATTTTTTCCGACCTTTTGCCTTCTTTATTTTCTTTCCACTTCCTTTGTTTACCCTTTAGTCTGCTGACAACTAAACCTGGGATCCAGACATCTTCTAAAAGTGAATCCTCAATTCCCCATCTGGTTTTGAGCTCCCTTCCTGGATGGTTTGCTCCTGACTTGGGTCCTGCTGGGACCTTGGAGCTTGAGAAGTCACAGCTGACATTTCATTCTTTTACCCGTCTTGCGCACATCCCTCCCTCCCCCTATGCCCTACAGTGTCTTAATTGCCTGTGCATTGGCCTCTCCTTCCCACTTCTCCATTCTTAGTTCAGGTCTTTTTTATACTCTCACTTTTTCCTTGCTTGTTTCTCCCATGCTGCCACTTGGTTCTAGTATGTTTTGTACCTGGTTCAGTCTTGACATAGAAACATTCATACTATTTTTTTGGCAAATCCAGATGACATTTACCTTATTATTTTCTTTGGGGCAGATTTCTTATTTTCTGTAGATTCTCAACAATCCCTAAAAGAGTTTGGCGATTTAAACTTAAAACTTCTTTATTCATTAAATATAATATACTCCAGCCATGAGATTTAAACTTATTTTATGTAGCAGCTAGATGTATTCTTTACATTTCCCCCCTGACTCTTAACTTTTGTCATTGAATACAAAAGTAAAATAAGAATTGAGCTGTTTGGCCATGATGTAGTAGAAAATTAGGAAGCTCTAAGTTTGAATGTTGACTTCCCTATGTACTATAAGTATATTTTAGGAGTTGAGACTTTGAACTCTGGGGACAGAAGAAGCTGCATTTAAATCCTGGTTCTTTTATCTACTTGTAGTGAGACTTTCAAGTATGTACACTTGATTACCAAACCTGAATTTCCTCATTTGTGACTTGGGGATATCAGGATAAATGAGATATTGTTAAATAAAATGGGAGATACCTCAAAATTGACAACTGTTAAGTCTGCTTAGTTCACTTGGGAGTATGGATACAAAAACAGGATCCTTACCTTCAGTCTTAAACAGATTGAAAATCTTGGGCAGATTGTTGATGACTACTCTGAGACCCACTGTATCCTTTTATAAAATGGTGGTAGGTGTCAATTCTGTTTTAAGTCACAAATAAAATGAGATGACTTGTAAAAATGCTTTTTGGTATACTGTAGGGGAATAGTAGTTATTCATTAAGTATTAGTTCTTTTCATTCTTGTCATATGATCTACCCTCATTGGCAGGATATCTTATTTTTCTTGCCAGTATTAATTTTAAAATCTTCAACTGGGCGCGGTGGCTCACGCTTGTAATCCTAGCACTTTGGGAGGCTGAGACAGGAGAATCGTGAATTCAAAGCCAACCTCAGCAACGGTGAGGCGCTAAGCAACTCAGTGAGACCCTGTCTCTACATAAAAAAACACAAAATAGGGCTGGGGATGTGGCTCAGTGGTCAAGTACTCCTGAGTTCAATCCCTGGTACCCCCCCAAATCTTCACCTTTAAAACCTTTTTTTTTTTGGTGCCAAGGATTGAACCCATGTCTTTGCGTATGTTAGGTAAGCATGTGCTCTACCACTAAGCTACATCCCCAGCCTTGAAACAAAACTTTAAAATCCACGTGAAACTTACACTGAACTTTTGCAAAGCATGCTTGAATAAATGCACAAATGTAATGTATTTCTAGATGGGAAAACGTGCCATCATAAAGATATCCATATAATCTCCAAGTTAATTTATATATTTAGCGCAGTTCTAATTAAAATTCCAGTAGCTTTTTTATTTGAAATTTTTAGAGTTCATGACATTTTTGAGAAAGATGACTGATGGTAGGATACATAGATAATAAAGCAATTCATTTCTCAGCACTGCAAAAAATAAAGTAAAACATACTATAAAGTCACTCACTTAAAACTGTGGTATTTGAATAGGAAAATGGAGCATGGTAGAAGCTTGAATGGAGAAGACTCTTCTGAGTATGCTTTAAAACCCGTAATAAGATGTACTAATAAATAATAGATGGTGTGTATATGCAGCAAATTGGTATATGAAGAGGAAGCCTCATAGTATTCTGTTAAAGTTTGACCCAGCAAGTCCATAAGAATAATCAGTTGTGTATACAGAGATAAACATATAAAGATATTGAATGTATCATTGTTAATAATTATTATAAAATTTGAAACAATTCCTTAGCAGGAGTTAATTGAATAAACTGGATATTCATCTAATTAAATATTCATCAGTAAAAAGAATGTGATAGAGTTACATAGACTTGTTTTTTAAGTGAAGCATGTATGTTATAGAACATGATAGGTTTTGAGCCTTCATCTGTTATTTTAGGGAAAAGGAATGTTTGTATTTTTGTCTTAGTCTGTTTGTAATATGATAACGGAACATGGTGGTCCTCCCTTTATCCATGAAAGATATGTTCCAAGAATCCCCAGTGAATGCTTGAAACTGCAGATAGTACTTTATATTACAAACAATGCATTGCAAAGACAGTTGATCTGATAACTCAGACAGCTACTAAGTGATGAATGGGTGGGTATCCTCCACAGTGTGGATATACTGGACAAAAGATGATTCACATCCAGACAAGATGAAATGGGACATCTGAGATTTTTCTTATGCTACTCAGAATGGCATGCAATTTTGAAACTAACTATTTCTGGAATTCCATTTAATGTTTTCAGTTCATGATTGTCTGTGGGTTACTGAAATGAAAAGGTGCTTAAGGGGAGACTGCTGTACCTGAGATTGGATAATTTATAAGAACAGAAATTTATTTCTCATAGTTTTAGAAACTAGAAAGTCCAAGATCAGGGTATTAGCATCTGGTGAGGGCCTTCTTATTGAGTCCTTACATGGCAGAAGGCAGAAAGGCAAGAGAGAGTAAACCCATTTATGCACTTTTTATAGAGGCATTAATCCATTCCTCAAGGTGGAACTCTTTTGACCTAAACACTTCCCGAAAGACTCTACCTAATAATTTTGCATTGGGGATTAAGTTTCCAAAAGGTGAATTTGGGGGGATATATGCAGACCGTAGCAATATTCATTAATGATTTTGGAAGGAGATAAATCAGAGTGTTAATTGTCTGGAAGGGTATAGATTATATGTGATTGTCACTTTGTGTTTTATATACATACACACATATATACTTGTAACTAAAAAATATTGAATATGTATTATAATCAATAAGAATTGTAAACAGATTTCAATTGCAAGTACATTCTTCTTTTATTATTTTGCAGTTTTCATAAGCCTGAGCTGGAATTTGTGCATTAGCTTTCATAAGCCTTTTTTTTGTAGGACTGTGTTTAATATTCATTTTATTTCCTTCCTTTTGGCATTTGAGTATGTCCTTTTAAAATCTGAAGTTCACAAGAAAGCTTCTTGTATTGCCTCGAGTCTTTTCAATACCCTGAGTTTTTCTTCCTCATCAGGAAGCAGTATAGATTGGTGGTTAAGTGTAGAGGTTGGCTTGAACTCAGAATCTGACATTTCTCATTGTGTGACCTTAGGCAAGTTATATAACTTCTTTGCAACTCAGTTTCCTCATCTGGAAAGTAGATGCAAAATATTCTTAATATGATTATTAGATCATAAGGTTGTGGAGATGTACAGTGAATACCATATAAACACTCAAAATAGTTACTGACACAGGTAAGTGGTCAGTAAATGTTGTGCTGGTCTGTCACTAATATTTTTATTAAGATCTGTTCTTGTTTTGAGAACCTGCTTTAGTTGTCTTTTCTTGAATAGCTTCAGTCTGTGAAGCCAAACAGTGTTTTCTATCATGTCTTACCTTGTGTGTTATGAATTATTTGATATCTGACTCTTACTCTAAAAAGCACTGGTATCCTTTGGACTCTACTTATATAGTTCTTTTTGGGCTGTCAGGACCCCTCATATGTTTTATGTGTTCTCTCATATCCCTGGGTTCTTACCAATTCAACATTGCCAATCAGTTTCGTCCAATTGATGTTGGAAATGACTGTTTATTAATGCCAGGAGCATATAAATTATAATATATGAAAGCCAGGGATAGCATATTCAGATCTTTACAGAAGACAGACAAGTGGTACATAATGAAGTAGTCTTGGTATGATCAAAGGGAATGCTAGAAACTGGTAATTGGAGAGCGTGGGCCCTGCTGCTGGCTATTCGGCTAACCAGCCAAGTGTTTCTGGATCTTCAGGTTTTTCAAGAGAAGCTGGAAATCCAGAGTGTGTATGAGCCAGACAAAACAGCTGGTTGGTTTTGTTGTTTTTTTATACAAGTATTTTGAATGTTCTTATTTGAACATTTTGTTGGTTTTTATGACTGGCCTCCTGGAACTTCATTGTGATTTTTATTAAATCTAGATTTACATAACTTTTAGCATTTTTCATGCACTCATCTAAGGCTTCACATAAGAAGGCTGTCAGACACTTTTCAGATAGTCAATTCATGGAATAGTGCCCTTGTATCTATGGTAATGTTGATTTTAACTTTAGCAGTAACTTGGTGAACTGCCTTCTAAAGCTACAAGTTGTAGACTACTCTAGGGTTATGAATCAATTTTGTCTGTTCTCAATAAAGATCATTTTCATCTGTGTTAGGAGGGTTGGGTTTCTTTATGATTCTCCTTGCTCCTCCTTTAGAAACAAATAAGTTGCCAAACCTTGAATTATTTCATTGGGTGGATTATTATGGTCAGAGTTTTAGCAGCATATTTCTAAAGATTGCTTTCAACCCCTCTGCAAATCTGAAAAACAGTGGTTGCTAAGAGACATACAAGTATCCCCATAAACATGTACTGCTGGAGACTGCTATTTAGTAATTTGTACTTCACATTTACAGTTAAATTTAGCTGAAAGGTAATGTAATTATCATGCAAATTATGCAAGTCATCCAGCCTGTCCTTAAAGATGACTTTTTGTTATCATTTTTTAGAAAAAATCAAGACAAATTAGACATGACACAAACCACGCTGTTAAAAAATATAAAGTTTTGAACTGAAATAAATTCCCCAGAGGCTTGAATTTTAGCTGCAATAAGAGTCATTTTCCAGACAAATTCCTTGAATATGTCAAAATATTTTCATTACTCTCTCTGACCCTATAGCAAACCAAACTTTGGAGAATTTATTTCTGCCTGAAATTTTATCAGATAGCCAATAGCAGTTAACAATAAATTGTCTCATCCTGTCCTATCCAATATTTAACTTCAAAACCTTAAAAACAAGAGTTACTGCTCTGGCTCCTACATCCAGATCTAGCTTCATGGTCACACAATATATGCAGTTGTACCAGTCCTCTGAGTAGAAGAGACTTGTGCTTGGTTTAATGCTCTGCTGTGACTGTCTTGAAATTCTTTTTGTAAAGACTAGATAACCAGGAGGAGATGAATTAAGCCGCTCAGCAAGACTTTATTGGAATACACGCTCTCGGGCTGAATCCTCTTGTCCATCAGAGTGTGCTGGGGAGGAATGGTGCTGGGGCTCCGGTGCACAGAGAATTTCCGGAAAGCCCAGTCAGGAAGGGGAGGGCTTGGGGGCAGGAAGAGAAGGCCAGAGTCCTTCCTGGATAGGCCAGGAAAACCCGCTGATTGACAGGAGGCGTGTCTACTGGTGGCCTCAGCGTCTGGCTGGCCGCTCCCACAGCTGCTAATTGGTCCCCCTAATTGGACGTCCTGGACCCTGACCCACCTAACACTTTTTTTTTTGTATTGGAGATTGAACTCCTCAGGGGTATTCCACCACTGAGCCACATCTCCAGCTCTATTTTCTGTTTAGAGACAAGGTCTCACAGAGTTGCTTAGCACCTCACCGTTGCTGAGGCTGATTTTGAACTCAGGATTCTTTGGCTCAGCTTCCCAAAGTGTTGGGGTTATAGGTGTGCACCACTGTGCCCAGCTGTCTTGAAATTCTTAATACTGCATGTTTATTTTACCCTGGGCCCCATGAATTATGTAGCTGGTCTCTGTCTGCATCTCACTAGTGCATCATTTAGTACAATAGCTCTTTTTCAAATGCTGTCCAAATTGGTTGTCTTGAAATTTTAAACCACAAAGTATTCTTGAATTAGATAAAATACTGAAGATATACTTAAGGTAGAATCAGAAGAGAGGGAAGATGGACTTACCACTGTTTTGAAAGAATTCTTGAAATTAGGGGAACAGGGTGACTTGGTAGAGTTGTTCATATTTGTATTGTTGTAGGGATAGATGAGGCGAGGGACTTAAGATAGCAGGAAACAGTTTCATTTGGCTGCAGCCAGGTTCGGAGGGCAGAGTTTTCGCTGTAATCAGTTAATCCCTCTGAACCCTGAGTTCAGGCAATTTCAAGACTTTATACCCAGAGTGTAAGAGGAGGGGCTCAGAAGTTCACACAAAAGCAGCCTTTTCTTTCACTCTTCTGGGTAAGTTAACCCTTCAAGAACAATGCCTGAGAAGGGGGAGCTGCTTTTTTCTTTTGTTTCCTCTGCCTGCCAGCTGTTGCCATGGAGCCCAATTAGTAACATCTTTCAAATGTAAACATCTCTGTGAAGCTCAGGCTTAAGGCCAGAGGCCTTGTTAAAGAATCTGTCTTTCTTATTACACTTTGTATTTGCAAACACACTTTCACAAAATATATATATTGTTACTTATACTAGATAGTACATAAATGTCTGTGAAAAACTAGTAAAGGGGCCTTGGGCACCTGGAGTGCTGATCTTTTCTGGTGGGTAGCCAAGTAAGATAGAGCAACAGGAAACAATAAGTTTAACTACATTGAGCTCTTGTAAAGACACTTTTGCTCATAGTCTTAAGATCATTTATGGTAAAGAGTTCTGGAGAAGCTTAAGTAAGATTTTCTGTGGAGGAGGGGGCGCCACTACAGTATGTCTTACATCTTTGAAAATTTTATACTTAACTTCCATAGGGGTGTTGACATCAGAATTGCTAGAAACCTTTTGATCCCTTGTCCCCACTAGCTTTCTCAGTGGTTGCCCATAGGTTGCTTCATTTTATGTAGTGGTTTCCTTGACTCTTGATTCATTGGAATGGGGCTGCCATTGGCTCTGGTTCTGGCCTGTTCTACTCAGTTTTCAGGTGTTAGATAAGTTAATGTTACTAACAAGGCCAGAAATGGGGAGGTCTAATTTTAGTGTTCTTTGTCAGTTTGGATGAAAACATTTAGAATACCAATTTTAATGATTATTTACTTAAAGATTTCTGATGTTATTTAACATCTTAATTTACATGAAGCATGGCAATTACTGCTCTATTGTAGTAGAAGGCAACTGGATGTTTTTCTTGAAGTCTTTTGCTCTCAATGACTTTTAAAAAGTTTCATTAACAGAGTAATGTCTACTTTGAAAATTCAAATGTATGGTTTATAAAGAAAAGTAACAATCCTCTGCCTCATCCTTCCCATTCCCTGGAAGGTCTTTTTAGAGATCAAATCTTCTAGATTCAAATCTAGATCCCATTTATTTACCTCCATATTTCTAAATACTATGCTTGTATTGCTGTTTGATTTTTCATTTTAGATTTTATCTGTCAACTTCCTACTAGAAATTATTCCATATCTTCCTCTATATTTCCCCCTTCCACATCCAGTATAGCTGTGCTTCCAGAATCCTAGGTGGAGACCTGACTCTGGGGATCCAGTAAATCAGGTCTGGCCACTTGTCCCAAAAACCAAACAGAAAAGGTAGTAATCAGTGTAGTTACACTGGGAAGACAAGGGACCCATGTTCTTAGCCCTGTCTTTGTGGGACTGACAGTGACCCTGAGGCTTTAGGAAGGGGAATGAGGGTAAGGGTTAAGAGGTTTGCGCAGCTGGAGGCTTTTCACAGCTGCCAAAGTAGGTGATCTTTTGGGGGGGGGGTGTGACGGGTGGGACCAGGGATTGAACTCAGTCAGGGACACTCAACCACTGAGCCAGGTCCCCAGCCTTATTTTTGTATTTTATTTAGAGACTGGGTATCACTGAGTTGCTTAGTGCCTTGCTAAGTTACTGAGGCTGGCAATCCTCCTGTCTCCACCTCCACCTCCCAGCTGCTGGGATTACAGATGTGCACCACCGCTCCAGCCAAAGCAGGTGGTCTTGATCAGGTGTTGCCTGGGGTGACGGGTAGCTTCCACTTATCACAAGATGTTTATAGAAACAGATATTATTCCTAGAATCCAAGGTAATGCAGAGTAAAGAAGACAGATGCAAAACAGAGGCAAAGATGTTGTCTTTTTTTTAAAATTATTTTTACAAACTACTTTAGAGACACAAATAGCTTTATTTTATTTATTTATTTTATGTGGTGCTGAGGATCAAACCCAGTGCGACACATGTGCAAGGCTGGTAGGTGCTCCACCACTGAGCCACAACCCCAGCCCAAGATGTCAAGCCTTTAATCCTGCTTTTATCCACCCATTGGACATTTGCAAGCAAAAATGAAGAGTCTTAAGTTCTTTTTACAGTTGCATCAGAAAATTTAACTAAATGAAATTATAGTATTTACTTTAGCATGACTGTATACATGTTGTTCATACTCAAAGCACATAATTACTTTTTTTTTTTAAGTTTAAACAAAACAAAACAAAACTCCGGAATTGATAGTTGCCTTATTGAAGAACAAGGCCATATAAGAGCTGGAGAAACTGTAGAGCTGCAGAGGTTCTCGGTCATCAGTTCTTTGTGATCACACCAGAAGGATTTCAGACAAATCACTCAGAGTAGCAGGCATGAATTTAGTAGAAAGGATAGAAAAAGGAAAAAAGAGAATATTCTCAAGGGAGAAAGGGAGAGAGTAGGTCTTCTCAGAGAGGACAGGGATAGCACTCCTTCCTACCTTCGTATATTATTGGGGGTTTCAGCAAAGTTTCCAGAGAATCTTACCCAGGACCCTTCTCTCTCTCTCTCTCTCTCTCTCTCTCTCTCACTGGGGATTGAACTCAGGGTTACTCCACCACTGAGCCACATCCCCAGCCCTATTATTTTGTGTTTTATGTAGAGACAGAATCTCACTGAGTTGCTTAGTGCCTCACCATTGCTGAGGCCGGCTTTGAACTCGCAATTCTCCTGTCTTAGCCTCCCCAAGTGCTGAGATTACAGGCATGCGCCACCATGCCCAGCTCCCAGGACATATCTTGACTTCTGACTGACAGCAGGATCCCATCAGACTTTCAAGTATCCACTGTTCATGGTTTTACCCCATGTAGGGAAGATTTTACTATTATAATGACATGCTAAATATCCAATTCTAATTGAAACTTATTAATAGAGATTTTATGGTTGAGGAGCTTTGCTTCTAGTTAGTTATTCTGTTTCCCTGCATCCTGGAATCTGGTCTATGTAAAGGTCATAAAAGTCTCCTTTCAGGGCAGATCAGACTCTGCTCACCAGGGGGAAGTCCTTGGGCCAGTATTTCTCAAGCCAGAGAGGGCTAGAACAGCCTCAGGCAAATTGCCTTTCAAAAGAAAGGATGTGGGGGTCATCATAGGGGGTCCAGTCCATGGAACCATCCACTCAACCTCATGTTCTCACTGCCCATCTCACCACCTATCAGCCATATATTTGCTTGCTTTTCTGTGTATTGGTCACTAATTTATCCCCTTGTTCTCTGAGATGGCCATATAGCTCTTTTCAGTGTGGCCCGCACATCAGCCAATCTCTTAGTTCTTCTTCTTTTTTTCCCCTCTTCTCCTGGGAGGCCTCCTCCTTGGAGCTCTGTTCATCCTGCCCTAATTACACTGGTGGCACTCCACTAGGCTCTATCCCCTGTGGTCATCCTGAGACTTGCCTTTGCTACTCTACTGGGCCATGCCTTTTCTTGTTTAATGTCCTCTCTTTCTAGATATTGCCTAAGAAAGCATGAATGAGATGTTAATTTTCATGGAGTGCTTGTCTGAAAATTTTATTCTACTCACACATTTGGTTAACATTTTGAGTAGGTATATATCTATATCATTTTATTCATCTACCCTGAAGCATTTACAGCATTTCTCTATTGACTTTTAGCTTCCAATTTTGAATCAAGGTGTGGACCAGCGAATGCCTTATCCTTTACAATGACTGGTTTTCTTTGTAACCTTTTGAGATCTTCTCTTTGTTTCCAAGTACAGAAACTTCAGAGTGACATTCCTTAGTGCAGAGTCTTTATTCATCCAGTGGGCCATATCTGTATTGAAATCATGTCTTTTTTTCCCTGGAAAATTACATTGAATTGATGTCTTACTCCGATAATTTTCTTTTCTGTTTTTCTGTCCCTGCGACTCTCTGGATAACCTTTTACTAATGTATCAGAACTTCTGGATCAATCCTTTAATTTTCTTATCTTTTTTTCCTTTTGTATGCTGTTTCTTTGGTTTTACTTTTGAGGGGGTAGATTTGCTCATTTTAATGTTGTAGTCCTTCTGAATTTTTATTTACATTATATTTTCAATTTCTAAACACTGTTTTCAATTTTCTGAATGCTCATCTGTAATAGCACTATTTTTGTTTCAGGGATCCAATGTATTTGTTCCATCTCAGAGACTGTTAATAGGTTCTTTTTTGCAAATTTTTTCTACTCCTTGCATTATGCCTGTTGCCTCTTGAGTTCCCTATATTTGTTTTGTTTTGTTCTCTGATCTTTTATAATTCTGGTTATTCTTGACCTTGTAGTCATCATTACATATTATTTTATCAAAAAGTTAATTGGGAGCTGGGCACAGTGGCGCACAACTGTAATCCCAGCACTTTGGGAGGCTGAGACAGGAGAATCGCGAGTTCAAAGCCAGCTTCCGCAACGGTGAGGCCCTGTCTCTAAATAAAACACAAAATAGGGGTGAGGATGTAGCTCAGTGGTCGACTGCCCCTGAGTTTAATTCCTAGTACAAAAAAAAAAGGAACCTGTGTGCGCGCGCATGCAAACAGGTGTACATGTTTATATTTGTGTGACACTTAGTAGCTGGTGACTTTCAATGGGATAATTGGGCAAGGACCTTGCGTTTTTACTGAGAACCCCTCAGTTGTTAGTTTATCTGTAGATCTTTCCTCTTCAGGCTACTAGTTTCCGCAAAAAGAGATCTTTTGATTATCCTGCCTTATCCAAAATTGAGAGGCTAATTAGAGAAGGATGGCAAAAGTCTCACTCTTACGTATGCAGAGTTCTATTTAATCTTGTTATTTTCAATAAATGCTTCATTAGCAGTATATGTAGCTCCATGACTACATACTTGGTCATTTATTCTTTCTAGACTTAAGTGGAGGTCTTTGTAATGCTTCATGGGGCAGGGATTTAGGGGGCTTGTGTCTCCTTCTACAGGCTTTCAACTAGTCCTCCTGTTTTCATACTTATCACACTCTCATCATTAAATATATCTGCATGCCTTCAATACTTAAGCCTTTTATGGGTCTCTGATGTGAATTGGCATGCTTCTTGTTAGCTTTCTTCCCTTCCAGCAAAATGGAAAACCACTTAGCAGTATGGAGCAACAGAAAATCTAAACCTTTTGTCATCTACTTCCCATCTGTGAAAAATATACAAGTATGTCTGATCTGCTGTCCTCCATTCTTCTCTGCTCTTTGGGTTTCTTCCATTGCTTTTCTTTCACTGACATTTCAGGGAGGTTTTATGAGGGAAGTTTCAGTTCTGTGTGCCTAACTGGAAGACCCTTACTGTCCTGATCTCACTGTAGATTTATTATGAAGTTCAAAGAAGGATTCTTTGGTTAAATCACTGTGCAATTCACCCTTTTTAACTTCAGGAAAGTTGCCCCCCCCCCCCTTTAAATTCGGAGTCAGCGTGTTGTCAGGTCTTTCTGTGCTCTGTGATTACCTTGCAAACTCTCTTGCTTTTCTTTGACAACAAATTGCCTGTTACATTGCGGATGGCACAGTTCACCTAGGTATTTATAAATGCTGGGTTAATATTTCTTATTGGCTTGTCTGTGTTACATTTGTGTTATATTACAGAAATCCCCTTTTGGTTTATACTTATTATACTTTTTCTTTTGTTTTATACATCATAAAATCATCAAAATTATGTTCTGTGGAGCACCAGAAAAGTAGTTTTATATTGTAGTTCATCTTCCTTTCTCATAGAACAGAATACATTTAATATTTGTGGCTTTGTAAATGACTAATTTGGGACCTGGTGATACCTTTTCTTTGAGAACTGTCTTAGCTTTTTGTCACTGTGGGCCTATTTTGTGGCTCAACATTGTGGTGGGGAACATGTAGCAGAGCATAGCTGCTTCTCTAATATCTGCTGGCAAGAGAAGAGAGCCTGAGTGAGAACACAGCGGAGGACCAGGGACCCATTAGGACACACCCCCAGAACCAGCTCCCTTGAACTATTCATCTCCATCTCCTCCTGGTTCCATCCCCTTCCAGTTATCCATTCAGCTGCGAATCCATAATGGACTAAGTCAGTGGTGAGGTTAAAGCTCTAACCATAACAAGAACCTAATGAAAACTTTAAATAATTTTTTATTTAATGATATCTTCATTAAACTCTTAAGATTTTCATAAGCATAGTTGATTCAAGTTTTAGTAACATTACACCCCTTCAAGCCTTTTCTTATGTTGGCTGCAAATTAGTCATTAAGCCCTTTTGTAACACTTTTAAAAATAGAACCTGAAAGGTTAATCATTTCCATTCACAAGGAATGAAATGGGATGGCTCAGATATCTCATCATTTTGAGCAAGTCCATACATAACATCTTGGTCTTCTTGGCTTTTTTTTTTTTTTTTTTTTGGTGCAAGGTTTGGGGACTGTTGGAGCCTCATGCCTTTTTTTTGTACATGGAATGTTGTCCTATGGAAGTGAATTGTTAACTTGCTCATTGCCTTTCATAGTAAGCTCCAAGTTTGTTCAGCACTTTCATTGCCTTTCATAGTAAGCTCCAAGTTTGTTCAGCACTTTGTGTGTACCCAGCAACAAGAGCCATCCCTGGTACGTGGAAAGAACTTTGCTAAGTGGGCAGAGAGATGACAGGTGTTACAGCATCTTCTGTTCTGATAGGTTGCTGGTAAGGGTATGTACTATTGAAACTTTTATGAACATTGCTATAGTTTGAGTGTTCTGAAGGTTTGGTTCTTCAGGTGTAGCCTAGTGGAAAATCTGTAGGTCATTTGGGTGTGCTTTTGGAAGGGATTATTGGACACCAATCTCTCCCTTTTCTCTGGTTGGAGATTTAATCATTTACTTGTTCCCACATGATTGATAATCCACACTATGAGGTAATGTCATCAAGGGGTAGCCCTTGTCAGAGTATGTGCTATGCTGTTTGGCCTTTTAGCTTTTAAAACTGTGAGCTAAATAAACCTTGTCTTTTTTTTTTTGGGTACTGGAGATTGAACTCAGGGGCACTCGACCACATCCCCAGCCCTATTTTGTGTTTTATGTAGAGACAGGGTCTCACTGAGTTGCTTAGCACCTTGCTGTTGCTGAGGCTGGCTTTGAACTCGCAATTCTCCTGTCTCAGCCTCCCTAAGTGCTGGGATTACAGGCTTGTGCCACCACACTCGGCTCCTTGTCTTCTTTATAAATATCCTGTGTGAAGGATTTTGTTATAGTGATGAAGAACTGACAAATACAAATACTCTTGCCCCACGCCACACACCTAATGCCTATTTCTTCTTGGATAAGCCTAGATATTATTTCCTCTAGGAGCTTTCCGTCACTGCACTTTTTCCAAATAGAGTAGTTGAGGTTTGTTATGCATTTATACTGCATACCAAACTATTTATGCTATTTTTTAAACTCCCGCACCCCGAGACTAGGCTCTGCAAAAGCAGAGTGTGTCTGAACCATTATTGTATCCCTGGCTCCTTGACTGTTGGCTGGCCCTTACTAGGCACACAATACATATTTACTTGAAATACTGATTTTATTTTAAACAAATGGATGGCACTGTAGAACCAAAAATGATGTCCCGTCTCACTGCCCATTTTTGAAGACTACCCTTTAGTTTGTGCTTCCTGCCATATTTGATGGATCAGTTTTTTGTTCACAGTTCTTTGATTTGAAGAAAAGCGTCAAACTGAAGCGCATTCATTTTATTACCACCCACCCAATTATATTTCTGCTGTCAATCTCAGCCTAAAATATGAACCACTTGAAGTTGTATTTATGTATGTCTTGATAGCTTTTTTGATACTGGTGTTAGTCTGCTTTCATTTGTGTGCTGCTTGTATGTTCTTGAAATGTTTTGCTATAAAAAACATTACTTTTGTTTTATAGCAATGGCAATGATTGTATTTAAAAACTCAGTAGAAATCAGACCAATTTCCAAGTTTGTTCTTTAGCCAGAGGGACTTGCCCACTGCCATTTTAAAAAGTAACAGGTTTATTGAGTTATAATTTATAACATAAAGTCACCATTTTAAAGTTTATAGTTCATTGGTTTTTGGTATATTTACAGAGTTGTGCAACTATTACCACCATGTAATTGTAGATATCCCCCAAACAAACTCATACTCATTTAGTAGTCACTTCCCATTGTACTTCTATGTCTATGGATTTGCCTATTCTGGGTATTTCATATAAAATGGAATTATACATGATATGACTCTTTGTGTTTGATTCCTTTCCCTGAGCATGATGTTTAGAAGGTGCACCCATGTCGTAATAATATACTGATGATATACACTACTACTTTTCCTTTTATGACTGAATAGTATTCCATTGTATCACATGTTATCTGTCCTTTCATCAGTTGATGGACATTTGGGTTGTTTCACCTTTTGACTGTTCCATATATTGCTACTGTGAACAAGTTTTTGTATGGATATCTGATTTCAGTTCTCTTGATATTCCTATGAGTGACATTTTGTCACATAGCAACTGGAAATTTTGAGGAACTGTCAAATTGTTTTCCAAAATGCCTATTACCATTTTACATTGTTAGAACTAATATATGAGGATTCCAATTTCTTCATGTCTTTGCCAAGACTTCTTATCGTTTCCCCCTTTTAATTATAGCCATCAAATAAGTAGTATCATCTTCTTTTGCATTTCTGTAATGATTAGCGAAATAGTTAACTTTTATGTGTCTTTTAGCCATTTGTATACATTCTTTGGGATATGTTTATTCAAAAACCATTCTGTGTCCATTTTTGCATTGAGCTCACAATCTTTAGTTTTAGTTATCCTTTTTTTTTGAGTTGACTATATAGTGTGGGGTTGCGGTCAAGGTTTATTCTTTTGCATGTGGTCATCCAGGTGTTACTAGCACCACTGGTTGAAAAGACTGTTCTTTCTGCATTGAGTTGTCTTGGCATTCTCACTGAAAATTGTTTGACTGTAAATTTGAGGGATTATTTTTGGACCTTCACTTCTATTCTGTGATTTCTGTCTGTCCTGACAGTGTCACACTCTCTGAATTACTGGAAGCTTTGAAATTACTGGAAGTTTTGAAATTGAAAAGTTGGGTCCTCCACTTTTGCCTTCCCTCACAAGATTGTTTTGGTTCTCCTGGGTATTTCCACATAAATTACAGGATCAACTAGTTGATTTCTGTAAAAACAAAGCATTTGACAGGGAATGAGTTGAATCTGTAGTGCATACTGTCATTTGACCTGGGCCTTAGCTCATTTTCTCTTTTGGGCTACATCTTGCAGGCATGGATCTTACGATTATGTAGATGTGCTATTTTCAGGATTCTATTAACTTAAGATTATAAATGAGAACATAAAACCTGTTATTCACTTATAACTTATATACTGAAATAGTAAATGTTCACTCTGATGAGTATTTATATAGTGAGCATACCTATGTAACAAGAACCCAGATCTAAAAAGAACATTACAAGTATCACTGGGGACTTTTGATATTTTACCCTATGTTATGGTAGAACTGAAAGCTTAACTGTGTATTTGGAACATAAGATTAGTGGGTAGCATAGCACAATGTTTTGAGGTCATGGACTTCAGGCCTTGACTGCTTGAGTTCTAATCCTGACTCTGCCACTATCATCTCTGATACCATGGGCAAGTTACTTAACCTTTCTGTATCTCAGTTTTCTTGTCTGTAAAATAGGCATATATAAACTACTTCATTGGGATAATTCGGTAATGTAGATTGCTAACAAAAGTGCCTGATCATCACAGTAAATGCTATGTGTATTAGATGTTATCATTAATGTTATTGTTGTTGTGTTTCTCTTCACTGCAATAGAAGTCCTTTGTCTGACTTGTTTATTACTGTATTCCTGAAGACTAACACAGTGCTTTGTGCATACTGAATGCTTTTTTTGAAGAAGAAAGAAATGAAGGGAGAGATTTAAAATAATGATCATATGCCTAAATCCTTTTCTGAAACAACTTTTGACAGCTGTACTATCTTTGATTCACCACAGCTTTTGGAGCTATTTGACAGTGAAGACCCTCGGGAACGGGACTACTTAAAAACAGTCCTACACAGAATTTATGGCAAGTTTCTTGGTCTTAGAGCATTTATCCGAAAACAGATTAACAATATTTTTCTAAGGTAAGTGGAAGGTGGGGGAACAGGAGAAGCAAAGTTGATGTTTTTATAGAAATACTAAGTAAGCCTCTAATATTTGAACGTAGTGTACTGACTATTCCAACTCACTTTCTTCCCTCCTTCCTTTCTTTCCTGCCCTCTCCTCTCTCTTCTTTTTTAAGGTTTGTTTATGAAACAGAACACTTCAATGGTGTAGCTGAACTGCTGGAAATATTAGGAAGGTAAGCACTTTCTGTGTAATTGCTAATCTCAGATGAATATCATTCTGAAGATTAGGTTCAGGTGGCACAGAGAAATGCTGACCTGATTTTCTTGCTGTATATTCACTGGTTCTCTCTCATTTGTGCTTAGCATGTTTCCCAACTGACTCTACAAGATACTATTTCCTCTTCCTCTTGTTCCACAATTATGCATTGCTCACTCCTCTGGAATGACTGAAAGAGCCAATGGTTCATTCATTTACTATAGTGACAATATAATCTGATTGTGATCAGGCCAGCCACACCAAAACATCCTATTCTCACAAGAATAGTTTTTAGGCTACCCATCCTTGGCCATGTCTATTGAAAGCAAGTTTATAATAGATTGGAAAAACTGCCATTTTCAGTGGAATTATATAGTCAGGTGAAGTTCTAGAACAGCTGCTGCCTGGTGTAGTGGAACAAATTGGAAAGAGACAGTATTGTGTAGGTTTCTGTACACAAGGGAGCCAAATGTTGCTGGACAATGTGATAATTTGGTCTTTGGTCTTTTCTCCTGATATGAGGAGAAAAAAAAGTGAACTCACCCAGTTTTCTCTCATTGACCTCCCAAGGTTGGCCAGAGATGTCAGGAATGAGAAGGAAGAATATCTGGAAATGGAAAGATATATTAAAGGAGGAAGTGAGCAAAGCAGGCATTATATGGGGAAGATGAAGAAGAAGGAAGGAAAAAGAAAGGGTTTTTTATAAAAAGCTGTTGGGAACCATTGGACTAGTTTTAAGAGCACAGGCGCCTTTGTTGGGTGTTCAGGGCGATCATAAGCAAATTCACTTCTCTTAAACTTCCTTCCTACTTAAGTGAATTCTTTAAAGTAACTAAAAAGTCTTGAATGCCACTTGGGTGGGTTTTGGTTATGTTTTTGGACAAACAACTGATTAAGACTTAACCAAGCTCATAAGAACAGTTTGTTTTGGTCTCATGTATTGTGGTAACATTGCTAATTCGTGTCTCTCTTCTTTTTCCTAGTATTATCAATGGCTTTGCTTTACCTCTTAAGGCAGAACACAAACAGTTTCTGGTGAAAGTGTTGATCCCTTTACACACTGTCAGGAGTTTATCACTCTTCCATGCCCAGGTAGAGTTTTAAAGTACAACTACTTTTGAAGCAAGATGAAAAGTTTGCAAAATCAGTGTTTCTATTGATATTGATATTACCTTTATTAAAAAAAAATCTCATTAAAATTTAAAATACTCCCTGAGGATAATTAGAATGTATAGATTTTTTCCTGTTCACAGTAGAACTGTGGGAATATTTTTAAGGTGGGAGCTGCTGGTGTTCAGTTTTGTTGCTTTGATGATTTGCCCATGTTCACACAGATATTGAACATATTGTGTACAATAGAATGGATGTGGACTCTTAAGATTTAGATCTTTGGACATTGTGTAATAATTTTTTTAATGTTCTTGAGTGTTTTGTTCTATCTTACTTTGCATTGGTTCATCAGTTGCCCTTGCCCCCTCTTCTACTTCATTCACCATTTCTTTCTCACTTTGTACACTTGTTTACTTGTAAACAAGTCTTCAATAACTTTACTTTTTTTTTTAACCTTCATTACTTTTGAAAGCATATCCTGTCTTGCCCCCATTCTAATTTCTGTGCTAACTACCTTGCATGGTAAGCATGTCATTAGAGAACAGATAAATGATCTAGTGGCATTTTTAATTTTTAGTATTTCAAATCTGACTTTCTCCTCCCTCCAGTGGAAATACTTTGAGTTTGCATAAAAATGTAACAGTTTTCTATATAATGTTCCTCTTTAAATGTGAAATTCTGTGTTTTGAGAAAAAATTAGTCCATTATATTTATAATTGACAACACTATTAAAATGTTGGTGTTTGTGAGGGTAGATTTCTTGTCCAAGAATCTTGACAAGCCCTTCACACATCTTGCCTTTTATTTTTGCAATGGGCTATCACATGTTATGATCACTTAGAAGAATTCTTTCTTAGATATGCTGGTATCAGATTGGGACTCTACATTTCTAACTGTGGCAGGTTCTAACTGTGGCAGGTACAGCCTTTAATCTCTTTGTGAAATTGTTAGTTTGTGTTTGCTATTGCAGGCAACTAGCTGGGTCTTGAGAAAATGCCTATCTCCCCTGTAGGACTCTTCTGAAAAGCACAGTAAAGCCTAGTACTATTGATGTTAGCAAAAAGAAAAAGGAAAAGCCCATGACATATAGCCCAAACTGTATGTAAATGTGATATTTCAGAATATACTGAATGTGATGTTTCACTTCTGCTTTTCATTAGCTGGATGCTTCATGTCTCAGTACTCTTAAAAAGAATTATCTTGGAACCTTATTAGTGTTAGTCTTTGGTTAGGAAAAGTAGCTTTTAGCTGGGTGTTGTGGTGTGCACCTGTAGTCCCAGCTACTCAGGAGGCTGAGGGTGGAGGATCACTTGAATCCAGGAATTCAAGGCTAGCCTGGGCAACATAGCATAGCAAGACCTTGTCTTTAAAAAAAAAAAAAAGCTTTATATTTTGCTTGATATGTTTTATTTTTATGACAGTTAAAATGAATTCATAGTGAAGTTAAAATCAGAGTCTGGAGACATCTTAGAAGTTTGAATATTTTGATACTGTATATTTTGAGCCCTTGGTATAAAGAGTTCACAATTTTGTCTTTCACTATTTTGTTTCTTCAGTTGGCATATTGTATAGTCCAGTTTCTGGAGAAAGATCCTTCACTCACAGAACCAGTAAGTATTTTTTTTTCCCTCAGTTTCAGAATTTAACTTAAGAAAAAATAACTTCTCCTGAAAGCATGTATGAACAATTAAATGCCACGTTTTTTTCTCCTTTATTTTAGGTTATTAGGGGATTAATGAAATTTTGGCCTAAAACATGCAGTCAAAAAGAGGTAAGTGCTTAATATTAAAGATTAATAGTAGCTTAGTAAGTGCTTTGCTGAATGCCAGACATTGAGCTAAGTCTGTAAATATAAATCATCCAAAGCTCATTTGTAGCTCTATGAGGCAGGACTGTCCATCTCATTTTATAGTGATGAAATTGAGACTTAGAGGGAAAGTAGCCCACTCAAGCACACTAAGAACAGGTGAGTTGATCAGAAATCACTTCTCAAACTCCTAAACCTGAGGCTTTTATCCACTGTGCTACTCTGGTCTCAGGTAACCCCAGATGAGGCCCCACTCGTGTGTTCAGTTGTCTTGCTCTGTTGTTGTCCCCTTCATAGTGTGTAAATTTTGCTGTCACTGTTATATATAGATGCTGTAGCAAACTGCTCACGTGCCTACTTGAAACACAATATGGATGGGATCTTAATATGTATGATCTTAAATTATATAATAGCCTTTAGTTTCATTCACAAGTAGCCCTAGAAGGTTCTGACCTGCAATCATTTGCATCTTTGCTGAGACCTAAGCAGGCATGCACACTGTGTTGAGGTTTTGGGAAGTGAGTCCTCAAGCATGTAACTTGGAGGTGAGCCTAACTGAATCTGCCCCAGATATATAGCCACTCTATTGAAATGTTAGAACTACGTAAAACCAAGATCACCTGTTAGGCTTATATTTTGTGAGAATTTTAGGTGAACTTTTATATGTGTCTTGACAAATGGAAAAGGTCTAAGCCCTGCTTTACGCACTTTCAAAAAGTCATATAATTTGTTGATATCTGTTAGGTAAAATTAAATTGTTCATTGCTACCTAAAGCATTGCAAGATATGCCAGCAGTATCATTTTTCATGCTTTAATTGCATACTTAATTTTTCCCAATTATTTTCCATAGTTAGTTAAATAAGTAATATTTTTATTTCCATCATTTTTCCATTATATTTAATATAGTTGACCAAATCAACTATTATTCCTGCTCCATCTTATACTCTAATAGTGCTGGCCTCTAGGCACATAGTGCTGAAGCCATGAGATTCATTGTGCTCTCTAGAGAGCTTGTGTGTGTGCACAAGTACAGAGAATAGGGTCAGTGTATGTTGACAAGTTTTATGTTGTACCTTCATGTGGGTGAGTTTGCTCATTTGTGCCGTTCATTTGACTTTTTTCTATTTTGTTAATTGGTATATGCTAAAGGAGTACTTTACTGCATAGCAGGGACCATACCTGCTTCACAGATAACTGTCTGCCCCACTATGTATTTCTGCATGTCCATGCAGTAGGCCCCTCTCCCATTGTTTGAAAGAAGAAGAAAAGGATGGGGTAGGAGAGGTGGAGATAGATGGGTTACTAGCAGTAAGAGGAAAGCACCACAGGGAGAGTCCTGTTTTCCAGGGACCCACTGCAATATGTGAGTGCTTCTTGTTCCCTGTCATGTGTAGCAAGTAGACTACTTTTTTCAAACTAGGTTGGATTCTATTTTAAATGTTGTACACAAATTTTGACATATATCCTATAGTGTAAATTCTTTGTAAAATGAACATCTCTAACATAGGATAGTGCATGTTTGTTTGATTTCACGTGTACATTTTTCTTAAAGTGGGGTAAACTATCATTAATCCTCAATCATCATGTTGATTTTTAAATTAAGTGCCTCACATTTATGTTTTGCTTCTACTTATAGGTCATGTTTCTTGGGGAGCTGGAAGAAATTTTGGATGTGATTGAACCTTCACAATTTGTTAAAATTCAAGAACCTTTGTTTAAACAAATTGCCAAGTGTGTATCTAGCCCCCATTTTCAGGTTGGTAGTGAAGAGGACATGAGCCAGAGTGGCCTGTAGAACATGAATTGTTTTGGTTAAGAGGAGATATAATGGATGCCAGCTGCTTTTTAAAAAATAATTCCAATTTATTTATTTATTTATTTATTTATTTATTTATTTATTTATTTATTTATTTATTTATTTAAAAGTATTTTTAGTTATAGATGGACTCAATATCTTTATTTGGTTTTACTTTATTTTTATGTGGTGCTGAGGATTGAACCCAGTACCTCACATGTGCGAGGCAAGTGCTCTGCCACTGAGCCTCAACCCCAGCCCCTGTTGTTTTATTTGCTGTTTGTTTTTTATTTAAATTTTCACACATAATAATTATCTTAACAGCCACCCTATCCTGAGCACCTGTTACCTAATGGCCTCTGTCCAGTATCTTGAATTCCTATGATACCATGCAAGGAAGGCATTATTCTGTTTTTTATTTTTAAATTTTTATTTTTTATTTATTTTTTTGTTGTTTTCTTTTGTTTTACATACAGATTTACAGATACGAATACCAAAACTCGAAGTGGTAAAATAACTTAGGGAAATTGCTGAATAAGAAGCAGGCTGGTTTGGTTCCTTAGTATATTAGAAAGAAGAGTAAATAATATTTAAGAGAAAAAAAAAGATAATATTTTATACTGTGCTAGATGCTTTATGTACATTATTTATAAACTTCACATTATCCTATGAGGCTCTTTTCCTTTTTCGGATGAGGCTCAAAGAATGTTTTGCACAAAGTCCCAAATTGATAGGGCATGGAGTTAAATTTTGATCTTAAAACATAGCTTCTTGCTGAAGCCCATGACCTTCCCATGGCCTACTCTGCCTCCTTGTGGCCACTCAGGGAGAACACAGGCAGACCTTGGCATCTGCTTTCCATGCTGGAGCCCTTGCTGCAGTGCTGTGGAACCCACATAGGAGAGAAGAAATGGGGATCAGGGCTGAAGACATGTTTGGTTTTATCCTCTGGCTGTCTCACTGAAGATCCATCTCACAAAACTAGAGGATTGACTTTATATACTATCTGTCACTTTGAACAGATTATTCAGATTGTGGTTTATAGCACAAAAGCACATTTCAAATGGAGTCATTTGATGGGGAACTTTCCCCTAAGCTGTCATCCAGCAGAGGCAGAGAGGTTGGCTCTTGCGGTTGTTTTAATTTTTGACGTAGCAACATCTTAGTTTGTCAAAGCAATGATTTTATGAAAATCTAGTGCTACAAAGAAAAGGGAAAACAAGCAGAAACCAGTATGAAGTGTTCAAGTGACATAATGCATATCTGGATAAAAATAGAAAATTGCAGAACAGTATATAGATGCTTTGTATATTGCACCTGTAATGCTCAAATGTCTAGATCATTCACCTCATTTTTTCCTTTCATCAGTATGTTCAGTGTAAAAAAGAGGCCAAGGCTCTCTTAAATGGGCATCACTGGGGAGGCTTAAATGATGCTCAGAAGCTTAGAAAGGAGAGATAATGCCTATGGTAGTTCAGACTACCATAACAAAATAGCATTGACTAAGTGGTTTAAACAACAGAGATTCATTTTCTCATAGTTCTGGAGGCTGGAAGGCTGAAATCGGAGTGCTAGCATGGTTGGTTTCTGGTGAACTCCTGCTTTCTAGCATGCAGATTGCTTCCTTACTCTGTCCTCACATGGCCTTTCTTTGGTGTATGTATGCAAATTATTCATTCAGTCCACATTATTCTGCTCTCTTCTGGTATTTTTAAAACTATATCTGATTAGCCTCTGTCATCATTTATATTAGATAGGACCATAGCTGTCCCCTTCACCTACTAGGTGATCAACACCTTAGGAATAACAAAGTAAGGAAGTTAAGAACAGAGACTTTGGAGCCCTGGTACTTGCTAGCCCTGTGCCCTTGAGCCAATGGCTTATCTTCTCTAAGTCTTAGTCTCCTCATCTGCAAAATAGAAATAATGGTACCAGCTCTGTTGGTTGTAAAGTTTAAAGGAGTGGAACACAGCTACAGTACCCAGCATATAGTAAACATTTAATAATGATTGTTTTCTCTGTATTCTTAGGGTCTAGCACCTAGTGAATCCCAGGAATTTTCTTGACGCAAGTGAAATAATGTAGTGGAAAGGTTCTACTTTTTCAGAGTCTATTAGTAGGGTCATCCTGAGCCATTTTTGTCTCTTATAAGACATAATTTCTTGATCTGTATGAATGAAGGAAGCTACTCTCCCTTTTCCTTTTCCATATAACTATTCTTTTTAGGTTTTGTTTCTGAGACAGTCCTTTGAATTCATAAAATCCAAGATGAGCAACTGAGGCCCAACAGACCAAATAAGAATAAGTTGGTTAGGGCTGGGATTGTAGCCCAGTGGTAGAGCACTTGCCTTGTATACATAAGGCACTGGGTTCAATCCTCAGCACCACATAAAAATAAATAAATAAATATATTGTGTCTATCTATAACCAAAAAAAATTAAAAAGAAAAAAGAATAAGTTGGTAATGTGATGGGCAGACAATAGGGATCTAAGAGAGCAAGCTGGTGTCTCTGAGTCTAGAAACTAAGTGGTCATCTCTAAGCATTAAGCACCTCCAGTTTTAAGAATTTACTAGCAGTATGATTTTGGATAGGTTACCTGATCTTTCTGAAACCTCCTGAAACCTACTTCTTGGATGGTGGTGAGGATAGTACATTGTACCTACAGTGTAGGCTCACTGTCTGGCCACAGGAGGTGCTTAGTAAACATGGCTGCTCTACAGGGATGGGCACCTGTGGGTTTTCCTGTGCATCTGTTGCTGAATGCCAACCATATGCCAGGCCATGTGATTGCTCTGTGAAGTATGTGGGATGAGAGAGGTGAGCCAGGAAAGGGGATCTGGAAGATGGGCTGAAGTGATGGGAAAATAGTGTGGTATGCACAAGTAGTGTAAAGATGTTTGAAGTGTGAGAGCTATGTAAGGGAAAATGTGGAATCAAATGAGAAGGGTAAAATTAAAGGAGAATATAAATAACAGGAAAATGAATATTTTTCCCTTCCTTTAATTGATGAACTGCTTTGCAACTTTTTAAGAGATTAAATCCACAAAGTGTAAAATGTGATTAATATTTAATTTTTTACTTTTGATTGAATGATTTTAAAATAGTCTTTTAAAATATTTTTATTTGGAAAGATTGTAACTTATTTTATCTTTGTCTTTTTCTTTTCCCAAAGGTGGCAGAAAGGGCACTCTATTATTGGAATAATGAATACATCATGAGTTTGATAGAAGAAAACTCTAATGTCATCCTTCCCATCATGTTTTCCAGTCTTTACAGGATTTCAAAAGAACATTGGAATCCGTAGGTTTTTAGTTTCTTTCTTTCCTGTCTCTCTCTTCTCCTTCTTTCTTCCTCTTTTGCATAATAAAATGTCTTGAATGCTCACTATGTGCCACGTGATACAGTTGTTGCTAAAGACATATATGAAAAGATGAAATCCCTACTTTTAGGAATTTGCAGACTGGTTGGGAGACTCTCAGGTAAATAGATACATTAACGAAACAGCACTGTTTTTGTTTACTTGTGAGACTTTGTGACCTATGAAGGTATATATTTTTGGGATATTCTAAAACTGAGAGAATATTGATGAGATGGCAGTCTATAAATTAAATATTACAAGAATTTGGAATAGGAAAATCCCTTTCAGACAGGGGCTCATCCATCACATAAAAAGACACAAAGATGTTAAAAACACCTGTCAAGTTCTGAGACCTGTGAGGGAAGGCTAAGTCACGGTGTCTTTGGGCCAGGATGCTGGAAGATGAGGTTAGTAAAGGGAGTTAGGTGCTGGGTGTGGTGTCACATGCCTGTAATCCCAGCAACTCAAGAGACTGAGGCAGAGGATCACAAGTTCAAGGCCAGCCTCAGCAACTTAGCAAGGCTCTAAGAAACTTAACGAAACCCTGTTTCAAAATAAAAACACAAAGGGCTGGTGATGTGGCTCAGTGGTTAAGCACCCCTGAGTTTGATCTCCAGTACCCCGCCACCTCCTAAAAAAAAAAGAAAGAAAGAAAGGGGAATTAGGCCCACATGAATCCTTACTAAATCGTCGATAAAGACATACTGAAGGGTTTTAAAGAGGGAAGTAGTCTGAATAGATTTGTATTTTATAGCACTATCTATTTTTAAACAACTCAGTTATTAGACATTATAGGGGAGAAAGACTTTTTAAAATCTTCAAGAAGTTTAATCCAACCCTATGAACATTAAAGCATTCTCTCTTTGAATGGCTTTACTTCTTTTTATATAGAATAGAAGGAAAATTTAATATAGAATTAAAGAATTAATAGATGTATTTGGTGTGTCACATATTTTTAAAATTTTTGCATGTTATTGTAAAATATCACATTTCTCCATTTTCAAACTTGCCAAACTTGAATATAAATCTTGCAAAAATAAAGGAATGGTAAATAGTTAAATCTCATTATATAGAAGGTCTCTTGAGGACCTGGAGAGTAGTTTGGGGGAATGTTTGTTACTGCTCAGCATTTGGTGCTTCTCCTTCACTGCCCTTGTGAGAAAGGTCAATCTGGAACCCTAACAGAAGTGAACTTAAGTTTTCCTTTTAATGGATGCAGGGCAGACACCACTCAGCAAAGCAACTATACTTTCTTATAAATATTTCAAAAAAACCCCATACTTAGGGTTTTTTAATATATGGCTTAATTTTACCAATGCCTTCTTAGTAGTATTGGTAGAACATTTATTGCAAGATGAAAATAACATTGTATATTTTTGTGAAGGGTAAAGCTATTTAGATTCTAGGATGAGATTGTCAAACCCATCATGACACAGCTCTCACGTCTCTCACATTGTCCAAGAACTTAGTCTTCCATTAATAAGAATGGGTCACCATTTTGGCCGTTTAGTAGTATACGTTATACAACTAATAATGACTATCACCATCAGCTTGCCAATTATCTGTCTTGTCAGCATCAATGTTGGGTCAGCAAAGGAACTGAGCAGGAGTAGACGGATTATTGATGCAAATCACAACTGGAAAAATAATGGACATTAAACAGCCCAGCTTATAGGAGTTTGGTATCATATCTTTGAGTATGAATGTGTATGTGTATTATGTATATACATAGATATACACATATATTTATGTATATGATTTGTTTCCATGGGAACAGATTCTGATTTTGATTTTATGTATATTGATACTTTAAAATTTTATACAACTTCAGGTCTCTAAGGTTAGTCCTACCATAGGTGCTTATTTTTAGGGTGAAGTTGCTCTATTTATTTTATTTATTTTGGGTACTGGGGATTGAACTCAGAGGCACTCAACCACTTAGCCACATCTCCAGTCCTATTTTGTATTTTATTTAGAGATAAGGTCTCATTGAATTGCTTAGTGCCTTGCTTTTGCTGAGGCTGGCTTTGAACTCTCAATCCTCCTGCCTCAGCCTCCCGATCTGCTGGGATAACAGGCTTGTACCACTGCGCCCTGCTGAAGTTGCTTTATTTTTATACTTGCCTTTTGGTGAAACAAAGTTCCAGGTGGCCATGGGCAAGTTTATTCTGGGTCCCAGTAATTAGAAGGGTAAAATTAGATTTTTCCTCCCTAATTCTGCTACCCCTCAGAAAGAGCTTACCTTGAACAGTAAAGAATTTAAATCCCTTGATGTGGAAGTAAACTATAGGTCACTTCTAGTTGTTCCAACTATAAAGGGATGGAAACAGCTTGTTGTTGAACTCATTCAGCCAAAAGTTGTGCTTTTGTTTTCTTCATTTGACATCCCATCATATAAGACTAACCAATATGTTTCCTTTCTTTCTGCTTCACAGGGCTATTGTGGCGTTAGTGTACAATGTGTTGAAGGCATTTATGGAAATGAACAGCACCATGTTTGACGAGCTGACAGCCACATACAAGTCAGATCGTCAGCGGTAACTTTTTAAAGCTTTTTTGTCTGCAGTGCATCAAACTATTGAGTCCTTTCCTTGTTCTTTGTTGAAGTTGCCTGATTGTACCTAAATCATAGCCAGCACAATTTTGTTTATTTACATGTTCATTTTTGCATGCTCATTAGCTATGTTGTTATTAGTGTGCCACTGAATAACAAAGCTTTGTGACAGTGTCATTTTGATAAAGCCTGCTTTCCTCCCTTCCTTTATTTCAGTTCTGCCTCAGGGTTAAGAGCCTGGCACATAACTGGTATTTCAGGCCCACGTAAGGAGACCATCAGGTAGTTTGCCATCTGGATTCACTCCCATTCCTAACTTGCTTAGACTAGAATTGGGCTGATGTTGTACTTCACTTCAGCAGCAGGAAGGATGAGGCACCATCATCTAGCTCTGTGGTGCAGAGCTTACCTTCTATTCTAGAATCCAACAAATTCATTACAATGTAAAGACAGTGAAAAGAATGTAAAGGTTCATAATCTGGTATTAGATGAATCTTAATATGTTTGAGACTGTAAGGGGAAAAAAACCAGTGGACACCTGTATAGTAGATGCTTATGGCTTAGTAAAGCCTTTCTTGACTTCATTTACACAATTCTCCAGTTTTGTTATTTCTTGTCCAATATGTCCAACTGTCCACAAGATATACATGGAGAGATTAAGGAGTCTAGAGAACTCTTAGTAGTTTGGGCCTCTGATTTAGCTCTGATCACCAAGAAACAAATGTAAGCTTTCTAGATCATAAAACCATGGATTCCAGAGGTGCATGTGAATATTCATTCCCAGGACTGTACTGAACCTCCTGGACAAAAGCCTGTCATTTCCTTGCTTTTTTGCTTTGCCTGATTTTGAATGTATTACTTGTGTCTTATTGATAAAAAGAGCAATGAGGGGAAAAGTTTGGTAGCAGAGGGCAAAGGACCATTGCAATGATTTTTTTTTTTAAAATCACTAGGGATGTGGCTTATGAAAAATTACTGTATTTTAGAACATGGCAACTATTTAGCAACAATCAGAGTCTGAGATTTTTTTTTTTTTAACCACAATATTGGGATAAATATCATTATTGGGATATATTGTGCCACACTTGTAACTTAAATAACTTTTTCCCATTTTATTGGTGCATTACAATTTTATATACAATAGTGGGATTTGTTGTTACATATTTATGCCTGCAAATAACTTTAAATTCGCTCTATTAGCAGTTGTTGCAAATCATTAAATTTTTAATGACTCTCCATGCCCCAAACCTAAATTAAAATCTTTAAAAAATATTAGCTAAGGGCACATTTTAATACCTTTGTACAACATTAAAGGGTGTGTAGTGCATAGTATTTGTCTTTTAGAGCAACAGAGAGCTCATTATTATTATCCTACTTGAATATGGATCAAATTTTTATAATCCCATCAATAATGTTGAAAAGGCTGAGGGTGTAGGTCAGTGGTAGAACACTTGCCTAGCATGTGCAAGGCAATGTGTTCAATTCCTAGCATGCCAAAAAACAAAGAGTTTTTGAGGAACTTATTTCCAAAATATTCAAATTAATTGGCTCATATTGAATGAATAATAAACTTTCATAATTACTTAATGATCTAAACTAAATAGACAAATCCCTTGAAAAAGGTAAGAATTAACCAAGGAGAGCAAGAACAGATAAAACTGTGAGGTTGATTCTGGTATTCTGGCATAATAAAGTGAAATTGCTTCATAGCGAGTGGACTTTCTTTCTTTTTTTTGGGTGGAGGGCCGGTACCAGGGATTGAACTCAGGGGTACTTGACCACTGAGCCACATCCTCAGCCATATTTTTGTTTGATTTAGAGACAAGGTCTCACTGAGATGCTTAGCACTTCACTGTTTTTGAGGCTGCCTTTGAATTTGTGATTCTCCTGTCTCAGCCTCCCAAAGTGCTGGGATTACAGGTGTGCAGCACTGCGCCCAGCTATAGTGAGTGGATTTTCTTAATGAGAGAAAGTTCATTTTATTTATTTATGTATTTCTTAATTAATATTGTATATTTTTGGTACTGGGGATTGAACTCAGGGACGCTTAACCGCTGAGCAACATCCCTAACCCTGATTAGCTTAGGGCCTAGCTAGGTTGCTGAGACTGGCTTTGAAATTGCAATCTTCCTGCCTCAGCCTCCCCAGCCGTTGGGATTACAGGTGTGTGCCACCACACCTGGCTGAGAAAGATTATTTTAAAGCAAGGCAATACCTTGGTCAGATGAGCTATAGGCAGTTATACCAAATAAATGGAAGCATTGGTCCCTCCATAGATTTGGGAATAGGAAAAGAGAATGGAGAGATTTATTTGGTACTGTCGGAGAAGAACTGAATGAAAGATTTCACTTCTGGATAGCCAAGAAGTTAATGGTTTCAGTTCAGATCGTATTTTTAATTATTAGAAATCTGAAAACGGTGGGTAGAATAAGTATTTAACATCGTTAGATACACATGCCAACATTGGTGCTGTGTAAATTGAAATTGGAAGAGAATTTGACAATATCTCTAGCATGACAACGTGGCTAGATTTTAAAATTTCCACCTACAATGATACAGTGGGAAATAGTGGGGAAGAATAAGGGTGACAGTAAATATGTTCGTATTTACAGCTTTTGAAGCTAAAGTTGTCAGTATGAAGACTTTAACTCAGCATAAATTTCATCTGGAAAAAAAGCCCCACAAGACAAATTGCATTGAATGCCATAAATGTGCTGATCAAAACATGAATAAAGTACTTCAGTAAGAAGAGAATGAGTATTGTAATGATGTCAACACTTAATTTAAACTGCAAATTAGGATGATGTGAGCCTGACATATGTTGAGCTGTTTTTCACTTCAATAACATTCTTAAGCCCTTGCTTACCATCCCCCTTCTCCTCTCCCTCTTCATAAAAAGGTAAAATGCATTAAAACTTAGCAGGATCTATAGATTATATGTGCTCAAATCAGTGTTCTCTGGGAACATTTATTTAGATTAATATTATCCCCAAACTGTACTGAGAAACAGAAAGTGGTAATTTGCCAGAGGGCTTGTTTACAGTGAAGAATCTGGATAATGATTGGAGGATTATCTCATCTTGCTCCTTATTGCCCTATAAATGCAATTTTTAAAAAATATTTATTTTTTAGTTGTAGGTGGACAGAATATCTTTATTTTATTTTTATGTGGTGCTGAGGATTGAACCCAGTGCCTCACACGTGCTAGGCAGGCACGCTACCGCTGCGCCATAACCTCAGCCCTATAAATGCAATTTTTCAGGGTTAAAATTAAGAACTAGGTAATTCATTGAAAATGATTGTGTTCACTGAAATTTATATTATGCAAATTGCATTTGAGATAGATGAAACCAATAGTAAACAAGGCCTAAATTACCAAAATAGCAATTATGAAACAGATTTTATCTATGCTACTGTATAATATTTCTGCAAGATTCAAGTGGAATGAGAACATAAAATTACTTAGGTTTCTCTAGAGGTTTTTTTGGGTGGGGGTGGAGGCTGAAGATAAATCTCTATTGCTATAGAAGTTATTACTATTTCCCAAAATTTTGGTTGTAACATAACAAGTGTGAGGCATTGGAATTATGTAATTTCACTTAACCCATATGGATTTCTTTCAGTAAGAAATTGTGCTGTGGCTGAAGTTAAGTCTTTGCAAAGTGAGATTGTGCAGGGATCAATTCTCCCGTGCCTGAGATCCAGATCTACCATTTTCAGAAATTATTTGAATTCATGGAATTCACATGCTTTTTACTGTGTCACTGCAACATGAGAAAACTAGGGGTAGTTTAATCAATTTTTTTTTGCACCTGGGATTGAACCCAAGGGAGCTTAACCACAGAGCCACATCCCCAGCACTTTTTTGCATGTTATTTAGAGACAAGGTCTCCCTGAGTCGCTTAGGACCTCACTAAATTGCTGAGGCTAGCTTTGAATTTCAGTCCTCTTGCTTCAGCCTTCCAAACAGCTGGGATTACAGACGTGAGCCACTGTGCCTGGCTGAATTATTTTTAATAAATATGAATTTATATAATTTGCACCATAGTCATATGTTCTTTGATTATGTACTTCCTACTTGGTTGATATTAAAAACATCTTTCCTTACTTTTAAATATATGGTAATTTCAAATGTCTTTGGCAAAGTAAAATTTGTTGACCCTGTTTTGTGCTGTCTGGTTTTTGGTAAATTTTCCCACTGAAATCTGAAAGTCACTTTTAAAATTGATATTGAACCAAATTTGAAGTCTCTGTAACTTAAAAAAATAAATACAAAGTAATATCAACAAAGTTCCATTCAGATCATTAATTAAAACTAAAATCACAAGTTTTTAGAAACTGCCAAAGAATTTGAATATACATGGCATTAGGGGAAATTGATATGAATAACAGAGAATGTATTTTCTTGACCTTCTTTAGTTTGTGTTAGTGTCATTTCCAGCATATTTTTGGGGGGGGCGGGTGGTGTACTGGGGATTGAACTCAGGGCATTCGACCACTGAACCACATCCCCAGCCTTATTTTATATTTAGAGACAGGGTCTCACTGAGTTGTTTAATTTGTACCTTGCTTTTGCTGAGGCTGG
This sequence comes from Xerus rutilus, assembly GCA_028644305.1. Classification (NCBI taxonomy): domain Eukaryota; kingdom Metazoa; phylum Chordata; class Mammalia; order Rodentia; family Sciuridae; genus Xerus; species Xerus rutilus. The sequence continues at coordinate 34,389,729 of CM053401.1, forward strand.
CTTTGAACTCAAGGTCCTCCTGCCTCAACCTCCCAAGCCACTGGGATTATAGGCATGTGTCACTACGCTCAGCTCTAGCATTCATTTTGAGAATCTATTTGGGGACAAAGAGAAAGTTAGATTCCAACTAGGCTCCATGTTAAAATCACTAAGTGCCCTTGGTTTTAGAATAATGGATACACATAAATCATCCTGATTTTTGTTTCTCAGTGATTTGAAGTTAATTTTATGTATTAAGCTAAATATAAAGGGAAGTTATTTTGAAATCTTAGACTTTTAAAAAAATTTTTTTTAGTTGTCCAAGGCCCTTTATTTATTTATTTATTTATTTATTTATTTGTTTGTTTGTTTATATGCAATGCTGAGAATCGAACCCAGTGCCTCAAACATGCTAGGCAGTTGCTCTACCTCTGGGCCTAAACCTCAGCCCTAAAACAGTCTTTTCCAGCTCTTTTCGTTAGTACTACTTTTGTGTCTATATACATACATATATATATATATATATATTTTAATATCAAAAAAGAAACCCCTTGAGAAAGAAAAACCAGAAAGTAAAGCCTACATTGTGCTCAATGCCAAACTTTTCAAAGACATTTACAACACACTTCAGGGAAAATATGTGAATGGGCAGTTATTGTTGAACAATCTCTTTAAACTTTCTCAGCTGTTTACACTGTGTTCTGTTTCTTTCCCAGTGAGAAAAAGAAAGAAAAAGAACGTGAAGAATTGTGGAAAAAATTGGAGGATCTGGAGTTAAAGAGAGGTCTTAGACGTGATGGGATAATTCCAACTTAACAAAAATATGACAGCAACATTACTAACCTGTGGAGTCACATTTATGTAGTAGAAGATGGAGCAACAGTTTTCTGTATTGTGCAACTTTACAGTAGATTTCACATTTGTTTCATTATTACAACAGCACTGTATATACCTGTCTCTAAGTAAAGAAAAAAAATAAGGACTTCAATCCAAAGTTTGGACAGTAGATGGACTTCTCAGAACTTTGCAAAACATAATCATTGTTCTAACCCTCTTTAAAAAAAAAAAAAAAAGAAAAGAAAAGAAAAAAAAGCAGTCTTCAAAGATCTGTTGATGAAATTGCTATGTTAAAATTCCATTATCAGGAGTTCTTATTTATCACTAGCAGAGAGTATGATACAATTTTCAAATGTGAACAATCTTAAATTTAGCTTGTCTTTCTGCTAAGCTGTTAAATGTATTTATAGTAAAGGAAGAAAAAAAGACTGTCATTTCCTTATAAGTTTGTATAACATCTTCCTCTGGATAACTTGACTGTAATTTGACATATTTTCCTTTTGCACATCTTCATGAGTTGAATGTCCATGTGGAATGGGGCCCTGAATTTTAAAGGTCCCTGATGAAAGTTTTGTCTACTGGGGTGAACATCTTTCCAGTAACCAGGTAGTCCTGGTACTCCTTTAGTTTTAAAATTAGGAGTAAAAAGAGAAGAGGTGATAAACATAGTAGGGAAGGGAATTTTGGATTCATGCATTAGTTTATGGTGAATCCAAATCAATGTCTTGAATCCTTTGAAAACAGGCACTGGGATATCACAGGCTTCAGTACCTGACCAGTATTAGTTATATACATCATTGAACATATGTACCAGAGACATTTTAGAAATGTCAGAAAGACATCCTTTTGGACCATAAGAAATAAAGACAAACACTAAACAATAAAACCATGAAATTGATCGCCAGGATTGCGAATCTAATTGGGAAAAGAGTTGAGCAAACAGCTTGGACTGTTTGGAGTTGTTGCCTTACTTTTTAATATGTATTTATAAAGTATTCCAGCAAAAGAGGATGTAGCCTCTGGGAAAAAACAAACATGTTACAGTGTTTTTTGTAGATTCTCATCACAGCGCCAGCCCTGTTTTTAGTCGGAAAGGATTCAGGATAAACATTATGCATTCTGAATTGGATGCATATTCCTAACTACTGTATTTGTTACCAAAAGTGGTTCTACAAATGCTACTGAAAAAAGCTGGAAATTCCTAATGTCCTGAGTATTAATAATAAAGTTTAAAAATGCTTTTATATCAAAGGTGCATCGTGACCAAATTGTTTAAGAAAAAAAACAAAAAATAAAATCTAGGGCTGTATTATAGATAGATCTTATTGGCTCTCTGCTTTGTATTAAAAGAAGAGTCTTGCATCTTGGGTAGGTAAATTGCTGATAAAACTTGTGTACATCATGTACTTACCTAATGTTGCATTATTTATGTACGAAAAGATATGTTTTGGGATTTGTTTCTAGGATGCTTTTGCTTTTTATGGACATGGCAGCAGTGAGTTGATAATCTTGAACCATCACTTCCAGCAGTGTTCATGGTATAGAGCTGATTCTTTGTTCATATGTTGAGTTGTGATAGTAGCAGACATGAACATATGAACTGTTGTTGCTCTCAGTAGAAATACAATATAAATATGGGATTGTATATTTTCTACCTTCCATTGAAATATAAAGTAGAATATGCAGTTTTATTGTTTTCAAGAAAAAGGGGAGAAAAAAAAAGCCACTGACCTTTCTCCCCTTTGAAGTGTTTCCAGATTATTAGATCATTGTGTGTACGTAAAAGTCAGCTAATTATGGATATTGTCATCTAGGTAACTGTAAAGAAGCAAACAAAACAAATGAATCAAAAAAAAAAAATTGACATTGTTATTCCTAAAAGAAACCACAGTAAAAAAGTCATACGCATCACTAACACAACATTATTTAATGGAATGGATACTTTAAAAAAATTTTTTAAACAAAAAAGAACATTGATGGGGATTCAGCATAATGTTGGCAGAGGCTGCCCAAAATGAAACAGCTTACTTCAACAGTGCTGGAACAAAGGTGCAAGTTCAAATACTAATGATAAAAATAAATTTATAACAAATCATCTCCTTTAGCCCTTCCCAGTTTTGACTCTGCATTACAGTTATTTAATTCATCTTTTAGATGGAAGGCATTAAAATCACAGGTTTATGAAGAATCCCATTCCCATACCCATTGGAATGAAATGAAAAAGCCTAGGTTTTTGTGTTTTTGTGTTTTTTTTTTTTTTTGCACCTTATCCTGCCCTCAGAGTTAAGGTGAGCATGACACAGATATCCTTGGTGTCAATTTTGTATGTTGATCATTACAAAATGAGAATAATAAAGCCAAATTTTAGACATATTTAAAGAAGCAATTAGTGCTACCTGTTGAAAATTAGTAGGGCAACTTCTGAGAAGAAACACTGTCTTTTTCTTTTTCTTTTTTAACTGAAAGTGACAATGTGACATTTGTCATGTTGTGTGCGGTGACACGGAGTAACTTAGGTAATCTGACTGTTGCACTATGTGACATATTTAAGGACGTACTTGCTGCATTTGCAGCAGCCCTCTCTCTGTCCCTTCCCGCAATTTTGCTGTTGCTGCAACTTGAGTTAATTGTGACAAATGCATCTTTGTGTTATATTTTGTTTGCTTCATAGTTTTCAGAACTATATATAAATATATTTTTTAAATAGCAAATATTGTAGTTAGTGAGTGATGATCACTCCGACCTTATCCCTACCATATTGGTTTCAGGGGTAGGATTAAGAGTGTCCTTGGAAGAAAAAATATACACACAACCCTGTGGTTTAGAATGATGCTGAGGCCTTAGGCTGCGGGCCCAGAACAACTATGTGAGTGAAGTGACCCATCTTTGAATCAAGCATGCATTCCTTTTTCTTATTGTACAAGTGTCCCCAGTTGTTCGCCTTCAGTGTTTAGTTTTTGTCCTTTACAAGTTTGTTATATTTTGCTCTCCCTAACATCTGTTTTTTTATAAAAGAAAAAAATTTAAAAAATAAATAATACCCTTGATGCCGCTGGATACTCACAAGCAGGGTTATTATGCTCCTTCATCTTGGGCTTCTTTGCCTAAATGGAAGGATTTCATTGATTTTGTACCTCCTTCTATGTGTGGGGCATTCCAGGGTGCAGAGCCAGGAATTGCTTGCAATTGCACCTGCTATACCTAAGTGTATAGCCCTAGGCTCAATCACACTATGGAAAGAAAAAAAAAGTATATTTAGAGCTTTAAAAGCTTTTTTATTTTTTTGTGGGGATGGGGTGGGGTGGGAAAGGGATGTATGGATGTTTAGGATGTTATTGGCATTTTTAAGTGTTCCAGGGTTTTGTTTTGTTGTTGTTCCTGTTTTCCCCCCATTAATTGGATGCACTGACCTTGCCCAGGAAATGAAGAGATTCTCTCTTTTGATGCTATTACCAATGTTATCACAAAGTGACAGTCACCTGTAGCAAAAAGGTGGCACCAGACATGATCAGTGATGTTTTATTTGCACATGAATATTTTTATTTTTGTATTCTGGCTCAGCTGCTTCTCTGAGTGGAGTTAAGGAATGAGCCACAAAGGATTTTTGTAAAAGGTATATTGGCAATGCATTTTATATTCCTCTATATTTAATTTTGAAAAAAGAAGGATTGTGCATCTTGAGAGAAAGTTGAGTAAACTTTGATCTAGCGGAATGTTAATTTGTGCTGCTTCTTGTGCACGACAGCAGCAGTAGTATCTCTCTTGGAAATGAACATCCCATATTATGGTATCTATGAATATAGGTTTCCTTTTTTTCTCTCCCTCTTTTCCTCCCTCCTTTCTTTCTCCCTCCTCTTTCCCCTCCTCCCTCCTATTGCTTCTTATATTTCTTTTCTTTCTCTCAGCCTCTCTCCCCCTCCCGTTTTCTTTACTTTTTTTTTTTTTTTTTGAAATCACTTACTGTAAATAAGTTGTAATCCAAACCTCATGTATCAGTGGGGGACTTTCAAATATAAATATTACCAATACATTTTCTGGTTGTGGTCTGATTTTTGAATGAAGTATAATAAGAATGATATGTCCATTGCTTTTAGTTCAAGGATTTTGCTTCAGCTTCATAAATCTTTTGGTATTTTAGTACTTCATTGTTTTAGCAGGAGAGGGCAGCAAAAGTTCATTTTCTCTGATAGTAATGCTGTGGTTCTTGATTGGTTTTAAACTTAGTTGTGAGTGTGTGTATTTTTTTTAAACAGCATCTGTTTGTAGGTAGAGGTAAAAATGAAACATTTTTGATATGAAAAGTTACATACAAAAATTATAGACTGGTTCAACCAGACATCGAAGACTTCTGATCCACATCAAAGTGAAAACAAGGCTATAAAACAATTTTCCAGCTCTGGCTGAAACATGCTACTTCTTTTCAAACATGAGGAAATGCAAGCTGAGTCTTAAAACACTTGGAATTTAAAATGTTCTTTGGAAATGATTTACTTTCTTCATAGTGGTAATAGAAACGAAGGTGCTCCCAAAAAGCAATGTAACCTTCCCCTTTCACAGCTGTGTGAGAGGTTCTGTACTGTGGGTGCATCACAATAAAGCAGCAGTGATGAGTTTCCAGGTGCCTGGCTGTTTCTGTTTGTTTCTGACCTCATGGCCTCTGGAGTCATGCAAATGATAGATTTGGTGAACTTTAAGTCAATGGGTTGGTGCATTCAGACTTTGATTTTGAGAAAATCTGTTCATGACAAGGGATATGTAACATTGAGGAATGGTCCAGTCTCTTGCTGTGTATTAAACACTCCAAAAGAGTGGCTTCAAACAATGACAGTTATTTATTCTGTTCACTAATCTATAATTTGGGAATGACCAGGCAAGAATGTCTTGTCTCTGATCCTCAAGTATCACCTGGGTGTCTCAAGTGAGGCAGAAGAATTTACTTTCAATACCAACATGGCTCACTCATATGGCTGGTAAGTTGATGCCTACTTGGCCAGGAGTTTAACCCATGGTATCAGATCCTCCTTACAGTACTTCCTTATTAGGCTTCCACAGAATGGCAGTTGGTTGTTAAGAGATAGGAAGTAGAAGCTGCCAGTGCTTTGAGGTCTGTCCCAGATGGTCAAAGCATCACCTCCATCATATTCGAGCAGTCACAGCCTGCTCAGAGTCAAGTGGTGGGGACAGATTCACTGTGAATCTGTGAGAAGGGTGTGAAATATATTGCAGGCATCTTTATCATAGAATATATGTAAAGCATTTGATTTAGGTGTGATATATTCTCTTAATTAAATTGCATCAAGTTTGGAACCATGTGGAGTTAAACAGTTGATGTTTCATATTCAGTTAATCCTGGAAGAGGAGGGAAAAGCTCTTAAAAGTTTCAAGCAATTTTGTATTTCAAAGCATAACCATTTGTAGCATGTGAAGATCAACTTCTTAGCAAATTAAATGAAGAAACTTGTACCAAAAATGTTTTAGAATTTAGAGTTTTAAGAGACAACTTCAACAGAATGTCTAATCCATTGTGTAATGTCTCCTCCCTGTAAATAAATAAATACCAAAATACAGGCAAAGTGAATTCACAGTCCAATTCCTAATTCCCAGATTTTTATATAAGTGATGTGTCCTAGAGATTTCTATTAGATTAGTTCACTTTAGGCATTTTTTTTTAAAGCAAACTAAAGTATGGGTTAGCCAAGGGAAATTGAAATTGGATTTTTTTCCTGATTATGAGACAAAAAGCTCCCATGAAAGTGTGGGTCTAAATCTGGCTTCTCTGTGCTCCAGTGGTTGATTTGTTGATCCTTAATCCGGAATCAAACTGTCAAACAATTACCATAGCTTTATAAATAGAGTCTTAAGTTGTCTATGTCCCTTCTGTTTTGTCTTTCAAGATTGCTCTCAGTGTTTTAGGTTCTTTGCATTTCTACACATTTAGAAACGGTACCAGTTTCTACAAAAGAAAATACATGGCATTAGAATTGAGATTACATCAAATCTATAATTTCAGGAAGAACTGACATTTTGGCAATACTGAGTCTTGAGATCTGTGGTTTGAATGTGTCCCCCCAAAAGAATGTATTGGAAACAATCCTGAAAAAATTTGGAAGGAAGGGCCCAATGAGAGATGATTAGACATGAGGGCTTCACACTCACAAATGAATTAATACCGTTATCACAGGAGTGAATTCATTATAAAAGGGCAAGTTCAGTCCTCTTTTTCTCTCTTGTCTCCTCTCTCACCCTCTTGTTTTCTGCCATGGGATGACGCAGCACGAAGACCCTTACCAGATGCAAGCACCCTTGAAATTGAACTCCCCAGCCTCCAGAACTGTGAGAAATAAATTTCTTTTCTTTATAAATTATCTAAGGCATACTGTGACAACATAGGACACAATGAGCATGGTATATCTTCATTTATTTAGTCTAATTTTTCTCAGCAGTATTCTCAGGAATATTGCTACCTTCAGTGTAGAGGTCTTTACATTTTTTGTTAAATGTATTACTAAGTATGTTCTGAAGGTATCAATGGAATTGGTTTTTAATTTTTATTTTTCAATTGCTGCTGTTATGTAACAGTACAGATGATTTTGCATATTAACTGACATTCCCAAACTTTGCTAAATTACTTAATACTTTATTACTTCAATAATACTTATTACTTTAATAACACTTAAGAATGTCATATAATGAAGTGATCATTCTGTCTAGTGCCAAAATGCTTTCATCAGCCCCAAAAGGAAACCCGATACCCATAAGCAGTCGTTTCCTGTTTCTCTCTCAACCCCTGGTAACCATTAATCTGCTTTCTGTCTTTATGGATTTACCTATTCTGGAGAATTCATATAAATGGAATCATACAGTATGTGACCTTTTGTGTCTGGCTTGTTTCACTTGGTGTAATGTTTTTGAAGTTCATTCATGTTGTAGCATGAGTTGATACTTCATTATTTCATATGATTGAATCATATTCCATTGTGTGGATAATCCCACATATGCTTATTCATCCCACCAGCTAATGGACATTTAGATCATTTCTACCTTACCGCTACTGTGAACAGTGTTGCTATGAACGTTTATTGTTTTTGAGCACTACTTTTTAATTCTGGGTGTTTTTGTAGGCCTGAAATTGCTATTTAACCTTTTGAGGAATTGCCATGCTTTTTCTGCAGCAGTTGCACTGTTTTACATTTTGTCCTTTAGAAGTGTCCTGATTTCTCCACATCTGTGCACTGTTATTTTTTATATTTATTGTTATTATCATCTTAGTGAGTATGCTGTTCATTTTTTTTTAAAAAAAAGACCCTTTTTCCAATATTTTTCCAGTTGAATAACTTTAATTGACCTATCTTAAAAGTTCTTTCTACTGGCATTTTTGTTGATTCTTAATTACATGTGGTAATTGTTTTTAATTTATATATAATTTTTTATTTTAGAATTTCTGCTTGGGTCATCTTCAGTTTCTCTGTTGGTTGTATATCTCTTTATTTGCTGTATGTTTTTCTAAACATCACTAAGCACAATTGTAATAACTCATAAAATTCTTATTTTCAAATTCTGACATTTTGATCATCTCAGGGATGTCTGTTTTAATAGTCTTTTTCTTGGGAATTTGTCACATATTCCTGGTTCTTCATGTATTGAGCAATTTTAGATTTTATCCTGGTTATCTTGAATATTACAATGTGGAAGCTCTGGATTTAATATATTTCTTTTGAAGAATGTTGATTATTTTGCTTTAGCAAACAGTTACCTTAGAAGGATTCAAAGTGCAAACTCCTCGGGCGGCAGCTCCAATCTCAGTTCATTTCTTTTTTTTTTGGTACTGGAGCTTGAACTCAAGGGCACTCAACCACTGAGCCACATCCCCAGCCCTATTTTGTGTTTCATGTAGAGACAGGGTCTCACTGAGTTGCTTAGTGCCTCGCCCTTGCTGAGGCTGGCTTTGAACTCGCGATTCTCCTGTCTCAGCCTCCCTAAGTGCTGGGATTACAGGCTTGCGCCACTGTGCCCAGCTTCAGTTCACTTCTTTATCCTTCTTCAGAACTTGTTCCATGCACGCAGAGATCAGGAGTTAGCCTTAAAGTGGGCTGATTTATACACAAAAAATTTGGGTTTTTCCTCAGTCATTCTCGGAGGTATCTCTCTCCCCGACTTTCTAGTGGCTGTGGTTGTCCTGAACTCTGTTCTTTTCGTTCTTCAGGCCAGAAAGACAGATTTTCTATTGGTATTCTGCTTCACGTAATATTGACCCTCAGCGTAAAGCCCATAGAAAACAGTACTACCCTTTCTTCTAAGAGTTGACTTCCTTCTGGAATAGATTTTCCTCCAGAATGTGCCTCTGAATGCTTCCCTGGTGAGTTCATAGGTACCATTCACCTTATATTAACATAGGTACCTGTAGCTTCCCCTTATGTTAACATCTACAACCATAGGACATTATTCCTTGATACAGCTATCTTAGATACAGTGCTATTAGCTAACATACAGAACTTATTCCTATTTTATGAGTCTTTCCATTAATGTGCCTTTTCTCTTTCAGATTCCAACTGAAACTATATTTAGTTGTTATGTCTTTTCTTAGTCTCTTCCACTCTGTGACCATTCCTCTGTTCCTCTCGTCTTTCCCACCTGACACTTTTGAGCTTTTCTTTAGTTCAACTTTCAGTTGTTTCTTGGGAACTTTCTCAAATTGGGCTTTTCTTATGTTTCTCATGATTAGATTGAAGTTATACATTATTTGGAAGGATGTTTCAAATGTGATGTGCTTCCCAGTGCATTATACCAGAGAGTAAATACGTGATGTTCCTGTAAATTACTGGAGATGTTAACCTTCATCATTTGCTCAAGTTTGAACTATATGACTTTTTTTCACTGTAAAATTAGTATGTTTCCTTTTATGATTACTAAATAATTAGGGGGAAATATTTAATGACTATGCAAATATTTGTGCTTAAGCTATTGTCCACTAATCTTTAGTGCGGTGTTCTCAATGGTGATTTTCTATTTCTCTCATTCCTAATAAATTTATTAAGTGCAGTTTTTCTGTAAAGAATACTAGTTGCTTCTTCCTTATTATTCACATTTATTTATATATTTAATTATATCCATGTGGATTTATGAATGTTTTGTCTTTTGGGTTATAATCTAGTACTTTCATCATTTTTTTGTTCCAGGTTTCAACTTTGGTTGACTCCTGTGATTTTTTTTTTAATATTTTTTTAGTTGTAGATGGACACAATAGCTTTATTTATGTATTTCTTTTTTATGTGGTGCTGAGGATCGAACCCAGTGCCTCACACTTGTGGGGCAAGTGCTCTATCACTGAGCTACAGTCCCAGCCCTCCTGTGATGTTTTGATGTGCCCCCTCCACCTCCTTTTGGAAGCACTTTCTTACTTTTAGCATCACAAAATGCTTCAGGCTTGTCCTATGTTTTCCCTGCCCAAACCTCAGGATTAACCAGTTGTTTAATGAGTCTTGGTTTCTTTTGTTGGAGAATGGTGTTTGGAAACCGAGATCTAGATCAGAAACATGTTCATTGCTACTCCTTCCAGCTCCTCCCAGTAGATATTTCTAGGACATATCTGTATGGATACTAATTTATGCATACATTGATCTGTATTTCTGTATTTGTGTATAGTTTTTTAAAAACGTGAATAAAACCAACACTGCAGAGTTAATTCTATCTTCCTCTTTCCTTGTTTATTTGTTTGTTTATTTTTGGTACCAGGGATTGATCTCAGTGGCACTTGACCACTGAGCCAGCCCTATTTTGTATTTTATTTAGAGACAGAGTCTCACTGAATTGCTTGACACCTCGCTTTTGCTGAGGCTGGCTTTGAACTCGTGATCCTCCTGCTTCAGCTTCCCGAGCCGCTGGCATTATAGGTATGCACCACTGCGCCCGGCCTTTTTCCTTATTTATAATTCTTCTCCAACAGTTAGAAGAATCTAGTAATATTATGAGTAATTTATTTGTTCAGTTTTATTATACAAATGAAGTATTTTCAGAGTTTGTAACTAGTACCTATATAAGAAACAATTTTTACCATTTAAAGTATGGTATTTGTGTATAGTTCTTTTTGTCCTCAAGTTCAAAGTATTTATTTATTTTTATTAGAGTATTATAATTATGCATAGTATTTGGGTTCATTTTGACAAAATTTATATATACAAAGAATTTGATTTAAATTCCCATTGCCCCCCTTCCATTCCTCTCTATCCTGTACTCTACTTATTTCCTTTTACTTTATTTATTTTAACAAGTTCATTATTTAATAAATCTGAATTCATTTTTACCATATGGTATTGTACATGATCATCTGTTGAAACAGAACTACTTTTAACAGATCTTAGTTAAAAGAGCCATAGATACTGTGAATTCTGTTAAAACTGGTGGATATTAAGTTAGTTCCTTTGTTTTGACTTCAGCTTCAACTTCACTGCAGAATAAAGAATGTAGGCTGAAGAAAGCATAATTGGTCACTCATATAGAACAGTATTGTTTCTATAATTTGAAACTTTCTGAATGGACAGGTTCAGGCCTGACCCAACTGTAAAAAATTACTTAATGAATAGACTATATGGAAATTGTACAAAATGTTATTAACTTTAATCATTAATAGCTTAAACAGCACTATATTACTAATTGCTATTCAAAATCAAAAACCTGTTTTTGAATCCCTGAGGAGATAGCAGGTGTGCACAACCATGCCACCCTGTTCTTATGGTGGGTCAATATATTTTCCAAAAAAAATGGCTTTAGGAAAGAGTCACAAACATTTAAAAGAATGGCTTTAATTGTCATTTTAAGTATATATATATTTTAAATATATATATAATATAATTTTAATATATAATATAATTTAATATAATTTAATATATAATTTTAAATATATATAATATATAAAGGTGATATAATAAGGTAATATATATAATAGGTAATATATATTATAGGTAATAGGTATATAGTATATATAATAGGTAATATAATATATTATAAATAGGTAATATATATATATAAACATAATATATATTATATATATAATATATATAATGTATATAAAGGTGAAATTCCCTTTGGTACATTTATATGTGTATATAACATGATTTTGTTAAATTCATTCCATATTTCTTGCCCTTTCCCTTCCTGCCTCCCTTCTTCTCATTCTCCTACTTCTATTCCACTGATGTTTCCTATATCTTTATGATATCTAATCTCCCCACCATCTTTTTTTCCTTGTTTTACTTTAGTTTTCATATGTGAGAGAAAACATTCAACCCTTGTTGTTCTGAGTCTGGCTTATTTCACTTAAAATGATTTTTCTCCATTTTCATCCATTTACCAGTAAATGCCATTATTTCATTCTTCTTTATGGCTGAGTAGAATTCCATCTTGTATATATGCCACATTTTCTTGATTCATTCATCTTTTGACAGGCATCTGGATTGATTCCATAATTTGGCTATTGTGAATTTTTGTGTTGCTATAAACATTGATGTGGCTGTATTGGTATAGTATGCTAATTTTAGTTCTTTTGGATAAATACTAAAGAGTAGGATAGCTGGGTCATATGGTGGTTCCATTCCTAGTTTTTTGAGTAATCCTCACACTGCTTTCCAAAGTGGTTGTAATTTGCAGTCTCATCAACAATGTATGAGTGTATGTTTCCCTCACATCTTTGTCAGCATTTATTATTTGTATTCTTTTTTTAAAATTTTTTTTTAGTTATAGATGGATGCAATATCTTTGTTTTATTTATTTTTATGTGGTGCTGAGGATCAAATCCAGTGACTCACGCATATGAGGCAAGTGTTCTACCACTGAGCCCCAGCCCCAGCCCCAGCCCCTATTATTTGTATTCTTGATAATTGTCATTTTTATTGGAGTGAGATGAAATCTTAGTGTAGTTTTGATTTGCATTTTGCTCACTGCTAGAGATGTTGAACATCTTTTCATATATTTGTTGGCCATTTTTTTTAATGAGTCTCTAATTTTATTTGGTTTGTGATTTTATTTAACAAGCAAACATAAAAAGATAGCTAATAACAAGCAAACATAAAAAGTGTATTCATCTGTGACTTTTTTCCAGCTGTCTTATCTCTTAGACCATGTACTGATTTATTAGTCAGTGAAAAATCTAAGAACTACTTCTCAGTGTTCATTGTGTAACAGCCTACTTGAAATATCTTGTTGGAATAGGGAACCTTTGTCCCCAAAGCTTTGTGTGTCATGTATCTTAACCATGCTTAGCTCTCATGTTAATATGTGATTGTGTTAGGGAATATTTTACTATTTTGAGTTCTGTTCGTTTTACATCATATGTTGACATATATCATCTCAACTAATACTAATTTTAAAACCCACTGATAGCTAAGGAAATAATTCTCACTTTTATTTTTTTTTCATATTTATTTATTTGTTCTATTTAGGCTTCCATGATAAAAGAGTGCAATTTGATTCATTGTACACAGATGGAGGATAACATTTCATTTCTCTGGTTGTAAATGATATCGAATCACAACATACATGCAGTTATACATAAAGCTAGGGCTCATGACCATCATATTCCACCACCTTTACTGTCCCCATGCCTCCTCTCCCCTTAAACCCCTGTGAACAGAGTTCCACCATTGTTCCCATGTCCTTCCCCACATTATGGATCAGCATCCACTTAATCAGAGAGTACATTCGGCATTTGGTTTTCTCAGATTGGCTTACTTCACTTAGCATGATATTCTCCAACTCCATCCATTTACCTGCAAATGCCATAATTTTATTCTCTTTTATTGCTGCATAATATTCCATTGTGTATATATACCACAGTTTCTTTATCCATTCATCTGTTGAAGGGCATCTAGGTTGGTTCCACAATTTAGCTATTGTGAATTGAGCTGCTATAAACATTGAAGTGGCTGCATCACTGTAGTATGCTGTTTTCAAGTCTTCTGGGTGTAGACCAAGGAGTGGGATAGCTGGGTCAAAAGGTGGTTCCATTCCAAGTTTTCTAAAGAATTTCCATACTGCTTTCCAGATTGATTGTATCAATTTGCAGTTCCACCAGCAATGTATGAGCATGCCTTTTTCCCCACAACCTCGCCAACACTAATTGTTGTTTGTATTCTTGATAATTGCCGTTCTGACTGGTGTGAGATGAAATCTTAGGGTAGTTTTGGTTTGCATTTCTCTGATTTCTAGAGATGTTGAACATTTTTTCATGTGTTTGTTGATGGATTGTATATCTTCTGTGAAGTTTCTGTTCAGCTCCCTGGCCCATTTATTGCTTGGGTTGTTTGTTTTTTTGGTGATAAGTTTTTGGAGTTCTTTATATATCCTGGAGTTTAGTGCTCTATCCGATGTGCGTATGGCAAAGATTTGTTCCCAGAGTATCAGCTCTCTGTTCACTTCATTGATGGTTTCTTTTGCTGAGAAGAAGCTTTTTAGTTTGACTCCATCCCATTTGTTGATTCTTGATTTTACTTCCTGTGCTATAGGAGTCTTGTTAAGGAAGTATGGTCCTAATCCAACATGATGAAGATTTGGGCCTATTTTTTCTTCTATTAGGCGTTGGATCTCTGGTCTGATTCCCAGGTCCTTGATCCACTTTGAGTTGAATTTTGTGCATGGTGAGAGAGAGGGGTTTAGTTTCATTTTGCTGCATATGGATTTCCAGTTTTCCCAGCACCATTTGTTGAAGAGGCTATCATTTCTCCAGTGTACGTGTTTGTCTCCTTTGTCTAGTATAAGATAACTGTATTTAAGTGGGTTCGTCTCTGTGTCTTCTGTTCTATACCATTGGTCTACATGTCTATTTTGGTGCCAGTACCATGCCATTTTTGTTACTATAGCTTTGTAGTATAATTTAAGATCTGGTATTGTGATGCCTCCTGCTGAAGCAGGATTGTTTTGGCTATTCTGAGTCTCTTATTTTTCCAAATGAATTTCATCATGATTGCCTTTTCTATTTCTATGAGGAATGACGTTGGAATTTTAGTTGGAATCACATTGAATCTATATAGTGCTTTGGGTAGTTTGGCCATTTTGACAGTATTGATTCTGTCTATCCAGGAGCATGGGAGATTTTTCCATCTTCTAAGATCTTCAATTTCTTTCTTCAGTGTCTTGTAGTTTGCATTGTAGAGGTGTCTTTCACCTCTTTTGTGAAATTGATTCCCAAGGTTTTTTTTTTTTTTTTTGAGGCTATTGTGAATGGAATAGTTTTCCTAATTTCTCTTTCAGAGAGTTTATCACTGATGTATAGAAATGCAATTGACTTATGAGTGTTAATTTTATATCCTGCTACTTTGCTGAAATCATTTATTAATTCTAGAAGTTTTCTGGTAGAATGTTTTGGATCCTCTAAGTATAGAATCATGTCATCTGCAAATAATGATAGTTTGAGTTGTTTTTTTTTTGTTTCTTTTTTTTTTTTTTTGAGAAATTTCTATTTAGTTCTTTTTCCCCTTTATTGATTGAGTGGTTTGTTTTTGGCATTAAGTTTTTTTGAGTTCTTTATATATTCTGGATATTTAATCCCCTAACAGACGAATAGCTGGCAAAGATTTTTTTCCCATTCCATAGGCTATCTCTTCACTCTCTTATTTTCTTTGCTGTGTAGAAGCTTTTTAATTTGATGGTATCTCACTTATTGATTCTTGGTTTTATTTCTTGAATTTTAGAGGTCTTGTTGAAGAAGTTGGTGCCTGTACCTATATGATGGAGTGTTGGCCTAGTGTTTTCTTCTAGCAGTTCCAATGGTCTTATTCCTAAGTCTTTGATCCATTTTGATTTGACTTTTGTGCAGAGTGAAATATTGTCCAGTTTTCCCAGCACCATTTATTAAAAAGGCTGTCTTTTCTCCAATGTATATTTTTGGCCTTTACCAAGTACAGACGCTATAGATATGTGGACTTGTCTCTGTATCTTCTATCTGTTCTATTGGTCTTCACATCTATTTTGATGCCAATACCATGCTGCTTTTACTACTATAGCTCTAGGGTATTTTGAGATCAGGTATTGTGATGCCTCCTGCATTACTTTTTTTGGTACCAGGGATTGAAGGAGTGCTTAACCACTGAGCCACATCTCCAGCCCTTTTTATTTTTTATTTTGAGACAGGATTTCACTACATTGCTGCAGCTGGTGAACTTGTGATCCTCCTGTCTCAACCTCCTAAGCCCTTGGGATTATAGGCATGTGCCACCATACCCATTTACTTTTTTTATTCATAATTACTTTGGCTATTCTGGACCTCTTATTCTTCCAAATGAATGTAAAGATTTTTTTAATAGTTCTGTGAAGAATGTCATTGTTATTTTTATGGGGATTGCATTGAATCTGTATATTGCTTTTGTAGTATGGCCATTTTGAGAATGTTTTGCCTATTCAGTAACATGGGAGGGAGGTCTTTCCATCTTCTGAGGTCTTCTTCAATTTCTTTCTTCAAAGTTTTGTAGTTTTCATTGCAGAGATCTTTCGTCTCTTTGGTTAGATTAACTCCTAGATATTTTATTTATTTATTTTTTTGAAGACATTGTAAACGGGATTTTTTTTTCTCTTTTCTTTTTCTTGACTGAATGACTATTGGAATATAAAAAAGCTGTTGATTTATGAATGTTGATCTTGTATCCTGCCACTTCGCTAAATTTATTTATCAGTTCTAGGAGTCTTCTGGTAGAATTTTTTTGGTTTTCAGCAAACAGTGACAGTTTGACTTCTTTTCCTGTTTGTATCCCTTTAATTTCCTTCTCTTGCCTGATTGCTCTGGCGAGAGTTTCAAGAACTATATTGAATAGCTTGGACATCCTTGTCTTGTTCCTGATTTTAGAGTAAAAGCTTTCAGTGTTTCTTCATTCAGTATAATGTTGGCTTTGAGTTTGTTATATATAGCCTTTATAAGGTTGAGGTAAGTTCCTTCTAAACCTAGTTGTCCAGCATTTGTAACATGAATAGTTGCTGTATTTTATCAGATACCTTTTTCTACATCTATTGAGATGATCATATGGTCTTGTTCTTAATTTTCTTTAAATAGTGAATTACACTTATTTATTTGCATATGTTGAATGAACCTTACATCCCTGAGATGAAGCCCACTTGATCTTGGTGTATTATTTTCTTAATATGTTCTTGAATGTAGTTTGCTAATATTTTATTAAGGATTTTTGCATTGATGTTCATCAGGTCTATAGTTGTCTTTCCTAGATGTGTCTTGTCTGGTTTTGGTATCAGGGTTATACTGGCTTTATACAACCTATTTGGGAGTGTTCCCTTCTTTTCAATTTCATGGAATAATTTGAGAAAGATTGCTGTTAGTTCTTCTTTAAAGGTCTGAGAGAACTCAGTGAGAATTCATCTGGTCCTGGGCTTTTCATTGTTGGTAGGCTTTTAATTGCTGTTTCAATTTCATTAGTTGATATTGGTCTATTTAGGTATTCTGCATCTTCCTGATTCAGTTTTGGGCAGGTTATACGTATTTAGAAATTTGTCAATGTCCTCTAGATTTTGTAGTTTATTGAAGCATAAATTTTCAAAATAGTTTCTAATGATCCTCTGAATTTCAGAAGAGTTTGTGGTGATACTTTTTTTTTTTCATCTCTAATTTTGTTGATTTTGATCTTCTTTCTTTCAGTTAGTTTGGCTAAGAGTTTATCATCTTATTTATCTTTTCAAAGAACCAACTCTGTTGCACTGATCCTGTGTATTGTTTTTTTAGTCTTGATTTCATTAATTTTGACTCTGTTCTTTATTGCCTGTCTTCTGATTTTGGAGTGAGTGAGTTCTTCTTTTTCTAAAGCCTTGAAGTGGAGCATAAGCTTATTTATTTGGGATATCTCTAATTTTTGACATAGGCACTCAATGTAATACATTTTCCTTCTAGGACTGTTTTCACAAGGTCCTAAAGATTTTGATGTTTTATCAGTGTTCTCATTCATTTCTAAGAATATCTTGACTTCTTCTCTCATTTGTTCTTTTTTTTTTTTAATTTTTTTTTTATTAATGTGCTATTATTATTTTTTTATATCTTTATTCATTTTATGTGGTGCTGAGGATCGAACCCAGTGCCTCACGTATGCTAGGCAAGCGCTCAACTGCTGAGCCATAACCCCAGCCCCTCTCATTTGTTCTTTGATTCATTATTTAAGAGAGTATTGTTCAATCTCCAGATGTTTATGTGATTTCTATTATTTTTCTTGCTGTTGATTTCTAGTTTTATTCCATTATGGTCTGTTAGGATAGGGGATCATATTGATTACCTTTTTATTTGCTGAGACTTACATTATGACCTAGAATATGGTCTGTTTTAGAAAAGGTTCCATGAGCTGCTAAGAAGAAGGTAAATTCTGCTGTTTGGGGATGAAATACTGCATAGATATTTATTAGGTCCATTTTATTTATTTAGGTTGGATATATCTTTATTGATTTTATGCTTTGACGACCTGTCTTTGTAATAACAATGTGTTGAAGTCACCCCAGTATTATTGTATTGGAGTCTGCCTAGGATTTAGTGTCAAGGAGTATTTTTCAAATGTAATTGGGTGTGTTGACATTTGGGGCATATTTACTATTGTTACATCTTCTTGTTGGATTGTTCCCTACACTAGGATGTAATGGCCTTTTTTGTCTCTTTTGATTAATTTTTGCTTGAAAGCAACTTTGACATATATGAGAATAGCTACTCCAGCTTGTTTATGGACTCTGTTTGCATGGAATATTTTTCCATCCTTTTACGTTCAGCCTGTGAGGGTCTTTGCCTATAAGATGAGTCTCTTGCAGACAGCATATAGTTGGATCTTGGTTTTTGATTCATTTTGCTAATCTATGTCTTGGTTTTTTAATTTATTTTTAAATTTGTCAAGTTTTTTTAGAAATATGCATACTAATCTATACATAAGTGTATGTAATTCTCATTGATCTTAAATTAATTTATATCTTTTAATTGGGGAGTGAAGACTATATTCAGTGTTATTATGGGTATGTGTTTGTTTTCCTGACATTTTGATTTTTTGTTACATTTAATTCTGTCTTGATTCTTATTTAGATGATTAGCCTTGTATTTATCTTCCTCTATTTGGGAGTTTTGAGGTTTGTTTCTGGGTTCTTGTATGCAGTTTATCTTTGAGAGTTCTTTGTAGTGCTGGCTTAGTTGTCATGTATTCTTTTAGTTTATCCTTGTCATGGAAAGTTTCAATTTCCTCCTTGAATATGAAAAAGCTTTGCTGGGAAAAGCAATCTTGGTTGGCAGTAGTTTTCTTTTAGAACATGGAATATCACCTTCCAGGCCCTCCTTTTAGTATCTGAGTTGAGAAGTCAGAAGTGAGCCTTATTGTTTTGGTTCTCAAAACAATAAGTAGTTTTCAATATTCTTTCCTTATTTTCTGTTAGGAATTTTGATTATGATGTGTCTTGGAGAACTTCTCTTTTGCTCGGGTCTATTTGGGTTCCTTTATGTGTTCTGTATGTGAATGTCAATCTCCTTTCTGATATGGGGAAAGTTTTCTGTGCTTATTGACAATGTTCTTAATCTCTTTAGCTTTTATCTCCATGTTCTCTTCTATCCCTATCATTCTTGGGTTTGGTCTCTTGGTATTATCTCAGAGTTCCTGTATATTCTGATCATGCTCTGTTATTTTCCTTTTTTTTTTTATATTCTGTATACTCAAATTCATATATCCTGTCTTCAAGGCCTGAGGTTCTGTCTTCAAGAGCTGAAGTTCCATTTTCTACACAGTCTAATCTATTGGTGATGCTTTCAAGTAAATTTTAAATTTGGCTCATTATGTTTTTCATTTCCAGGGTTCATTCATTAATCTATGCTTCCCTCCCTCCATCCCTTCCTTTCTTCCTGGGATTGAACCCCAGAGGTGCTTTACCACTGAGCCACATCTCCAGCCCTTTCTATTTATTTATTTCAGTTTTTTGTTTTCACATTTAAAATCTAAATTTTAGGGGCTGGGGTTATGGCTCAGCGGTTGAGCGCTTGCCTCACACATGTGAGGCACTGGGCTCGATCCTCAGCACCACATAAAATAAATAAAGATATTGTGTTCATCTACAACTAAACAAAATATTTTAAAAAAATAAAAATAAAAAAAATAAAATCTAAATTTTAAAAAATTTATTTATTCTAATTGGGTATACGTGACGGCAGAATGCATTTTGATTCATTGTACACAAATGGAGCACAAATTTTCATTTCTCTGGTTGTACACAATATAGAGTTACACCATATGTGCAGTCATACATGTACCTAGGGCATTATTGTCCATCTCATTTCACCATCTTTCCTGTCTGGATGTCTCCTCCCCTCCCTTCCCTTTCCTTTGACCAAAGTTTCTCCATTCTTTCCATGTCCCCTCCCCTATTATGGATCAGTATCCACTTATCAGAGAGAACATTCAGCCTTTGGTATTTTGGGATTGTCTTATTTCGTTTAGCATGATGTTCTCCAACTCCATCCATTTACCTGCAAGTGTCATAATTTTATTCTCTTTTAATGAGGAGTAATATTCCATTGTGTATATATACCACAGTTTCTTTATCCATTCATTTATTGAAAGGCATCTAGGATGGTTTCACAGTTTAGCTATTGTGAATTGTGCTGGTATAAACACTGAAGTGGCTGCGTTATTGTAGTATGCTGTTTTTAAGTCCTTTGGGTGTAGACCAAGGAGTGGGATAGCTGGGTCAAAAGGTGGTTCCATTCCAAGTTTTCTAAGGAATCTTCATACTGCTTTCCATAGTGGTTGCACCAATTTGCAGTCCCACCAGCAATGTTTGAGTGTGCCTTTTCCTCCACATTTTTGCCAGCACTTGTTGTTCGTATTCTTGATAACTGCCATTCTGACTGACATGAGATGAAATATTAGAGTAGTTTTCATTTGCATTTCTCTAATGGCTAGAGATGTTGAACTTTTTTTTATATATCAATTGTATATCGATTGATTGTATGTCTTCTTCTGAGAAGGGTCTGTTCAGCTCCTTAGCCCATTTATTAATTGGATTGTTTGTTTTTTCGGTGTTTTTTGAGTTCTTTATATATCTTGGGGATTAGTGCTCTATCTGATTTGTGTGTGGCAAAAATTTGTTCCCAGAATGTAGACTCTCTTTTCACCTCATTGATTATTTCTTTTACTGAGAAGAAGCTTTTCAGTTTGAATCCATCTAATTTATTGATTCTTGCTTTTATTTCTTGTGCTTTAGGAGTCTTGTTAAGGAAGTCAGGGCCTAATCTGACATGTGCCTACTCCCTCCTCAATTAGGTGCAGAGTCTCTGGTCTAATTCCTAGATCCTTGATCCACTTAGAGTTGAGTTTTGTGTATGGTAAGAGATAGGGGTTTAGTTTCATTTTGCAATTTGATTTTCAATTTTCCCAAGCACCATTTGTTGAAGAGGCTATCTTTTCTCCAGTGTATGTTTTTGTCACCTTTGTCTAGTATAAGATAACTGTATTTAAGTGGGTTTGTCTCTGTGTCTTCTATTCTATACCATTGATCTTCATGTCTATTTTGGTGCCAATACCATGCTGTTTTTGTTATAGCTTTGTAATATAGTTTAAGGTCTGGTATTGTGATGCCCCCTGCTTCACTCTTCTTGCTAAGGATTGCTTTGGCTATTCTGGGTCTCTTATTTTTCCAAATAAATTTCATGATTTCTTTTTCTATTTCTATAAGGAATGACATTGGAATTTTAGTTGGAATTGCATTGAATCTGTATAGTGCTTTGGGTAGTATGGCCATTTGACAATATTGATTCTGCCTATCCAAGAGCATGGGAGATCTTCCCATCTTCTAAGGTCTTCTTTCTTTCTTTAATGTCCTGTAGTTTTCATTGTAGAGTTCCTTCACCTCTTTTTGATTCCCAAGTATTTTATTTTGGGGAGGGGGCGCTATTGGGAATGGAGTATAGTTTTTCTAATTTCTCTTTCAGAGGATTCATCACTAATGTATAGAAATATATTTGATTTATGGGTATTGATTTATATCCTGCTACTTTGCTGAATTCATTTATTAATTCTAGAAGTTTTTGGGTGGAATTTTTTGGATCTTCTATGTGAAAAATCATGTCATCAGCAAATAATGATAGTTTAAGTTCTTCTTTTCCTATTTGTATCCCTTTAATTTCTTTTGTCTAATTGCTCTGGCTAGAGTTTCAAGGACTATGTTGAATAGAAGTGGTGAGAGAGGACATCCCTGTCTTGTTTCTGTTTTTAGAGGGAATTCTTCCAATTTTTCTTCATTTAGGATGAAGTCAGCCTTTGGTTTTGCGTAGATAGCTTTTACAATGTTGAGGTATGTTCCTACTATCCCTGGTTTTTCTAGTGTTTTGAACATGAAGGGTGCTGTATTTTGTCAAATGCTTTCTCAGCATCTATAGAGATAATCATATGATCTTGACTTTAAGTCTGTTGGTGTGATGAATTATATTTATTGATTTCCATATGTTGAACCAACCTTGCATACCTGGGATGAAACCCACTTGATCATGGTGCACTATTTTTTAATATGTTTTTGTATGCAATTTGCCAGAATTTTATTGAGAATTTTTGTGTCAATGTTCATCAGGGATATTGATCTGAAGTTTTCTTTTTTTGAAGTGTCTTTGTCTAGTTTTGGAATCAGGGTGATACTAACCTCATAGAACGAGTGTGGAAGGGTTCCCTCCATTTCTATTTCATGGAACAATTTGAGGAGTATTGGTATTCTTCTTGGAAGGTCTTGTAGAACTCAGCTAAAAATCCATCCAGTTCTGGGCTCTTTTTGGTTGGTAAGTTTTTGATGGTGTCTTCTATTTCCTTGCTTTAAATTGATCTGTTTAAGTTGTGTATGTCCTCCTGATTCAGTTTGGGCAGATCACATGCCTCTAGAAATTTGTCAATGTCTTTGGGACTTTACATTTTACTGGAATATAGATTTTCAAAATAGTTTTTAATTATCTTCCATATTTCAATTGTGTCTGTTGTGATGTTTCCTTTTTCATCTGGAATTTTAGTAATTTGAGTTTTCTCTCTCTTTTTTGTTAGGGTGCCTAAGGGTTTATCAATTTTACTTATTTTTTCAAAGAACCAGCTTTTTGTTTTGTTAATCTTTTGAATTGTTCCCTTTGTTTCAATTCCATTGATTTCAGCCCTGATTTTAATTATTATTCTTCTTTTGGTGTTGATTTGTTCTTTTTGTAGAGGTTTGAGAGGTAATGTCAGGTCATTTGTTGACTTTTTCTTCTTTTAATGAGTAAACCCAATGCAATGAACTTTCCTCATAACACAGCCTTCATAGTGTCCCAGAGATTTTGGTATGTTGTACCAGAGTTCTCCTTTACCTCTAAGAATTTTTTTATTTCCTCCCCGATGTCTTGTTATCCATGCATCATTCAATAGCATATTATTTAGTCTTCATGTGGTGGAGTAGCTTCTATTTTTTATTTTATCATTGATTTTTAATTTCATTCCATTATGGTCTGATAGAATGCAGAGTAGTATCTCTATTTTTTTTTGTATTTGCTAAGACTTTGTGGCATAACATATGGTCTATTTTAGAGACGGATCCATGTGCTGCTGAGAAAAATGTGTATTCACTTGTTGATGGATGAAATATTCTGTATGTCTTTTAATTCTAAATTATTGATTGTATTATTGAGTTCTATGATTTCTTTTTTTAGTTTTTGTTTGGAAGATCTGTCTAATGGTGAGAGAGGTGTTTTAAAGTCACCCAGTATTATTATGTTGTATTCTATTTGATTTTCAAAATTGAGGAGGGTTTGTTTGATGTACATAGATGCTCCATTGTTTGGGGCATAGATATTTATGATTGTTCTGTCTTGTTGATGTATGGTTCCCTTAAGCAGTATGAAATGACCTTTATTCTTTCTGACTATCTTTGGTTTGAAGTCCACTTTATCTGATATGAGGGTAAAGACCCCTGCTTGTTTACGCCGTCCATTTGAGTGGTATGTTTTTTGCCATCCTTTCACCTTCAGTGTGTGGATGTCTTTTTCTATGAGATGAGTCTCTTGAAGGCAGCATATTGTTGGGCCTTTTTTTTTTTTTTTCATCCAATCTGCCAGTCTATGTCTTTTAATTGATGCATTTAGGCCATTAACATTCAGGGTTATTATTGAAATATGGTTTGTATTCCTGTTCATTTTGGTTTATTTTTGTTTTTTAACTTTACTTGGTTTCTCCCTTGATTGGCTTTTCCTTTAGTGTAGTCCCTCCCTTGGCCGATTTTCATTTTTGTTTTTCATTTCCTCCTCATGAAATATTTTCCCGAGAATGTTCTGTAGTGCAGGCTTTCTCATTGTAAATTCTTTTAACTTTCGTTTATCATGGAAGGTTTTTATTTCATCATCAAATCTGAAGCTTAATTTTACTGGATATAAGATTCTTGGTTTGGTACTCATTTTCTTTCAGAGCTTGATATATGTTGTTCCAGGATCTCCTTGCATTGAGATCTGGGTTGAGAAATCTACTGATATCCGAATTGGTTTCCCCATATATGTAATCCAAACCTTCTTTCTTGCAGCTTTTACAATTCTATCCTTATTGTGTATGTTAGGCTTTTTCATTATAATGTGCCTTGGTATGGATCTGTTGTAGTTTTATACATTTGGTGTTCTATAAGCCTCTTGTATTTGAGTTTTGAATTCATCCTTCATGTTTGGGCAATTTTCTGATATTATTTCATTGAAGAAATTGTGCATTCCTTTGGCTTGTATCTCTGTGCCTTCCTCTATCCTTATAATTCTTAGTTTTGATCTTTTGATGTTATCCCGTAATTTTTGGGTGTTCTGTTCATGGTTTCTTACTATCTTCATTGTGTGGTCAACTTTATTTTCAAGGTTATATATTTTGTCTTCATTGTCTGAGGTTCTGTCTTCCAAGTTGTCTAGTGTGTTGATGAATCTTTCTACTGAATTTTTTAATTTGGTTTGTTGTTTCCTTCATTTCAAGGATTTCTGCTTGCTTGTTTGGTTTTTTCAGAGTCTCGGTGTCTTTTTTGATGTAATTTTTTGCTCCCTGTATTTGCTCTATTATCTCTTTGTTGGAGTGGCTAATTGTTGCCTGTATTTACTCTCTAATCTCTTTTTTGGATTGATCAGTTGTTGTCTGTAATTGCTTTCTTATATTATTCTGTGCTTCACAGATCATTTTAATTATGTACATTCTGAACTTCTTCTTTGACTTTTCATCTACTGTGCTGTCAATGGATTCTATTATTGTAGCATCTTGGTTTGATTGGGGCATTTTCTTCCCTTGTTTTTTCATGTTGTTCATGTGTCTTCCTCTGTGGCATTGCTAATCTGATATGTAACAGTTTCTATCCTATAATCTTGTAGTGTCCTTGCAGGTTACCAATACCTCAGCTCTGGTGCAATCCGCCTTGCAGGGACCTTGGCGATGATCTTCCCAGTCCTGCGTGTTGCCTCTAGATGGAATTAGCCGGGACAGCCGCCCGTTGGTTGATTCGAGGCCACAGTACAGTTGGTTGCCTCCTTTGTGTGTGCAGCCTGGGTGGGTCTCCTCCTCCCCACATGCACGATCAGTCCTCTTTTTATTTTTTGAGAGAGGATTTTGCTAAGTAGCTTAGGGCCTCACTGATTTGCTGAAGCTAGCTTTAAACTCACAGTCCTCCCACCTCAGGCTCCCAAGCCACTAGGATTACAGGTGTGCACTGCTGCACCTGGCTTCATTTCCAGGATTTCTGATTGGTTTCTTTTCAATATTTCTATTTCTTTATTCTTTCATTTCCTTTATTTGTTATCTTAATCCATTCATTAGACCTTCATTCAGTTCATTGAATATTTTAATAATTAGTTTTTAATAATCTTTCTCTGGAATTTCATCCTCTTATGTTTGGGTGATTTTTTGGGTGATTGTGAATTTTGCAGGGAGATTTGTTTACCCATTTCCTCATGTTTTAAGAGGTCTTGGACTTGGACATCAGTTGAGATGGATTCTCCTTCCTCTTTCATGTGCATGTCCTTATGAGTATATTTCTTTTTTATTCTTGTATTTCTGTCTGTTTTAGGGTTGGGACCTGAAGTTTCCCTCTGCTTGTTTACCCTTGGGGCCTGGTTTTTGGTTTGAGATTTTTCCCTCCCCAATTCTATGAGTTGAAATAAAGTTTAGGCTCAGGTGGGGCAAGATAAGGTGTGGGGTGGGATTCACTCTTTCTTGGCTGAGTTGTGAGTATTTCTTGCCAGCAGGATCTCTACTCTGTGATCTTGAAGTGTCCTAATTACTTTCCAGCCCCTCTGAGAGGTAGAAAGAGCTAGGAATAGCACTATTGTCAGCAACAGATGTATAGTTTTGAGGTAAATGTCTGGGGTCTACTTTGATATCTCTAATGCTAATTGCCACCTATATAGAAATGGTAGAGTCAGCATTTAACATCAATATCAGCAATAGAAAACTGTGAACTAGGTCAGGCATTCCCATCAGGTGTCTACTATGTCATCCTGTATTAATAATCACAATAATGTGAATGGGGTATGACTTATTTAGCTATATATAATTCTATTATTTAGTGGGATTACAGTTCCTTAAGTAAAGAGATTATAGGGTGGGGAGGTGAGAGAAAGAAATATTTTTTAAAACGTGATCAGAGGAGAGGCAGATGGTAGTCAGCAGATGTCAGCTGTAAAGAAGAAGGAATAGAAGATTCACAGTAATAAAGAAAGGACATGGGAACAGGAAAATTTGGATTTTAGTGGGCGATGAAAGTGATGAAGGAGAGATTAGATGGACAAGAACCAAGATTTGAACAAACCAACCACTGTAATATCAAAACAACTCAAACCTACATATAATTGAACCCCATCTAAGAGAAATCAATCCTAAATAATAAACAGGTGCAGAAGGAAGCAATCAATTTGAATGTAAAATTATATTTGAATATATATATTTTCTGATCCTATCATCTATGCAGTGACTACACACACCTACACACACAAATGAAAATCATACATAATGGAAGAAAATAAAAAGTAATACAATATGATGAAATGATGTTTGAAAAAAAAATTTAAATTTTAAAAATAGATGAGGCTGATATATAGCTCAGTTGGTAGAGTGCTTGCTTGCATGCACAAGGTCCTGGGTTCTAATCCCCAGCACCACACGCACACACAAAATAGATGAAAGAATGGGAGTATGAAGAAAAGAAAAAAAATGTTGCTGAGAAATAAAGGCTTATTTCTGCTGAGGTACGTGATCAAATCCATGGTATTGGATGGATTTTCATTCTCTGTATTTGTTTTGGACTTTGTAACTCTTGGGTCGAGGGTTGGGGGTTATTAAGCCCAATACCTCTGTGTTCCCCATTTAGCTGCCAGCCTTTGTGGCTAGGAGGCACAGCTGGTTGTAATAGATCTCAGCTTCCAGTCTCCCTGTATATAGTGGGATAATACAATTTGGGTGCTGACAAATCGTGTATTTCTGTGATGGAGGTGTTGTAGATTTCTAAGTTGGAGATTCCAGTGATAGGGGTTTAGTCTAGACCAAATTTCAGAACTCTGTGGGTAGGTGTTTGAGAATTGATCCGCACCCTGTTTCGCTGGGGAGATGCCTGTCTCTGCAGGATGTCTAGATCTCTAGGGTCCCTGTTAAAATCCACTTTTAGGGTGTAAGGACAAAACCTCCACAGGTTTCATCTTCACTGCTATGAATATGAAATACTGGGTATCTGCCCTGGAGTGCAGCACTCCTGTGTGGCCTCCAGCAACAATAGGAGATTTCTGCTTTGGAATCCAGAGCCTGAATGGCCCAGGCAAAATTTTCTTTGGGCCTATTTCAGTTTCTGTGGTTCAGGAACCCTGGAATTTTTTTTTTTTTTTTTGTCAGCTGCAAGAGTTTCCAATCCACTTTCTCCTGTAGCCCAAGTGCCTATTTTCTCTGACAGTGGAGAGCACCATGATGGCCACTTTCCCTGGTAGCCTAGTGGCTGTTTTCCATGCCCAGAATGGTTCCCTTCCAGGGAAGCAGTTTTTGAATTTGCTTTCACTGATTTGCTTCCCCTTCTGGTTCTATGTCTATTAAAATTAGCCTTCCTCTCTAATCCACAGTTACCACAAGTCAATTCTTTATTTTTTAATTTCTTTATCCTCTGGCCACACCATCTCCTTTGTCTGTACTGTCCTTCCCTTTCACTACTGCCACTGGTGCCCAAGATGGAGCTTCCCTAATGTACTATTTCTTAGGTGGACATTTTTTTTTACAACTGTGACTATATATTTTTTATTTTTATATTTTACAGTTCAGTATCAAGTTTCAGTGAGTTCCCTTAGTTACCCACCTCACTGAGAAGCAATAAACAGTAAGCAGTCTGTAAGTAAGTCTGGTGTTGAGGAACTGCTGGGAAACACATTCTTCCTCTAATCTGCCATCTTCTCCCCAGCCACAGTCTTAATTTAAATCACTGTTTGCCATAGCAATTTAGGTTAGGTCCTTCCCCTACCCTTCAGTGTAGTTATATGATTCATTTGTAATATAGTTATTTGTCATTGCTTTCCATCTTTCCCTCTACATCCTGCCTGGTATTTTAAAATTTATAAATAGCACAATCCATTTCTTTGTGTTATAGAGTCCTATGGGTTTGACATGCATGGAATTTGATATCACACCATAGTTCCATGTAGAAGAGTTCCACTATCTACCCCCAAGAAAACTTCGTCATGATCCTGTTTATAGACAGCTGTTGCCAACTCTCAAATCATAGTAACCATTAATCTGTTTTCCTCTCCATAGTTTTGCTTTTCCATAGTGTCATTTAAATGAAATTGTACAATGTGTAGCCATATAAATGGATCTGGCTTAATTTACTCAACAAAATGCATTTGCAGTTTATCCATGGTATGAGTCAGTAGTTTATTCCTTTATTGTTGAAGTCTTTGTCTACTTGTCAGTTAAGGGGCATCTGCACTGTTTCTAACTTTTGGTATTATGAGTAAAGCTACTATAAACAATGTGGACCACTGTATGGAACCAAGTTTTGTGTTTGCCCCCTCTTTGATAGATACCTAGGAGCACCCAGATCAAGATATAGTCACCCCTGGGTGCCCATCAAAATGAATGAAAAAGAGTCTCATGGCTGGAGATATAGCTCAGTTGGTAGAGTGCTTGCCTTGCATGCATAAGGTCGTGGATTCAATCCCCAGCACAACAAAAAAAAAAAAAAAAAAAAAAGTTGATTCGCATTAAGGTACATGCTTGTGAAATGTTCAAATCATGAGGAATAAAAAGACATTCTATCCCAGCAGTTAGGGAGGCTGAGACAGAAGAATCGTGAATTCAAAGCCAACCTCGGCAACAGCAAGGTGCTAAGCAACTCAGTGAGACCCTGTTTCTACATTAAACTCAAAATAGGGCTGGGGATGTGGCTCAGTGATTGAGTGCCCCTGAGTTCAATCTCCAGTACCAAAAAAAAAAAAAAAAAAAAAGACATTCTAAAAACTTTAAACTTTAATTGGGAGATAAAAACATCATATTTAAAGAATCAATCAGAATGACATCAAATATGAGATTTTGGACCTAAGAATGTTCAGAAAATTCACTTCTCATGCATATTTCCATATCTTTCACTGGTGCATTATAGCTGTACATAATGATGGGATTTGTTACATATTTGTACATACACACAATATAACAATGTCATTTGGCCCATATCACTCTTAGACTCATGCATTTTACTTCTGTTCAAAACTGCTTGAGGATCTATTCCAGCAAAACAAAAAGAGTAAAACAAGAAAGCAGAAGAAACAAGATCCAGGCAACAGAGGCTCCCCTGAGAAAGGGAACAAAGATAAACTGGATAGTTGTAGAGCAGGCCTAGAGAGCACTAGCACAGACTGGAGCAGGGGAAGAACAGACTCCAGAAGCCAAGAAAACATGGCGAGAGGGACTTGGCAGAAAAACTGATGTAATATTTGGAAAGGATTAATGACATGTAGATGGCAGATAGGCTAAGAGAAAAGGAGAGCTAATTAAAGACTCCTGGGGAATGGACAACTTTAAAGGGAGGAAATGTAATCATAGTATATTACTAGACTGACAAGAGAATGTTTCCACAGTCACATTACTATAAACTGATCACTGATTTGATTAAAAATGGTGAAATAATGGTATCAGGATGAGAAAGGGGAGGTAGGCAGTACAGGAGAGCTAAATCCTTAATAGATAATGTCTGTAGAGTTGTTAAATCAAGAAATAGCAATATAAGCAAATTGGAAATGTGGGAATAATTGCTGACAGTTTAAGTTAAAATTAGTTAAAAGTAGTCAAAAGAGGAGAGAAGATGGAATCACACTAAGGAGGCATACTATCTTTTACAAAAGTCTCAATACCTAAAAAATAGGTCAAATAAATGGTTTGCATTCTTTTCTCAAAAGCTCAGTATAGCAGTCCTTAGATGACCTCAACAGCAGGTTGAGACATGTCTGTTGGTATAAAGGGCTTTCTCTGAGGCTAGTGTGTTTACATCTATAAGGACAAGGCAGATCCAGGTCGAGCATCAGGAAGTAATGGGTTTGGCTAGTGACACCCCCTGCTCCAATTTATAACTAGTTCTGTTCTTTTCTTTCTTTCTTTTCTTTTTTTTTTTTTTTTTAGCTTTTGAGAATGCAGGGATCAAAGATTTACCTGTGCCATTGTATTTATTATATTGTAGGTTAAAAGAAACCTGGCACAAATAGTCTCCTGGCTTGCCTGAATGAGGAAATGTGAACATCACATGAAGTTAATGAGTTAGGAGCTGACAAGCAAGTTCACTGACACAAAAAGGTATTATCACCATCCCAGTTGTACTTCAGCACCCGGAGTGTCTTGGACAATAGTGCCTTCACATCACCTGAGGTGTCAAGGGATGGTGATGGAGCAAATTGAGCTTGTGGAATCACAGAGGAAGGCCAGTTTCTTTGTGAGAATTCCAGAACAGCACTGCTTCTTTAGAAAACCCAGTGCTGGCTCCAGGGAGAATGTCTGTCTAGGAAGAGGCCTTGTGGAGGGCCTGAGGGAGCTACCAAGGGCAGGAGAGAAGCTTCGTTTCTTCGACATACTTTAAACCTGAGAGCCAAAGGTCAATAGGCGTTCTTGTGGGGTCTCAGTACACACCCCTTTTACTGGCAATTGAATGAGGAATTATCAAAGAGAGAAACCTGAAGATCCATAAACACAACATGGACAGTTTAGCTAAATTTCAGCCAGTGGGGAAGGAGAGGGTTATGTTGGAGAAAATCATTTTAAAAGCACATCAAGGGGGCTGGGGTGTGGCTCAGTGGTAAAGTGCTTGCCTAGCATGTATGAGTCACTGGTTTCAATTCTCGTACCTCATATAAATAAATAAAATAAAGGTCCATTGACAACTAAAAAATAAGAAAAAAAAAATAAAAGCACATCAATTTGGGAGGCTTTGTTTTCATCAAGAAAGCATGCATTCTGGGCTGGGGATATAGGTCAGTTGGTAGAATGCTTGCCTTGCATGCACAAGGCTCTGAGTTTAATCCCCAGCACCCCCACGCACACATAAAAAGGCGTGCATTCTTTCATTTTTACTGTTGATTGAAGTGTAGATATTCTAGCAAAAAAAGTGCATGTGTCAAACATGAACAGCTTGCTGAATTTTTACTGATTTCTTTATAAAGAGAAAAACAGGAAACCAAAGTGTGTAGAAGACAGATTAGGAGAGATTGTATTCTTCCCTGTCACCATCTAGTGACAAGAGGCCGCAATATTCCAGGGTATGCTTGATGGCCAGGTGTGGCTGCATCTCCCTGGAATCTTCTCTACTCCTAGAAGGATCTAGGGATTTCCTCAGGCATGAACCCCTGTGGGGATGCCCACAGCACCTGACATCGTGGCCGATTGTGAGGATGCACCCAGCCACACCTGGGGATGCTAGAGAAGTCTTCAGGCCCAAGTTATAAAAGAAATGGGACAAGAAGCAAGTAAGGAACAAATATAAAGACCTTGCTATGGTTTTTCCAGGAAACTCATGGTTTATTTCCATCCCATGATTCATTACTGATTCAGACAAGTGAAAGAAAGCCTGAAGGAAAGGCAGTGAATTGTTCTAAAAGCCAGATCATCTCACTCCCTTTTCTAAGCCTTTCCATGACTACCTGGTATACAAGAAATAAAACTAGATTCTCCGCCACAGTCTTCCTGGTGCCAAGTTACCTGGTGCTACCTAACTCCAGTTTCCCTTAACTGTCCTGGTCCCGCTAGCCCCATCCTGTTTCTTGACCAGGCCTCCAGGTCCTTGAATTTGCTGTTTCCTCTGCCGTAGGCATTTTGTGTGGTTGGCTTCTTCTCACCTTTCAAATTTTTTTTTCTTAGACGTCGCCTCTTTAGTGCATGACTCTGACCTACCTAAAACAGAATCCCTTCTCTCAGAGCAAACCCAC
Source organism: Xerus rutilus (assembly GCA_028644305.1). Classification (NCBI taxonomy): domain Eukaryota; kingdom Metazoa; phylum Chordata; class Mammalia; order Rodentia; family Sciuridae; genus Xerus; species Xerus rutilus. The sequence goes on from CM053401.1 coordinate 34,421,941, forward strand.
CTCGCCATCTTGTTCATTGACTGAACAGCTTATACAACTTGCACTACCTTTTATTTATTTTCTTATGTGCTCACTTGCCTCTTGACTACCTCTGCTTTCTAGAACATCGACTCTGTAATGTCAAAGACTGACTGCCTCACTCATGGCTGTAACCCAGCCCCTAAGATAATAATGCCTTGCATATGGTTGGTGCTTAGTAAACAAGTACTTGCTTCGTATGCAAGAATGTGATGTAATCCCAGAAGTGACAGATCATCACCTTTACCACATTCTATTGTTAAAAACCAGTCATAAGTCCAGGCTGAAATCAAGGGGAGAGAATTATACAAGAGTATGGATACAAGAAGTGAGATCATTGTGGGCCATCTTGGAATTTGTCCACCATAGTCTGCTCTCTGACTCCCAATGATCCAATCTCATCTGCATGTTTTCCTCATATGTAAAACACATTTATTCCTTCCAGGGCCAAGTGTCTCATTCCATTATAGCATCTGTTCAAAGTCTAGAATCTCATCATCTAAATCAGGGACCTCACTCTCTGGGCGAAGTTTCCCTGGCTCTATGAATTTTTTCAAAACTAGAGAAGCAAGTTATCACCCTGTTCCCCAGTATGCAATTGTGGACTAGTCATAGGATGAGAGTGGTAGATGGGAGGTACAAAGGAGTCCTGGGAATAATTCTCTTTGGCTCTTGACTTTGTCCTTTGAGGTGGTGGTTGCACCCTCTGGATCATTCACCAGATAGCACACATACACAGCTTGGTAGTCTTTATCAACTTGCTTTCTGCAGGAGGAGCTGGAGACTCCACATACCTCTTTTAGTTTGTATTCCTTTCAGTCCAAGATGGCAATGTTTTTGCTGACGTGACTTTCTTAAAAGCACTGAAGGTCTTCTGTGTATTTCACTGGGGCTTCCATTACTCAGCAAAAGCCTTTTTTCTCTCAAAAATCTTTTTGAGAGAAACCCTTTCTACCTTGGGCTATTGCTGAGGTGGCTGAGGGACAAGGGTCCTAAGTTTCACACTGTCCCTCTGACACAATTAAGAGGATCAGAGAGGTACACCTTTAATGTCTTGAAAGGCTTCTTTGTGTGTCCAAAAATGACTCTGATCCTCTGATTTGTCTTGAGATTTTAATGGCAGGCTGTGCAGTCACACTCTTGGCTTTTTCTCCATGTTATATCTTTCTGGGAGTGCTAATAAGAAATCATGTCTTAATTTTAGCATCTTTTGCCATCTGGAAAGTTTAATAATTTTCAAAGTAATTAAGTGCTGTTTTTTTTTTTTTTTTTTTTTGGTTGTTTAGCAGGTTTCCCTTGATTTATGTCTCCTCATGTACTACAAGCAACAAGGAGATACCAGGGGCTACCGTCTTCACTTTGCTTGGAAATCACTTTCACTAAATGATGAAGGTCATTCCTTAATGTTTTGCTTTCCCTAAGACCACAGGAGACAACTTTGCTAAGTTTCTGCCACTGCAAAGCAAGCATTTCCATCTTGTTTCTAAGAGCTTGTTCTTTCTTTCCTTCTTGCTTTCCTCTTAGCCTTCACCAGCAGCATCCTTATAACCTCTTCTGTTAGCACTCTTTCTGAGCCGATTTAGGTTTCTTTTCTACTACACAACTCAAAACTTTTGTAGCCTCTGCCCAATTTCACAGCCACTGTCACTTTTGGGGGCACTTGTTAAAATAGCAGCCCACTTCCATATACCAAAGTCTCTATTGATAGGCTTATGCAGGCTGCTCATGAAGCTGGAGTAAGGGAAGTTAACATTTGGTTCACTTTGATTCTCAAAGCATTGAGTCAAAGCTTACTGTTCTCCCAATAGCGGCTAAGGTGTACAAAAAGCTAGTTGGTGATAGTTATTTTGGGGCAAAAATGATGCTGATGTCCTGATCCTGTTATTCCATCACCATGGACAGGTTTATTTTGCCTGTATATTTATATGTCTTTTAGGGTTCAGTATCCCTGGTGAGTGAGTAGGATAAACTGAATTCCCTTGAAGCCAAGACACTGGATGTAGATTCTGGGGCTACTGGGAAATATTAGCATCAAGAAGGACACAATTGGGTGAGAGTGGCTTAGGGGGGGATTAGGGACAGGACATTTGGAGATAGGCTTGTGCTTCATGATTCCAATCCATCTGGATATGTGGACTACCCAGCAGGCCCTTGGACCACAGCCCACGTTTCCTCCAGCAGTGTGACCTTCAAGCAGGATGAACAGTTCCTGTGATGACTGTCCCCTGGAGTGGCAGCCAAGGCACAGACATCCTGACACATGGTAAAGAAGCTTCAGGCTGGCAAACCCTCCTGGCAGCACTACGTAGCTTCTAAAAAGCAATGTTGTCTGTGGGTACCATGGCCTATGTCCACTCCTGGGGTGGCGTCCTGAAGAGGAGCCTTGAGATCCCAGCCGGGGGCCTCTCTCAGCTCAGAAGTATTGCTTGGCATTCATACTTGGTCCCTACTAATCTGGGATATTTCTCTATAGCACATACCAAAATGGCAAATCCATAGGCACTCCAGTTCCCTGAGGATCATGCCTGTCAAACTTGGTATGTATCTCATGAGCTTAATTCAGCATGATGTCATGCATGCCACGGGCATGTCCTTATATTTTGGTGTCCTTGCATCTTGGTTGACTGACTGAATCATTCTGCATGGGAAATTGCTATTGCGTGAGCAGCATCCATTCTTATAGAAGTTTCTGTTTCATTCAGGTCAATATGTTTCTTAGGTCTAGTCAAGATCCTGGCCTCCACTGTTATGTAAATAATTTTTTTTTCTTTTTTGAAGGATTCATACTTATTGCTTATCTCTTAAAGAGGTTCTTTCAATCATGGGTGTCTCTTCCTTGTATTTACCTCTTGAAAGCCTTCATCCAACTTTCTAATCAACTAAATTAAAACCTGTTATCTGTTTTCCTTTTGGGGGTGAATAGGAAAGAGGAATCCCAGGGACAAAGTTATATGGGTAACAATATTTTTTAGGTGATATGAGAAATAGACAGTCTTGAAGTATCAGGCTAAGTAGAAAATTCAGCTTCTTTAAAGGAAGATTCAGAAAGCCACTGATTATTTTATTAACCCTTTAAGAGTGGGTTCATATTCAGGTAAAATGGTGTCTCATTATTTCTGATCGTCCAGCTTGGATGTAGCTCAGCAGAAGCATGCTTACTATTTGTCTCTGCTTGTCTCCTCCATGAGTAGCTGCACTCTCCTCTATTCTCCTGGACTGTAGTGGGTTGAATGTTGGTCCCCCAAGAGATGTGTCCACAAAGAACCTGTGAACGTGACCTTGTTTGGAATGGGTCACTACAGATGTACTTAAGTTAATGGTCTTGAGATATCCTGGTTTTATAGTGGGCTTAAATCCTATGAAAGATACCCTTGTAAGAGAAAGAGGGAGAAACACAGAGAAAGGAGAAGGTGGTAGGAAGACAGAACAAAGAACGGAGCTCTAAGCCAAGGAATGCCAAGGACTGCCAGCCACTCTCGGAAAATAAAAGGACAAAATGGATTCTTTCTCTTGGGCTCCAAAAGAAACCAACCTCGCTTTTGGACTTCTAACCTCCAGGACTCTGAAAGAATAAATTATGATTGCAGTCATTTGTAATGACAGTTCTAGGAAACACATGAGTAGGGCATGAGGCAGAGATGTGAAGTGTTAGTATTTGCAGTATCATTTGGTATCATGGGATAATCTTTTTTCCCTTCAAGAAAAAGAGCTGGAGATCAGGCAAGATTATCTGGAGCTGGTTTCAGGGGCCTAGAGTGGCTATTACAAGGTCTTTGAAACCAAAGAAAACCAAGACGGGCTAACAGCTCCTTTGGCCCAATAATATCAGGCATTTGCCTGGAAGATGACCAGAGGAGTCTGCTTCCCTGAGGAGAGACCAGTCCATGCTGTGGGGACAAGATTTATTTGTCCTTAGATAATTTAGAGGGAACATGATCACAACCATTGCCAGTAGAGAGACTGAATTATAACTGGAAACTACCATTTTCCTCTCACTTGGAGAGTTGAAATATATACTTTTCCTACTTGGGGGCCATAAAAAAATTTGTGCCAGTGATGCTGGTCAGAAGAGTTACCCAGGCCCATTCTGGATATATTTATATTAAGAATCATTAATCTAATTCTTTGGAAGAGTTCCTCCTAGCCCTAAGTTGCTATGACTTTAGGAGATAGAAGTTAGGAGCTAGATGATTATTTTTTACATTATAATTATAATGATAATAATAATTACTACTACTACTACTACTACTACTGCTGCTGCTGCTGCTGCTGCAGCAGCATTTATTGTACTGGGGCCAGAAGATCTGAGTTCTAGCCAGGGACAAGCTCATAGATGTGTTGATGTGTTGTCTTCACCGAGCTAGAACACCCTACCAGAAGCAGAGGAGAGAGCCCAGACTCATGGCCAGGAAACCGGGTCCCAATTTCAGCTGTGCTGTTAATTTGTTTGGTACCATGATTAGATTTTTCAGTTGTCCATCACGAGAATCCTGTTCTTACCCTTGGGAAAATCCAGATCTCATCTCCTACCCTTTTCCTAGGCTTTCAAATCCCTTCATCATTGCTGTGATGGAGGTTCTGCTAGGAGATTGGATGTTTGCTAGAGAAGGTACAAGCAGAGCAGCTTGGTGTCAGGTGGTGATGGTGCCAGACCCGTCCAGTATGGTGGTGACCTGGACTGTCCAGGGCCAGCTAGTGTCATCTGGAGAAGGTCAGTTTGGCTCTGCTAATGACAGCCTATTCTCCAGCTTTCCCCTTCATTTCTCTTAAGTCTGGTAATGTTGGTTTCTGTTGTTTATACAGCTGTGTAATTTTGTGTGAATAATACTATAAAATTAAGCTTCTTGGAGTTCTAGAATGAAAGATTGGAAGCTGAAGGACCCAAGGGGCTGACTGTGGGGTTAGAATAAAGGCATGCTCACACTTCCTCCTGATCAGGAGCTGAAAGACGAGGTTTAAAAGCAGTGTAATGTGTCATTCATTGCAGTGTGCTTTGCGGTAGCTGAAGATTAAAGACAAGGAAGCAACAGGGGACAGTTGGAATATAGGGAAGTTGACACGTAATGAGTTTATTATTGTTCCTTTAAAATGAACTAGTAGCTCCATGCTTTATAAAATTCTCAAGGGTTAGCCAAGCGTGGTGGCGCAAGCCTGTAATCCCAACACTTAGGGAGGCTGAGACAGGAGAATTGTGAGTTCAAAGCCAGCCTCGGCAACGGCGAGGCGCTAAGCAACTCAGTGAGACCTTGTCTCTACATAAAACACAAAATAGGGCTGGGGAGGTGGCTCAGTGGTCGAGTGCCCCTGAGTTCAATTCCCCATACAAAAAAAAAAAAAAGTCTCAAGGGTTAATTTCTACTATGGCAAATGTTGAGAGAAAACTCTTGGGGGTCCTCAAAAACTCTTGGAAGTCTCAATAATTTCAAAGAGAATAATGGGATCCTGTGACCAAAGAGTTTGAGAACTCTTCACCCAACAGTGACTTCACCAAAAACCTTGTGTTTATTCATGTGTACATGCAGGATTTCTCTTATGCTGAATAATTTCATCTGATAAAGTCTTTAATTTAAAAATTCTCAGTTGAAGTGAAGCCTAAGCTAATATGTATGTAGGACCAAGAATGATTAAGACATTTAAAGTTTTAAATGCCACCCTCAATAATATAATATTCCCTTTTTCTATAAAGTGGGGTTAATATCACCAAACTACTGGGGTTACCGGGAATAGACGGCATATGTAAAACACGCACCTTCACTTGTCCCTCAGTGGCTTCGATTATTGTTTTTCAAGTAGATTTATAAATACTTTGGAACGTGTTGGCTTAGTTGGGGATTCTAGTCCTCTCTGATGGCTTTGCTAACACATGCCTGTGTGGTTGTGGAGTCCTTCAGCTTTCCTCCTCCTCATCAAATGAAAATTTCATGTAGGGAGTATTTTTAGACATTTTTCTTCATGCCCCATGAGGAGAGTGAGTCCAACTTGCAATCCCTGAGTAACAACTGTTGTTACTTTTTGAAAAAGAAAAAGAAATGAAGCCTGTTACAGAATATTTCTTAGGGAGGGCTGGAAAACCCCGTGTGACACCACATTATCCTAAAGCTATCTTGGAACCTCAGTGAATTTGAGTGACATTCCTAATGGGAGAGATTATGGAAGTCTTTTAGTGCATTGAGAAATTCCTACTCACAACCTCTCTTTTTTCCTTTGACACATGATTCCTAAAAACCAGTATTACTATTATTTTCTATTCTTTTCAGATTCATCTACAACCTCACTTAAAAATCCTTGACTTTGATGTCTGAGATTTCAGAACAGTCTGTGGCTCATTATTGTGACTAGAAACCAGATAATGAAATTTGTGTTTGGCTTAATTACCAGGAAAAAGAGTGCAGAAAGATGAGCTACATGTCTGTTCCTTTGATCAAAAGTCATGGTTATGAATAATAGAAATCCTGATTTAGCTGAAGAGTTGACCAAACAGCATAGAGTTACCTTGTCAACTCTGAAGTAAGTAAATATGTCTCTGCGTTGTCTGTGATTTCTTGACATAGAGGCATTTTTTTTCAAAGTTTAATGTTTTAATGATGACATTTTATTGACAGCTTATGAACATGAATTGGTAGAAGGCCAGTTACCTAAAAGAAGCTTTGGGAATGGCTGGAGAATGTTCCACTAACATGTAAATATCCTTGGGGAGACTTTCTCAGGATCCAGCCATGGAAGAAGTAGGATGAGAATCCCCCAGAATCTGCTTGAGAGAAATGGAATAATGGACTGGGGAGAAACTTACTTAAAAGTCAACTTTTCCATATTATCTTATTCTCTTACATTGGCTTTATCCAGACCCTGTTTGGGTTTATTGTGGCAGGATTGTTGGAGGAGTCTTCCTTTTCTGTCTTCTTTCTCTTACCTTCAGATATCTGTCTATTTCATTAACACCAAAAGGATTAAGACAACACAGAAGAAACTCGCAGCAAGCTGGGAGTCCAATGGTTACTGTTAGCTCGACTTTTCTCAGTTATAAGATGGGAATGTTCATATTCCCCACTCCACAGGATTGTCCTGAGGACTAAAAGTATGTGTAAAGTGTCTAGTCCAGTGCCTTGTACAAAGGAAGACTAACAAATATGTATCGCAAACCATTTCATGTGAATTTGTTTTGTTGCCTAGGGTTGACTAATTGACTAAAATGAGGCTTAGATTTTATGTTTTCCATCTCTCTCTCTTGAATTTGCTTGTCAGGGATTTCCTCATGAACCCCCAGTGATTGTGCTTCTGAACTTTCTAACATAAGGACATGAATATTTCAGTTTTAATGAATGACATACTCCTTCTCTTATCATAGCAGAGTGTGATGAGAGGCTGCAGGTGAGGAGTTCCTTCCTATTGGTCTTATCTGATCAAAAGGGATAGGGCAGGGCTGGGATTGTGGCTCAGTGGTAGAGCGCTTGCCTCGCACACATGAAGCACTGGGTTTGATCCTCAGCACCACATTAAAAAAAGAAATAAAATAAAGATATTTTTTAAAAAAAGGATGAGGCTGCAACTAACAGGAAACAGTGACATTTATAAATTTAAGCATCTGTAGATTGGTTAATTTAGTGCATCAGTCAGACCCAGGGGCCTTATTCTTACCAATCTACTTCCTTATCACACTGACTTTCATTCATAGGCTTGTCCCCTCCTGCATGCAAGATGGCTGCCATAGCTCCTGGCATCATGCCCTCATCCTACTGAATCATGAAAGAGAACTTATAGGTCTCTTTTCATCAGAGAGGAAACACTTTCCCAGGAGACATCCCTGTCTTTGCTTAAATTCTGTGTATGAAGAGCATGAGTCACAGTTTTAGATTTTAAAGGACAGAGCAATGGAAACCATGAAGAGCCCAAATAGTTGACAAAGATGAATAATAATGATGAATTTTATCTAATTGTGACCCTGGTATGTAGGCTCTGTGTGTGTGTGCATGCTTGCATGTGTTCCTGTGGCGGTGTGTAAATTCATTCATCCATTTCATTCATTTTTACATGAAATCAATAATATAGAGTATCTACTATGCTGAGTGCTGGGGATTCAAAGATGAATGTGGCATATTCCTTGATGCAAGAACCCTGTGGCCTGTCAGTCCTCTCCTGTCCCTTGCTGCCTCATCTGTCTGGTTCACACACCTGTCTCATTCCCTCCCCACGTTAACGGCAAGGGTGTTCTCAAGCCTCCGGTGTTCTAGCTGGCCTGAAGGCCTCCTAATCTGGGCTCAGTATGACACTGTTCTTTCTGCACTCTTGCTGACCTGGGCCACTGATAGCTGCTGAACACTCCTGCAGACCTGGGAACCAGTGTCCCTGCAGAAGTATAGCTTCAGGCTCATCTGAGTCTTTTTGCAGTTTGGCTATCTATACTCAACTCAAGCCATCAGGGTCCTACGTGAGTGTATTAAACCCTTACTCATTTTCTGTGAACTCCCAGTACATCTCCATCCTCTCTCTGGCTTGCTTTCCAATTTAGAGAAAAAATTTACACCATGAAATGCATACTGTCTAAACTTCTTGTTGGTCCCTCTCTGGAAAATCCACCTGCTCTTTTATTGGACTCTATTTCGGTACCACATCATTGACCTTCAATAAGGAGCAACATGAGGTACAGCTTAAGAGCTTAAGCTTTTCTTTTTCTACAATGGATTGTCCCCAGGGGTGCTCTGACCACTAAGCTACATCCTAAGTTCTTTTTATTTTGAGATGGGGTCTCACTAATTTGCTGAGGCTGGACTTGAACTTGAGATCCTCCTGTCTCAGCCTCCTGAGTAGTTGGAATTACAGGATTGTGCCACTGCACCAGGCTCAGTACTTAATTTTATACTTTCTAAGGAAATGATGTGGGGATCACAATTCATGACATCACACACTTAACGAGGGACAATGGGGGAAGTTCTCGTAGAGCTAAGAACAGCTGTGATTCTTTTGAGCAACTTTATCACATGTATATTATATGAAAAATGTATCTATTTCATCTATCATTCATCAATCAATCAATCAATCATCAATCATCTCTTTATGGATATTTAAATCTTCACCAGAACTTTGTTTTGGGTTAAAGCAACCTGAGTTAAATTTGCACTTTTTTGTAGCTTAACAGCAGGTGTCAACTATATGCACAGGAATGCATACCAGAAAGGGATCTGACCAGGAAAAAACAGGAGCATTTTTGAAGCAAAGGGAGCTAGAGGCCAGGTGTCTGCTACCTAGAGTCTGCTCCCGGCTCTGCCCCTTGCTGCTGGTGTGTTAATCTATTTCCTTGGCTAGTATCCAGTATTGTCCATCTTCAAATCTACCCTTCCCTCTCATTCATGGCAAAATCAGTACACGCTTTTCATAAAAAATCTTATAAATGCTGGGTAACATTGGGGTTCATGTCATGGGAATACCAAAAGCCATTTGAAGAAGACACACTTGCCGGGCAATTAGAAGAAAACAAAAAATATCAGACTTAAAGCTTTATCTTTTCTCTTCGAAACAAAAGACTTGTCTTTTCTCTGGGTGATGTTACATCCTCCAGCATTAGAAAATTATTGGGGCTTCCTCCAATGCAATTACAAAGAAAATAAATCGTGTGGGATTTAAAGCCTCTCAGTGAAGGAGTCACAATGGAACAAAATGATCAAATCTCAGGGTCCACCTCTTAGAAGCCAGCTTCTGTTTTTGCAGAAAGTAAAGTAGGATATTGTAATATTATTCAAATGAGCAACAATATTTTGGAGGCTTTTCAGTTTTTAATGTGGCTCTATTTCCTCCAAAATTACCTTGATGCAAGAGTCATAACGGAGCAAACTTTTAGTCAAACCATTTGTTTAACAGTTCAGGGTATCTGGTAGTGTTTTCAGAAATTTATAGCCTTGCTCATTTTGCAAAATATTTTCTCCTGCATTGAATTGCTATCTTATTCATATTGATGGAATATGAATTAAATGACCTTTAGTTCTTTGTAGGAGTATTTTGCTTTCTAGATGTTTTTGTGTTTTGATACTAGTTTGTGAATCTGTTCTGTCTGAAGTGTGTTTTGCTGTTTTCATTTCCTTCTCCCAAGGAAAGGGCATGTTTAGCTTTCTTTCTCCCAGGAGGAAACATTTTGAGGCAGCTCCCTCATTGAAGTGTGGTATTTGACTCAAGAACTATCCCTTCAAAATGACTGTGTTTCAAGATCCTGGGAGGCCACTGGATAGATTAGTCTATCAGAAAGATTTCCCTGGGCCTGGCGTGGTGGTGTATGCCTGTAATCCAAGTGACTCTGGAGGCTGAGACAGGAGGATCATATGTTTGAGGCCAGCTTCAGCTATTTAGTGAGACTGTCTCAAAATAAAAAATAAAAAATAATAGGGTTGGGGATGTAGCTCAGCGGCAGAGTCCTGGGTTCAGTCCCCTAGTCCTTAAAGAAAAAAAGAGAGAGGGAGAGAAAGAAAAGTTTCCCTGGGCTTAAGGAGTTTCTTTGGAGTCTGAAAACTAATGATCACGTGTTTCCTTGTCTATCCAGACTCCATTTCCTCTACTTCCTGCTTCTCACACAACCTTGACGCTCTTCTCTAGTGGTGGGTCCTGATTCACGTGACCCAATCATGGGATTCCATCCTGCTTGTCAGTGATTGGTTCAGGGTCAGCTGTATGTACTAAGGGTATCCAATCAGATTGCAGGGAATGACATTTCATTATAAAGAGAGTTTTTCGCTCTCTTGGACACGAAAGAGAAAGCATGTGGCTCCAGTGGTTGCTGCAGCCCTTTTGTGACCTTAAGGGCATCCTCTATATGAAGGCAAAGCCAATATGTGCAAGAGAAAAGAAGAGAGAAAATCTTAGGGAAGAAAAGCCAGATCCCTGTTTTTTCCTGAGGCCTACTCCACCTCTGAGATTTTGCTCTGCAAGGTGATAAATTTCCTAAATGTTTAAATCTAGTGTCAGGCTTTCTCTTGCTTCAACAACACATCTAACCTCTGTCTACTATCTGCCAGGTGCTGTCTTAGGTTCTGGAGTATGTAGCAGTGAATGATATTGTAAAAAGTGTTTAACCTCATGAAACTTACTTTCTGGTAGCAGAGAAGACAATACATGTATAAATATATAATATGTCAAGACATAAAGAAAGTGGAGGAGATAGAGCATTGGGGGGTCAGATGCTCTTTGAGACAGTATGGTCACACAAGTGAATAAAGTGAGAGTGAGCCATTGTAGAACTTGAGGAAGAAACTTTCCAGCAGGTTCAAAGTTCCCAAGTTCCCAGCTTAGAGGTCCCAAGGCAGAAAGAACCTTGGCATGTTTTAGAAACTTCCAGGAGGTTGGTACAGGTGAGTGAGATGGAGATTGGTGGTAAGAGGAAAGCAATCATGAGCATACATTGGTCTTTGGAGGACAGAGTAGGGACTAGGAATTGTGTGAGCTGTGAGTTTCCCTGTGAGCTGGGAAACTATGGGGGAGTTTTGAGAATAGGCATTGTTTATGGCCCAGGACATCCAAAAAGAGTCCAGAAATAAAGAGGTTGGATCAGAAGACAAAAGCTATAAAGACCAGGTAGTCTCTCTCTCTTTTTTAAAAAATTTTTTTAGCTGCAGATGTACACAAGGCCTTTATTTTATGTATTTATTTTTATGTAGTGGTGAGGATTGGACCCAGTACCTCACACATGCTAGGCAAGCACTCTACCACTGAACCACAACCCCAGCCCCCAGGTATTCTCTTGGTACCATGGTCTGTTTCCAGCCTTTGAATGGTCATTATATCCATTTAGTCTCCAAGGGACTCATCAGACCAACTACCTGTTGCTGAGTTTTTATAGTTTTGAATAATCAAAATTCAGTATAACTACACATGTAGATACACATGTATGTATATATATGTGACATTGAGAAAGAATTTTTTAGTAATAACTTGTATGCATTTAATCACATGCTTCTGTAGCCTGTGCTGAGGTGACATCAGGTGTTTTTCCTCCTTCGATGTATTAATATGGATCATTATATGATCATATCTCCTGTTATGGAATCATCCTTGCACTTTTGGAATAAACCCAAATTGCCCACAATATATCATTTATTCAATATATTACTGAATTCAATTTGTTAATATTTTATTAAGCATTTTTACATTGGTCTTTATAAGGAAATTAAGATTATAGCTTTCTTTTTTTTTTAATGTTTATTTTTTAGTTGTAGGTGACAGAATATCTTTATTTTACTTTTATGTGGTGCTGAGGATCGAACCCAGTGCCTTATGCACGCTAGACGAGCACGCTACCACTGCGCCATAATCCCAGCCCCAAGATTATAGCTTTCTTATCTAGAGTTTTCTCATTCTGATTTTAGTGTCGCGTCTTTGTGAACAGAATTGGGATGTTTTCCTCTCTGGGATTGTTTAGTGTCATAATTTTCTTTCCCTGGAGGTTTAAGATAATTCAGTTTTTGTGGTTAACAATCTACTCACCTTAAAAAAATCAATGATCATATTTCCTATGATTTTCCAGGTTTTGTCCACAGGCTTGCATAATTGTTAAACAGAGGTAATTACACCATTTGTTATGTATGATTTTGCATTCTAATTTTTTCTCTTAACCTTATATCAAATGCTCTTCCACATCCTACAGTTCTTATAATTTTAATTGCAGGATACTGTTCCATTGTGTGGAGGGACCATAATTTAATAGTTCCCTGTCTTTGCCTGAGTAGGATATTTCCTCTTGCTATTTGTAAAATTGTACTGTGATAAATGTATTCTACATAAGTTGTATTCTCTTTTTTTAAATTTTGTGGTACTGAAGAATATTCTCATTTTAGATTCTTTTCCTTTAGAATAAATGGTCAGGAATGGGAGAGTAAAAGACTTTCTATGACTTTGGAGACCTATGGACAAATTATTTTCTAATAGATTTATGCCAATTGACAAGGCCTATAAAGTTTATGTACATTATTTGTACAAAATCCTTGTTAATATTGGATGATTTATATATATATATACACACACACACATATATATATATAAATACACACACACACACACACACACACATACACACATAATATGCATCTTGTGCAGGGGAGGGTCATGAGGAGAGGGCTGTCCTTAAGACCCTGACCATCCCACAGAGAGTCCAGGGTTGATTTAGGTGCTGTCATTTCTCAGGTGTTCTCAGAGTCCTGAGCTCTTAAGGTACCCCAGACCCAAGTCTGCTTTGTCATACTAACTGAAGCCAAAGCCCTAACTTGTCACTGTTTGTTTTGTTTTGCTCTTTAGTTAATGTTGATTGAGCTCTTATAACAGGGAAAGCACAGACCCCAGCTGCATTGGCTTTGGGTTAAATTACCCAGCAAGGCGGGCTGGCCAGGGAATGGGAGATTTGTAGGGCGCTGGAGCAAGAGCCTGCCCTGGTACCCTCCCTTCAAAGACAAAATGCCTTATTCTTTACTTCCTTTCCAACTCTCTAGTTTCATGACTATAAACACAAATCACTATCTTCTGAGTAGCTGGCTTAAGGAAAGAGAGAAAAATCTTGGCTGTTTGTCACTGAGCTTGTGGTTCTTGCCTGGTGAATCTGTCAAAACACAAAACACCACTTGCTGCCTCAGCAAAGAAGACCTCTTATTTTTGTGAAATCAAAGTACTTTGTAACCATGACAAATTTCCAATGTCAGTAAACTGTGCCCAGGGAGAGGTTGAGATTACAGAAGCCTTACCTGAAATAGCCACGGCCTAGGCCTAGTGCTCTCTGGCTTCAGCAGGGGCGCTCTGCAAAGCAGCCTCCCCAGGGAGGCTGGAGGAGGACGCATAAGAGAGCAGAAACTGGTCAAGACCATTCCTGTGGTTCTATTGTTTAGTTTTACAGGTGAACCAGGGAAATCTAGAAACTGAAAATATTTCTGTTTTCATAATGAGGAAGGGAAGCAAATGGTAGAGTCTAGAAACCAGATTTCAATTATTTTGATTGATGCATAGTAACTGTACATATTTTTGGGGTCCAGTGTGGCATTTCAATACATGTATGCAATGTATAGTGATCAGATCCTGGCAACTGGTGTACCCATCTTCTCAAACATTTCTCATTTCTTTGTGTTGGTAACATTCAAAGCCCTCTTACTCGCCCTTTTGAAATATACAATCAATTGTTGTCTACCATAGTTTTCTCACTGGGCCATGGAACACTAATTTATTCCTCCTATTCATCCGCATCCCCTGCACCCAGTAGCCATCCTTATTCCATCTCTTCTCCCCCAATTCCCTTCCCAGGCTCTGGTAAACTCCAGGCTCTGATAAACTCTATTGTGTAGAAAACCAGATTTCTATTCTGAAATAAGAGAAAGAGGGGCAGAGACAAGAGGTGTGTTCTTAGATAAAAACTCTTGAATCATGTGCTAAGGCTGGTACTTTCTTGGAAGCATGTTAGACTTGCTATTTTTCTACCTTTTCAGAAAATTATATAATCTCTAAGGGCTCCCCAACCTCCACATGCAAATGACATGGTGGTCTTCTCACCCCAATCTCTCTCTGGATTGCAGAACTGAGTAGTCCCATGAAGAGGCATGTCTATCCCAGTGTCTGGCAGATATCTCAAAGTTAGCACAAAGTAAGCTCTGCTGTCCCCAAACCAATTCCTCCCCAGGTTCTCTGCTAGACAGTGGTGCAACTGTCAATCTAGTTGGCAAAACCAAATGGGCTGCCTGAGATATCTGCTCCTTTTTCCTCCTTTATAATTAGATCCTGTTGAGTCCACCTCCCTGATAGATTTCAATTGCTCCCTCCCCTTGTACCCACACTTCCATTGTCTGAGTCTATACTCTCAGAATTTCTCCCTTCATGAGCTGGATGGTCTCCTGTCTGGTCTCAGGGTCTCTTTCACCAATCTCACCCTCCATCATCTAACACAAATGCTTCAGCCCTTTGGGTTGGAGGAATCTACTTACAACTCTGATCTGATCACATTACTTCTCTGAATAAAATCCTCTAGTGTGTTCACAGTGGATCTTTGCCCTTGCTTGCCTCTGGGTGTACCCTCCATCTCCTGTCACATTGTCCCATGCTGGAATGACTTTCCATTCCCTGAGTTGTCTTCACTTCTGAGTTTTTAAATATGCTTTTCCAAGAATGCCTTTTTCACTTCTCTGTACACATTCATTCCTAGTTCTTTGCTTGCTCAGAAGACATTCCTTCTCTCCCTCCTCTGACTAGGTTAGGTGCCTCTCCAAATCCAGTCCCCAGTGCACATCTCTATCATGGTGTTTATCACAGTTGTAATTCTTGGCTTATCTGTTCCTGTAGATTGGGAGCTCCTCAATAGCAGGGACTGTCCCACTGACCACAGTGGTGCTCAGTAGATGGCCGCAGGGTGATGTTGTTGAAAGAGACAATGAAGCCCCCACATGCAGTGAATGTGTTCATGGATGTAGACCAAGCAAATGGCCTTCTAATACATCTTAAGAACTTTCTGCAGAACTATTGCTAGTGAATTTTTGAGACAGGACAGCAAGGGAACCAAGAGATCCAGAAATGTTGCCCAAATTTTAAAAAGACATCAGAAGATGAGTTATTGAAATTAGAAAGGTAGTCTTGATGGGTGCATGAGTACTTAGGGAGGCAGTACTCCTTGGCAGTCAACCTGAGATCACCAAAAAGTCATGTTGAACTGAAAAAATTTTAAAACATTTTTATGTTATAGTTTTTAAGAGAAAGGGTCTTGGGTTGGGGTTGTGGCTCAGTGGTAGAGCACTTGCCTAGCACATGTGAGGCACTGGGTTCGATCCTCAGCACCACATATAAATAAAATAAAATAAATGTATTGTGTCCATCTACAACTAAAAATATTTTTTTTAAAAAAGAGAGAGATGGGGTCTTACTATTGTCCAGTTGGCCTCTAACTTTGAATCCTTCCACTTTAGCCTCCCAAGTAGCTGGGATTACAGGTTCATGCCACTGTGCCCTAAAAAATATTTC
Source organism: Xerus rutilus (assembly GCA_028644305.1). Taxonomy (NCBI): domain Eukaryota; kingdom Metazoa; phylum Chordata; class Mammalia; order Rodentia; family Sciuridae; genus Xerus; species Xerus rutilus. The sequence continues at coordinate 34,437,919 of CM053401.1, forward strand.
TGAGAAGTGTATGCAGCCATTAAATGAGAAAGATTTAGTGCATCTTTATTTCAGAAAAATGTGTAAAATGCCCAATAATACCTTTTTTGGCATAATATAAGAGCACCAACATATGTGGTGGGTACTTGATATTCCAGGAGCTCTGTTTGTGGTCCATTCTGTTCTTTCCACACCTTCCGTTCTTCCTTTGAATCTCTTCAGGAAGGTGGAGCCATTGACAAGTATTTTTAAAAAGGGTTGAATGAATGGGAAACTACTTTGATAGTGATTCAGAGAATATGTTGTGTATTTGCTGTGCTCCCTTTTTTTTTTGGTACTGAGGATTGAACTCAGGGGCACTCGACCACTGAGCCACATCCCCAGCCCTATTTTGTGTTTTATGTAGAGACAGGGTCTCACTGAGTTGCTTAGCACCTCGCCATTGCTGAGGCCGGCTTTGAACTTGTGATTCTCCTGTCTCAGCCTCCCTAAGTGCTGGGATTACAGGCTTGTGCCACCATGCCTGGCTATGTGCTCCCTTTTTTATGAGGCCATCTGTAGGGCCTTGGGGAGACCTTGGATAGGACAAAAGAAAAGATTATAAAAACTGCCTTTTCCCTCTCACTTTTCTTTTAAAATATGTAAAATTTTTAGCAAATAAATATATTACATGGTTAAAAATTCAAGTGCTATACCAAGAATTAAAATGAAGCATAATATTCTCTTTCTCTATTCTACCCCACCTCCAAGATTAGCTATCCAGGGGCAAGTATCTTCAACTCTTTTTAGCTGTTTCTCTTGTAATTTACTTCTCCATTTCTAAATAAGATGCCTATACTCTTATTTATAGATGTATAAATTTTAGACATTATGTACTTCATATGGTGGAAGATGAGGAGCAGGATATACCCAGGCATGGGGCTTAATAGGTCACTGGTCCATTTCGCCTTTCCCATCCTTCGAATGCAGGTATACATCTGCTTCAGTTTGGATTTGTTGCTCTCTAGGCCTGCTGTATACCTATTATTACTGGACTTCTCTTCAACTCTCTCCAGCCTTAGATTCTAGATCCCTAGATTAAATATTTTCTTCCCTTATTTACTTCTTTGTTTACACTATTTGGTAACTTACTGAGAAAAGGTATGTGGAGAATATCATTTTTGAGATCTTTCATGTCAAATATTTCTTTTCCTTTTGGTACTGGGGATTGAACCCTCAGGCACTCAACCACTGAGCCACATCCCCAGCCCTTTTTTTGTATTTTATTTAGAGAAAGGGTCTCAGTGAGTTGCTTAGGGCCTCGCTCAGTTGCTGAGGCTGGTCTCGAAGTTGTGATCCTCCCACCTCAGATTCCCAAGCTGCTGGGATTACAGGTGTGTGCCACTGCTCCTGCAAAATATTTCCTTATTGTATTTCCACACTCAACTGAAAGTTTGGCTGGGTATAGAATTCTAAGGTGAAAACTGTTTTCATTAGAACCTTTGAAGGCATTGACCCATATTATTGTGAAGGGAACAATGGTGGGAATAGACTATATTCACTAAATGTATTCCATGTTCTTGGGTATGCAGGCTAACCGCATTCCTTGGCCTTGACTGCAGTTAGATCAGAGTCATAAGACTGAGTTATGGCCAGTGGAATGTGGGTGGAAGTTGTGTGCCAGTTCCAGGCTTATACAATTCTATTGAATTTCTCTTCCCCTTCCATGATGATGCAAGCCACATCTTGAAGATGGTGACACCAAAGGCTGGGTCCTCTGTCCCTAAATGATTGCAGAGACCTTTGCACTACTTCTGCTGACCGTGAACCATTGTACTGTATTAAATTGTTGATATTTTAGGGCTGTTTTTAGTGGATCCTGATTCATGAAGAAGTCCTCTGCCATTCTTATTCTAGTTCCTCTGCATGTGACTTGTTTTCCATGTGAGGAACACAGCATGGGTATGACATTTGGATGTATTCCTAAAGGATGAGTAGGAATCTTCTGGACAGAGAGAGCAGTTAAAGCCAGGGCACAATGGTGTAGTAGAGCAGAATGTGCTTGAAGAACAGAGAAGTGTATGCAACAAGACATTCATTCATTCACTTATTGAGTGTCTATTAGACATTACGTATAATTACTAGGGAATCGAGAGAAAATTTCCCCACATAGATTAATGGCAGAAATAGAAATGTAAACATTTAAAAAAATAATATTTAAATACTACAAGAGCAATATACATAGTGGCTAAAGGCCCAAGTTCTGCATACAAAGTCTTTAAGTTCAAATTCTGGCTCCAACACTTTAAGCAGTAGGACTTTGGCAAGTTATTTAACTTCAGTTTCTTTGTATGTAAAATTGAGATGATCCCATACATTATTGTTATGAGGATTAAAAGAGACAATGCAATATAAAGTACTTTATCTGTATTGGACACAGAGCACAACTTTAAAAATATTAGCTGTTATTATTATTGTTGAGTTTGTGTGGACACAGACTGATGCTTAGTTGAGAAAGACTTTTTATAAGTTATGTCAAGGTGGTGTTAGGGCTATACTCTATAGACATTAGAGATTTCTTTACAGAGAAATAATAATTTTCAAAGAGGACAGCATTTTCCTAAACTCTTGTAAGTCCATTATATGGTTAGATTCAATAATATGCTGGATTGTATTTGCTAGTTCTTACTTTTATTGATACCGCCTTCAAAGTTCAGAGTAAAAAGTTGAATCCCCAAGGCCAGTGTGAGTCAAATTTGTTCCTTTCTCAATATGTCTTAGCTACTTGTGATTTGATTTCCTGCTTGCACACATTTGAATATAGTCATGGGATCACAGACTATCTGGGCAGGAAGGGGTTTGGGGATGCTCTCCTCCAGCAAAAAAGCAAAAAAGTGCTTTCTGGATAAAAAGATGAGGCTCAAAGTGTGTGGTTGATTTTCTGCCTTCAACAGTGTTCCTGGCAGTAATTGTTAGTGTTTGGGTATGATAAGCAGTCATGTTCCTCTGTTTGCTCAGAGCTTGGAAATGAGAGAGCGAGATGCGAGAATCTGACAAGGAAGAGACAAAAATATTGACTTTCTTATTGAGTGAAGTCAAATTAGAGAGTACAGCTTGATAGGTAGTCAAATTGGCCTTTGCCCTGAGTTGAACATGCATATTTGACAGACGCTGGTAGTTGTCTACCCTACAGCAGTTCCCTTTCTTTCTCCTTGAGCAGTGGAGCTGGTCCCAACTCTCCAGGCTGAAATGCCTGTGGTCTCTGTCATTCTCAGCTTCCCTGACAACAGGTCACCGTCATGTGACCTCACTCTGGCCAAGATGATCAAAGAGGAAATCTGCACTGATAAATAATAGTTGGGCCGGAGTTGTGGCTCAGTAGTAGAGCACTTGCCTAGCATGTGTGAGGCACTGGGTTTGATCCTCAGCACCACATATAAATAAATAAATAAAACAAAGGTATTGTGTATATCCAAACTTGAAAAAATTTAAAAAAAAGTTATTAAGAAAAAAACCTGCAGGAAACTTCTGTTAGATCTTTTCTCTGTGAGAAGAGAGATGCTATCTTTCCTTTATTGTATTTCTTTACTGTTTTTGGACACTGTGGCTTCAGGACACTAAATCTGAGCTGGGAGGCTTATCAGGTTGGGGGTAGCAGAGCAGAAAACAGGGAAGCACCTGGGTCTTTGATGATGTTGTTGAGCAGCGACACCGCATTGGATCTTCCCAACTCTGGGCTTCTTGTTATTTAAACTTAAAAATTGCATATCACTTTCAGTGGCTAGTACTTTCACCTTGCAGCCCAATCTATCCTAACTTAGGCAGAACAGACTCCAGGATGCTGAACCACCTGGACCATTTTTATTCTCCAATCTCATCAATCAGATAAGAAGCTAAGGTAGGAGTGTGGAGCAGAGAGACAGAGGCCAAATATTCTCTCTTTTTTCTCCCTTTTGTCTATTATGGAAATATGAAAATGGAGATAAGTCTCCTGTTCCCCCCACCAAGCCTGATAATAACATTGGAAGGAAAAGATTAGCATCTAAAAAGAGCATTGTAATTTTTAAAATTGAGACTTAGATCTATATTTGTATGTGATAAATGGAGTTGAATCAAGTTTTGTGTGTGTGCATGTATATGTGTGTGTGTATTCTAACAGTATTCTTAAAGCTTCACACTTTTGGCTCAGTCTGATGCAGGCCTCATCGATCTCAAGGCAATTCAGAATACAGAGCATTAACAAGAGTGTTAGGCAAGCCTGAAATAGGCATTTTGTTTCCAGAGCCCTGGACAAGCACAATGCAGAAAGGATGAATCTAATGATGACATCTTTTAGGGACAGTAATTTCATTATGAAGTTTCCTTCTTTACTTTTGCCCCTGAGGGTAGAGGATTATTTCAATTATATCATTGCCCATCAGGCTGTCAGAAAAGCCCAAAGTCTTTTTTTTAAAAATTTAATCCCAACAGAGCTACAGAATAGCAATGTGATGGAAGCAAATATCTGGCTGTCAATCAAATCTAATTTCCATACTCTGGGCATTTCCTTGATGAGATAGTTCAAGTTGCAAAGAGGGAAAAATGCTTAGTTGTTATCTCCCTAAGTAATAGATGTTAGTAATAAAACCCATCCAAACTGAGCAAGGTGCCAACAAGGGCCGAGAGGCAGATGAGTGTCCACACAGAGGAATCTGTTCAATTTGATGTGGGTGGAAGTGACTAGGTGTAATGTCCTGTGTGGGAAAGGAGGTGAGGGAGAGTGGGTGCTGACCCAGCTGCCTCTGCCAGTGCTTCCAGGATCCCCGCTGCCTGGGCAAGTCCATGCTTCACAAATGGCCCACACTGCACCACCTCATAGCTCCAGCCATTCTGTGGTGACACCCCTACTGGCCCACTGGGTTCTCATTTAGATCTGGAGACACAACTCTTGTCAGACTAATGGTGTACTTTTCTGGAAATAGAACATCAGACTTTCATGATGACTGACAAAGTTTTAAGTTAAGAGAAAAATGGGAATAAGTGATATTGGGTGTAGTCCAAAATCATGGAGTTGTTTGTTCATTTACTTAGGTGTTGATTGCTCACTGTGGACGTAAGGTTGAGCAGGAGAGTCATACACAGCTACATGGAGCCAATGGTCTAGTAGGTTTAGAGACAAGTGATGTGAAGGTGACATAATAGGGGAGACCCTTCGGGGGAGCACGGGTGGCATGGCACCCAGCTCAGACTTGGAGGATCAGGGAACTTTCCAAGGGAGGCAGCGGCTAAGCCAAGTCCTAGAGGAAAAGTAGGGGTGATGCAGAGGAAGGTGTTACGGCAAGGAAAGGGCAGATGTCAAGGACAGAGGAGAGAGGGTGATGAGCTGGGGGGGAGGGGAGGGAGGGAGTGAGGGTGCTTTGTCAGGGAGTGTGTCTTTTAACTAGAGTGCTCAGGAACAGTGAAGAATTTCAGCCAGAATGTACAGACCAGGGTTAGGTTCACATTTACAAAAGACCTTTCTAGCAATAGTGGACTGAGAGGAAGGAGTCAGAGGCATCAGTAAGAAGGGTCGTGGATGTTTCTGAATTAGGGAGACTGAATCTCGAGGTGTTTGGGAGAAAGAACTGAGCTGTGTGTGTGTGTGTGTGTGTGTGTGTGTGTGTGTGTGTGTGCAGGATGTGTCCCAGGGACGTGGCTAGAATGAATCTCCAGTGGTATCATTTTCAGAGATGGGAAATGCAAGATGAAGGGGTCAGGAAAGGGTCTGAGGAGAAAGACAGCAGGCTTTGTTTGGAACATAACTACACCGAGGTGTTTCTGTGACATCTGAGTAAGGAGCAGAAGTGGATGGTGAGGAAATAAATGAATGGTATTGGATGTTGAAATGCTTTCTTGGGAGGAGTGGTGCTTTGGCTGTGTGTTCGGGCCTTTGTTGGTTTTCCATCCGGGGCTTGTTAACTCAGTCATGGGTTTCAGGCTTTTATATCACTCAGCTCTTAAGTCTTGACCTACCTCTCTAATCTTGGACAGCATTACAAAGGAGGGTGACTGATTTCAACAATGATTCCAGGACCCAAGAGCCATACCAGCAGGCAGAACTGAGCCTCAGATCAGTCTTTAAAATGCTGCTGTCCAATACACTTACCCCTCTCATGGCTTCAGGACCTCTATTGGTATTTTCCTTCTCCTCAGCCTTTGCCTGCACAGCCTGGATGGTGATTTTTTTCCCCCCAATTCTATCCTTTATGATGAAATCACTCCATCTTTTTGTTTATATTAGTTGCCCTTCTCTGGACCTATTTATTACTCTGGCCTCATTGCTCACTAAATGTCAGGGCCCTCTCTATTTGGGAGGAATCTCTCTTTCTGATTCAATTGGATGCAGCCCCTTCAGTGATGTTAAGGTAAGAAGCAGTGATTCAGTCAGATAAGTGGGCATGTTTCCAAAGATGGAAACTCTCAAGGAAGTCCTCAGGCTCAGCAGATCAGAAATCATTGTTCTGGATAAATAAGCATTTTGATACATTCTGAAAAACATTCTCTTTCATGGACTCCTTGCTGCCTTAAGCTTTGAAACTTTACGTGCACAGCAGCCTGGGCTCAGCTGGCGTGGGTTCAGATATTTGTGTAAGGCTGACCTAATAATCCCCTTGTGGGTTTCTCATTGGAACAAAGTGTCTGAAACTGCCAGATACAGCCAAAATCAGTCCGTCCGAGCTGAGTTCAAATCCTAGTTCCATCATCAACTAGCTGGAGGCTGTGGAGAATTTGCTTAACTTCTTAGGGGCTCAGTTTCCTCATCATGAAGGGTAGGTATTAATGCTTTATAGGATTATTGTTGTTGGAAATGGGTCTGGAAGGAACTGAAATCAGTACTCTTTGCTGAACACAGCACTGTCTACCATGGCAGCCACGATGCATAGCTCTTGAGCACTTGAGCTGCGGCTACTGTGAATGAGATGTGCTTCCGGTAATATGTGCTGTTAATGCACCTTAGACTCCAGAGGCTTAGTACATAACACAAAGCATGTCAAGGGTATAAAATAATTCACCAGTAGTTGTTTATATTGATTACATGTTAAAATGTAAACATTTTAGAGAATGTTGGGTTAAATAAGATTTTATTTTGATCACACTGGGGATTAAGTATCAAAATTAATTTCACCTGTTTCCTTTTGACACAGCTACTGGAAAATTTAATACTCCCTATGTGGCTTGAGTTCTGTCTGTATTAGATGTCTCTGCTGTCAACGTGGGATTATCCTGGAGGGTGTCTAACATCCACAGCTCGGGTCACATACTCTCCCTAGCTGGTCTCTGCTCCTGTCTCTCCCTCCTGTGAGGCCGCAGGTGTTTCCACAGTTCCTGACAGACACCCCACCAGCTGCCGCCCTCCTTTTCCCGAGCTCACGCCATGATAAACCATTACAAACCGAGAACTCACCAGACCCTCTGCCGTGTCTTTAGTGATTCATTCAATAAATGGTTTTCGATAATTAACTGTCAGCCAGGCAGTGTTCTAGCCACTGGAGAAGTAGCTGTGCACAAGACAAAGATCCTGATCTACAGTGGTTTCCTCTGCTTAGAATGAGTATCTCTTCTCACCTTCCCCCAGAGTCACCTCTCCAGGAAGTTTCTCCTGACAACATACCTTCCCACCCCCATGCTTGAGCTCCCATAGATCCTATTTTCATTTTTATCATTGCATTTATCACATTTTATGTTGTGTTGATATTTTAAAATCAAATTCTTTTGAGGTAATTGTTCATTCACATGCAGTTGTAAGAGATAATAGGGAGAGTCCTTGTACCTTGTATCCAGCTTTCCTTAATGATAACATCTTGTAAAAAACTATAGTACAATTTTACAACCAGGCTCTTGACATTGATACAATTTCTGATCTTGTTCCCGATATTCTGTTTTACTGGTATTTGTGTGTGTGCATTTATCTCTATGTAGTTTTATTTTATGTTTCCTTCATGTATCCGCCACCATAGTCCAGAGAGAACATTTCCATCAGCACAAAAATCCTCTGGTCGGCCTTTCATAATCACACCCCATATCCCTGACTCCAGCCCTTCTTAATCCTGGACAAACACTATTTGTTCTTCATTTGTTTGTCATTTCAAGAATTTACAAGAATGGAGTCACACAGTATGTAACCTTTCAGGATTACTTTTTTAAACTCAGCATAACTCTTGGGACGTTCATCTAAATTGTTGTTTTTTATTTTTTGGTGGTGCTGGGGATTGAACTTGGGACCTTGCACATGCTAGGCAAGGGCTCTACCATTAGGCTACACCCCCAGTTCATGTTTGTGGGGGCGTGCCACAAGATGGCGCCAAGCAGTCAGCTCAGTACTGACCACGCTGCCCTGAGAAGCCACCTCCTCGTGCTTTTATTGGCTGACCTCTGCTCCCATACTGCTTTAGCCGAGTGACCCTATGCTGTTTTCAGGTGGACAGCCCCTTCCGCATCTTTAGCTTAGAAATCGGACACCACTGGACCCTCCTTCCTATATAAGCCTGTGAACCCCCTCAATAAATCGGTACTTGCTTAGACGAGACCCCCTGGTTCATGGTGAATTGGGCCAGGCAGCCTTCCTCTCTCAGTTCGACCCCCACCGGAGACCCCCGGGGTGCCCCCCACTCACTCGCTGGCCGAAAGGGAGTTTGGTACCCGGCTCTGGCTGTCCCCTCAATGTTCATCTAAATTGTGTGTTCTTTCCCTTTTATTGCTGAGTAGTGTCTGATGGCATGGGTACACCACAGTTTGTTTAACCATTCACCCACTGAAGGACACCCAAGGAGTATCCAGGTTTGAGCTCTTATGAGTAAAGCTGCTTTTTTTTTTTTGGTACCAGGGATTGAAATCAGGGGCACTCGGTCACTGAGTCACATCCTCAGCCCTATTTATTTTGTATTTTATTTAGAGACAGAGTCTCACTGAGTTGCTTAGCGTCTCGCCGTTGCTGAGGCAAAACAGTAAAGCTGCTTTGAATGAGGAGAGATTATTTTATGTGAACATGAGTTTCCATTTCTCTGAGCTAAATGACCAAGAATGCAATTTCTTAATCATGTGCATGCTGGTTTATTTATTATCTTTACTGGGTATTGATTTTGAGGTTGGATTCTTAGCTCTATTCATATTTACATCATATCTATTTGTTATGTATCTGGAATATGGTAAAACTCAATGAAATAATCAATATATGGAAGGATGGGAAGAAGGAAAAAGGAAGGAGGAAGGGAGAAAGAAACAACATCTATCATTAATGTTCATTAGCTCTTCCCACCCTCAAGCTGTCCAACATCATTATCTTTTAATTTTTTCTAATGAACCCAGTGATCCTAGTGCAAGACAGTGCCTGGCACCCAGTAGTTGCTTAATATGTATTTACTAAATGGTATAATGAAGACTCTGGAGAGTAGACAAGCTCTTTTTCCTTTTCTCCCTCCTCCACCACCCTGCTCCATCACCTGTGCCCAGGAATGGGCACAAACAGATACATGTATGCATACTCTGGGGACTTGATCCCAGGAATCTTCTGGAACAAAGTCAATAGCTAACAAATGGAGTTCTATTGCTTCAAGCTTGCTAACAACAGCTTTTGCCTTGTCTGTGTGACTACTTGGGGAATTATAAATGAGGGGTTTGGGGACCCAGAAGCTTTGCAGACACATTCCAATGAGAATACGGGATGCACTTGAAATGAAGAATGCTTCTTTGTGACTCATTAAACTCCTCTCTGTTCTTCTTTATTAGGCATGTGTCTGCCATGCCCTGCAAATCTATGACACTCCAAAGTGGAAGAGTCAGGCAGAAATAAAAACATTTCACTTCAGCGCCTAAACCATGTGCCTCTTAATTTGAAATAAATCTGTGACAACCGACAGATACTTCTTTCAGAGTGTCATGGAGAAAGGCTTGACTTGTCCTAGTAAATCAGACACAGGCTTCATTATTTTTAGTCTCGTTAAAAAATGTTACCATGGCAACAACACCATCATCTAGGGCAAATGTTATCTCTTTAAGTCAATAACACGAGGAGCTGAGCCACAAATACCTAAGTGCTTTCAGAGGAAGAAATGGCTTTCCAATAAGATTAATTTCTTCTGAGTCTTCACCATTCATCTTCATTTGCAAACCCAGAAGTTTTCTTCCCCTGTACATAAGAGATATTAAAAGCAATATACAACTTTGCAAGATCCAGGGCTGACCTTTCTTGTACCTATTTGAGGAAAATCATTAATTCTATTAGTTCCTTGAAACATGTAGCTTCATTTGTGGCTTTTTAATTCATCCACAGGAGGCATAATGGTAATTAATTTGACCCTTGGGTAGAGCATTGTGCTTTGTGACAGCAAAATGGGGAAAGCCACATTGGAGCAGGAGCAGCTTTCTGAACTCCTAAGGGATCATTTTAAGGGAAGCAGCAAACAACTAACTAAGTTCCTCTGGGTCTTCCCTTATACCTGTGGAGCCTGGGGGTGGGGTGCTCAGTAAGTGCTGGTTAGCTTAGTCAGTTGGACTCCATCTTTAGTCAAAATGGAAATTCTTTGGTAGTATTTGTGAAGATTTATTAATATATTGAATTTTGCAACTGTAGTAAATTTGTCCCCCCACCCAAAGTGTAAGAATTGGACCTTAAAAATTAAATCTAACCCTTTAGAATTTTTCTCCTACCATAAATTATGTTAATTTTAATGTCAGATCAAAGCATCACAGATTGAATGGGGAAGCAAATTGGGGCACTCTCGGCCCTGTTTTGGAGTACTGCTGAGGTCTCACAGTCTCCAATCTAATACCTTTGTGTACTCTATGCTCAGACTTAAATTTCTCCCCACATCTTTGAAATCAGGGTATGCCTAATAACTGTTGGTGTGACCCAACTTTTTATTGGCAGCTTTTGATTTCTTATGATGGTGGTGTAGTTCCTGGGAGGGAAAGAGAAGTGCTTGTGTACTATGCATCAAGAACTGGGATGTGCACGTGACGTCTATGAAGGGTTTATTTTTTTGATACCGAGGATTGAAATCAGGGGCAATTGACCACTGAGCCACATCCTCAGCCCTATTTTTGTATTTTATTTAGACACAGGGTCTCACTAAGTTGCTTAATGCCTCTCCTTTGCTGAGGCTGGCTTTGAACTTGTGATCCTCTTGTCTCAGCCTCCTGAGCCATTGGGATTACAGGCGTGTACCATTGAGCCCGGCTGAAGGGGGTGTTTTAATGTGTGGGAAGCTCAGGCTCAGGAAGGTTACGAGTCTTGTCCAAGATAGCAAGTTGCTAATTGTCAGAGTCAAGATTTGAATACAAATCTGATGACTTTATTGTAGTCAAATGACCCCTTAGATTTTCCATCTGATTTGCCCTTGGCTTGTTCTGTTTATAAAATAGTTTGCAAATCCTTAAATTTTGGAGCTGAGAAGCACCTTATGAGTCATGGGGTTCGACCCACCATGCTACAGATAAGGAAAGTAAAGCTGAGAGAAGCGACTCACAAAGGTAAAGGAAGTTGTGCTACTGAGAATCAGCAAGGCTGGGCCAGGAACCGGAGATTTTCAGGCTCTTTCAATGTCTCCATCTCCAGCACACAGTGAGGCCCCCGGTGACCAGGTTCCGGTGCTCAGCCACTCCTTCCGGGCACTGACAACACTGCTCATTCCCCCTCTGTTGTCCTGCTCCCCTAAACCTCAAGATGATCGCTCACACCAGCCCCCCTCTCTCTTAGTCCATTTTTTGTTGCCAATAACACAATACCACACGGTAAGTGAATTATTAAAAAAAAAGAAAGAAAGAAACAAGAGGAATAATTTGGTTATAAGGAATAATTTGGCTGCATCTGGTAATGGTCTTCTTGCTGCCAGAATCCCAGAATCCCACAGGACATCACATGGCAAGAGATGAGGCACGTGCATGCAGGTGTGTGTCCTCTGGTCTCTCTCTCTTTCTCTTACAAAGTCACTAGGATTCAATCATGGGAGCTCCACCCTTATGACTTTATCTCATCTGATCACCTCCTGAAGGCCCCCTCTAAACACCTGAGTCAGATTAGGTTTTCACCTTTTTTTTTTGGTACCAGGTGTTGAACTCAGGGGTACTTGACCACTGAGCCACATCCCCAGCCCTATTTTATGTTTTATGTAGAGACAGTGTCTCACTGAGTTGCTGAGGCTGGCTTTGAACTCGAGATTCTCCTGTCTCAGCCTCCCAAAGTGCTGGGATTATGGGTGTGCGCCACAGCGCCCCACTGGTTTTCACCCTCTTAATATCTCACAATGGGGATTACATTTTAATGCATGAACTCTTGGGGGACACATTCAAATCACATCCAAGCCATAGCCCCACTTCCCCTCTTTCCTTATGCCTAGTGAACTTGTATCTTCTGATTTGTCCTCCAAAGGGACAGTGAATCCATGTGAAGATGATAATGGAGCAGAGTGAGAGAAGCTTCTCCCGGGCCTGTGCTTGGAGACATTATCTACATTCTTGTTGCCTCAAGAAAGCAAGAAGCTCAGTGTAGCTGGAAGAGAAGGTGGCAAGTGCGCAGACCATGGTGCCAAGATGTCCTGTAGGAATTGGGGCCCTCAGCAGCCTTTGCAGTCATGCTGCCACCACTCACTTTGCCCATGGAGGGGTACATGGCACCGAAAAGTGCAAGGTTTGCAAAAGGTGGCATCCATACACCACTGCTCTCTTCTGTAGCCATAATGCAACTGATAGGCCACTGCTCTCTGCATGCAGAATGATTTCAGTCACCTTCTCGATACAATGCTCCAAACAGCTACTCTGATTGACTGGAGTTGGTTACAGAGATGAAACAAACTCAGTTGCTGTCCCCAGTATTGTTGAAGTCTTTGGAAATAGACAAGTTACAAAATGTATGAGTCTCCACTTCTCCCAATGGAAAAAGGAGAAATGATAATTGACTTACACAATTTTAGATTTTCCATCTGATTTGCCCTTGGCTTGTTCTGTTTATAAAATAGTTTGCAAATCCTTAAATTTTGGAGCTGAGAAGCACCTTATGAGTCATGGGGTGCTTTTCTTCCCCTGTACATAAGAGATATTAAAAGCAATATACAACTTTGGAAGGTTTAGAGATACTGTATGTAAGAGCACAGCAGATTGTATGGTGCCTGGTAAAGAACAGATATGTGGTAACTACAGATGCTCATTATTGTAAGGTTAATGCTGATGGGACAGAAGGCAAGGATGCCAGAGTTCTGCTTTATATGGCAGCTGGGAATGGTGAAAGAAAGCTGCTCTTGACCTCTTTTTGTTGCCTGTCTTTATATTGTGATATGCAGACATAAGTGTGTATGTTTCAGGTCTAAGAGGCTTGAGCAGGTCTCTCCAGGAACAGTTCTCAGCTTGCTGGCTAGCTCTTCACCTAGCATTTCAGGGAGATCACACCATGCAGCAGTCTGCCCCCATGGTGCCCCAATTCTGGTTATGCTACTCACAGGCTGAAGGGCCACAGAAAGTCCTTTATTTCAAGCCTAATTCCACTGTCTTCAACATATATATGGTAATCAGATTCTGGAGATAGGGGTGGTGCATTGAACTTACTGAATGTTGTTATATGTTTTGAAAATTCAAGACTTTTATGAATACATTCACTTAAAGAATAATGTTCTTTGCAGAAAATGGAGATGTTTTAACTTCTTTAGTTTCGTTAGTTATTTAATATGCATCTTAAATGTCTCTGATTATGTCATGATTTACTATGATATGAAAACTCCTAAGGGCCTAGATGATGTCTGCTTCATTTACTTTTTAGAGAACTCAGAAAAAATGCCACAAACAAGTAGGTTTTTAATCCATTTGCACATTGTTGTTGCAGATAAAAATATCAACTATGTTCCATATCCATAAAAATGATTCCATCCTTATTTTAACCTTTTAAGACCAGAAATCTCATGGCACATTTCCACTAGAGCAGTACATGGAGTACAGATGCATAAACATTGCTTTATTTGAATTTAAAAATTAAACATTGATTTATTTTAATTTAAAAATTAATTGACTTTCTATGATAAAAATCTTGCCAATGAAGAAAATGTGAAAAATCCTAAAAAGCATATAGAAAAAACGAAGTCATATTTTCTCCTATATGAATCATTTAAAAAATGTTATCTACTACTTAACTCATTTTAATACTTTCAAAAATCGTTCTTACTGTGATTTTCATCCTCCAGTTAGGGTTCCCTTGTTCTTTCCAGTAAGCATTAATGTTTTGTTATTTTTCAGAGTATTGAAGCACATGGTGAATTCAAGGAAAGAGTTTGCCATGAGCTGCTGGTGACTTTTCCCTGCTTCAAAGGAAAGTTTGAAAAGTTACCATGAAGGAAAAGTTAAGCCATCTTGTCCTACTGCATTTGTTCTCTCAAAACCAGGTGAACTACCTCTGACTGTTTCCCTAGGATTATGTCACCCACCAGGGCAACTTTCTGTTTCAGTAGATGATGTTAAGAAACAAAACAACACCCTTTAATTTAATCAGTTTTGGAAAATAGAGACTGGCTTTATATTCCACGGCTTTGATGTGCTTAGTAGTTCCTGTAAGGATCTGCCTCTTTTGTTGTGATTGACAAGACCTTTCCTATATATTTGAGCAACTGAGCAGCCCAGTAACAGAGGGGAGAGATATTTACCCAGAGCTAACTTCACCACTCATTGTGGCTTTCTAAAACTGTGGGTGCAAGTGTCACGACTAAGTGTCAGAAGAGTTGGCTCCAGCAAGATCAGGTAAGGGCCTCTCCATCTTTGAGACTTCATTCCTTCCAAGGGGAAGCCCAGAGAACCTGCATAGTAACAGGTCAGATCTGTGAGAGCAGATTTGGAAATGCAGTCCATTTTAAGCAACAGGGACCTGGGGGAAAACTGTAAATGCCTTGTCCACCCTCACTTCAGTATCCACATGGGTTCTGTCTTATGGGCCAAGCATGAAGGGCTCATTCTGGTTACTAGACCACAGGAAATGATCCTAGTCTATTTTCTAGAGGATCCTCCAGATATCCTATCCAGAGAGGATAGACTTGACAGTAGATTGGGATCATGTTTTAAATACTCTGATGCTTTCTAGCATTTAAATTAATTTGAATCACAATGAGATGCTTATTAGAGCAGAAGCATAGAGCAGAGGCAATTTGTCACAAGTAGTACACATTTTTATGAATGGCCATCAAGACAGGTGCCCGGTTTTATAAAATCTGCATATCCATGTTATGTGGTGGGTTGAGTTAATAACAACATGTGCAGGGCCTACCTTTATTATTTACTTCCCCATGCATGACACCAAAAATAAAATTTTGATCAAAACATGTAGCATGGGACCTGAATACCCTGGACCAGCATAAAAATAACTTACGTGTATTCATGTATTATGTCAAGATATGCAATCTTCTGCTGTTACTCATGTTTGGTGTTCATTTCAAAGAGACAAATTTCTTTAAGACAGAAGTCAACTCCAGCTCTTGGGTTGCAGTAAGGAAAAGCCTTAGGCATGTCAAGGATTGGATATCCAGAAAGGTCAAGGGAATCTATACT
Organism: Xerus rutilus; assembly: GCA_028644305.1. NCBI lineage: Eukaryota > Metazoa > Chordata > Mammalia > Rodentia > Sciuridae > Xerus > Xerus rutilus. The sequence continues at coordinate 34,453,411 of CM053401.1, forward strand.
GGACTCTATTACAGAGAACTCTGGGCACTTGTCTTGGAGTTTGTGGGTATTTACTATTTCTTGGCCCATTTTTCCTGAAATGCTGAGAGTAAGTTCCCTTTGATAGTAGCCGATGTGTTCTTGGCCGCCCCATTGGCAGCAGCTAGATTTGTTAAACTCCACTTCCTTTTCCTCTCGGGAGGAACAGCATGAAGCTGGCGTACCTGTTCCTTGGTGCCACGGCCCTCCTGCTTCTCTATGGCTGTGGCCCTGTCCTCAGCACCTCCAGCGGGGACCTGCGTACCTTTGTGGGCTGTGCTGTGAGGGAGTTTACTTTCCTGGCCAAGAAGCCAGGCTGCAGGGGCCTTCGGATCACCACGGATGCCTGCTGGGGCCGGTGTGAGACCTGGGAGGTAAGTGGCTCAGCTCGTGACTGCTCAGGCCTGGTTCTAAAACAGTGTTCACCATTTCAGTGATTGGTGGTAAAACTGGGACATCTGCCCTCTCCTGTGGAATTAAAAACACTCAATAGCATCTTCTAAAACTGATCTGGAAAGCACGATGTTGCTCCTTTAACAAAGCATTGATAAAATTCATAGCTTTATTTTTGGGTCTCTGGGAAGTCAAAATGTGCTATCATTCCACTGATTTTACAGATCACAAGGAGGGATCGAAGGGGTGAGAGGCTCCAAAGTCACGGGGAGAGTCACTGCACAGGTGGGGATACATTCTTGCCTCAAGCCTGTGACCCGATCTCCTGTCTATATTCCTTCATTTGTGATCAAGTCAGCCATTTGCCAAGAAAGAGGCCCTATGCTGTGGGGTGGGTGAGGGCCAGTCCCAACCTCTCCTTTGGTGCTGCTTCCACGGCCCTGTTCCCCTCAGTTCTCTGGGGCCCTCAGGAATCATCACAGACAGATCTATGAAGCCCCTTTATATTCAATTAGATCTGACCTTTCAATTAAAATGGGAATAAAAATCTCAAAGTTGGAATCCTACTGGGCTGAGATGAGTTGGTTAAGGGGTGAAGAGAAGAGGACTGTTGAGCTCCCATCAGATCATACCACACAGTGATTAGCTGACTCTTCTCACCAAGGCCCATGTTGGCGACAGATGGAGTACCAGCTCTGATCTTGTCACCCCCAGCTCCAAAACTTTAATGACCACTCACTACTGTAAATTCAATCACCAGTTTTCAAGGTCCAGCAATATGGCATCTGCCTGCTTCCCAAGAAACTACACAGATTCTTAGGTTTGGCTTTGTCAGGCTGATTTTTAAATGTTTTATTAAACAACCCTCTTAAAATCTCATTTGGGTCCTTTCCTCATATCCTGTCTCATTTCCAACTGTCATATTTATTCCTCAATGCTGAACTCTAGTGCCAACCTCTCTAAGCCTTGTCTGGCTCTGCAGTAATTCCTTGACTACATTCTACCTTTTGTTTGACTTCCTCCCCTACCACACACATGATTTTAAGTGTTTTTGAGGACAGAAGTTCATGCTTGCAACCTTCACAGCTTTTGTTAAAGTGTCATGCATGGATGAGGCATTCAATAAATATTTGTTGATAAGAAGGGATCAGCCTCTCCCCAGAGGTGTCTGTCTTCTGTTCTGATGGAAGCCAGCTTTGAAGCACATGAGCACCACCCGAGGACTCTTCCATTAGGAAAAACAGGCATTTTTTCAGGGACTCAGAGAGCAAACTGCTATTGCTTAAAAAAAATTATGGTACTTTGAATGGAATTGGGTTATGATGCAGAAATCTCCACATTAAATGAAACGACCCTATCAAATTGACTTCATTTTTGCATCATTCAGGAGCTTAAGACCTAATAGCCAAGTGAAAATTCAGTTTTGCTAAGTAACTGTTGCCATCAAATGACCTCAGGGAACTTGGGCACCTTCTCATGTTCAGGGTTTGGCCTGGCAGTGCCACCGTTGGTTCCCTGCTTGTCTCTTGGACAGCTCTTTATGGGCCATATTCTCAGACTCCTGTTGCTCTGCACTCAGCTCTTCCTCTCTTCTCCCACATGTTGGCAACTGTCTTTAGCTGGATCATGGTCACCCCCAGGAGGTCGGGGACTGTGCTCTCATTGGAGAGATAGAAGCACCAAGACAAAGAAAGAAGAGTGTCCTTAATTTTAGCCAACTTTTGTTTGTGCCTTTACTGTGTTAGGAAAATGGAAGTTACCTAGGGAAATAAATACAAATATGAAATTCATTTTCCTAGCAACTAGAGGTTTCTGAGATAAAAAGCACTGTTGGTTTGTTTGTTTATGGGTAGCCATGCTGGGAACATGTCTGAATATAAGGATGTTCATGATAACAAAGTGGCTGAATTTACTTTTGAAGTGGAGCTATTGCTGCAAATAGCGATTTCTCATGACCTGGGTTTAGAGTTGCCAGATTTAGCAAAAGGAAAGCAAAACAAAACTAAAAACCAAAAAAATGAATCAACTAAATCAAAATACCCACTGATCTCTACCCCCTATAAAATCCCCCAAAACCCAGAGTGAAACCAAACAAAAACCAAGAAACCCAGATAAATTTGAATTTCAGATAAAACAATGAATAACGTTGTTAGTGTAAGTTTGTTCCAAATATTGCTTGGGAAGATTTATACTAAAAGCTTAATTATCTGAAATACAAATGTAACTGAGTTCTGGTCTGCCCATGTTCCCAGAATACTGAGGGTAAGAGGACACAGAGTAAATAGAGGAAGGTAGGGGAAAATGGCCTGGGACAAATTGAGCTCTTCTATGTGATCATTGTTGAAGGTGAGGTTGTTATTTTCATCATCATTCAAGGACTTCATTTTGGGCCTATCTATCTATCATCTATGTATCTATCACCAAATTATCTATCTATCCATCCATCCATCTATCCATCCATCCACTTTCCTTTTTTGCCTAGAACAAGTGAAGGCACTGTCCTTTGACAGATCATTATTATTTTTGCCATTACTTTTAATGACAGCAACAGAATGTGTTTATTGAGCACTTACCTGTGCCAGGTACATATCATCTCACCTTATCTCCACAACAGTGCCATGAGGCAGATGTCTTGTTTCACAGTTGGGAATGCTGAGACTTCAAGGAGTTCAAATTTCTCAAGGTCTCCAACAAGTTATAGAGCCAGCAATCAAGCTTGACAGGTCTGACTACAAGACTCAAGATTTTTTCCCTTGCCTTTTTTTTTTTTCAGCTATATTTTAACTTTTTTTTTTTTTTTTCCACCCTGTGATACTGGGGATTGAACCCAGGGGCTTGTGCATGCTAAGCATGCACTCTGCCACTGAGCCACACCCCCAGCCCTTTTTGTTTTATTTTGGGTCAGGAGTCTTGCTAAATTGCCTGGGTTGGCCTTGAACTTTTGGTCCTCTTGATTCAGCCTCTTGAATAGCTGAGGACCAGAGATGTTTTTTTCCATATTTGGTTTTGGTGTATGATAAGTATACATAATGGTGGTACTCATTATATAGTTGTACATGCACATGATGTAAGGGCTAGAGATTATTAATACTACCTTGTGCTGAGTTTTCTCTGGTCTATGTACTGTGTTTATCAAAATTGTTTGAATTCAAGGTTAATAAAAGGTGAAGGAAGGAAGTGAGTCCTTTGCTTATCAGGGTGGCCCACAGAGCATTCAGGAAGCTGCCTGGCATTCTTCTTTATTGACTCCACAACAGGGTAGTTAGGAGAATCTCCCAGGTACCTGGCCAGGTATTGGAGCACTCTAGGGAGCAAATAAGCAGAAATTCCTATCCTAAAAGAGCCTACTCTCTAGAGCAGGAGAAATGTCACACAAAGGAATAAAACACTTACCATGTAAGGAGAAAAAGCAGGAAGGGGAAGAGGAAGCTCTAGGGTGTGGCGGGTGGGATGTCGCAGTTTTAAATAGCATGGTCAGGAAAGGCTTCCTAAGAGGGTGGCATTTGAACAAAACCCAAAGAGCAAATCCTATGGCAGAACAATAAGTAAACAAATAAAAACCAAGTTAGTGTCTGGTAATGATAAATAGTACCAAGAAAATGAAACAGGATGGTATGTTCTAATAAGTTCTGTTTTCTCCCTGTGGGGACAGAAACCCATTCTGGAACCTCCCTACATTGAAGCCTATCATCGAGTCTGTACCTACAACGAGACCAAGCAGGTGACTGTCAAGCTGCCTAACTGTGCCCCTGGAGTCGACCCCTTCTACACCTACCCCCTGGCTGTCCGCTGTGACTGCGGGGCCTGCTCCACTGCCACTACCGAATGTGAGACCATCTGAAGCTCTGCGGTCTGCAGGACCCAGCTGGCGGCCTCGAGCCTCAGAGGCCTACCTGCATGGGCGGCACAGGCAGCTCTACCCCTAGCTTTATTCGAGGACTGTTTACTTTGACCATACCTGCGGAGGTGGTTACCTGTCTCCCTTGGCTTAGGCGCAAGGCCTGGATGCAGCATACTTACATTGAAAATGCAAAACAATATTTGTTCCTTTATTAGAATAATTTCTCTGGTTCATACACCTGCAAATTAGTTTTTCTTTGCCTTGAGTCTTGGAACATAGTTTGTATATTACAATCCTCTCCAATTTTGGCTGATAATATGTCACTGACTTAAATGCATTGGATATAATGAGGAAATGGGGGCTCTAAAGTCTTTAAAATGTTTTATGTTCTATTTAACCACTGACCTTTGACTAGATTTAGGAAGAAAGGGTTAGAAGTTATCAAAACCAATGCACTAGTTTTCATTACCCAAAAAGAAACTCAACTGCAAGTTTCCTTAGAGAAAATGTTCCAATTCCTTTTTAAATGAGCAATTATCTACCCAAGAAATAGACTACTCAGATTGATAAACAGCAGGGAATTGATCAAGAGAAGAACTCAAAAGTAGAAGTTTGGATCTGGCTAATTCTTTTCCCCAGCAACATTACTTAAGTTCCTGTAAGATCTTTACTATAAAGAGGCTACTTTGTGATTTAAAAAAATCTAGAAAAACAATGTAGCCAGAAGCTATTACTTAGGTGTAAATACCTCTGAAACTTGTGTTTTTGGAGGAGGATGTTCTCCCAAAGCTGTGACCAAATGGTCATTTACAAATATTCTTCCTTACTTAGCATATTTTAAATTTAAATTGTAACTTATTAAACTCAGAAATTTTACATTTGTAGGGGTAAAACTGCACTGCTGGCTCAGAGGGAAAAGGTCTGTGATTGTCGAGCTCTTGCCCTCTTACAGCAGCTGGTTCTGTGATTTTTTTCTTAAACTCCAATTTTATGCAAATATCTTTAATTCTGTCATTTTGGGGATTGAATTTAACTTTGCTCTCTTTTCATAATATGCCAGGAAAATCTACATTAATGCCAATAAAGTGTATTCTCTGTCTTTTGAACTCATCCAAATTTTCAATAAAAGTCTGTTGAGTCTTTACTATGCTTGCTCTAACATTACAAAGAATACTTCGAAGGAATGAGGTTTTCACTGAAGCATTAATTTGGGATTTCATGGTCAGTAAAGGGACACAGACAGATGACTCTGGGTATCCCAAAGGTAGTGCAATCTGTAACCCTGGCATGTCATAACTGGGAACCCTGAGTCTTCTTGAAAGAAGATCAACAGGTCCCCATGAAAAACAGTGGAATGAATGTTGAGATTGATGATCAAGCACCAGGATGCAAGGGTGAACGTCTGGGAACAAAGGGCAAGAGCACAATTCACCCCAACCTTTAGCAGACCCATTGGTAGGAAAGGAAGTCATTCTACGTAAAGAGGAGTCCAGCTGGGCACAGTGGTGCACGCCTGTAATCCCAGTGTCTTGGGAGGCTGAGGCAGGAGGATGGCAAGTTCAAAGGCAGCCTCAGCAGATTAGTGAGCAACTTAGGTACTTAGCAACTCAGTGAGACCCTGTCTCTAAATAAAATACAAAAAAGGGCTGGAGATGTGGCTCAGTGGTTGAGTGACCCTGAGTTCAGTCCCCCCCCCCTAAAAAAAAGGAGTCGAGTGTTGTGGTCTCTGCTGCAGAGACATGGGTGATGATTGGGGACGAACTGGAATGGCACCACTCAAGAGTTTTCAACCCATCTCTAGGAACCTTTTTTAGGATTTTCTGAGGCTTGTCAGAATTTGAGAAAAGATGACCACAGCATTGGTAGGTGTCCTGGCAAGACATACTGCATGGGATGTGGGGGAAAGTTTAATGAAGAGGCTGTTTATAAATGTGCAGACAGAGTAAAGGAAGCCAACAGGCAGGGTGAAACACTTCTGGATTGGAAGCACTGGGCAACCCTAGGCTGAAGGAGCAAGAGAGGGAATGGTTATCATACTCCAGAGAGAACTACAGAGAAGGATGCCTAACAGGAGGGGCAGCCTTCAGTGTGAGGGATGCAGCCATTACCAAATCCAATGCCTGGTAGGAAGTGTGTGTGTGTGTGTGTGTGTGTGTGTGTGTGTGTGTGTGTGAGAGAGAGAGAGAGAGAGAGAGAGAGAGAGAGAGAGAGAGAGAGAGAGAGAGAGACAAATGCCCCAGCCTCACTCTCCTTCCATCCCCTGGTCATCTGTTGAATCAAATGAGAATCAAATGGTAAAGCAGAGGGTGAGGAGACCCCTTGATTTGGCCTGTAAATGTTGGCCTCCTGGGCAGCAGATTACGCAAGGGTGGAGTGGATCTAAACGGGCAAATGATCAAATCCAGCATGGCTGTCTTTTGGGAGGTTCAGCTACAATGTGTAAGGCAGTAATGTTGGCTGTGAGAGCAATAGGGCATGCTTAGTGCCGAAGTGACTAAGATCTCCCTGAGGTGACCGGCGTGGGATACACATGGAAAGGCATGTACTGGCTAATACCATATCGATAACATTGGGGTGACATGAGGACAATGGTAATTAGAAGGAAAGTGGGATTAGTGTCTTGTTAAATTCAATCACAGCCCCAGGGCATGATAGGAAAGCTAAATTTGAAAAGACTTTCTTCTAATGCAGCAGGAAAGTAGACTGTGCTGAAAATTAGTTCTAAGATCTAATTGGGAGAGCAGCTCAGTTTTTTTCCATCTGCATATCTTTATATTTTTACTATATATAATCATAATATGTGTATTGGTTTGCATGTTTTTAAACATCATATACATCTTTATACAAGTATATATTATTTTATAATCTGTAGGTAAATGGTTGATTTTAATGTAGTAAGATCTATCAATCTCTTAAAGTTTACACCTTAGGTTTTTTTGGATATTTTTGTATTTTTCATTGGTGCATACACAACACAATTGCTCCTTATTGCAGACTTCCCTTGCTTGGAGACCATCAAGCCCTCCTGCCATCTGAGGAGGGTGTTTTTCCTGATGACATTCGCCCTTCTCAAACGCTGTTCCTCTTTCCCTACTTTTCTCCCTCCCCAATTCCCTTCCTTGACTCTACTTGTCTTCTTTCTATTTTCATGAGGTTCATTTTATTCCCGTTTTTCTCTCCAGCTTCCATGTATGAGAGAAAGGATATGACCCTTGACTCCCTGAATCTAGCTTATTTGCTTAACATAACATATTTGCTCTTCCATTCCATTCACTTTCCTGCAAATGACATAATTTCGTTCTTTTTTAGTTCTAAATAAGTCTTGTGTATATATGCCACATTTTCTTTTTTCATTCATCTGTTGATGGACATCAAGGCTACTTTCCTAACTTGGCTATCGTGAATTGCACTGCTATAAAAGTACATGTGTATATATTGCTATAATATGTTGATTTTAATTCTTTTGGATTAATACAAGGAGCAGCATAGCTGGGTCATATGGTGTTTCCATGCCTAGTCTTTTGAGGAACCTCCATACTGATTTCCATAGTGGTTCTATTAATTTACAATACCACGTATAGTGTGTAAATTTTTTTTTCCCCCTCAACCTCACCAGCATTTCTTCTTGTATTTTTCATTACTGCAGCTCATTTATTAAAAAGACTGAAACTACCACCCTGGAAGATCACTTATCACATAGTCCTAATAGGGAAAGAAAGGTGCACAGAGATCTGGATTGGGGACAGCTAGGTGGGTGTGTTGAAGTTTCCCTATGGAAGGGGCTCACCTGCTCTTCCTTGGAGACCATAAGTGTCCCCCATCTGAGAAGGATGTTTTACGTGGTGATGCTTGCCCTTCTTAAATACTGTCCACGATCCCTGCTGTTTCAGATAAATAATTAACATCAAGTCTCAGGATGATCAGGCTGCAGAAAGGCTCGCCCTGTGATGGGAAGGAGGAGCTTCTCCCTGGAAGGAGCTTCAGGATGTCACCGTGTAACCAGGAGGAATTGGTAGATGTACTTGGCCATGGATCTTACGAGTGCATCGTGGGGATAAAGGAGGAGGGTGGCAGAGCATATGGCTGGATGAGAGGAGTTTACCCATATGGGGGCATCCTCAGCATTTCCCATTATTATAAGTGTGCAGGATCTGGTCCCAGTGTGCTCCTTCATGCCTGGGGAAATGGTGGCTGGCATTAATGAAGAGATGTCTAAACTGTCCTGGCAGAGTACTGAGGAACAGAAGGAGGGTCTGCTAGAATGGATTTATTTCAGGAGACCAGAGAGCTCAGCAGCTGGCCATGTTCACCTGGAAGGTTCAGAGAACATGCCCTTCAGTAAAAAAGAAGGAATATCCTAGCGAGGGCACTGCATCAGAGGGAAGTCCTACCATGACTCTTCTCTGTAGCCTGGGGCTGGTGCCGCAGAAGCTGCCAGGACACCAGGCTTCCTGGTGTCAGCACAGGTGATGGGGTTCTGGGATAGCAGAGACCAGGGGGTGCAAAGTGGCCATAGGAGGCAAAGTAGACCTAATTGCTATAGCAGGCAGCAGGGCTACAATGGAAACCAGAGCGCTGTGATCTGTGGTGCTGGCCCATGGTGCTCCTAGTCTGTGGCCTTCAAAAAACTTTTATAATAAATATGCACTATAATCAGAAAAGTTATTAAATAAAAGGAGGAAAATATCTTTCAGGATTTATACCAGTGCTAGACTTGAATCTTTTTCAAAGGCCCTCTTCCCTCTTCCTTTCTTCCTTCTGCCTTCCCTTCTCCAACTTTCTCTCCTTTCTACAAATATTTATTAAATCTAATTTTGTGCAAAGCACTGGGAAAATAAGATATAAATATCATTATCATTTATGGAACTCCTACTGTTAGCAGGACCCTTTATACCAATTCTCCTTCTTCTTCTTCTTCTCCTTCTCCTTCTCCTTCTTCTTCTGTACTGATTGAACTCAGGGCCACTCGACCACTGAGCCACATCCTCAGCTCTACTTTGTGTTTTATGTAGAGACAGGGTCTCACTGAGTTGCTTAGCGCCTCACCATTGCTGAGGGTGGCTTTGAACTCGCGATTCTCCTGTCTCAGCCTCCCTAAGTGCTGGGATTACAGGTGTGTGCCACCGCACCCAGCTACCAATTCTTCTTTATTCTCTGTCAACTGCATTACTAAACACTGTTACTGACATTTTACATTACTATTTTATGGAGGATGAAACCAAAGCCCAGGGAGGTCAAGTAACTTGCTCAAAGTAATACAGCTAAGAACTAGCCCATGCCAGGTTTCTCTGGTCAGGAACCAAACCTTTTCCACCACCGCATGAGGGTCTTTTGGAATGCTTCTTCCAAGTCGTTCCCGCTTGGAGAAGTCTTGGAAGATATTAATGTTAGATGATCTCACACCATTGATTAGCATTTTTTCAGTCTTTCCTGGAGATGGCTCAAGGCAAGTTTGGGTTGTTCTGTGGGGACTGGAATTTTTCTCTGGTTTCTTCTGTAACCTCTAGGATGATAATGTTTTGCTGAGCTCAAATCAAATGTTATGATAAAAGACACTGAGAGAGCAAAGAAGCAGAGGCTCAAAGGAAGCCTCAGAGTCCAATGCAGAGATGAGGGTGGTGGTCTCTGTGCTTGTTTCCCAGGTGGTATGAAAACTGGGGGAGGGTGGTGGTGGCACAGGGCCTGTTATGGGGCTCTAGGGAAACTAACCTTCAGCTTATTCTGAAAATATGTTTATTTGTAGTTAATGAAAGGGAAGGAGTGTGTGTGTGTGTGGGGGGGGGCTCTTCCTGGATTTTTTTTCCATGAGAGTGTTTTTGAATGGAGAATATAAATTTTCATAGCTGATTCTATTTCTGGCTTGATTAGATGCATTACCTGAACAGGTGATTCATACTTCCTTTCTTCTGTGGGTTAGGAAATGAATGAACCACTAGGAAAGTTCCAAATTCTTCTTTGGTGGCCCAATTAACTCTTCAGATTAATTAGAATCTTTTTTGGGGGAGGTGGGGGTACCGGGGATTGAACTCAGGGGCACTTGACCACTGAGCTATGTCCCCAGCTGTATTTTGTATTTTATTTAGAGACAAGGTCTCACTGAATTGCTTAGGGCCTCGCTAATTTGCTGAGGCTGTCTTTGAACTCATGATCCTCCTGCCTCAGCCTCTCGAGCCGTTGGGATTACAGGTGTGTGCCACTACGCCTGGCTAGATTACTTAGATTTTCAATGTAATATAATTATTTTGGTGATTACAAATGAACTGTGTATCTATGGAAAAAAGTGTAGTCTTGATGAGAAAAGTTGTATTTCATAAAATTTTCCATGAGGACCGTTTTCTTCATCCAAGAGACTTTTTCTTCAAAATAATGTGTGTTTTATCCTTTTGGGCTCTATTCTTCAAAGCATTAAACAAACTATTAAGAGGTAACTTTAAAACCATTCTTTAAACCCTTCAGATTTTATTTTCTGTTGCAAGTTTCTACTGGTGAAACAATCTCCTGGATGACGAGAATCGAGTTCCTCAGTTGCAAGATGAATCTTCTGGCATTTCTTTTACAATAAAAATCTCCCTTTGGTTTAACAAGGAGATTTATTTGGAATTGTGAACAGGGAAGTCAGGAATGCTCGTGGGATCCTGGAGGGTCTGAAGGAGGTGCCAGAGCCCTCTGAGCAGGTGGTATCTAGAGACAGGAGCAAAATAATAGAGAAAAGACAGAAGAACTAGAGGGCAGGTGCAGAGCTCTGTAATTGACAGTACCAAGCAGACTTGTCTCCATGGTGAAGGAATTTAGAGGGATCATTCTATTCTCTTTTCCAGGTCCTCATTATCAGAAGTAAAGTAAACCTTTCCCAGGCTTGTTGGCTTTATTTTTGTCCCTAAGTTCCTCCAGCTGTACAATTTCTTTCACGCACTGAATAATTGAATTAAAAAAAGGCAGCTTCCCAACACACAGGATAATTTATATGCTTTGGGCTTGACTGTGAGCCATTGCAACTTTTGGAAAATCACGTCAAGCCAAAAAGACAAACCACCTGCTTCCTCCCCAAACCCAGACAGACATTTCCCAGGGGACAAAAAACCATCTTGCTTTAACAAGAATATTGATGATACCGAAGTCATAATGGTAATTTTCTTTTGGTGATGTTGAAGATAGGATTACAACCAAAGAATGAATGTGAATATCCCCAAGCCACAAATACGATTTAATCATTTGAAAAAACATTAACTGAAAATAAACCCTATATGTATGCAGTAAAAGATATAGATGAATTGTTATCTTGAGGAAGTAGACATCAGAACTATGCACTTAAAATGGGAATTTAACCCTACTAGCTTTCTAGTTCTTTCTGAATGAAATGCATGAACAGATCATGCTTTCTTGACTTTACTGCATTGTATACGGAAAGGTCCCAATGATGTCCCTTGTGTGGAGAGGAGGGCCATCGAAGTCAGGTGACCTAAGCTTCCATGCTGTTCTGCCCCTCTATCTTCCATTTCCTCTTGGATTCTGCATATAACGATTTCAATATTTTGGGACATGGATTTGACTGAGTGAAATTTGACTGAGTAAAGCATCCAGCGTTTTCAAATACATTGGAAATGTTTTAAAAATGTTTTTGTTCCATTTTCAGGTCCAGCTTTTTAGAAACAAAGTCCAATTGAAATAAGCTGTGTATTTCAGCATTAACAACATCTAAGCCAACTTCAGGACAAAGCCGAAAGGGGGAAAGGATCATAAATTCACTCACACCAATCTCTACGCTTTAAAACTGCAAATGAGGGCCCTGATGGGTGAGTGGAGGGAGGTGTTTCTCTTTTTCAGGCTTGATTATTCCAATGTATTTTATTCAGTAGAAACCTTTCTATTCAAAAGAAGAGAGGCTTTCAGATAGCTCAGACTGGGACTCTACTCTCACAGCAAAGGGACTCCGAATCAAACTCTTAAAAATTATGAGTAAAAGGATTCTTGAAGAGAAATCAAGGCTGATAAGAGTTTTCTCCCTCTCCTAGTTTCTCATGAAAGGGATAAAATGGACTCTCCTTTATGGCCCAGGGAAGGAAGGATGAAAGCGGGTGCCGGGTGTCCTGCCAGGCTGTGGAAGAACATGCAGTCCCTGGTGTAAAAAGTGCTTTTTGGCAGTTTGCCTCAGTGGTTACAGGCTAGAAACTAGGGATCCATGTGTAGTAATGGAAATAATCTTTCGTTAAGATCCCATGTTTGGATTTGATCAAAGCCTGTTCAATCCCCAGAACCAAAAAAAAAGCCTTCTGAGGATGCCAGCTGCAGCTGCTTTGACTCCCCAAGCTGCTCCTAGAGGTGAAAGGTGTCCCATCCAAAAGCTCCTCAGATGAGGGATCCTCCCAGGAAACAAGTGAGTTTCCTGTTGCTTCGGGCTTAAAGGAGGACAACAGATTGCAAGCGCTAATGCGGGACCTCTGTCACAGTGTGCAGGAAAGCCTGCTGCAGAAGAGGGAGGCGGACAGCCCTTCAGAGAGGAGGTGGTTCCTTAGCGATGGCGCCTTCTCAGTGCTGTCTGGTCCTTATTCTGAGATCAAATCACTGACATCCTAGCCAGAGAATTAATTAGCTAGGCCATTTGCATAGGAAGTGGTCACTCTTGCTGATTTGTCTGAAGGTAGGTGTAATTTGCATTCAGAACTTCTTCAGTAATGAGGGGATTTGAATAAGACCATAGGCTTTAGTGGGCACACTGTGTGTGTGTATGTGTGTGATTTTTTGAGGACTATACAGAAGGTGAGAACAAAGCATGGTGCCCAGTGATGCTTAGTGAAGATATGTTGAGTGAGGGAGTAAAGACTCTGGTCTGTCCTTTAGGCGATGGAGACATGAGTCTCCAGAATGGGTCTATGCTCTGTTCAGAGGATAGGTCATTTGTGGTCAGTCCTTATCTGACATTTAGAACTCCATGTCTTAAACAATGGAGACAGAAACTTTGCTAAATGTTTTATGCCTTAGAAATTTATTTTATCTTCATTTTATAAATTATAATTTCATGTGATATGAATCTTATTTCTTCAGGAAAAGTAATTTTAGAGGACATTTTTTCCCTCTCGCCTGCATAAACCATCAAAAAGACTTTCAGAAAAGAAATACTTTAGATCTAGCAGATCTTTCGAACCAGATGCTGTTTTTCTGCTCAATTCCAAATATGCATATTCCTTTACTGCAGCTGTGTAGCACACGACAAGAAATAGAAAGGGCTTCTGGCAGCCCTTTTGTTCATCCAAGAAATGAAAATGACTCAATATTAACCCAGAGGATAGCCACAAGGAAGTATCTGAGAGACTGGATAAGTTGACGGCTTCTTCATCAGGCAGCTCTATGTTTGGATATAGAGACTAATAATGAACTTGACTGTCTCATGGTCCAGTTCTCCCTCAATTTTAATGTGCATACAAATCACAAGCAGTGGGGAGATCACAGGTGTCTTATTAAAATGCAGAGTCTGATTCAGTAGGTCTAGACTGGCCCCGAGATGGTATGGTCCTAAGTGGCTCCCGGGTGATGCTGATGCTCCTGGGCCCTGGACCACACTCTGAGTAGCAAGAGGCCAGACAACCTCCCATTCTAAAAGAAGCCTGTGGAAGGCAGTTTACTCCAGTGATCGATGGAGACACCTTCAGATGACTCACAAATGAGAGTAGGAAAAAGACTATTTAATGATTCGAAAGTCAGAACATGACACAAAATAAACTGCCAAGTTAACGAGTACATGAAATAACATTCCATTAATTATGAAAAAGGTACGCAGAATAGCCATTACAAAAGACGCAGATTGTGGGAACACCAGCCAGTGAGCGGACCAGCTTCCCTTGACTGTAGCAATTACATTGAGTAGAACATGAAATGTTACAGTTGGGAGAAAACTCCCCTGAGATATTCTTAAAAGGTAATTTCTGTTTACTCAGAGCGAAAGACAATGTAACAGTGATGAGGATGTAGAATTCATTAACTTTCTGGCCTGTTGACTCCTGGAGGAGAAAAGAGTCTACTTAAAAAAAAAAATTAAACAATACTAGGTAGAGGTAATTTTACATGTGTATTTACAAAGTTGTCCCAAACACACAGCTTTATTCAGAAATTGTTTCTTTTTTCCTCTCAAAGAACTAACAAACTGAAGACTGTGGCATGTGGGGTCCCAGGGAAGCTAAGCGTGCTAAGCAAGGTTACTGACTATGGGAACCTTCTCTTCATGGTGTCCCAGACATTACATCCCCTATAACACTGATCAGATCCTATTCAGCTAACCGTGTTACTGAGAGACTTGGAGGATGTAGCTAAAAATACAAGAAAATTACTCCAGCTGTGGCATTACAAAGCTTCTGAGCCACTGCAGAACTCATAGAACAAAATAAAACTTCCAGGGCAGGATGCGTTTAAAACCCACACGCACCAAAACAAACTTGATTCTTGACATAATATCCCCTAAGGGAGAAGAAATAGATTGTGACCAAGATTAATCATGCAGTTTTTACTCTAATTTCCTGTAGTGGAATTTCAAAGCCAAGAACTGTTGGTGAACTTGCACCCCACCATTTCACAGATGAGACAAACTCTCTTTGACTCTTTCCTTCCCTGACCCAAAGGGACACCCAAAGAACACAGCAGAGCCCCTGATGGCTGAAGCAATGCTGAGGACAGAGCTTGGTGCTCTGGTTTTCTTTCTGGTCTTTTTTTGGCCATGGAAGCACCATGAATTATTGCTTTATCATATGCGATTGCATTTGTGCCTATTAAATACAATCTTTCTTTTGGAAACATTCCACTGAAGATGAATGATACCATTCACACATGGAACTATCTTTCCAGATATTCCAAAGTCATCCTTTTCAGATTTCAAAGTCATGTTCGAGCTCAGGAAAACTTCCATTTGTTCAATCATATTTCTTGATTTCCCTTGATTGCATGTTCTGTATAAACAGATGGTGAGAGGCTGAGGTCCCACCCTGCTGTTAAAGACCCAAAGAGCATTGTCCAGGATTTCACTCATCTCTAGCGAATTATGAGTGGAATCACCTAGGATCATGACCCGAGTAGCCCTGATGATCATGGAGTGCTCTTCACAGTCACAGTCCCTTCTTCCCTCTGCCTCTACAGACCAGACAGAAATGAACCCCTCCGCAGGAGAATTCTCAGTGTGTGTTCTGCCTTGTGTTTGGTTAGGCTTCCTCTCCATCCTTTATTACCTTTTTCCAAAATTCCCAACTTCCTTTCTAAGAAACTCAGTTTTCCCTGATCTTTTCTTTTCTAAAGGTCCTGGAAATGACACTATCTTGTGCAGTTTCCTTATTGATACTTGGATAGCCTATTCAATGACTCTCAGAACAGCTGGTGCCCTCTGGTTCTATCTGTTCAGAGAGAATGCATATTTCAAATCCTGGCAGCTAAACAAGGGTAGGTTTTAAAAATGAACACATAACTGGTTAGATAAAAATATCCAGCATGATATCAAGTATGCTTTTAAAGCAAATCCTCCATTTGGAATCCTCTGTCTCTTTGGTCTCATGAATGAGTTTGCCTTTATGAATGTAATAGGGCATCTTGGGATGGTTGCCTCAAGTCAAATGTGTTTTTTTCTTTAAAAATTTTTTTTATTTGTTCTTTTTAGTTACAAATGACAGTAAATGTATCTATTCTTGAAGATGCTCGATTTTGCAAGGTTACTGCTCACAGGAAACCTAAACATTGATTGACCTTTTGTTGGATTCAAATTTTGGATTTAGCTTTCTTTATTTTCTCCTAAAATTGTGAGTGTAATTGTGATTGTTCTTTTGCTACCATTCTAATACTCTTTTCGTATTGGTGGTCTTATGAACATTGTGTGTGGTTGCATCCACTTCTCTGATGTATTGCACATCTTCCAGAAGGTACTTTGCATATCATGATCAGACATACTGTCATCAGTCTCAGTACCAAAGCCTTCTTGCCACATATGTATGACTTATTTTTTGACTTTCCAGCTTAGTGCTTCCTAGTTTAACGTTGCTGTAGTTCTCACCTTTAGTAATTGTTCACTAAGTCTAACTTTTCTTGGCAGAAATCAGACCAGATTTCTTAGTGTGGACCATGGTTTTGACTTGTGTCTTAGTTCTTCCATCAACCAACCAACCAAACATCTGAGTGAAAAAAAAAATCTGTCAAGCTGGGCCCTGTGGCACACCCCTATAAACCCAGTAGCTTGGAAAGATAAGGCAGGAGGATCACAAGTTCAAAGCCAGCCTCAGCAACTTAGCAAGACCCTAATCAACTTAGTGAGACTCAGTCTCAAAATAAAAAATAAAAAGGGCTGGGGATGTGGCTTAGTGATTAAGTGCCCCTGAGTTCAATCCCTGGCACAAAACAACAACAACAACAACAACAAAACCCAAAACCAAAAAAACAAAAAAACAAAGCTCAAACTATTACTTGATTGAACCATTGGATTGGGATTACATTGCTGTGTACACTGGATTCCAGGCATATTAGAGCATAGATTGAATTCCTGTCTCTAGTTTTTAAGTAGTTTGATGGATTATCTTCTTTATAGTGGCTTAACTACAAGAATCTGTGTTCAAAATGTGTCTGGATAGTAACCTTAAAGATTCCATCTTCTCTGACTCTTTTCTTAGCTTGCCTGGACAAAGTACTGTCAAATGCATTTCAGAGGGTGTAAAATCTATCACTTTAGATGCTACCTTCCAGATGTCTTTATAAATTCTGTAATAATTATTAATAATATGAATATTTATATGGTCAAAAATGTGTCTGGGATATATAGGATAAGTGATATAACTCCAACGATATGCCTACAAAACCCCAACTTAATATGTGTATTAGTGAATAAATTAGAGTATGGAGCCGAAGGGCACTGGATGAGAGGCACAAGAGTCAAGATCGATTCCAGCTCTGCCACAACACACCTCTCTTAGGCCACTTTAGTAGAGTTTCTCATATGTGCAAAGAAGGACTGGACTATAGTCTGAGGCCTTTTCTAACTTGGAAAAGTTAAGACTCCACCCTCACAAATGGAGATCAGCTGCCATTTGTTGACTTTGGGAGACAGCATGGACTGTTAAAGGATCCTTCTTCAGATTTCTAGTCTTTTGTATTTGTGGTTTCAGAGCATTCCGTTTGATCTTACAGCAGAAACTGCTTTCTAATGAAATGAACTAGGTCTTGCCATAAAAGAGAGAATGAATGTTAATGTGGTGGGACGCTACCTCACTTGGGTTGCTTTGTTCTACTTAGTAGTTGACTCCTAAGGCCTCTTGGAGTCTGTGTTCCATTCAGACTTCAACAGTCTGGGTCTGGGTTCTGGCTCTGTGCAAGAGTGCTCTTTCCAGTGTGAATACTTTCATCCCAGTGGCTCACTAGGGAGGTGCTGACCCGGGGAGCTATGTGCCTGTTCAGTGCACACATCTGGAAAATTCTCTTTGGTAGAGCCAACATAGGGCTTTCAATTTTTCATCCACATCAAGGAGAAGTAAGGAGTGGCTTTTTAGCAAGATGTGACTATGCAATAATGTAACAAAACTGGCTAACAACACTTTCTTTATTACAGGGCTAAATGCTCATTGTTTGTAAAGGATGAACTCCTAACCTCTGTAGTTATAGTTCATACATGGTTGATTTCCATTTACAAAGGCAGAAAGTCCTTGTGTTTTCTAAATGGCAAGCTTTGACTTACAAAGCTCCTGTTTCCTTTTAGGTGGTTTGTGTGTGTGTGTGTGTGTGTGTGTGTGTGTGTGTGTTTAAGAAAATGCTAACAAGTAGATGGGAGAGAAGAAAAATAGTACTTAAAATGTGGAAGAAAAGAAAACACATTTCAGAAGTTTTAAACTAACCAACCAATTAACCAATAAAACCAAAAGACTGAAGGGGTATCAAGAAAGGTCTTAAGAGAAAAGACCCACCATACAGTTCTTTTCTGTGTGGTTCTTCTAGGAGAACAAGGAACAGAAACACTGGCTTTTTTCAACAGCTTGAATCTGGAAAAGAAATTGGTATAATTTTCATACTGCAAAAACAGGCTTTGCTTATGGAATAATATAAAAAGATTAAGTGACTACCTGGGTGATTCCAGGGCATGTGTAAGCAAATAAGACTAATTAGAAGCCATCTTAGTCTCTAATTAAAAGGGAGAAATAGCTTGCTCTGTGCCACAAGAATTTCTTGATGTTTGGAATTGTCATACAGAAAGAACACACGATTCCGGGCTGGGAGCTTTTCCTTCTCCTAGGCCAAAGTCCTTGTAGTGCATCATTTTGAAAATGACTCCAGAGCTTGGAATCCACAAATCTGCTTCCTAAACAGACTTTTAGAACAATGAATATGGAGAGAGAGGCGGTAATTGAATACCTGCTGTAACTGGAAAATGTCATTTAAATGGAACGGGAGCCGTGGGGCAAGCTAGAAGCAAATAGAAAAATCAAGGCACTTTGCTTGAGCAGAGGGATTTTGAAACACTCCTTTTTTCATGTCCAATGTGCGGCTCTTTCTTTTAGGTCAGGCTATGACTGGGAACAACAAAAGGAATCGGGCACAGGAGAAAGTGTAAAAACAATGAGGAAAAGGACATACAATGGGGAAGCAGGAAGCAGGAAAGTCCATTTTGCTTAACATTTGAGAAAAGATGGGTTCCGCCATATCCTTCCTCCACTCAATTTGGATGAAAAGCAGAACTGACTGCTTTCTTAAACTCAGTTCATTTTTAGTTTGCCCTGGCAATAGTAGGTGGAAAAAAGCAGGTCACTTATCAGTTCAAGCCCTTGTAGAGTGAATTTTGGGCCAAAATGTGGACCTGCAATAATTCAGATGGTGTTTTCTTTCAAAAGTTATTGCTCTGTAAATTTTTAACCGTTTTAAAGTTTTCTTAGAATCAGGCATTCAGAGGTACACGTTGGTTCCAATAACTTTGGTAGAAACATGCTGAAAATAGGAACGAACACAAACCATCTTGTCTCTAGGCTACTTTGGTATGGATTTGTAAGGCCTGAATAAATTGAAAAAATTAAGAAATTTCTTGATATAATGCAAATGAATGTGACACACACGGGTAAAACAGCAGATTCAGAAGAAAACGTTGGTATTATATTCCCAAGTTTTGTAAAAGATGTAAGGCCACCAATACAGGAACTGAGGTCCTCTATCAGCTTCGTGCTTGTGGGAGGGGCGGGTGTGAGGTGCAAGATGGCTCTTGACTGTTCCCCACACCTTGGTCAGTGACACAGTTTAAAATCCGGGCTCCGCCTTCTCCTGGAGTGTGCAGCGTGGGTGCTTCTGGCCGGCAGGGGGAGGTGGCAGTTGGCTGTGCTGGGGGCTCACGGGGTGGGGCGGCCTTTGTGGGAGGGAATTTGTTTCTGGTCCTTCCCTCCTTGGCTGGAGCTGGGTGGCAGAGATCGGCTGCCGTTGCACCCTGGGTGGAGGAGAGTCTCCAGCGGCCTCAGAGGATTGAACAGCAGCCGTGACACTCGGAGCAGCGGTTCTTCTTTTTCTTGGGGTGGAAAATGGTGAGGATTGCTTCATCAAAAACCGCTTTGAGACCCTTCTGAGTCAGGGCGGAGCATTCCAAGTAGCACTGTGCTCCGATCTTAAATAAAAAAGAGAGACAGGCCTGAGCAGGAAGAAAGGAAGGGCAAAGCTCTGTGGGTCAACCCTCTCCCCAGCCAGGCCTTACTCTGCCCGCCCCATGAACATGTTTTCTCTTCTTCATTTCAATGTGCACTATCCTAATTTTTTTCTATTTTTTACAGTCTTGTATTAGCAATAAGTGATTGTGGATTATTTTTGGTAAACAATAATTCTGAAAGTGATCTACAAACATTTTTCCTAACATAGGAAAATACGATAGGAGAGGATTCGAAACTGTGATATGATTTGAATTGTGAACAACAGGACCACATGATGTTGATTTTAGCATCCTCTCATTTGTTTGCAGTGTGAAAGTCAAGTTCAAGTGAAAAGCATCTCCTGGATGAAGTAAAGCAGAATCAACGTGGCTGATCGTGCATAGAAGGGAGGTGGGTTGATAGGATTTCTAGGTCATCCTTGATTAAAATATTCCTGATAAGCTATCTCTCAAGAGGGTAATATCTGATGACAATTGGTATCACTTGGTTTCAACATACTTTAAAAACATTTTAAGAAATTAAAAAGCTATATAAATATTTTTTAAAAATCATAAAGTACATTTATTAACAGAGACATCTTCCTCGTCAGTGTATGGTCTGTATAATGGTAAGTATTTTTGTACTTGCTTGGGGCTTTACTTCAAAACTTTTAAATGATGTCATTCCATGGTGTATTTCATAATCACAAAGTTCCTAGGAGAAGCAGATATTCAGGCCAAAACGATAGATTCTCATTAAGAAAATCATAGGCAATGACAGGTTTGGCAGTCAGCCTCAATGTAGACCTGAGGTAGAAATGGCTCACAAGCTCAGTACGAGGCAACAACATAATGTGGCCTTCTTATTAAGGACATCTGGAGAAATATGTGTATTATTATTTTGCATCACATTATGAAACCACCTTTGAAAAATTAAAGCAGATTCAGAAGAGGTTGACTGGATGGTGAGCTCCTAGAAACTATAGCTGATAAATGGCTAAATGGGGCAGCAAAATCATAGGTCTGTTAGGGCCAATGACTTACATAAATGAGGAAAGCAGGGCTGGTGTGAGGCAATAGGGAGAAGTGGGGACTGTGGTGGGCTGACTGTAAAGTACATGCTCCCTCTAGAGGGGGCAGTTTTATTCTGCTGCCATACGAGAATGTTGGGTGATGGTTGCCCATTTTTGTATTTTTCAAGAGGAGTTGGAAATTTGGTTTTTTATTATATTATTTTGGTGCTAGGGATCAGTCCCAGGGCCTCATGCATGCAAGGGTAGCACTCTACCACAGATCCATACCTTTAGTCCCTACATTTTTATTTTATATTTTTACAATTTTTAAAACCTTCTGTGTGCCACGCAGGACTCTGATATGCGAGGTATTTGACTGTGACCAGTAGTGTGTGGATTCAAGAAAAACTGGAGTCTAGTTTAGGCAAGAGTGGGAATAGCCCCAGGAAGGTAAAATGAATTGTTTAAGGGATTCCACTAGAAAGGGAAAGAATTAGACCTAAACTCTGGGTCTCTTGATGTGTGTTCTTTTCCTTGTTCCATGACAATAACTGTGATCCTTATCGCTGAGCTCTGCAAGAAGCTAGTCAAGTTGACAATTGGTCAATGAGGTTGCTTGCTTATTTGGGAGGCCACAGCTATAAAGACTCAGAATGAAATGTTGTTTTGATTGGGTCCAGAAACTATTTCCTAATGTCTCCAATAGATGATATGCCCCCCCCTTTTTGAATAGTCACTGTGTGAACCAAATGAAAACACCAAAAGCATGGTATTGAAACCATCAATGGAAAGCCTATTTTATGGCTTTCAATTGGCCTTTAGATTAGGAAATAGCTTTTTAAGAAAACAAACAAAAACAGTAGGGTACAAAAGGGGAATAAAGAGTGAAGAAAATTTTCCTAATAATGTCATGAAATATCAAGTTTTTTTGGGGGTGGATTTTGTTCATGCTTAATATGCTAATTGGTTAAGATGGAAATTCAACCAATGTGCCAACCGAATAACTGCTTGTAATGTGACGGCTCATGCTGACAAAATACCTAGAAAGTTCCATGGGGACGTTCTATCTGGGAAACCTCTCCACTAATGATCACAAACCTCAGTCTGATTCTAGAAATTCTAGGAGAGCTGGGCTGAGCCAGGTTAACACTGGGGGTCCTGCAAGATGGGCAAGGTACTCTGTCCTCTGTCCCCATAGCGCTGTGGATAGCATGTCAGTTTGCCTTTGATTATGCAGGAGGAGCCCAAACTTGCCTCTCCCCATTCCAACATTACTGAAGATAATGAGACAGTAGATAAAGGCATTATTGTGTAACAAGGTTAACATAACATCATGCTGTACTGATAGTTCCAGGAAAAGTAGCCAAGAGATTTTGGGTGTGATTTGGGAAGTATGTGTGAGAAACAGAACCCAGTTATGAGGTAAGTACTATTACCACGTTTCAAGGGCTCCAAGGGTCAGAGAGAAGAATTCATCCTGGTTCAGAGAAAAGGCAGAGCCCTGTTAGAGGGACTGCGGGAAAAAAAAATCATGTATGTCCTCAAAGGTGTGAAATGGAAAATTGTCTCATGGAAATATGGCTTTTCTTATAACAGTGATTTTATCTGCTTCTTGGTACAAAATGACCTACTCAGCCAAACATATTGAATCCATCTGAAAGCGCTCAGGATCTTGTTTAGATACACATGTTAACAATCTGGAGCATGCTTTACCAAACTGACATGGTTTCAAGAAAAAAGTGGAGATGGAGCATGTCGACAGAGAGAACCCTTTTCTGATAATTTTACAGTGGCTCGTTGTTTCAAAAGCCAGGAAACGTGCCATAGAGGTACAGAAGATACAAGAGTGTGACAAGAAGGAATTAAACACAGGCCCGATGATGACCTTGATGGCTAATCAAGTGAACACCATTCATTTTTCTGGATCCTCCTGGTGGCTGTGAGGTATGTGGTATGTGGTAGTGTGAGATTGAAAGTAACTGAAAGAAATAAAAGCAAAGAGGCCTTCCCAACTGTCTGAAGGGCAGCACTGATTTAACAACTGTAGCCTGCTGACCTAGACCTTGGGGAACATGAATGCATTTCACCACCACGAGAACTTTACAAGGTGAGTCCATCATCACCGTCATTGCGTAGCCCAGAGAACTGATGCCCAGAGAGGTTAAGTACCAGTTTATGTTCATACAACTAAGAAAGGAGAGGGATTAGCATTTGTCTGTCTCCTGAGCCAAAGTCTTCAACTTGCTGCTTTGCTGTCTCTAGCAAACATAAAGCATTTGTGGTTGAAAGAGCTAAACTAATAAACCAATGAGAAAGTGTTGTGGACTTAATAAGGGTAATAGGAAAAGGGATGGAAAAGTAGGGCATTTTTCATAAAGGAGGAGAAGAGATACACAGAAAGGGAAAATGGCCAAGAAAAGGAATAAGAACTGAATGGCTTGTGAAGACATGTCATCTCAACCAATCAGCATCACGACCAGATCGCTGAAAGAGAAAAGGCATTTCTGGGTTGGATGGATTTGATGCTGATTTTTTTCAAGAGTATAAAGCAGAAATTGCCAATTCAAAAGTAAATGACAGCCTGTTAAGGTGACGGATGCTTGTAATTCCAGTGGCTCAGGAGGCTGAGGCAGGAGGATTGCAAGTTGAAGGCCAGCCTCAGCAACTTAGCCAGGTCCTAAGCAAGTTAGCAAGACCCTATCTCAAAATAAAAAATAAAAAATAAAAAGGGCTAGGAGTGTGGCTCAGTGGTTAAGTGGCTTCTGGGTTATACCCCCAGTTAAAAAAAAAAAGTAGGTAACATAAGTGCTGTTTATGACCACGCAACTAAGAAAGGGTAGAGATTAGCATTTGTCCATTTTCTGAGCCAGAGTCTTAACCACTCAGCTTTGGGGATTGTGGTAGATTGAAGGGTACATACTTTGTCTGACTGTTTAAAAGTTTCAGTTGAAACTGAAATACTGGCCTAGAGTTGCCAGGCATTCTGAAAATTTTTTTTAGAAGCCAGAACAACATATACAAAGTTTCCAAAGCGTTAAATGTCGGCCACTGAATTGCATTAAAAATACCCATGAGGCTGATCAAGATATTTGTGGGTGAAATTTGGCCCATCAGTTGTCAATTTGCTCTTTTGTGCTTTAAAAAATGCCTTTGAAGATCCTGGTCTGGAATTTTTATCTCCTGTCCCCTAACTTTGTCTATTGCACGAACTCATCCTCATTCTTCATGAAACCTGACTGAGATGTCGCCTGCTTCAAGAAATCTCTGAATCCTCCTTCCCTGAATGTCAGTCACTCTCTGCTCTCTGCTGCTTTAGAATTAGTCTCTGCTCATTCAGCAGGTGCGTGTTTGTCTGCCTGTCTCCTCTTCCAGACTATGGGCCTCTGTAACCCATATGCCCGTGGTGAGGTGGCGGCCTCCGAAGACCGCAGGGAAAAGAGAAAGGCAGTGACTGTGACTCCTCCATAGAGGAGCAGGGTATTAAGGACTCCATTTGATTAACATTGACTGAACATTGATTACAGCATTTTTTTTTTCTGCTTTAAATTCCACCTGTGCATATCAAAAACCGAACAGGTAACAGGTGTGATGTTAGAGTGACAATAAGAACAAAAGGTACCAGGGGAAGAAGATGGCAGGAGAGGGCAAAAAGGAGCCAAAGAGAATAAAGAAAAATAGAATTGTGTGGTATCAAGAAATACCTCAGGGAGTCTGAACTTAGAAAATCACACTTAGGTTGTAGCGAAAGGAATTGAGATAGAGAGCACACAGAGTACCATAATCTTAGAGCTAATGTGTAACATCCAACATAACACCTGGCACATCGTACGTGTTCAGTCAATTACTACTGAAAAAAATCTGGTAGCAATATGGACATTTGTGCATGTGTAGGCTGAGGATGAAGAAACAATAATTGAAAAACGAGGAGGGATAGAATGAGTGAAGGGGTAACAGAAAATGTTTATTTGAAATTGATGCAAAATAGTTTTGTGAATGTGGTTGGCCTGGGAGCGTCAAGGATGGTAAACATGTATGTTAGAAAAACATCGTTTAAAAATAAAATGCCCTTGGAGACCAAAAAGAGATGATGGATGAAAAACACCGAACGAAAAGAATCAGGTATGAGAACTCGGAATTAGCAAAGCATTTTAGGTTTTGAGGAGAGTGCGCCCAGCAAAATTTGGGTCTTCAGCACATGAAGACAGAAGCCCCAAGCTCAGGGTTTCTTTTCAGATGAGAGGACGGAGGCAGAGGAGCACCGTGGTCGAAGTGCTGCTCCACCTCCTAGCAATGCCACTTCCCCAGCTGTGCACGTCACCTCCCTGAGCCTCAGTTTCCTCTAGGCAAGTGGAGATGATGCCACACACCCCTCAGGGGGTGGCTGGGAGGATTAATTAAGATGAAGCCTGTGAAGTGCTTGGCACGCAGCCCAGCGCACGCTGAACACTCCATAATCGCGGGCTGTTACCATAAACTACTTGATAGAAAAGCCAAAGCGTAGAAAAACTTAAAGCATCTCTATAATTACATGAATTGTGATGAAACAAGTTAAAATCTCGCTCGGTTTTCATCTAAATTGGGTTTTGTAAGCTCAACATGATTCTCTCTGTATGTGAGAGCAGTCGCTAGGAGAAACTGGCAGAATGCAATGCAGTGGCGAACTCAGCCATTGTTCCTAAAATAGGTCTGAAATGACATGGGAGGTTTAGCAGCGACTTCTTTTCAGAGGGAAGAAACAACTTAGCAAGTGAGGAGTGGGGCTAGGAAGCTGTCGGGATGAAGGTGGAAGAGGCTCAGAGGCCGGGAGCAAGGAGACCAAGCTCCAGCAGGGAGCTGGTGCCCAGCCAACGGAAGCTCCTGCCACCAATCGCATCCCGTTATTTATGGGGCTATGTATTCCCGTTATTTATGGGGCTATGTGTTAATGAGAACATTTGAAGCAGAATGTTTAGGGAAAAGGTAGAAGAACCTATAGATACATTATTTTCCCAGAGGAAAAGTAAATGATTGGAGAATGGACAGTTTACACAAGGGTCAGGTGTACAGGTGACAATGTCCACAGAACTGGATTAGAATTTTTTTTTTGTACCAGGGATTGAACCCAGGGGCACTTAAGCACTGAGCCACATTCTCAGCCTTTTTCTGTATATTATTTAGAGACAGGGTCTCACTGAGTTGCTTAGGGCCTGCTAAATTGCTGAGGCTGGCTTTGAACTCATGATTCTCCTGTCTCTGCTGAGATTACAGGCATGTGCCACTGTACTCAGCTGAATTAGGATTTCTTACTGTTAGGATTAATGGTGTGAATCAAACACACTTGTCTCTCCAAGACTCTATTTCCTCATCTGTAATATGGGAGAAACACTATCCACTAAAGAGGGTTATCCTGGGTATGCAGCGAGGTAGAATTTGTAAAATGCTCAGCATCCTAAAGAACTCTGAGTGGCTGGTCCTGGTGACATTGATGTGACTGTGCAGGAGTGGGGACTTCGTGTGTTTGTGAGACATTCTCATGCATTGCACCATAAAAACACAATTTTCTTTAATTCACTTCTCGTTAAGTGTATCACATTTATTTTTGGTGCTTCTAAACAAGTTTTAATATGAGAACTGTGTACATTTTTGTCAATGAAGAACTCATTAAGATTCTCCACTAGTTTAGAGAGAGCAAGAGACTGCTGGGGGGCATGCATCTAGCAGGTTTGGTTGCTTAAAAAGTAAAACAGAAAAATTTAAAGCCTCATCAACTTGGGTTGATGAATTTGAGACTAAATCATTGAAGAAGGGATCCAAATGATCCAAATGTGATTTATAAGTGTTCTCTTGCATAAAGTACTTCCATTCTCTTGTGTCCATTTTAATGGTTGCTTTGCACACATCTTGGTGATAAGAGAGAGGCAGAGATTTGGTGTCTGGCAAATGCTTGTTGAAGCATTTCTCCCAATGAAATCACTCTACATGTTAATCTCTCAAGACTGAAAAAAGGCCTAGGAAAATAGTTTGGCTCTGAGTAAGTTGTCTTTATCTGTTGAACAACTGCTTAGATTCCCTAACTAATATTATGTTATTTTTCCATATGCTATTTAACACAACCCAGGCTCTCTAAGTGGCTATTCATTATATAATGAGAAATATTGTATAAATATAACCCGAATCTAAGTCTCTTCCAAGAAGAGGGTCATTTAAATGAGTTACGTTGATAATAAGCAGTGAGATTTACAAATCGACATCTAATGACTCCCTTTAATTCATTCTAAATATGACAACTATTTTGTATGGTAACCTCTTTTTAGAGGTTGATAAATCAAGATGGTAAGCGCTTTGGCTGTTTAAATTCACAAAGTTTCTGTCTTAATAAAAAACAGACAATGCTGGCTGACAGGAACGCTAACCAAATGGCCCCTCCAGTCTTTCGAGAACAGAGGGGAGCATACGAAGCAGAGAGAGGATTTTAAACACGCTGCAGTTGAAAGCAAACCCTTATGGAGCCCACCCATCCCAAAGCACACACCACATTCTTCTCTAGCAACCACTTAAAGCTGAGTTAAAACCTAACAGTACCGCCTTTGCAAGCTTCACTCCATGCTCGTAAGTGAGCGGCTTCTCCTTCATGTACAGCAGGCGGGCCAAGGTTTTGGGGTCATCGCGGAGATCGATCTGGCAAAACACACGTGAGACAGAGTCATTCATTTTTTCAGGGCCTGCCGGACATTTTAAACTCTGCCATCATAGAGTTTCTTTCTCCCAAACATCTCTGAAGTTGCTGAATTTTCTTTAAGCAAGCACGCATGCGTACCTATGTTAGATCCAAAAGGTAAAGTGATTTGCACATGGCCTAAATCAAGGACCAAGATGTCCTTACACTTGCTCCTTCAAAACAGTTGCCCTGGGTGCAGGTGGCTTACTCCAGTGATACTTGTGTTTAGTAATCTTGAAATTTTCTATTTATTTGCAGTTTTCGCTGATAGGGCATACAAGAAATAGACACTTTGGTTACCTTCCCAGAATGACTTATCAGATCCCAATTTATATTCCTCATTATTTAATAGCCTATTTCCTTACTTTTTTTTTTCTTTTCCAAATCAAATATTCACCCTCAAATGGATGAAGATTTGCTACCTCTCTTACTCTCCTAACAAATGGACTGCACACTCAGAAAGGCAAGTCCCAAGGAAAGTTTCCAAAGGGTTTGCTTAATGGAGCATCTCTTCAAAAGTAGAACTACCTTAAAGGGAGCATATAAGAGGTTTGATAATTTAATAAAGTATTTTGGTTGCTTTAAAATTTCGCTGTGCATGTAAACCTGAATGTAAGCATGCAGGGCTTATGTCTTAAAGAAAAAACAATATATTCATATGTTAGTGTCCCATGGATAAGCACAGTGCTCAGCTCACTAAGCTGTGGTTTTTGATTTTTGTGTTTGACCTTGATTGCTTGATTTAGGTGTGTATCTGTTATAAAGTATGCTTAAATCACACGAAGGAGTTTAGATGTCCAAAATATGCCAACATATGTTTTGGCAGAAGGGATCCAGCTCCATCAGTGTGGACAAACACTATCATCTGGAATTTAAGGCAAAAGACTTCATTTAAACAAATAATTGTCTTTCAGAGCAGAAGCATTAATTGTGTGCCCTGATCTGTGAATAAGTGAATCTTTGACTCTGTCTCTGTTCAAATAAACACACTCTGTATCTGTCCATGTCTTCGTTAGGAGGTGTTTTTATTTATGGTTTTTAAACATTTATCTTTGTCAAGCAGAATGTAAAATGAGAAATAGAAAGAAGCAACACATGAAACAGAAAACTGTAGTCTCTAGCGTCATTACATTCCTATGACTTTGGATAATAATTTAGATTTTGAGAAAGCAAAAGACAAAATTCTTTTAAAAGTATAAAAAGTCAGAACAATCTTCAATCCATTTGTGTAACAGACTTACTGTCAGAAATTCAAACTATGCAACTTCATTAGTTTTCAAAATATTTTTTAAAAAAAGTCATATGGTCCAGAAAGGTCTTGCATGTGTGTTTTAACTTCATTTCTAAGATTCAGAAGATCCAGGGGTTTAAAGACAATAGTCATGAATTTCTGTCTTCCTTCTCCTGGAGTATTATGAAGGAATTCTGTCATAATATGCCCATTTGGATTGCCAGAGTCATTTTGACACCCACACCTATTTTGTGATTTTAAAACAATTTTGTATTTTAGTTACAAAAATATTAGATGATGTGTGCAGTTACTACTCTCATTTTATTACTCTGATTCAGGGCTGGAGAAGAGTCTATTTAAAAAAAATTACTTTGTTATTAAAAAACAGATTAATTGTTTAAAGAACATATTAAAACAGTGCTTCATATTAAATAGTTATCTTTTCGACTGTAAGTCTTTACTCATGCGCGCCTTAAGGACTGCTGTTCATAAGAGTAACATGTTGGAGACCCACTCCCTCAGTGTTTGTTAGAACACGATGGCGAGGTACCTAAAGGATCTTTCCTTTTTGCAGCCCACCCACTTTACCATCCCTGGCATCTTAACCTGGGTCCCTATGAGGACGTAAGGCACGTGAGGCATGCAGTCCTTCAGCTCTGGCACCCATTCCTCCTGGACATTGTGGTAAGAGGCAGGATTTACGACCGAGAAGCAGATCAAAAACACATCGGTGTTGGGGTAGGAGAGCGGCCTCAGCTGGTTATAGTCCTCCTGTGGGAAGAGCAGACAAGAGTGGTGTATGAAGGTTACATGTGGCCCCTGGGAGTGATACCAGATACCAGTAAGATTCTACCACAGACACTGTGATCCTGCTCCTCCCCTGCACTGGGGTCTGGTAGTCTCTATATTACTAGGAATATGTGAGCCACTGGACAGGAGAACGCCTTTCTGTTGTGGATAGAGATTTGTATCGCCCTCATTTAAAATTAATTTGAAAAATGTTTTAGCAGCTTTAGTGAGATATGATTTTCCTATCCTAAAATTCAGCCACTTATTTTTCACTTTTTAATGGTATATATTTAAGGTGTACGACATGAAGTTTTGTTATACCTATACATACTAGTGGCATATCTATCTCCTCACATAGTTATCTTTTTAATTGATGACAACCTGAAGTCTGCTTTCTTAGCAGATTTCTAGAATGTAACACAGATATTATTAACTGTAGTCCTCACGCCATGTTGATTTCTCTCTAGGCTTATTCGTCCTACAGAACCGTAACTTTGTACCCTGACCAGTATCTCCCTTTTCCCCCTTTTATTGACCTTTTTATTCTCTGCTTCTATGTATGCTCATTTAAGGGGTATGATCCAATAAGGATTACTGCAGTTCTCCTGTTACACTGAAATTGTGTTGTATGGGACATGGATTTAAATTAGTAGGCAGTTGACCAAAGCAAAGAAATTCCCTCCTTATGTAATTAAAACAGAATGTTTCCAAATTTAATTTAGAATAAGATAATTAAAATACAAAGAGTTGTTGCCATATCAGACACCACAGTTTTTGAAGAAATATGTTGGGTGAGGGTTCAGAGCTAAGAATTTCAAATTTATTTCTAAGATTTCCTAAACACCACAGTGTGGCTGAATAAATAAAATGCCAGATTATTTTTTTTCCATGGACTCTTCAGATCAGAATATGTTTCTGATTGAAAGGTTCCGCATTTGTGTATCTGCTGTTTTAGTGGGAGATGATAAATGCCTAACATTATCCTTCTAAACATTTGACATTTATTTACGTTTATAATACGTACATGTTTAGTTTAAAAACAATTTGATTCTATAGTTCATACTCTTGTGGTGCTTATTTTTAAAAACTTAATATGTCCTGAGCATATTTTTAATATTAACCTCACTATCTTTGTACTGACCCTAATGTGTTTATAAAATGGGGTATACACATGTGCACACATACACACATGTGACTGGCAGTTACCTTAGAAGACAAAGTGTAGTCTCTTTGGTGGACATGCATTGATCTATCACTGGGCTACTCAAAGTACCCAGAGGGTTCAGCATGCATAGCCACCACAGTTACTACTGCTACTACTATTAAAATTTAAGCCAAGATTTTAAGTACCTAAATATAATGCAATGCAAGATGGCAAGGATGGAGAAAAATAGAATCCTAAAAACTCAACCAACCAACCAACAGCAACTCTGTTACTGTGGGCTCCTTTTAACCACATTTTTATTAAAGCAAATAATTGAGAGTCGGGTGCACTGATGAATAAACTGTGGTCATACTGGGAAGTTGGGCCAGGCTGCCTCTTAGTGACCTATGTCTGGCTGTGTTGCATGTGGGTAGGATTGACAGCCAGGACAGTTCATCTTGTGGCACTACCTTCTCCTCTTTATATATCTAGCCCTGAACACCAGACTTTTTCTCCCATGGTCTCTCTGCCTCGCTCCTTTCTCTCTGGACTATGCCTTCTGAAAGCAGCATGCTAAGAAATCTGAGGCTACATCTACAACTGTGCATGACACTACCTGCCTTCGGCCACTTTGTCTTTCCATCTGGACTGTCAGTAGATCAGGGCTCATTTTGACTCCCCCCACCTCATGTCCCACCTATATTCTTCCTATGGCAAATATTCCATGAATGTAGTGGACTCACTGGTAGAAAGGGGATCTACAGTGACCTCCAAATGAACATGCAATTTTCCCACAGACCGTTTGCTAGTGTGGCTTTAATTACAAACACCTGGGGAGGTTTTGAGACATCTTGGGGTTGTTGATCATAACCAGCCACTCCCAACTCTGGGATCAATTAAATCATAATCTCTAGAGAGTGGGACTGGGTAGCTGCAAATCCTGCATCATTTGGACTGGCAAAGGGAGCCCTGGACTTGACAGCAACCAATTTGCATTATCATCTTTACTGTCAACCAAGGCTGTGTTGAGGGCTTATAGCTAAGAGCCAGGCATTCTATCAAGCAATTACATGAACCGTCTCATTGAATTTTCACAATGGCACTGGAAATATGGTACTATGAATAGAAGAAAAATTTAAAGTTTAGAGAATTAAGTTCATGTTTAATTTCCATGATGGACCAATTCCGTAGAGGTGTTAAAATACCAGGAGGGGGCAGTTAGCTGCATCTAGATCTGGCTCTTAATTGGGACCACACTATTGCTACAGGTCAGAATTTTAAGTGATAGGTCAGGCATTAAACAACAACAACAACAACAACAACAACAACAAAACAAAACAAAACTCCGTTATCTAGGAATCAGTTATTGAGTTACTCAGGGATCTAAGTGGTAGACCATGGGGTATGTTATGTATTTGATGGCTGCATTTGCTGAAAATCACCACACGATGGCAGCAGACACTGTATTTTAAAACCTCTAAGCCCTAAACCAAAACAAAACACAACTGGGAGAAATGTCTGAAGTAGATTAGATAGGAGCAAATAATGGGTCTGAAAGGATCACGTGTATTTGATTCTTGACTCAGCAGCTATCAGATACATTTGGCTTACATTATGCAAAAGTGAGAGACCAGGGTTCACTGGGCTAAGTGTAGGTGTGAGGGTGAGGGAAGTGTGTTTCTGCTCCGTGGAAACCTTAGTCCTGTTGTGTAATTCCGTGTCAAATGGTTTGTCGTCACCGAATGTGTAGCACTGTCAGGGATGCTACGTGAACCACACACGGTAAGTAAGAACTGGCAGTTGAGTTGGGAAGAGAAACGCATGAAACATTCCATTTAGGTGAAGTGAGGTGAACTTTTGCTTGCCTTTTGTCCGCTAGTCTGATAAGGCACTATCTGACTGAATTGGGAAAATCCAATGTCAAGGCTGGATGGATGACACCTTAGAGATGATTTAGTGCACTGTTTTCCAAATCCTGGTCCCTGGACCAGCAGCATGGGTGTCACTGGGAGCTGATTAGGAACATGCCTTCTTAGGCCTCAAGCAGTCCTTCTGAAGATGAGGCTAGGGGAGAAGCTGCTGAACCTGGGCCATTAAGTTTCAGTAGCACAGGTTAATGCTATTCCCTTTATCCTCCACCAATTTTAGGTGAGTCTGGGCCAGGGAGCCAGACTCAGTGCAACTCTTCTTGGTACTCAGAGTGCGGTCCCTGGACTGGCAGCATGGGCATCACGGAAAAATTTGTTAGAAATGCAAATCCTTGTAGTTTGCATTGTAGAGGTCTTTCACCTCTTTTGTTAAATTGATTCCCAAATATTTTATTTTTTTTGAGGCTATTGTGAATGGGATAGTTTTCCTAATTTCTCTTTCAGAGGGTTTATCACTGATGTATAGAAATGCAATTGATTTGTGGATGTTGATTTTATATCCTGCTATTTTGCTGAATTCATTTATTAGT
>CM053401.1:34487104-34508621 GCA_028644305.1 Xerus rutilus
CCCAGCACTTTGGGAGACTGAGATAGGAGAATCGCGAGTTCAAAGCCAGCCTCAGCAACGGTGAGGTGCTAAGAAAGTCAGTAAGACCCTGTCTCTACATAAAACAAAATAGGGCTGGGGATGTGGCTCAGTGGTCAAGTACCCCTGAGTTCAATCCCCGGTACTCCACTCCTCTAAAAAAAAGATAATCTTTGACAAACTTTTGACTGAACAGGAATTATTTGCTTCTCTTCCCAACAAAATTTACAAGTTAGCATGTAACCTCACAGTCTAAATTTTAGTTATTAGCAGAATAAAACAAAGTTGCCTTCCTCTAGATAATTAATCCTGGGAGGCATATGTGTTAAATAGTAGCCAGCAGGGCAATGGAAAGCCACTTTGAATGCTCATGTCCTTATATCCAACTTCCAGATAATTTTTCCTAATGCCCAAATTCAAGTCTGTGCTTTGTTACCTATTTGGTGAGATGTTGAGCAAGTGGTCAGTGGGCCTATGTTTCACTTAAAAATGAACAAATCATCTTTAAGGAGCATAAAAGTTGTTCAAAAGGCAGGGACGATCATCACAACAGGTTATGTCTCTCTAGGGGGCTTTAAGAACTAGGGAATTTAGATGAGAATTCACAATTCTGCCCCCTCCTGCTGTCTGGAGATCTTCAGCAGCATCCACTGTTCCTTTCCTATCTGAACTCACCTTCATCCCTGCTTTCTGTCCTTCTGGAAGATCCTGCCTGGGACAGCAACCCACCCTGCTCCAGTGTCCACTCCCATAAGCTGCTTGGGCATGCTTGCTACCAGTTTTAAGCCTCACAAATGTGTGCGTGCATTTTACCAAGGATACACGCAGAAGCACCAGGGAGGAAAGTCCCCACAAATCAGAGGAAGTTAGAAAGCAGTTCACAGGAAACTAGAAACAAACATTGCATCTTCCTAAGTATGAATGGGGGCAAGTTCCTCCTTGGAGGGAACACCAGTGTTCCTCTTAAACCTGCTCAAGCAACTTCTCGCCCATCCAAACCAGCCTGCCTCAGCCAGCTCCTTTCTTGCAAAGGATTTCTCTTCTCTCTGTGTGTAAAAAAGGTTGCTGGGGAAGTTTCTTATTTAATGTGCTGGCATGAGGTCTGGATTCCGTAGAACGAGGAGGAGAAAATTAAACAGGCTTCTTGAGAATCCACTAGGATTCTGAGCTGAAGGCTTGCTTTCTGTCTTCTCATCCCAGAATGATGCGAGTCCTAGTTGAACAGGCAACATAGCTGCCATGCACCTTCTAGCCTTGGTCCTATTTCTTTTATCTGTCAGGTACCTCTGTTGTGACCAGTGATTTGACTTGTAGTCATACAATTTTATTTTCTTTTTTTGGTACCAGGGTTTGAACTCAGGGGTACTTGGCCACTGGGCCACATCCCCAGCCCTATTTTGTGTTTTATGTAGAGACAGGGTCTCACTGAGTTGCTTAGCGCCTCGCCACTGCTGAGGCTGGCTTTGAACTCACAATTCTCCTGTCTCAGCCTCCCAAAGTGCTGGGATTATAGGTGTGTGCCACTGCGCCCAGCTGTAGTCATTCTGTTTTCTCACCTCTCTGAATTTTAAGGTGGAAGAGCAGATTGGCACCCTGAACTCATTGTGAACAAACTCTGGGACCTTGAGCGAGTGACCGTTTCCCTAAACCTCCGTTTTCTTATTGGCAAATTGAGGTTTATTTGAGGAACAAAGGAGATGGTGACTGTGAAAATTTTGTACACCAAAGTGGTGTCACTGAGCAGATGGCTTCTGAATTTACAGTATTTATGGGAACAGAGCTTCTTGGAAAGATGCTCCCCTGGTTCTGGGTGTGGGACAGAAGTTCAGGAAAGGCCTTCCCTTGTCAGTACTTGTTTGGCGATGGAAGTGGGTGGGGAGAATTTTCTCAATTCTGGATGCTTGAAACTGACTGGAGATGAGGCCAAGCCAAAGAAAGAGTCATGATTCTAAGACATCCACATTCTGGAATTTCAGTCTTGCTTGGTTCATTCCTTCCTTCCTCAACATCATTTTTTGTCCACATCCTGCCAATGCTACCTGCTGGGTATCTTCAGAATCTCACTTTGTCTTTGCCATCCTAGAGTTGTCCCCATGTAGCCCCCAACCTCGTCAGTTGGAAAAAGCTCCTCCTAGTCTGCTTCCTTCTCAGTGTCACCAGAAGCAATGCAATATAAAATCCAAATGTCTTCTAAGAGCATACAAAGTCCTTGAAATCTGGCCCCTGGCTTGCCTTTGTAGCTCTTATTTATTTACTTATTTATTTATGATACTAAGGATGGGACTCAGGGGCACTCGACCACTGAGCCACATCCCCAGCCCTATTTTGTATTTTATGTAGAGACAGGGTCTCACTGAGTTGCTTGGT
This sequence comes from Xerus rutilus, assembly GCA_028644305.1. Taxonomy (NCBI): domain Eukaryota; kingdom Metazoa; phylum Chordata; class Mammalia; order Rodentia; family Sciuridae; genus Xerus; species Xerus rutilus. The sequence continues at coordinate 34,489,490 of CM053401.1, forward strand.
GCCTTACTTTTTGCGGAGGCTGGTTTGAACTTGTGATCCTCCTGCCTCAGCCTCCTGAGCCAGTGGGATTACAAGTATGTGCCACCATGCCCAGCTCTTTTATTTATTTTCTAACCTTCCTAAGATACAAACTTCTTGCAACCTATTATATTCATGATGTCTTTGCCTAAACTGTTTTCTTTGGAATTCTAGTAAAGAAGCTCTGGAATACTTTCCCCACACTTGGAAAACTTACTTCCATAATCCCTCCCTGATGCTCACCACTTTCTCATGCCAATTTCCATGCTTACTTTCCCATAAAGAGGCTGCATATTATTTTTCCTCACGTCCCAGGGTCTAGCAGTGCCTGGGCATGCAGCTCCATAAACATTGGTTGAGTGGCTGACATGTGCATTAAACTCCAACCAGAGTGAAGATTTTCTTTGAGGCATTTATTATCTCAGGTAAGTCTTTGGCATTTCCCAAAAGGCCACCATTAGCTTTTCCAGACACTAAGTGGCCGGATGGGGTCTCCAACCAGACCCCTTACATTAAAGCTGGTGTACCTCCTGTGAGGGGCCACCAAACAAACCTGGCTCTGCTGAGTGGCATCCATGCTCATGGCTGTCCTCTACTTTTCTAGCCAACTTCACCAACTACAAGCCTGCCAGTCTCTGGGTCAGTGAGACAGGACCTCTACCTCTTGTCCCAAGGTTCCCAAAGTAATTAGGCCAGTCTGACACAGAGAAGTTGTTTTTTAAGTAAGACTCTGGGAAGAAGTGATTGGGTTTTAATTGAATTCTGTTCACGGGGGGCCGTGGCCCCCACAAACCATCATGTTTTTTGTAAGATCCTCTGTACAGATATTTTAAGGGTTTTTACCAGCTCCTTTAATCATATTTATACATTGCTGTAAACTCATAATAAGTAAGTTGTCACCGAGGTATGGCAGAGTAAGTATCTGATTTAGAGACCAAAACTTTGTATGTTAACTTTGAATTTGATTTGGTGATATAAATGTTTCAAAGCAGTTACCAGGGGAAGTTAGTTAAAAATAGCCTCCTGGTTTTATACCTCCCCTAAGATTCTGAGGAAATAGGTCTGGTTAGGGCCCAGAAGTCTGCATTTTTATTAAGATCTCTGGACAAGTGATTCAGACCTAAGTCTCAGTTCCCTCGTCTTTAAGATGAGAATCATAATAACTCTGATGTGATAACATATAGGGAGAAACTTAAAATGTACAAGGTGCTACACAGATACTTCTTCTCTTGATCATATCCAACACACGCTGCAAGAGCAAGGAAGCTTACAGGGAACAGTGCTTGCCTGTTCTTGTCCACAAATGGTCACAAAGGAATTCAAACACCTAGGCAATGATAAAGTGGGCCAGTGAATTCCTGTTAAGAGTTTTCAAAGAATTATTAGGCTCATAAAAATTCTATCAGGTACCAGCTATAACTACTTAGAAAATATGGTGGAAAATATCCTTTCCACAATAATAGCAAAAACTATAAAGTGTCCTGGAATGTTCAAGACCTTTATGGAAAAAGAGCACAACACTTTGCTGAGATACATAAAAGAAATGTTAAAATAGCTCCTGTTCTAGGGTTGGAGCTCTATATTGGAAAAAACCATAAAGAAAAAGATTGATATATTTGACTTAAAAAAAGGAAGGTATATGTTCTGAAAAAATAGCCACAATATATGGAGGGTCAGAGTAGATTATCATCTTCAATACCTAAGCACATTTTCTAATTAATAATAATTACTTCAAAAGAAAATAAGGGGACTGGGGCTGTAGCTCAGTGGTAGAGTGCTTGCCTGGCATGTATCCTAAGACACTGGGTTTGATCCTCAGCACCACATAAAAATAAAAATAGAGGTATTGTATACATCTATCACTAAATTAAAAAATTATAAAGAAAAGAAAATAAGGAAAGAATATAGACATTTCACAAAAAATAAACATGACATTCCAATAAATATTGGAATAAAAAATATTTTAAAATAAGCTGGGCATGGTAGTGCACACAGGATTCCCAGCAGCTCAGGGGGCTGAGACAGGAGCATTGCAAGTTCAAGGTCAGCCTCAGACCCTGTCTCAAAATAAAAAAACAAGAGTATTGGGGCTGGGGCTGAGGATATAGCTCAGTTGGTAGAGTGTTTGCCTTGCATACACAAGGCCCTGGGTTCAATCCCCAGCACAACAGACACACACCCCAAAAAAGGGGTGGGGCTGGAGATGTGACTCAGTGGTAAAACACCTCTGAGTTAAATCTAAAGTAACCCCCCCAAATATTCAAATTAAACAAAGATACCACCTTTGGTCCCACATTGGCAATGATAAAGGAATGATACCTAGTACTGATGAGTGGATGAAGATGTGGGCACTCATACATGGCTGGAGGAAATGTAAATTTGCTCAAGTTTTCTGGAAAACCATTTAGTAATAGAAATGAAGAGCCCGGACATGAGATTTTTTCCCCACCCTTGATTCAGCAATCTTTTCTGATTTAAAGTAATAATCATACAAATGTGCAAGGATATATATGTATAAGAATATTCATCACCAACACATTTACAATAGCTGATAGTTGGAGGCAACCTAACATTCAATAATCAGGATGGGTTCTGCCAGTTACAGAGCACCCTCACCATGGAAACTTTTAAAGCATGAAGAACGTGGTAAAATATTGAGAATATCATGTCTAGATAGAAGGAAAACATTCTGCATTGTGTATGTAAAATATACATGGAAAACTTTATCTCCATACTTTGATACCACGAACATTTACAACAATAAAAAGTATTGCTCAAAAATTGTGGTTATTATGCTGCTATTATTATTGTTATATATAGATTGGATTAAATGTCATCTGAGTGAATTCTGTCATTTCTCTGAGCTTTGCTCTCTGAAGCTTTTGTGTTAGCCTTGCCCAGATTTATTTTAGGCTGTGGGACCATGCTAGTGGTTTTACGAGGAGAGTGTGTGATGAATAGGTGTGCAGCAGCAGAGGTTTACAAACTGTTGCAGAAAAACCCATCTTTTTCAGAGAATTATGATGAACCACTGATGTTCTACCTATATTTGCTTTTCGAAGGTACCAAGAAAATATTGTGCATTTGAGAATGCCGGAGGCTACCACAATGTATTAGTTGCAAACAGAAAGAAGTATATGGGCTGTAAAGACAACAGTAGTAAATTGGTCCCAGATACAGTTCTTTATTGACAATATCTGGGCAGAGGGAGATAAACTAGCCAAGTGATATTTAGAGTGTGTGTTTCTGTGCTCTCAATAACTTCTTTTCCAAAGTATTGCAAGATAGTTTGGAGAACATTAAGTGATTTTTTCTGTTCTTTACTTTTGTGTGTGGCTGTTATCCTAAGATTGTATTTACTTTCCTGCCTTTTTGTCGTTCAGAGTCCTAGGAATTTTATGTATTTGTGTTTTTTTTCTTTATTTCATTTATGTTCATCTAATATCCCCAACCAGAAGAGAAGTTCTTTTGAGGTAATAAATAGGAGTTCTTTGTAGGTAAAAATAAGATAGCCTTATTTTTCCTTTCTTAATATCTGTCAAGAAATATTTGATTAATATTTGATGGCTAGTTGTGATCAAAGGAGGAGGTGTGAGTATGCATATATATGTGTATATGTATTACATGTATTTATTATACACAATTTGAGGTAAAACAGTTCTTGGATCTTTTCTGCAATAAATATATGCAAGACTATCTTTTCCTTATAACTTAATGATTAAGTATGTGCTCAGAGTTTGTATAAGGTAACGCCTACTGCTTTTATGTCCTTGTTCATATATTTTTCCCTAATTGTTTTTCTTCAAACCACCTAAAGGTAAACATATGCTTTTAGGAATACTTATCAGCAACATATGGTGCCTGGCTAGCCTGTCCTATCTTTAAAGAGAAGTTCAAAGCCATAAGGGACACACTGAATGTCGTCTAACATCAGAGCCTATGGGATGCACTCTCATTCAAAGCCAGGAAGATGCTGCCTGCAGTGTTTGACACCTGGGGTCAATTGTGTTGATGGATTAGTAATCTGAGGCTTTGAACTGTTTATTTTTTTTTGAATTGTTATTCTTGGTTTTGCTGAGGTTTTCCTTTGTTGTCCTGTTTCAGTTAAAGTACAATTTGTCTGTGTGTTTAAAGGGATTTCTAAAATGTAATTCAAATATAAGTGGGGAACCATGTAGTACAAACCCAAGGTGGTTCCACATTCAGGGAACACAGGACCAATGGCCCAAAGTGCTTGTAAACCATTCTGATGTTTCCTGAAAATGACGACACCAAGGGAAAGTTCAAGTCTGACACCTTCGCACTGCTTCTGAAAACCACCTTCTCTGTGTTTTCCAAAGCCTGCCACAGCCTTGGCTCCTCATCTCCACCCTCTACTCCTTCCCAGCCCATCTGCCCATGTTCTCACCTCTCTAGCAGCACAGAAAGCTGAGGGCTTATCTGGTACTTCTTTGTTTTCCTTTGGGTTTTGAGAGAGAGGGAACCTGATGTGTTTTCTTTCCCCAGCAGGAATGTGGGGGTGGGAAAGACGACATACAATTCAGCACCCTTTCTTGTATTTCTAACACATTAATAATGCAGGCACCCCCTCCCTTGCAAAAAGGTCAAGGGGTCATTTGCCAAATTCTTTTATTCTAATGCTACAACTCCCTCCCAGATCCCAGGTAGTTCAAAAGATACTGTGAGAGCCGGCATGGGTAGCTGTACTGGAAGCTCTGCTAGACCATGAAAAAGGCTGAAGGTAGAAAGAGGAATTGGGGATCAGATAGTGCCCTCTTGGAGTTGGTCACTAGTTGGTCAGAGGCAAAACAAAGTTGCGTTAGAGGAGCCACGTGGATGTGGGGTGGGGACTGCCCTGTGAGGAGGGTGTGGAATCATCTGCTGTGCCTTTCCTTGTGAAATCTGTCACTCAGGACCTTGTATGCAGTAAGGTGGTGAAGGGTATAGCCAATGGCTGCCAGGACTATGGAGAAATGACATGCTTGTGGAAAAATCAGAGAGAAAAAAACTTGCTGAGGAAAAGATGGGGTTAGGGAAAGAAGATGAAAAGGAAGGAAAGGGGACATGGAGAGGGAGTAGATTATTCTGAGTCAATCTTTGGAAGCTGGAGTGGCCCAGCCCAGGACAGACCATGCTCCAGGTGGGTTCAGGGAGGTGGTTTAATCTGGACACCTAGGCTATTTGGGCCTGGCTCACAGCTTTTGTGACCTCTCCATTGTCGTCCTAAACTGACCTGGTCACCTAGACAGCTCTCTGACTTGTGGCCTCTCTGTACATCCCCGAGTCTTGACCTCTGACCCCTTCAGCTAGGAAGACCCAAACCACTTTTGGAGGACTGTTAAAACTTTGGAGCTGGTTGAGGAAGAACAGCATATGGCCCTGGGCTTGGCTCTCATGTGGAGAGCTCTCAGGGGTGCCTGGGACGGGGTGACGAGAGAACAGAAGATATTCTTGTCCTTTCTGTCTGGACTGTTCTGGGTGGAATCTCATACCACTGAACCCTGTCCTCTAAGAAGGAGCTGGGAAAGGGTCAAGGTTAGACCAAGGGTGTCACAGAATCGCAAAGTGTTGGTACGGTGAGGAAAACCACAGTGGTACATCTGTTACTTCACTGTGGCTGGGAACCCGTACCTGTGAAGCTGGTGTTTCTCTCTCCCCTCAATCACTGGTCACTAATGAGGTCTATGGTGGTTCTGTGCAGTCTGAGCCACAGCGCTCTCCCAAAGGACAAATGTGTAGCAGAGTATGGCGCCTGCTTTAGGGATTCAACAAATGGATAATAAATAGAAGAATATTTTTAGTCACAGAGCTCATTAGATGATAACTAATGTCAGCTGCCAATTGGTGTATAGCACCGGGGTTAAGTGATACAGGTCATGAGCTATGGAAGCATGAGGTTGATGAATAAAAAATCAAGATGCTACACTGATTTGCAAAGGCCTTGGTCACTCATGACACAAAGCATCCTTTTGTTAATGGTGAGGAAGCATTCTTGTTGAAGTTCAAGGCAAAAGCCACTTCTTAAGACCTCAAGAAATGTGGCTCCAAAACAGAGGTAGAGAAGATAACCCTTGGAACAGTGGTGAAGGAAGAATCCTTCAGTTGAGTCTGAGACAGAACAGAGAGCAGGGCTGGACCTGTGCTGTGACCAAAAAGGGCATTTGAATGAGGAATATGCTTTGATGTGTTGGGGGCAGGGATAAGGATGTGGAGGTGGGGCTGGGGCGGAGCTGCTGGTTCTTACTATGTGTGGATTCTGGTTCAGTTGGTTTCTAAGAAGCTTCCAGGTGGTGCTCCTGCTGCTAGTCTGCAAATCACACTCCATGGACAAGGCTCTCATCCTCCCTTAACCTCTTTGAGCCCCTCAGATGATTGGCAGATATGTATGAAAGTGGGAAGTACAGTCCATAGAGGAAAAGCAGACAGGATATTGGATCTGGACAGAACTTAAGTACTCATTCTTATTTGCCTCCTCACTGGTCTTCAGAAACTACGGAGGTGTGGGCCTAAGTCCAGAAAGAGTCCTACAAGGAGTTTCAGGATCTGCTAGGGAGCGCCTCCTGGGAGGGCTGTCGGATTCCCCAGTGGGGACTTGAGGCATGGGAGGGACTTTGGCCAAAAAGAGATGAAAGAACTGAAATTATAAACAAGCAATCTTGGGGCTTGGAATGTCTCACTCCCCTGGGTCATCACGGAAGGGATGTTGATCTCAAAATCTGAGAGCACGAATCAAGAGAGGGAGGCAAACCATGAGGGCAAAGTACACCGTGGAAAGGGCTACTTTTCTTAGTTGTTTATTTCAATATTTCAGTAGTTCGTACCCAGCAGATTGGATGGTCATAAAAACCCAACAGTTTTCTTTTTACATGGAGACTTCTGAGTGTCTTTTTGAAGTTCTGTGACCTAATTTTTACAAATGTGCTTTTGGACCTGTGGGAGTACCTGCTTTGGCTATGCAGTCCATGTGTCCTCCGCAACAGCAGTGTGGACACAGCTGTAGGGGCAGCTGATGATGTTAACTAGTTCATTTTCTCTGGGTGAGTTCCCTTACCCTGTTTTCTCCTCTGCAGTCCTGGCAATTGGCAATCGAGTCTTTTCTTTACCAAAATCTATCCCGCTTTCTTATTTTCCACACACTGAGGCACCATACAAATGGCTAGTGACTGACTCACTGGACTGTGTACTCCTTGCAAAGACAAACCCCCAGGGCCCAGCTTAGTGCCTTATGAGTGATGGATGATCAGTCAATGGGTATATAAATGTCCCCCTGCAGTCTCTAGGAGGGCATCTGATTCAAACAGGATCACTGCAAACTGATCAAGCACAAATAGTGATCTCAGGAGCATCTGATGGGTGGGAGGGGAGCGTGGAGTCTTCTAGCTTTCCCAGCACTCAGGAAATCACAGCAGAAGGTGCTGGTGATACTTTCTGGTGTGGATGCCAGGAGAGACAGTTGTTGAATTGAAACTGATCAATTCTAGAAAACAAGAAGGCCATTGAGCCATAGCTTGGGCACACTCCAAGATAGACAGTGATGGAGTGTTTGGCTAGCTCCCAGCACGGGCAGCCCAGGCGCCTCTGACACAGTCTTGTGGGACATAAGGCAGCCATTGAGTTGTCAGTTTCAGGGCCTGAGGGGAGCAGCTCAAGCCCTTAACCCCAACCTCTGCAAGGACCTGGCTCTGCTATGGCTCCACATTAGGCTGCCCGCTGCACCATGGGGAATAGCGCTAGACCTACAGCCACTCTGTTCCCTAGGCAGGAAGCAAAGAGAAAAATAACAGAGCACATCTGCTAATTATGTTCCAGACTTAAAAAAAAAAAAAAAGAGTATAAATGACCATCTTGAGACAGAGTCACACTTTTTTTTTTTTAAAAAAACTATCATATTCTATTGATACTTCCAGTGTCAGCAAAAAGTTTTCTCTTTTAGACTTTGATGAACGACTCAGGTCTTCCAGCTCACCACGAGGCGTGGCATTTGTAAGCTACTTGTTTTCCACATGTGATCTCAGAAACGGTAAGAAGGGAGTAGCCTTACAAATCAATAAGTGCTGACCTGCCTAAAAATAGAAATGGCTGGAGGAATGTGGAGGATAGCAGGAAAGGAGGAAAGAAAAGAATAAAAGAAACTACTGAGGAAACGATTTAAAATATTATCTAAACCTATGTGCTCTTGTATTCAGGAAAGGGCACTTTTAGCAGACGGGTGAATTATGAATGGGCACATGCAGGCAAGTGCCAGCCTAATGCTCAGGAATAAGAGCAAAAATGCATCTGAGTGTCCCTTTGTATGACATGACCCTGGATCCTGAAGGGCATTCACCTTGAGAATGATAGAGGTCTGGACTTTTTTGGAGTTTATTAAAAGAATAAGGAAAGGCAAGAGAAATATGCAATGAATATATTTAAATAAGTGGAGCTAAAGAAAGACTGGAAAAATTGTCTAAAAATCAAGTCAGATCTCATTTGAAAGGCTACAAAAATTTCCTAATCTTTCTATTAAATATTATCTCAGCTTCATGTTCTTGTTCTTAAGAGATGCTGCTTATCTCATCTTCATGACCCTGTTCTGCAGTTTGGGGTGAGGGACATCAGAATGGGTGGTGGATTCTAGGCAGGATGAATGACAAAAGAGCTGCTTTAATCACAGCGTGTGCTAGAGGGCTATCGATTAGGAAGCAATGAAGATTTTTTTTTCAAGAGTTAAAAATTAGCATTTGGAAATAACCTTGGGCTACTTCGCCAGAGTGAAAAGTATTTTATATCATATCTTTGAGCTGAATTGGTTGAATGCATGAACTGGCTTAAATGGCTAGGACTGCACAATGGTGATAGTTCTTTCCTATGATTTTAACCATATCCTAAGTTCATGCCTTGGCTTATCCACAAACACATAATTGTTAAGTGCAACTGTGTGAGATAGGATAATGATCCCCAAGGATGCCCATGCCCTAATTCTCAGAACCTTATATAGCAAAAGGGGACTATGAAGGTGGCTAAGGATTTTGAGTAGGGGAGATTATCCTGGTGAGCTCTATATAAGGGAAAAGGAAACAGAAATATCAAGAGTCAGAGAAAGTGATATCAGAACAGAAGCAGAGGGTGGAGCAGGGGCCAGGAGCCAAGGAATGCGGGCACCCTCAAGAAGCTGGCAAAGGGCAGGTACAGAACCTCCCCTGAGTCTGTAGGAATCCAGTCTGCTGGCACCTTCTTTTAGCCTAGTGAGACATATTTTGGTCTTCTGACTTTCAGAACAATAAGATAATAAATTTGTGGTGATTTGGTATAGCAGTATTAGGAAGTAAACACAGTGACTTTGTTATAAAATACTTGCTAGCTGAGATAAATGTTGTGAAGTCAATGATATTTGGGAAGAGAGGAGAGATTTTCTCCTGATTTAATGCTTCTGTGTGAAGGCACTCTTGGTCTGATTTCCCCCAGGGGAGTAGAGAGAATTATCTGGTAGTTTGGGAGCAGTAACTGGTGTGCACAGCTCAATCTCTCGCCCTTTCTATTTGAGATCTTTCTGCACACAGTTTACTGAAGCTTAGTGGTGAAGGCACCCCCTACCCACCTTTGTTTTCCAGTGCTCTCAGTGATGCATCAGGAAGCCCCCTGCTCTGCATGTGCCCAGTCTCATGCTGATCTTTTTCTGTTTGGCTCCCTTTTTTTCTCTCAAGCAGGGAAAAGAGATATTATTTCTCAAATCCCCTGAAACACAACCTGTCACAGAGATATGCTTTCTCTTTTCCCTGAATAAGTTTTTTTAAAAATTATTTATTTACTATGTCTCAGTTCCAGAGAGTATATAAGGTGGCTTAGAAATATATTAGAATTAACAATAAGGAATAGAAGACAAATGAAGGAAGGGTTGATTAGATGAAACTGGAGAGAGGTTAGAATGCAAAATACGTAACAGGAGAGCCTGTTCTGGTGCTATCAGGGGCTGGGGCCTGTGAGGTCCATGAATTTGGCTCTGAGCTTCTTAATCAGTCAAAGGAAACAGAGAAGCCTGATGGGTGAATGATTTATAGAATCATTGTGGAATCAAAATCTCATGATTTATGAATACGGTAGCAAAACACCAACTGAATACTCAAGAAAAATAAAATTATTCCTAAAATGGAGGTTGTGAAAAGCTCCTAAGGGTTTTTTTTTTTTTTTATTTTAAGAGAACACTTATATAACATAATGGACAGGGTTCTAAATATCTTAAGTGAATATGGCTAGATTTTCACAAGTTATTTCTTACAATGTTTCTCGACAGAAGTAAATGAATAGAACATTTCTTTCATGTACACTAAATGATTATTTTTTGAGCATCTGCTGTGGGCCAAGGGTAAGGTTAGGCATACACGGGTGAGCAAAACAGAATTACCTTTGTCTTTAGGGAGCTTATAGTTTGAAGGGGGAGCCAGATACTGTACAAAGAACCCCTCACTAGGAAAGTAGGAAGAGGGCAGGGGGAGTGTAAAGAGACTCACTCTTTTTTTTAAATTTTTTTTTTAGTTGTAGATGGACACAACACCTTCATTCCATTCATTTATTTTTTTATGTCATGCTGAGGATCGAACCCAGTGCCCTACATGCACCAGCCAAGCGCTCTACCACTGAGCCACAATTGCAGCCCCTGGAGGCTCACTCTTGAGACACCAGGGACAACCTCTTTGAGGATGTGGCATTTAAACAGAACCCTGAGCAGTAAGTAGAGTGAGTAAGGCAAAGAGTGTTTTATGTTCAGTGGGAAGAGATCAGGTGAGTGTATGTAGAACTTTCTGGGCAGAGGAGACAACATATATACAGAGCCCCTGAGATGGGAAAGATGTTGATAAAAAGAAAGGCCAGTGTGGCTGGAGTGTAATGAACTCGGCAGTGACTAGCATGCTTTATAGCTTTGATGCAGTAAAATATGATGATAGCTCAGGCAGGTGTGTGTGTGCTGGGAAAGAAGCGTGCACAGATAGGTTGGCCTGCTGTTGTGGAGAACATTTCTCTTGATTTCTGAATTTGATTTGATCTTGGGTCAACTTTGTTTCCTCACTGATTGGCTGTGGTATTTAAAGTAGTTACATGTGCAAATTTGGCATGTTGCCGAGGAGACATCTCTATCTGTAACAAGGTTCTGCTTGGAGCAGTGGTTGTTGACCTTGGCAGCACCCTGGACCCATTACAACAGAATCTGTTGAGACCCAGGCATTGATATTTTCTAAAGCTTCCTAAGTGATTGCATTGTGAGACCAAGGTTGAGAACCACTGACTGAGAGCATTAGATAAATGATGAGGTATAAAGGGTGAGGTTAGAATTAAATATAGCATTCAAGGTGGGAAACAAGGTAGAGGAAGAATATTTCTACTAACATGAAATTTAAATTGAACTATTTGCAAATTTTTCTAACCAACTCTACATGGGCAAAATTAAATCATGATTACTTGAGGAAACTAACATCCTTGCAAACACTTTAACTTTCAGTAGCTCTTGTCAAATTTATCTGAAACCTTGAACTTTATAAATAAAAACGAATTCTTAGGCACGGCATGAATCAAAGTGTAGGCTAATTGGACACGAAAGGTTTCACCTCTAAATCATTGCCAGAGGCCAGCAGCTTTGAGCATATGGTGGCTGCTCAGTGGTAGTTTTTAACAGAACTGCAGTCTGCATCCTGTTGCTCTGGGAAGATTCCCAGGGCATCAGAAGTGATTCACAAATGCACTGAGTTGACGAGTTCCCATGATCCCACCAACTCTTTAGAGGCTATTTGCTCTATAAGGACAGAGAACTTCAATCTTGTTCCTTCCAGCATTAACTCCATGCCCTCTTCTCCTTCCTAAAAGTGCCTGAGCTTCTCAGCCATGTGGAGTGGGCTCTGACTGCTTGCAAGAGTAAGCTCTGATTAGCTTACGCCTTTCACATATCCTATGTCCTTGATTGGTTAGGAGTTGGGACATAGCCCAAGTCAGACCAGTAGAGACCAACAAGATTTTGTTCCAGGTCCTTTATTTGAGCAATGGGGGAATGGGTCTTTTTCTGACTAGATGTGAATGAGTAGCTCCAGGAACTGCTGGCAGCCATCTTGGAACTGTGAAAAGAAACCCAAGAAGGCAGGGCAGAGAGATGTCCCGTGAGCAAGGTACCAGGCTTCATCCAAAGCTTGGACTACTCCCATAACTCACAGTAATAGAGACTGTGTCTGCCTTATTCACTCTGTGGCACCAGTATGGCAATAAACGTGTCAAATGAAAAAATAGTGAAGAGAGAAAAGGACACAACGTTAGGAAATAGAAGTCAGTGTTGAGTTTATATAACCACAGAAGAAAAAGCCATTATATTAACAGCCAAACTCTCATGATTTTTCTGTCTCTGAAATCTCAAAATAGCAAAATATGGAATTCCCTTCTGATTACCTTAGAATGACAAAAGGAGCTAAAATGGAAAAGTGCAGTAATAAATAATGTCTGGCTATGGAAGGATGGGAGGGAGCAAATTTTTTTTCCATAACACTAGTACCCAGGGAAGTCTGACTCAGGTTTAAGACATGTAAGTCAATGAGTTTCCAAATCTAAGTATTTCATTATTTCCTCAGCTCTACAAATGTTCCTTTTTATTTACCTTGACATAAATGATTAAGATTTGCCTATATTTGAATTTGTAGAATCACTGGATCATGAAGGAAAATATGTACACATTTAGATACAGTACTCAAGACTGACATACCCCCTCAAAGGTTCACATTACAGTTTTAAGTCTCCCCAGAAATCTGATGATCATGATGAAGCCTGTATCATGATTTTACCCAAGAACACATTCAGATCACAGATACAATCCACTTTTTAAAGAATAAGAATAGTTTGCATTTGCTAATGAAAACTTATTAGTTTCTCCCCACACAATGAAAAATTTTATCATTTCTTCCCTTAAGATTAGTTGCTTGATTTTTCAATCAGTCTCTCTGTCTCTCTCTCTCACGCACTCACTAGAACATAGTAGATTCTTAAGGCTACAGGAAAGAAGGAAGTAGAAGCAAAAGAAAAGGAAAAGGCTTTAATTTCAGACTTCTTGTCTGAAAACTCAGAAACTTTTGGTGAGCAGGCAACAACCCTTGGAAAGATGCTGTCATGTCTACCACTTAAGAGATCAGGGGCTGAGGAGTCTACATACCACTGACTGTGTACAATAGAAAAACCTGAGCATTATTTCAACATAATTCCACCAATTTTTGTTTAGTCTTTGATCTGGCTACTCTGTTCTTCACCTCATTCTTCACTTCATTCAAGATAAAGGCCAAGATTCACATCTCCTTCAAGTCGCCCGGATTAACTCTGACTCTTCCTGATCCCAGGCATGTTCTGCAGCTCTTTCCAATTCTGTCTCAAAACTTGTAGCATTAATCTGGGTAGGAACCCAGGGAAAAATTAAAATGAATGAATGACTCTATTTCTACTAAGGTCTGCCTCAAAGCCTTGTCTTATAAATTCCTAAAAAGGTTGTGATCTAGTTTGTCAAGTTGAACTTGGAACTTGGAATATGTTCATTCTCCCACTCTACCACTGCTTGGTGATGAGCTTCCAAGGCTAGCCCACAATAGCCCATGATAAAGATGACTTCTTATAAATAAATATAAGCCACAGTAGGAGATTTTTTGATCCACATATTGTAAAAGTGAAAAAATTGTTAAAAATTTATCTTGAAATCTAGTGGTCAAAGAAAAGCAACTTGCAAGAGATAGGAGAAGGGAAATAATATTTCTAAGAGCTAACGTTCAGTGCACACTTTTTTATCATGTAGACCCTGCTAAGTGCTTTATGGAAATTATTTTATTTTCTCACTTTAAAGGAAAAAGGGACCTCAGGCTTCATGATTTTTCTGAGAACGTACTAGTAGTACGAGTTGGAACTGGGAATTGAACACAGCTTTGTCTGGTTTCAGAGCCCAGGTTTTCCCTGCCATGTGGTTTTTGCAAAGATCATGAAGAAAACCTCTGGACACTTACGAGGCTCTCTCAGTGTCACTGGCTTCTTATTAAACCCAATTTCCCTAAATACCCAAGACTTTAATTTTCAATACTTTTATTGTTTCAGATTGTGCTTTTCACTTACATAGGAAATGGAAGAGAAGATAAATTGCCTGATACTAAAAGAAAAGTATTTTGAAGACCGAGTAGAAGGTTGGGGTTTAGAGAGACATGGTTAGCAGTGAAGACACGAGGGAAGGGAGGGAGACCGGTGCTTGAGCAGGGGATGGGAACACGTGGGGCCGTGCCCTTCCCTGGAACCTGGCCTAGGCCCTTGGCTGTTGCCAGGAGACACTCCTAAGGAATCCTTGCACTAGGGGTCTCCTCTGGGTTCGTGAAGAGGTCATAAATCATCTTATAGTAACATGGATAAGAGGTGACAGAACTGGAATTAGAGGGGTCTATTTGAATAGTCAAAGCTTGGGTTTGAATCCCTCCCTTCTTTTGATGTCTCTGATGGTCTGAGTTACTGCGACAGTAGACATCTTCTCTGAGAGCCATCTCAAGGGTGGCTATGGAGCTTAGAAGTGTTCCAGACCCTTCTGTTTGTAAACATTTACCCATGAAGAAATCAGTCCCAGATTTATATACTGATTGATACACAAGTCAGATTTGTACAGTTTTAAAAAACCATTTTTTCCCCTAAAAATATGCCTCTATGTTGATGGAACCAGCTGTTTTCTGACATTCTTTTTAACAAGGCAAGCTGATCTTGAACTTTTTTCCATTATTGAGTTTGTACTGAGAAAACTCAAAGGTAAGGCAAAGCAAAGCTCAGAAACAACAGTGCTGAAGAGTCTGATGCATACAGAGTTCTTCAGAACAAGATAGACACTTTGGATTTCCTATTTCCAAAGATGTGATGGAGGTGATGGGAAATGTTGGGTTTTTGTTATTCAGTGACTTTCGTAGCTCAGAAATATTTAAGATAATGAGATGTTGATGTACAGAGAGGGTTACACGGAAGTAAATCCTGGACAGTGTATTTAAATTCATGTTTGCGTGACTCCATAGCTCAGGTTGCTTTCAATGTGCTCTGCTCTTGGAGTGTTCGAGCGTGTGGCACATGTACACACAAATACCCGTGTGTGAGTGGACACAATGAAAGGCTAGTACAATGGCACCAATGCTAAGACTTGGCTCAAAGCTAAGAATGAAGACTCCTTTATTTATTTGTGGAAAATTAATTTTAAGTAGTTCTAAAACCTTGGATTAATTATTAATATATTTGAATTTTAGTTTCCTTGATTTTAAGTTGGGATATTAATAATTATTGTGATATTATTGTAAGGATTGGAGATATTGGGTACAAATATCACAACAATGCTTGAAACTTGACTGGTGTTCAAAAATGGTAGTTATTTTTATTTATAAAGCTCATTATTTTCTACAAAACATCATGTTGATTTGATACCTTGCTAATGTCCCTAACAGCTTCACAAGCAACCATGATAATAATAGTGATAATAGTTGCTAAAATTTATTGTCTTCTTGCAATATGCCAATTGTCAAGCATTTTTTTCTGAGCGCTTTGTATCTTACATATTCTTCCCACCAAACCTACGAGGTCAGAGCTCTGTCATTCCCATCTTAGAAATAATGAGACTGAGGATGAGAAGTTAATAGAATCACCTGTTTTAGTAATAAATGCTGTATGTGTTCTGAGTAGGGATATGTACTGTCAATCAACTGACATGAGTTACAGAAATTCATCTATAAAATGTGCTTTTGACCATTTTAACCATTGGCATTGGGTCAGAGATAGTGCCTTCTGCACAACGTAAATGATGACTATTTGCCTTGGAAGGGTTCTTGGGCGCTTACAGCCAAAGGGAGATCACTCACAATTATGTGTGTTATTGGGTCAAGTCATTTCTGGTGCATCAGAAATATTGTTCCATGTCATATGTCACTCCAAAGAGCAGAGGAATAGGAGGGACTAGTCATGGTATTTGCTAATGGGTGCATCACTACAACCAAGACCAGTTGATGATGATGCTTGCTGGGTTCCTTCAAGACCTAAGACAAGAAATACTTGGATTTTAGGCCTTGTTCAGATTGGGATGGTGAAAGCCTGAACTTTTATTTGGTCACTTTTTTTCCTTCCTTTGAATTTTTATTTATTTTTTTAATTTCAATTAAAAAATTTTGAGAAGATGTATGTACTATAGTTCTCCATTTGTCTATCTCATTATCTTAAATGTTTCTGTGCCCACAGTATGCATTCCTATGGCCCCTGAATCTCGTAGGTTCCTTGTATTTGGTGACATAGAACAACATATTGATTTGAACTATAACACTCAACAGAAAATGGAAGCTTTATTTTTTTAACCATTTTAACCATTATTAATCTTCTTTATATAAAGAAGATTGCCTGTAGCAAAAAGTTGTGACCACTCATTTTACATCTTTGAGTTATCACTCAGGATAATTTCTAACACTGGAAGAGCTTATAAATTTTTCACATAAAATGGGAGTGGGGAATGGCTTCAAGAGAATCATGGCACAGAAACCTAAGGGGCAGAGGAGGGACTGGCCATGGAACTTGCTAAAGGGTCCATCAGAAATAGACAGGGATGGTGTGTGCCTTCCTGTTGGAACCTGGCTTCTCAAATTGTCCGAGCGGTAAGAAGTGGAGAGGGTGCTTCTTCCTGCTACAACACCCAAAAATACCACCAAATAGCATTTAATTTTGATATTAAAACAAAGATGGACATCTTATGGGATAGAATGCCATATTCACAAGAGTTTTAAAGATAAAACATGAAACTTCAAAGAGCTTTGTCCTTGCTACTGCTGGTTATACTCTCGTCCATTGCACCTTCCCTCCTCCCAGTATTCTAAGTCACTCACTTCCCTTGGGCTAACTACCAAAAGATTTACTTTGCAGTCATTTTCCACCAAAGAATAGCATTTGGTGGAACAATTCCAGAGGCATTAGTGATTTCACCCATGATCCTTTAATTCACTTGAGGGTAATGTGGTTTTAAAAAATGGTAGCCTCATACTATTTTTTTTTCATCTCTTTATTCCATGGAGTCTCCTGGCCTGAATATAAATTAGCTTGACATTTAGCTACTGGATCAACCAGTTCCTGAAGGGAATTTTCTCCTGAAGATATTCTGCCGGCCTCAGGCTGATTTCCTAGTTGGCTCTGGGAGACAGCCTGCGCTTTTGTCCTCTTAGCCCCTTAACAACATCACTAACTGCTTTGCAAAGCTAAAAGGATATTGATGTCCTTGTCATCTGTAAAGCTGCAGAAAGCACATAACAGTAGTTAATATGAGTGTCCTTTTCTTATACTTGCTTTCCTTTAAAATATCAGTAAATCCTAAACCCTCCCTTGAAGCCACCAAAAACTACTGGCAGATCATCTTTCTGAATGTGTGCCCAGAGACAGGGGAACAACTATTTGTTTAAGATATAAAATAAAACTGGCAAGTTTGATGAAATTAGAAATCTTGTCCTCTTTCCCTGTCTTGGTGCTCTTAGTATTTATGGCTATATCAAAGGCTCAGGAGGATGCAAATGATTTTTGGTATTTGCTTTCCCAGAAAGCTTAGAGGAGGGATGATCAATACTGTTAGGATGGCATTGTATTTTTAACTTGCTGCTTAAAATCCATATTTTATTTATATTGGCTTCCAATGACTATAGAGAGAATAGATGTATGGTGGGACTTCCCATCACACTCGACTCCCTGTCCCCCCAGTAGAATTTTGTGAGCCACTCCAGAACAGATAATACCCAGAGGAACTTTGTGGGGCAATGTCCTAATCACCTGGCATTTCTTTATATTAGTTGTTATGTCTCATGAGCTCTCTGGCAATAAAGCAAGTGAGATACTGGGAGAGGGCTTGTCAGGGGTTGAATTTGTTATCAAAAGCTTTATTCATGTATGTAGTTCACTGTTGAACACATTCTTAGCAAATTACACATTCTATTTCATGAAACCATTATAAAAAATAGGAAAACAAATATAGTGAAATCCTGTTATGATGTCTTAGTTGAATGGTTTTTCTTGAAAAACCTGATTTCCTGAGGAAAAATCCTGATATAACTTGATTTTGATATATTTTTACTTGTTCTGTAAAGGCCACTTGGCATTTATTTAGTATCTCTTGTGTGACCTAATAATAAGAATGTAAAAGTAATGATCTTGTGGTTTGTGGGTTGACTTTTTAAAAAATTTTTTTTGGATTTTAAATTTTAAATAATTTAAAAAATTTTTAAATTTTATTTTTAATCAATGCTGGGGATTGATCATCCACTCCTTTCCCTCACTGTTTCTACCATGAATTCAGTGTGAATATTCTAGTATCTATTTATTCACTGTTTCTTTTTCTGCTGCCTGGAGCCCTCTAATTCTTCAGCCAGATTCTCTCTCTCTTTTTTTTCCTTCTCTGAGATCAATCAACCAGCAAGTATTTGTTATGCTGTACTGTAGCAGGATTTGCAGGAATTAGACTATAATTCCTAAAGGAATGGGGAAAATTTCAGTCCAAATTGCTGTGCAGAGCAGTTAATATAAAAGTATCTCATGCCAAAAAGCACTTAGTGGTTTTGATTATCATAATAAATATGTATCTTAGAAATGGGCGGGATATTTACCTTCTTTTTAAAAAATACAACTACACTTGGACTATTCCAGACAGAAAGTATATTCATATCCTATTATTATGAAAACTTTTTGTTTTTGTCTGATCACCAGCCTTCACTGGTTCTTGTTAATCAAATCCAACTTCTTTAGTGTTTTCTCACTCTCTTTTCAAAGTTACAAATTATTCATTTTGTGCCAAATTTCTAGAGTACTTGTCTTATGGCATAGAGTATAAAATTTTGTGATACTTTATACTGAAAATGCAAGTTGAGGCTCTTGCTTCCAAGGATTGAAAGTAGTGTGTTTCAAGCCAGGTGTGTGGTGGTACACACCTGTAATCCAAGTGACAATGGAGGCTAAGGTGGGAGAATCACAAGTTTGAGACCAACCTCAGCAATTTAGAGAGACCCTGTCTCAAAAGAAAAAATAAAGGAGACTGGGATGTAACTCAGTTGTAAAATGCCTCCTGGGTTCCATTCCAAATACTAAAAAAAAAAAAAAG
>CM053401.1:34509121-34524437 GCA_028644305.1 Xerus rutilus
TGCAAATGTCATCTGAAATTCATTTTAGCTGAGGAGAGAAACATTTAGGGCTCTTAGTGCATACTAATCCAATATGAGTAGAGGGAAGGAGTTCTGGGGAGAGAGAGCCCAACCTCTTTTCTTCTAATAACTCTTGCTTTGACAAGTATAAAGTGCCCCATTATTAGTGTGGATGAACATATTCTTTGCATCTCTTGCAAGCTTACCAGCTGAAAATTGCTATACTTTCTAAGAAATGAATAGCTGCATTTTATAAACGTCACTCATAATTCTTTGGAGTCTTATACATGGTGCATATTAAGGAGATCACTTGCTTGCTATTTTCCTCCTAATTAATCTCATTATTGGAAAGAAAAGTTATACAGCACATACTTAAGGAATTAAGGGGTTTTTTTTGCCTCTAGGATATAGCATAAGAAAAAGAGATAAAACCAATCCTTAATAAAATTAGGAAAACACCTTTATGCCTATTTAAAGCACTCAGATTGAAATTTGACCAGAAGCAAAAAGTTTTGGAATTTTTTTTTTCCAAAACTTAACCAAAAATTAACCAAAATTATTGTTTAATGAGTTTTAAACAAGGCCAATGCAATATTTTTGAAGCTATGTTTATGATGGCTAGGATATTTTTTTTTTTTTAGGACATGGGATAATAAAATAATTTCAATATAGAAAATGATGCTGACTGTTCACACAAGGTACTAACTTCAGTGAAGACTCATGGCTAAGATGGTGGGGCTGTTGGCTGTCTTTCATTTGCTTATTAAATAAACATTTCTCTATGGCTATTGCATTTATCGTAGGCTCATTCCCAGGCACTGGGGACATAAAAGGAAACAAAGTGGAGAGAACCTTGCTTTCAGTAAATATATATTTTAGAGGGAGAATAGCAATGGATAATTAAATAAGATAAATAAGGAGTACATAAACAGATTTTGAAAAGGAACCCAATTTAATCAGAATGGTCTGGCCTCACTGAGGAGGTAACACTTGAACTGATAGATCTGAATCCCAATTCTGCCACTTCTTAGCTATGTGATGTTGGACAAGTTGCTCTTCTGAGCTCCAGTTCCTCACCTGTGAACTCTATTACTCAGAGATAACGCAAAGCTCAAGCATGATAGCAGAGGTCACACAGGGCTCAGCACACAGAACTTACTCTGCTATTTAATATTAGCTAATTAATATTTTATTTGTTAACTGTGGCCATTACTGCAAAAAGAGCAGGAGCTAATTTTGTTCATTATGGAGCATTTGGCTTGGGCCACACAGCATTGTTCCCTCTCTTGCTGAAAAGTAAGGGTCATGTTTGGAGGCCTGATTTACCAATTTGTATGAACATAGCTTGAGAGACTCCAAAGGAAAGCTTAGTCCCCACCAGCAGTGGAGCTTGTCAACGGTTGTCCAGATAAGGGTGGCTGAGCTCCAATTATGCAATTTCTGCCTCTCCCAGAATTTGTTCACTCTCTCTTTCAGGAACCACATTGGAGCATAAGTGGAGGCCTTTTTGGACTTAGAGAAATTGTATTGTAGGAGGTTTTTCATTTTTGTTTTTTCCTCTTTTCCTCCAAATGGTAGGTCAAAGCATGAAGCAGAACAGAAGGGTTTGCAGAGGGGAAACAGATGTTTACTGTTCATTTCATAATCACAGGGCTGGATGGATATGGAAGAACAATAATAGTTTCCAAGACAGAGCTGCACTAAAACCGCCTCAAGGATTCCAGGCTCTTTCCTGTTGTTTAAGACTCCTTTACTTCTTCCCAGGAGAGTAGGTGTTTTCTAACTTCTCTTGGTGACCCCTCCAGAGGTTTTACAGTTGTACTGATTTTTTTATGTGCAGCAGTCTCAGGGAACAGGAATCCATACTCATGCAGCTTTGCAGGTCATGCTCAAGGTCAAGACTTTACTCCAAGCACCCAACTTGGCCTGGTCACTCTCCCTCTGCTATGCTTGATGATTCCCATGTGCTCTGTTGAGAATTTGGAGGCTTCTCTACCCTCCCTGCACCAGCCCTCTCCCGATACTTGCTGATTCTGTTTTCTGAGTGCACTTTCTTCCAAGGTCTCTCTCCATGTCCCAGCCATGTGTACAGATCTTTTTTGAGAGCACCCTGTTTCCTCATTTAGGAATCTGCTAGCTGTTTCTGACAGACTCTAAAGGCCTCTTCTGTTTTACACAATCTGTTAGAAACGCCAAAGTCAAGGAGTTTTATATGCATCTTTGCTTTTAAATGAGTTTTTACTGATTGATGGTTGATTACAGAATTGCTCCCTTTGGCTTGATTTATAGGCATCTTCATAGTCTAAAGAAAGGTTTACTGAACTTGCTAAATTATATTAGCTTGAACTATATAGATTTATGATATTCAAGTGGTTTTGAACAACAAGATGGCAGTTTCACAGGTTCTATCTAATAAGATATGTCCAAGATGCTTATTGAAATTCATGGTCACAGCTCTCTCTTATTGGGTCTGGTTTAGCAGCCTGGGCATAGATCTAAGACTTTGTATTTTTCCATTTATTTATTTATTTGTTTGTTTATTTTTTATTTATTCTAATTAGGTTTACATGACAGCAGAATGCATTTTGATTCATTGTACACAAATGGAGCACAACTTTTCACTTATCTGGTTGTACACAATATAGAGTTACAACATGTGTGCAGTCATACATGTACCTAGGGCATTGTTGTCTATTGCATTCCACCATCTTTCCTGCCCCCATGTCCCATCCCCTCTCTTCCCTCTCCTTTGACCAAAGTTTCTCCATTCTTCCCATGCCCCCTCCCCCATTATGGATCAGCATCCACTTATCAGAGAGAACATTCAGCCTTTGTTTTTTGGGATTGGCTTACTTTGCTTAGCATGATGTTCTCCAACTCCATCCATTTACCTGCAAATATCATAACTTTACTCTCTTTTAATGCTGAGTAATATTCCATTGTGTATATATACCACAGTTAGAATCTGCATTTTTGGAAACCATTTTTTCTTCCTTATGACCAAGCAAGTCTGGGAAATATAGGTTTGTCATCTATATTGAATAAATAGCTAATTAAATATGGTGCTTAGAGAAGTTTGTCTTGTTTATATGTGACTATTGTGTTTGATAGAAGCAATTTCAACCTAGTGACTGTGGTGATGATTACTAAGTATCAATTAAAATCTGTCCATTCTTTGGACACATAGCTGGCCTCCCTTGAAATGTGTGGCCCACAGTCTACATTCTCTTCAGTGATATGTGAACAAAAGAGAGGCATGCCATGTGGGGGACTGACCCTCACCACCACTCCCTGCCTTAATGGCTCCATAGTCTTCCAGTTTCTGCTATCTAGATACAGAGCACCTCAAGGACTTGGTAATGGCAGAGTAAAAAGTCAAAGATGGAAAGAAGTAGATCCCTGAATGATCACATGGACTAGAAACATCTCACTAATCTGTACACCTGTCCAAGTCTCTTATATGATGGAGAAATAGGATTTTAACCATTTGAACCATTATATATTTGGATCTACTTGTCATAGTATCCTCACTTTCCTAGTAGTGTGATACCGTCATTACAAAAACCTAAAAAGCATGCTGTTGGTTTAGCTGTTAAGTGGCAGATGGTAAGAAAACAGAGCAGGTTGGATAGATGATTTTGTAAAATTATTACCTGCAAACCTAGATGATATGCTTAGTTCCTACTGAGTTTATAGCACTATATGAAAAGATTGAATAAGCCAGAATGTCAGTGTATGTTAGTCGGTACTCTATATGCTTAGTGGGACATTAAAGAAAGGCGGGAGCTGCATTGGTTACTTTTTTAAAGCAGAGATTGATAGACATTAGTGATCTTACAGAGTTTTTTTTTTTTTTAAGTCCGTTGTTTCTGGATTCCTCACAAATAGAAGATACAATTAAGAAAGAATTTGAGCAGCAAATATCCATGAAGATGTCTGTTAAATCAGGAGAATCTGCTCTCTGTCAAAGATGGATGTTGTATACCCATCTAAGCTCACTGTTTCAGACTCCATGTAACTATTGTTAATTTGAGAGCAAAAGGAAGTAGGCAAAACATATTTAAGAAGTACATCGAAGAAAGACATATGTTAGTCTTGGATTGTTGGCACAAAGATCTTACCAGAAGCCTAGTGAACAGTTTTTCCTTTTTTCCTTTTGGCAGTTTTGGGGATGGAACCTAGGGCCTTGTTCAGGCTAGGCAGGTTCTCTATCACTGAGCTACATCCTCAGCCCTTTAAATTTTTTTTTAAATTTCTTTTTCCTCTTGTGGGACTTTTATTGCTTTAGTCATGTAGTCAAAACATCAATCCTTTATATTACATTTAATTGTATCATATTTAAATTGAAATTTAAGTCTATGGTGCAATGTAAAGGGATTGAGGACCTTATTTCTTTAGCTGTTTTAGTGAGAGAAACTGAATTTAGAAAATGCTATGAGAAATTGTTTTCAAGTCCACATTTGTACTCAGTAGGATTTTTCTCCCCATTTACAAACTGCTTCTTTTTTTCCTTTTTAAATTTTTATTTTGAGACAAGGTCTTGCTAAGTTGCCCAGGCTGGCCTGAAATTGAGATCATCTCACTTCAGGCTCCTGGGTAGCTGGGATTACAGGTATGGCCACCATGCATAGTTAGCCTAGTAAGATTATTTTCTTTCTTTTAAAATTTTTTTCTATATTTTTTATTGGTGCATTTTATAGTTATACATAATGGTGAGATTTCTAATTGCCTATTTACACATGCACACCATATAACAATATAATTTGGCCAATATCATTACCCAGTAGTTTCCCTTTTCCTCCTGTCGTCCCTCCCCCCTGGTCCCTTTCTTCTCTACTGATGTCTCTTCAGTTTTCATGAGACCAGCCTCCCTTTTCTTTTCCTTTTTCTTCTCCACATATGAGAGAAAACATATGACCTTTGACCTTCTGAGTTTTAGTTTAGTAAGATTTTGAGGGAGAAACTCTAAGCTTGGACTGAATATGCTTATGACTTTAAAATGACAATTGAGCCCCGCAAATTACGTAAGCAAGAAGCAGGCTGAGAAAGCCGTGCAGCTCCCAAGGCCCAATTCAAATGTGGGTCATGGAGGGTCATAGACAAAGAGGAGAGGTATTTCTCCTAGACCACGACATCAGGGTCGTTTCAAGAATCTTCCCAATGAAGAATCCCAATGCTTGCCATTAAGATTCTATTATTGCTATGTGCCTCTCAGTCTTCTCTTTCTAAAGTGGGGGTCTGAATATTTTTGTCTTTCCACTCCTATTCTACCATCGTATGAGGGGTGAATGTGCGTATGGCCTAGATAATTGGTCTCCTGTTGGACAACAAGGACCCATCTTTTGATCAAGTTCAGAAGACTGTGCATCCCTACTCATGTTAGACTTTGGCATGGTGGCAGTGAGATTCTGGGGAGGAAGGTGAATTTGCTTTACATGTGAGAAAAGTGCGTGAGGACATTTGGTGGCTGGAAAGATTGCTCATTACCATCAAAATCCATTCTCTCCTCTTTTGGGCACATAGGTTGTCTTTTTTCTCAGCCTCCTTTAAAATGAAGTGTGGCCTTCTGACTGTTATCTCCTATGGAAATGGTGTCTGTTACTTCCAGGCCTGGTCCACAAAACTTTTCATTCAAATTTTTCTGTGCTCATTCTCATTAAGATTATTGGATGAGATTAATTAGACCATCCTACCGGATGGTCTAGTCATGAGAGGGAAGTATTCTGAGTCCCTAGGTGACCACATGGAGGAATGGAGGAAAGTATCCCTGATGTCTTGAATATGAGTAAGGAATATCTTGCCACTAAGTTAATCCATTACATATTTGTGTCTGTTTGTTATAGCAGGTTAGTATACCCTAACATTGACTTTTAAATTAATGTTATTAGTTATAATAACATAACCTATACACTGCTTATATTATTTATTATTTTCTGGTCCCCAGTACTCCATTACATTTTTTTTTTTTAAATTTTGGTACCAGGGCATTGAACTCAACCACTGAGCCACATCCTCAGCCCTATTTTGTATTTCATTTAGAGACAGGGTCTCACTGAGTTGTTTAGTGCCTTACCATTGCTGAGGCTGGTTTTAAACTCTTGATCCTCCTGCCTCAGCCTCCTGAGCTGCTGAGATTACAGGCATATGCCACCCAAACCAGCCATTACAAGTTTTAACCTTGGGAAAATTGATTAATATTTACATACACTGGTTTCATTGACAGTAAAACTGAGAAAATAATGGCATCTCATAGGATCATTGTGAGGAGGCAGTGAATTAATTTATGAAGAAATACTTCAAATATGCCTGAATCCATAGCAAAGATGGTGTAAGTGTATAGCTCTTGTTATTTGGTTGATGTATATTCCAGTGGCATCACAGTCTCATGATTCAAACAGTCACACTGCTTATACATGCATACATGGCAATAATGAAAGGGATACTGTGTCTGGGAGCAAAGAATACCATAGATAAAAGCTGTGCTATGGACCAAAACAAAAGGCTGAGCAAATGCATATGAATCACATCCTTTTGTGAAAATTGGGCACATCTAAAAAGCTAGTGGACTTCAGAGTAGACTCAGGGACAATGTCAGGCCACTCTGTGACTCAGAGTTGGCCCCTATTGAATTCATGATGCGATTTATCCCCAGAAAATATTTGGTTTCTGCTAACTAACCCAGAAAGTATTTGTTTGTGGAAAAGTAAATTTTCAAGCACATGAGAAACTGCATCTTAACATTGAGGGTAGGACTTCCATAGATCCTCGTGGATTTTGTGCTTGGGATTAATGAGGGAGGTTCTTTCTTTGAGTTTTCTTCCCTGTCCTTATGTTTGCTGCCTGCCTTCATGCTGCCTTTGTAGAACAGGACATTCGTATCCCAAAACATGGAGGTTTGATGTACTGAGCTGACTCAGTGATATTTGCTATTTGCCCCACAGGAAAAAGAGGGAGACATGGGTGGTTTAATAAAAGTTGTCCCATGAGCTGTTTACCTAAGGTCAGCTTTATGAAGCAGTTCCTAACTTGCACAGAGAAGGGAATCAGGCTGGATAGAGCTAAGTCTTGCTCAGAGGCCACCTGTCCACCAGGCATGAATCAGTTGTTGCCCTTGGTGTGCTAAAGCTGAAATGTGGGCCACAGGAGGGATGAGCAGATGCAGTGTCCAACTCTGCAGTGGGTTTTCCTCGTGCTACTTGGGTCACAGATACATACTTCTCTTTCCCTTTCACTTGTTAGTCTTTCTTATTCCCAGGAAAAGAACACAGTATATCATCTCTGTAGGACATTTCACTTTCTGAGTGCAGTTCCCACTCTGGAGAAGGTTGCCCTCCTAAGCACCACAAGATAGATTGTAGAAGTGGCCCTCTCCTGTCTCCTATTTCATGAATTTCTTATATATTTTTACTTAAGGTTAAGAACCTGGTGATTTATTTCATGGTCTCATGAGAGTTGCTTTAGGTTTTCTTATGGCTTACAAAACAACAACAACAACAACTCATCTTTTCTTTGGTATCTTCAGAAAGAGCAAAAGAGAAACTCCTGAGTAAATTTTCCCATATGGGCAGAACTATGTCGCAGCTCTTTATAGGCCTGGGACTCTGTTTATTCACTCGAACTATTTTTATGTCATTTCCCATGTCCCTAGCCTGTGGGTTGGACATAGTTTTCTCTCCTGCTCTGGTCATTATGGTTGTGACTGTATCCACCTTGGCTGATTGCTGTTCAGTTTGGTGGAAAAAGTTAGCACTGATTTTCAGTTCCCTATGAAAGCAGCTTCCCTTTACACCTCACTAAGCTGACAGTTGCTGGATTTCCCTCTTTTCCATGAATTGTGTTCATTTCCTGCTTAGCCTGTCTGGGTTTGCAAATATTGGCTTAAAGTAAATTTTCAAATTTGATAATTTTTGACAAAAGAGCTGTTAAGAGGGATAGGTTTTGGAGAAAGAGCCTTAGACAAAATACATTTTAATTCAAGGAATGGAAGAAATGGAAAGTCAAACTACATCATAAACAGTTTCAACTGGATTTGGCTTATTTCATACACTTATATGCCCAAACATAAAAACCATGTGCTCAACCTAACTTATTCAACATACAGTCCAACTAAACTCAAGATGCAAGCCTTATGTCATATGTTACATAAAACACTAATCGATAAGAAGATTTTGTCGTGAAAGGCTCCACTATGAAATTCAAAGCTATGGATAAGTACACGTGATTGCCCATGGTAAACTGAAAGAAAGTCGTGAAGACATCTTTCATCTTCCTGGGAGCGAGTAGGAAGCAGGGCCCAGAGATGTTTTTTTAAACACGAATTGTTTTAAACTTTATTTTGTTTATTTATTTCTATGTGGTGCTGAGGATTGAACCCAGTGCCTCACACGTGTTAGGCAAGTGTGAATGACCCACATACCTAACTGCTCTGTGGTTCTAGCCTACTGTGGAATTTGGGGTGACTCTAAAATGTGCTCTCCATATAAGAACTACAAGAGTTTGAGTAGTCCATCCAAAGTTTTGGCTAGCTTTTGAATGTAATGAAAATGGAGGAATATCAAGGGACATTTACACATTATGGAGTTTTACTCTAGAATGATTTGACACTGTCCATGTGGGTCCAGACATTCAATGCCATATTACAATTACAGTAGGAATAAAACAATTATCAACAAAATAGTTCAAAAGTAGAATACATTAAATAAATGTTTTCATATGTTTATTTCCAAAGAGATATATGTTGGACCAGCAATTTGTTCATTTTTCATCAAAGTCCAAATGAACCATGAACTATCTAAAGGCTGGAGGGACCAAGATGACTAAGACATACTAATTAATTTATTCAATGACTATTTATTGAGAGCCACTCTTTGTCAGGAGGCACATTTTTAGAAGCTGGGGACAGCAAATAAATACATAATGTCTTTGTAGTGTTAAACATCATGAAGAAAGATGTCATATGTTACATGAAACACTAATAGATAAAAAGATTTTGTCAGGAAAGGCTCCGCTATGAAATTGAAAGCTATGGATAAGGACAGGATGGGAGGAGAAATGTTCCATTCCATTGTTCAAAATGAGTGTGCATGTGTGTGTGAGGCACATGTATTAAATAATTGAAACTAAGGAGGATCTAGGGAGTGTCAAGATAGGTGAGAGCAAATGTAAAGTCTTCAAAGAAAGAAGGAGTTTAGCATGTTTGAGGAATAGCGAGATGGCTAGTATGGGGAGAGTTTCTCTTAGGTGGGAGAGAAATCAGGGACAAAGTCATGGGGTGCTTTGCATACCTGATAAAAGATGGGGTCTGAGTGCTGTGGGAAGGAAGCCCTGGGAAGAGTTGAGGCTCTGGAGAGTCCCTTTGCCAATTGTATAGAGAATTGACTACAGGGGGAGCCAGATAGTAAGAAGGGAACTGGGAGGTGATTATAGTAGTCTGGATGAGAGAAGATGGTGGTTTGGAGAGGAGAAAAGATGACAGTGGTGGTGGCTGGTGATCAGGTTTGAGATGTACTGTATTTTGAATGATTAAACTCATTGGTAGGAGCAGGGTATAATAATTAATGATTTGAATGAAGAGACAGAAGGGTGTTTCAAAGGAAGAAAGAAATAAAGGATAACATTTGTTCTCAGTCACTGCATAGAAGGTAATGGTCATATTCTTGTAGGGGGAAGAGTAAAAGAATGGATTGGGGGCATTCAAAACTTTCGTTTGGCAGATTAAGTTTGAAATGCCTATTAGATATCCAAATGGTCAGTTGGATATCTGAGTGATCCCAGTTATGGAGGTACAGATATCAGTTTGGGAGTTATTAGTATACAAATAAAATTTTAAGTCATCAGACTAGATACCATCAACCAGGGTGTGAGCCTTGATAGAGAAGAGGACCAAGGGACTGACTAACATTTATGCTAACATTTAGTGGTTGGGAAGAGACGGAGGTGGAGGTGGAGGAGATGGAGAGGGGTTGCTGGTGAGTGGGCTAAACACCAGAAGGATGTGGCACCCCAGAAACAAAGTGCAGAAAGTGTTTCAAGAAGGAGAGTAATAAACTACACAAACAGCTTCCAAGAGACCAAGATGAGGACTGGATTTGGCCAGGCGTGGCCCTTCCCTTCAAGGAGGTTGTAGCACAGTGGGGGAAGGGAAAATAAGGAAACACATAAATTGTGATACAATGGTGACGTGCCCTAGAGATGTGAACACACTTCCACAGATGGACGGAAGACAGAGCAAGGAAATGTCCCTAGAGAGTCAAAGAAAGTTACGTGGAGGACATGTATTTTTGGATTCCGGTATTTAGGAAGAAGAGATTCAAAGCCAGGATTCATAGGACTTAAAATTTATTTTCTAGTTGCTTGTTGATTTTTCTGCCACTACTTAGGTAAAACTAGTATTTCTCCCCCCAAGTTAATATTCCAGGGCTACAACTCCATGCACAGTTACCACTTATCAGCATACAGGGTAATTGTTTTGTAAGGCCAATAATGCACTCCACCATACTCTATTCTTTATAGGATATTCTTGGAATTACATCTTCCCTTGTCAGAGTCTTTATCTTTTTTTTAAAATGTTTTTTTTAGTTGTAGATGGACACAACACCCTCACTTTATTCAATTATTTTTATGTGTTGCTGAGGATCGAACCCAGTGCTTCACAAGTGCGTGGCAAGCACTTCACCACTGAGCTACAACCCCAGCCCCAGAGTCATTATCTTTTAGTTACATTTTAATTCACTTTCATAGGGGTGCACAAGTATACAGACTTTATTCTTAATAACTGCCCCAAAAGCTATTACTTCTCAAGTGTGAGGTTCTAAGAATTTTCCATACAGTAGTTCATTTTGTTCTCACAGTTTCAATACCTTTGTTGTCCCTGTTTTTACTTTGTCACAACGGAGGCATGGAGAGGTTAAGTAACTTGCTCAAAGACACAGAATAAATGACAGAGCCAGTATTAGAACTGGTCATTTGACTTTGGAGTTCATTATCATATTGCATCCAGCGTAGTATGTTGTACCTCCATCCTTACTGTTATATTTCTATGTTCCTGGGATGAGCAGTTAGCTATTAGGGAAGAATCTTTAAGGGATAGGCTGTTTTTGAATTCATCTGCAACTTTTTAAGGATTCAGAAGCCTGATTACATGTTTTCATTTCAGAGTAGGTCATTGTGATTGCAGATTGTCCTGTGACTGTGCATGGATTTATGTTCAACCAGAGCATATATGAAGAGGGTGGTGGCAAAAGCAGCGAGAGTGTTTGTGATGGAGAGTGTCCTCTGCTAATAGAGGTGACAAGTTCATTATGATCCCAGACGCATGGGGCACACACCTTTATTTCCTTTTTAACCTTACCGAAAGCACAGGAGATAATTTCATATTTAAAGAAGTACAAGACATAAGGCAAAACAACTGTGGTTAGGAATGCCTACTATGTGCAAAGGCTTGCTCTGGGTACAGTGGCTGTGGTTTCCTGGGTGCGCAAATAATACAGTGGCCAAAGTCTGAGATGTTTTGATGCTCAAGCCCCAGCAAGTGTGTACATAATTGAAATAGAAAGTAATTGGATCCTAGCAGAATCTAGAAGTAGTTCAGCCTTGGTTTGATCTCTAATAGGTCTTTTAATAGGCTGACTTTATTTCTAACAATGGTTTTATCTTCTTCCTGACACTACTGTAATTGGTTCACCCAATAGATGAGGATTTGGATACATAATTTTTCTAAGCATTTGAAGCCTTGCTTCTTAGTAGGTTTTGAGTTCTGCCTTTGATCTAAAAGTTTCTGAAATAAGATGCTAGCCACTTTTCCCTTCACGGTAGAAAGAAGATATAGCCTAAATAACTTTTGCTCTGACGTTTTCAGGACCAGTTTCTGAGTAACTTTCTGAAGGAACAGAGCTATAAATTTTATAATTAGTTTTTTTTTCCCTCTCTCAAGATGAAAGTATATCTGTTCTTCTCTTTGTTTTGCTCTCATTAAAGTGCTCTTTTCTGGACATAGTTATTATATTTTCAGCAAAGCTTAAGGGATCCAACATTAAAATTTTCTTGTAGTTTCAACAAATATAGAAAAGTTGCTGGGAAATGGATTCTGTACTCACTGTGGCTCTTTTCTTGTGTGCTATGTGATAATATTCTTGCAAGTTATGTATGTGCCTGAGGAACGGAAGACTTAGGTGAACATCTAGCTCTGGAGAAGAAACTACTTCCTATAGAAGGAGGATTTCAAATGGCCACAGAGCCAAGCAAACACTCACACTGGCTTCCTGTGGGCCATTTCCTCTTTGCTGAAACCGATCCAAAGCCAAGGTGAAGAAAAGAAAAATTTTCCTCTTACAAAAATCTCAAATTTCTGACAAGTCACCATTCCAAACACTGTTCAAAAGAACTTATAAAACTAATGCTACTGTACGTTTGAAGAATTTCATGAATTTGTATGTGAGAAACTTCAAAATATTTGTTTTGAAAATTAAAAGAACAAGTCAGAGTCAGAATGGGAAAATTCAGATCATGCTATCATACTGACGAGTAACACCTATAAACTCTAGAATATTCAGAAACTGAAAGTCCACTGAAAGAAGTTGTGACTACGATATCTTAACTGTCATGCTTTAAAATATCTTATGCTCAATTTTGTCCTTTTGGGATAAGCTTTAAGATATTCATATTTTATTTGTACTTTTATTTTTAAAAACGTATCAATTAAAAATGTTTCTCTTAATCTGAGATTACAGATTACCTAATTAATATTTCAAAACTTTAAAAACTTTTTCTCCCCATCTAAAAAGCCCAAGAAAATGAAAGTACAGTGCTTTGGTACCATAGTACTATAGAAAAGATGAGTGTTTCATTTATTAATCTTAGCATTTTCACTTATAA
Organism: Xerus rutilus; assembly: GCA_028644305.1. Taxonomy (NCBI): domain Eukaryota; kingdom Metazoa; phylum Chordata; class Mammalia; order Rodentia; family Sciuridae; genus Xerus; species Xerus rutilus. The sequence continues at coordinate 34,521,995 of CM053401.1, forward strand.
ATGGCATGAGATGAATAAATGAAACGTAGCAGGACATTTCTTTCATCAGTTGTGTTTAGTGGGTTTTTTTGAATAGGGAAAATTGTGATGCAATTACGCTATATCTTAAAATGTTCACAATAAAAAGTTGATGAATCTTCAAGCAAATGACTAAAATTTCTGGCCCAAAGTCTAGAGGGCAGTTCAGAGTATTTTAACAAGGGTTATTCATTTGCCCTGATGGGAGGGGGGAGTGTTACAGTGCAAATTGATGCACAAATTCTTCTCCCCACAATTCTGGCAAAGTCCTTGGTTGTATTTTTTGCTGATCTCCACAGTGACTGCCAGGCCGGTGCCTAATACTGACACTGAATTCAGCCAGGCCCCTCCGAACTTGGGGTCCGGCCTCCCACACTGTGCATCTGGATGCACGGGGTCCCACTTTTTCTTACCTGCATAGTGGTCAAACACAGTGGGCACATACTCCTCCGGGAAGGCATCATTGGCGTAGCTCATCAGCAGGCAGGTTTTCCCCACGGCACCGTCCCCAACCACCACACACTTCAGCATCTTTTTCTCATCGTGGCCACTGCAGCTGCAGCTTCTGTCATTTCCCTCGTTGCAGTTCATTCTTGTGGCTCCAGCTGCTGCTGCTGCTGCTGCTGCTGCTGTTGCTTCCAAAGCACATGAAGCAGCGGGAAGTGAGCGCCAGGCTGGAGTTTACCCTGCCTTACTTTGGCTACCTTGGATCATGCAGGCATGTCCGAGGCTGGTATATGCCCTGTTGCTTACCATTCTAATAAAGTAAGGTAACGCACACTTGAGGGAATTATTAGAAGGGTCTATCCCTCTTCCCTATCAGTTTGACTTAGGAAACGCTCCTTTCCACAGAATTCTAGAGGCTTCCTGGCAGCTCAGAAATTTCAGCAGCCTGAGGGTTTCACTCTGTTCTCCCCCTCTCCAGCCTGGCTGAAGGCACGGTGGAATTTTGCTAAATCTTTCCCATTTTCCACCTCACATCTAACATGGAGGAAAGCTGGGCTTTTTAATGGAGTTTTCCCCCTGCTTCCTCCAGCTTGCGGAGTATCAGGAAATCATGGGTTTCCTGCTGCATTCCATATTAGGATCAGTGGGCTGGGGAGGGCTGCAACAATGGGAGCTCTGTGTGTGTGTTTGTACTTCTGGGGAAGGATGCCAGGACATGGAGTGGGGAAACACTAGGGGTCCCACTGCAGACTCAAGCTGTCAGACTTCCTGTTCTGTCCGCTGCTAGTCAGGCTGTTTGCTTGTGGCTGGCTGGGAATAAGCTGACGAAAGGATGGAAACCGAGAGAACTGTCTGCCACAGAAACAGAGGGAATGGTTTGAGTGAGCAGAGAGAACCACACCAGCAATTGAAGGATAACATATGACATCATCCCTTCACTGAGTCACCAGTGAAAAGCTCTGCAAATTAAAAACGGACAGTTTTTTACTTACTTAAAATGAGAAACCTCAAGAGATTCTTTTCTGTGATAAAGAAGACAATCATCCAAAGTTACATAGTTTCAAAAGAAAAAAATTTTTTTATAGGTCATAGGTATGCATAGTACATGTGATCAGGTTTATAAGCTGTCACATTGGAGCCCAATGCTCAAATACATATTCAGATACTAACATTTTTTAAATGATTGTAGCACATAAGAAATCAATTAGGTGTGGTATGTTTGCATTTTCTTATCAGTAAATAAACACACATGTGCTTGGCTCCTATTTAACACCCTTGGAAACAAGAGGGTGAAGGATGGCTTTTTGGTTTGGGTCCCCAGTGCTGTTTTTGCTTGGATGATCCCCTGTTTGATTTAGTCCTCTCCCCTTGGGTCAGCCTGGCCCTCTTTAATTACAAAGGAGACTTTGGCAGCTAATTTATTTGTCTGTTGGGTCTCTCAAAATGAAGCCCCTTTGAAGTTCTGCATTTGATTAATGTACTTGGTCTTGGAAAAGAAGGGGCACTCTGCAAACGATTTTGACAAATGGATTAAAATGAAGGAACTCGTTTTTTCTTTGAGATTTTGAAGGATTCAGATTATTCAATTGCTTTGAAAAGTTTTTCTGGGTGAGGGAAATGTGGGAAAAGTCTGTTTTCCTAAGTGGTTACCTATAGTATTTATGGTTACCTATAGTATTTATACCCATACGCATACCATCATATAATAGATACAGTACCAAATTTCTTCTGTTTTAGATCATAGTAGCATTTTCCATAATGTTTAGTGTCCCAACATTCTTTCTTTTTTTTTTTTTTTGGTACCGGGGATTGAACTCAGGGGCACTCGACCCCTGAGCCACATCCCCAGCCCTATTTTGTGTTTTATGTAGAGACAGGGTCTCACTGAGTTGCTTAGTGCCTCGCCATTGCTGAGGCTGGCTTTGAACTCGCGATTCTCCTGTCTCAGCCTCCCTAAGTGCTGGGATTACAAGCGTGA
>CM053401.1:34524937-34622226 GCA_028644305.1 Xerus rutilus
GTACCGGGGATTGAACTCAGGGGCACTCGACCCCTGAGCCACATCCCCAGCCCTATTTTGTGTTTTATGTAGAGACAGGGTCTCACTGAGTTGCTTAGTGCCTCGCCATTGCTGAGGCTGGCTTTGAACTCGCGATTCTCCTGTCTCAGCCTCCCTAAGTGCTGGGATTACAAGCGTGAGCCACCGCGCCCGGCTCCAACATTTCTTTCCTTAAAAGGAATGGTGTTTCAGTTAGGCTATGGTGTTAGCTAGGTTATGTTGCAGTAACAGGCAACCCCCACACCTCAGTGGTGTAAAATAACATGTATTTCTTTGCTTACCTTGTATTTTTGTTCTGTATCACTCTCATCTTTATTCAGGGATCTAGGCTGATAAAGTAGTCATGCTGAGAATATTGATGATCACTGAGGCAGAAGAAGAAATGAATATGGTAGAGGCGTCGATTCTTAAATCTTCCTCCTGGACATTACACTTTTGCTCACATTTTATTGGCCAAAGTTAGTGATGTGCCCGGGGTGGGTTCAACACGAGGGTCAGAAGTTTAATCCTACCATGTGTTGGGAACCATTTATTGGTAAGTAATCTGAATGACAGAGAGTTGAGGTTATATTTGCAATATGAATGTTGAATGGTTTATGTCTATGCCATTCTGAAGCAGTTGAAAACATGTATGATTACATGTGATTTATACATTTTCTTTTAATTTAGTCCTCTGGGAACACCTGGAATATGTGATAGTTAAATTGCAATTTGAAAATGCGTGTTTTATTTCTAGAAAAAAGGCTTGAGCATGAAGTTGGTAGCCAAGTAAATCCGTGTAGGTGAGGGAGTGGTTGGCATCATCGAGGGTCCCTTCTGAAGATGAACAACATCATTCCGAGCATGGTGTGATGATTTGTGTTTGGAGGAACTTTGACCTTACTCTTGAGGTTGGATAGTAGATGTGGCATGATATCTCATTTGTGGGGCACTGAAACATGGCTACCCAGCCTGGCCAACTAAAAGCCTGTGTCCCTACACTACAAATGTGCTCCTGTGCACTGAGAACTTGGCCTAGAAAAAAAGTGAGAAATTGGATGGAGGTGAAATTTTGCTGTATCTGTGTGTAACCTAAACCTTGCACCATCAGGCACAAAGTCCATTATGATTACTACGTGGACTGTGATTTGAGTCAGTTGAGAGATTTGAAGCGGCTAGTTATGGGTCCTTTATCTTGAACTCAAAGGATTGGCAATCTGCCATATTGGATTATATACAAAAATTGGTTATGGCTACAGAGAATGTTGGCTCTGTTTCTCAAAATAAACTTGTTTTCATCATCGTTTACTGCCTCCTAAATTTAATATTTATGGAGAAAAATTCTGAGACATCCTAATAAAAATGACAAAAGTTAAAATCTTAATATCTCAGCCTGCAAAGTGGATCACACTGTCCATGAGAATAAATCTTTAAAAAATAACATGTATTTATATCAAAAGACTGACCCGAACCAGAAAAACAAATTCTTAAAAACAATTTAGCATTGTTCTCATAGGTCTGGGAGCCTATAGAATTATGTTTGCTTGTCCAGGTAGAATGGTCAAAAATATATTTTGATTTCAAACACTTAAATGTATAAATAAATTTGGAAGTGGTATGAAGACCACTGTGTAAAATACTCTACCAGATGCCTGTACTTTTGAGTCTTGGGCCATGTAAATGATTGAGTGGTGGTTACATAGCCATTAATTATTTGGTTTACTTGACCACCAAGTTTATACAAGCTTACCAGTATGTGGTGAATTCTTGTTGGGTGATATTTTCTGCTTTTCCCAAGAGATCTTAAAGTACTGAATCCCTCTTGTCCTGGAAGCTTTGGCTTCCCATGAATTTCTGCAAATACCAGCAGGGCTTTTTTTTTTTTTTTTGGTATAAAATTCTGATTCCTTTGATTGCTTCCAGTTTTCAGAGAAAACTTAGTAGAAGAGCTTAAATTTTTTCCCTGGTCTTTTTTTTTTTTTTCCTTTTGTGCTTAAAACTAGAAGTTACACAGGGAAGTAATGCAACTGGATCAGAAACACGGATTCTGGACTGGTCTCTATATAGGAGTATGTTTTGACTTAATAGTTTTAGGAATATGGGGTGTGCTGTGGTTTCAATGATACTGGGATGCTCAGAAGAGTCAGAAATCACCTGCATTTCAGAGAAAACCTCGGGCTAATCTGAAGTCAGATCTCTGATGGTGGTAGGTATGGTCTGAGTTGAGAGGGCAGTGTTTTATACTTCTAAGGGTGCTGATCTACATCTCCTTCTGAGCCTAAACTTCAAGATTGGTTGAGGATGCTAAAACTGAACAGGCTGTCCTGGGACTGGCCTGGACTGGAGCTGCCCCTCCCCAAGATGGATGAGCCATTGCCATTAGGGATGCTCATATATCTGTTTGTCATCTGTCAGGCCACATGCCCTCAGCCTCTGGCTATTGCCCATGCCATGAATTGTATGATGGCATATATATATCATATATCAGCCACAGTTTCTTGGATAAGATCATTTCATAATTCTAGAGATGGCTTTCTTTTTACTATTCAGAGGACTTCTCTTTTCTCCTCTAATATAGTAATTCCAAGATTTACTTGCAAATCACAGATGGGTGGGACTTCTTTTTGTCCTAGGAACAAAGAGACCCATTTGGTCAGTAATGAGAAAGAGCTATGTGCATGTTTCTTGTGTGTTGTGATATTTCATAGCTTAATTCTGAGTACCAAACCTTGTTTAAAAGGAAGAGAGTCTTGTGGGTTATCCATTGTGTATTTTTGGTCTTCTGTAGAAACCCAGAGGTTAGGGAACCATTCAAATTCCTCCTATCCAGAAGAGGAATAAATAACAGTGTAGAGAGAAATTTCCACTGATTCTTGATCTTCCAGAGTGGAGAGATGTTTTGAAATGGAAGATTTGAGGTTGAGATGGTGCTGGGTTGTTCTTCCATCAATGTCATTAATGGGAATAGCTTGTAGAAATAACCTCTTGGAGATAGACAGAGATCTTTGGTGTCTGCTTTGTCTATTTAGTTATTCATACCTAAGAAGGCTGAGCTCATTGGATCAGTCATTGTCTGGGTAGTAATGGTGTCACTGCACAGATTGAACTTCTGTGGGCACAGAGCCATGCTATAGTCTATTGGCCTTTTTTGTATGTGGGATATATTAAGAAAGTGATAAAGACTGATGGAAATTTTCCACTTTTTCTAGAAAAACAGCTCAAACTTGTCTTTGGCTTTGGACACATTGGTAGCATCAATGTCATATAAAAATAATACATAGAATGAGGACTTGAAAACGTCAATAATCTCAGCAATGGCTGGGTAAATGGGACTCTGTGATATGCAAAGATGCATTTTAGTTATGACTGGATTAAACACAAAAGGAATCCTCCTGAGAACTTGCATGATACCTACCAACCCTCTGTTTGGTAAAACACTAAATATGAAGAAAACATATTCCCTGTGGTCTGAAATGTTTGGTTAGACTATCTGAACAGCTCATTTGCTGGTTGATCTGTATCTACAATTCACTTGCAGCAAAAGAAAGAGAGTCATAAAGACGATCTGAACTTGAAGGAGATTATTGCTCAAATCTCAGATTTCATGCTTGCACATGGTAGAGACTGTGAGAAAAGATTTTGGAATTGACTGTCAGTGGGATGAGAGGAAGAAGAAGGTAAAGCAAGAAAATACCATCAAACAAATCTATTAAAACTCCCAGGACAAAAGAAGGAGGAGAATTAAAATCTTCCATGATTGTAACTCCAGAAGCCAGAGAGAGAGGGTGGATGGACTTTTAGTACAGAAGAATGCATAGTGTTCAGGCTAAGTCCCATAAAAGTTCCCCTGCCCCTTATTGTCAAGATGGAGCATTCTTGCAATGTGTTTATTTTCCAAACAACTTTATGAAATTTCCTTTTCTGTTGTTTTTTCTATTCATTATTGTGCTATTTTATTGAAAATTCTCTGGGTACTTCAGTGTTCAGTAGTAGTGGAGGTTGGTTGTTTTTCGCCCAGGACTTCTTCCTTTTTTTGGTGATAGTATTCCAGTTTCCCTTTGAGTTACTTGTCTCTTCTACGTTCAGTCCTAGTTGTTCAGTTGGGGCTGTCACCCAACACTGTAACCTGGGAGTGGGCACACAGGCTAGGTTTGACTAATTTGAATGATCTCTGAGGGTTTTCCTGAAATTCTCTGGAAAGAGGTATTTTTGTCCGATGGAATCTCTTACACTAAGGATCACATAAACTTATTATTGGGGGTCATCCTTGCCACCAGATGGAAAGAGCTTGCCTGATGCTGATGATAATGAATTATGACACAGTAGTTTATATTTTTGAGCTCATTTAATCCTTTCTTCAAAACCTAGAAGGTAAACATTATTATTATCCTCATTTTTATGATTAAAAATGCAGAGGTGGGATTAGGTGATAAGGCTGGTGTAAAACAGCTAGGGGGGTAATGGGTCCAAGACTATAAAGCTTGCAGCTTGCTTCTAGAGTCCATGATTTTTACCACTGTGCTACAGGAAAACACAGCTGAAAGAGAATGAAAAGCAGATCCATGATCACATCATTTGAGCCCTTGGCCCAGCCATTTCTTAGAAAGTCTGGGGTTTCCCTTTATAATGAGCCAATGCATTCCCTTTTGGTTTAAATTAATTTGGGATGGATTTCCATTATTTGCACTTGAAAGAGCCCTGAATAATGCATGAATGAAAAATGGGAAGTCTTGGGTAAACTGTGTTTTGCTATGTGATATTTGAGACAATGTATGTAGAGATGACTCGCTTAACAAGTTTATGCTTGCTTAAGCCAGCTCTGAAAGCTGGGGGAGCATCCTAGCACACGTGAGGATGATCTAAGTTGATTTTCTCCTCAAATCTACTCTTGTATTTAACAGTTAAGACCTAGGTTTAAATCTCTTAAACCCTGTTTTGTGTACACTCCTGTTAGATTTTCATTAAATAATGACTTTTTGTCTCTTAAATAAAAACATACTAATCTCATCCCTATAGAATATGGCCATGAATATATAAAAATAAAAGATATAAGGATCTAAATTAGCTTAAGTTAAATTAGTTTGGCTTTATCCATTCAGGCTGCTATAACAAAATACCTTAGACTTGGTAATTTATAAACAACAGAAATTTATTGCTTATAGTTCTGGAGGCTAGGAAGTTCTAGACCAAGGCACTAGCAGGTTCCATGTCTGGTGAGGGCCTGTTCATCATAGGAGGCACTTTCTATGTGTACTCTCACAGTGAAAGAGAACCAGCTCTCTTAGACCTCTAAGGATGCTAATTCTGTTTATGAGGGCTCATCCCTCATGACCTAATCACCTCCTAAAGACCCTACCTCTTTATACTAGTGCTTTGATGATTGAGTTTCAACATATGAATTTTTGCGTATGTGTGGAGGTGAACAGAAACATTTCCTGCCAAGAGGTACCAGGACCAGCTTTCTTTGTTTTGGAATGAGATATGCTGATGGGTTTAAGTCAATCAGGCCCCACCTCTGGGAGTGTCCATCAAACTTCAGGGCTATTAAATGATGGATGGAGATGGGAGAGGAAACTCTCATTTCCATCTCTCATTATTAATGATATTGTGATTAGAAGGGGAGTGAAAAATAGTAGTACCAGTAATAGTAATAATAGTCCTGTAGTAATAGTATTCATAATAATGATAATGATAATGGCTAATAATCCAGTACGATCTATGTGTTGGCATTTATTATCACATCTAATCTCTGTCAAAAGTCTATGAGATAGGTACCCTCAAGTCATAATTTCACAGATAAAATAATTAAAACAGAACAATTGGATTTAAACAGCTAGAAAGTAGCAGGCCAGGACTCAAATGTTCTCTCTGACTATAGAACTTGCACTGTTCCTTTGGCTATGTTAATCTCTGCAGCTGATGCCAACCATTCCTTAATTAAGGATGACACTTAAATACTCCCCCCCCCTGCATTTTGTTGGCTATCTTTTACATAATCAAAACAGGGTTGGGATTGTAAGTGTGAAACTTCACTGCTTGGATATAATGACTACATCTTTACATGTTTCTTGAATTGATATAGAAAAGGAGCTATTTAACCTTTTGTTTTGATTTGTTTTTCCTGGTAGGTAAATTTTTCACATAGTAGGAAATGTTTATTTCCTTTTATTTGGGCTACAAAAGCTCATGGCCGGATAAGTTGACTATCTTTGTTACCATTGTTGGGGGGAGCTAAATACCATTTGATCTACTCTTATTTCTTCCAAAATATATTTTGGACATGATACATATTTTAAAAAGTAAGCCATCACATCCTCTATACTATGTAAACAAAGAGGTACTGTTTCTGGGCCAAGACAACTTGATGAATATTGTAGTGTCTTAGAATGATTATGTTCATGTCTGATGTTCTTCAGCTAGCGTCTGTCTCAGGTACTTGTTCTTAGTATTTCTTATACCACCAGAATCAATATAAAGCTTAATCTCAAATTATTCTGGACTGAATATCTTTTTTACAAAGTGTTGGAATTTTCTTTATGTAATTGAGTAAAGCTTCCTTAGAATAGATGTGGACTTTCAAATCTTGTTGAGGGCATGAGATTTGTGAAGCCTGGATTAGCTAGCCTTCTGTGATCTTAAATCCAGGGCTGAATAAACTGAAAGAAGGGACTCCATAAAATGAAATGACAGCTCAATTGGTTTGATAAGCCTCTGTAGAAATACATATTTTCCACTGTCTTTTCTTAAGCTGTTCTGAATCTCAGAAATGATTCTACAATTGATGCTGATATAATATAGCTCCCATCACAGTTCTGCAAAAACCAAATGAGCATTTTGAGAAGGAGAAAGTTCTTCTAGGAGGCAGTAGGCTGACCTTTTAAATGCAGTATGGTAGATTCTACTCGGATGCTGCCATCCTTTCTTCCAATGTCAAGGTAGTTATCCTGGCTGAATCTGGACCTGGCCTCCAAACCCTTCTCAATCTAGTAAAATTCTTTTCCATCCTTGCTCAACCTTCACTAGACAGGATAATTCTAACCTAGAATCAAAGAGGAAGGATAAATGGGAAATAAAGCTTACCAACATTTACTGAACAACTATTAGGTGTTACACATTGTATTGAGAAATTCTATGCAATTATCACATTTAATCCTTTCAATAATCAGAGAGGTGGAAGTCGTGATTTTCATTATTTTTAAATGGAAATGGAAGCTCAGGCCCAATGACACACAACTGGGTAGATTAAGTGGCAGAGCAGAGATCAAGTCCAAGTCTGAATCTTAAGATCATATCTCACTTGTTTTTCAAGCCTTTACAAAATTAAATATTGTTTATGTGATTTAAAATATATCATACAAATATAAGTAGTGGCTCAGGAAAATGTCTGGAATAGTTTACCACAGATCTGTTGATTTCTGTTGATTTCTATGATATTCATTGAGTACTCCCAGGGTTTTGTAGTGAACAAATCAGATAAAAAACATCACTGCCCTTTTGAAGCTTAAATTCTAGTGAGAGGACATAAATAATAAACATATTTAAATTATCTTAATGATTATAACTACTATGGGAAAATAAGAAGCTTATAGCAAGATAATGATAACTGGCTAGAAGAGAGGAGGAGTTTTGAAGTCTGAATATTTAATAGAGGGTGAAAGGCCCTGGGGATTGATTCCCAGCACTGTAAAACAAAACAAAACAAACAAACAAAAAAAAGGTAGATAAACCTGAGCTACTATGCTTGCTCTATCTTACCATGTAATACCCTCTACCATATTATTATGTGAGAAAACCCTTACCAGATGCTGAACAGATGTCCATTTTCTTGGACTTCCTGGTCTCTAGAACCACAACCTAAAATAATCTCTATTATTTATATCTAAATTACCAGATCTCAGGCATTTTATTATAGCAACAGAAAGTGGACTAAAACTCCAAGTGAAGAAAAGTGTGTCTTGGAGCTGGTAGTAATCAATAGTACTACATATTTTAAAAAAGCTAGAAGAAAGGGTTTTGAATATTTTCACCACAAAGAACAGTCAAGGAGATAGATATGCTTTTATGGATTTGAACATTAAGGAATGTGTACATGCATCAAAGCATCAGATGGTACCCCATAAATATGTACAATTTTATGTGTCAATTAAAAAATAAAACACAACTCAATGCTGATGATGTTCAGGAATGAGGGGAGCTGACCATTGGATTTAGTAATGTGATTGGTACTTTTGACGAGTGGTTTTGGTAGAATTGAGGTTTAAGGAGGGGTTGGAGTAATTGGAAAAATTTTTTGTTTGAGGAAAAAGTTACAGCATGTTTTTATGCTGATGCAAATGGTCTAATAAAAAGGGAAAAAAATTAATGACATAGGAGATAGAGAATTGCTGGTGAGAAAAAGGGTGCTGACAAGCTTTTGCAGTGACGGAAAAGATAAAAAATATTTCTTCATGATGATCTGATGACAGCACTGTGTCATTGGAATATGTTTTCAAGTGGTTTGCTCAAGTAGTGCATCTCAATGATTTCATAATCTCAGTCTGATCTATTGTTGGAAAGCTGGCACATCAAGAGTTTTAAGGTGGAGAGTGAAATAACAAGATTTGTTACAAAGACTGACCTACAGTGAAAGGGACTTGGTGCTAAGAATTTGATTATTTTTTCCCCAGCACATGATGATGTACTTCTCTTGTCCCAGAAAAAAAGGTTATTAATTAATTGAGGACAGTTGAAAACTATATCTAAATGCTACTATAGGCCCAGAAGAAATGCTTCCAAAATCGAATGTTGTCAGAGTGGACTGGGAACTGATTCATATTGCTCACCTTTCTGCTTTTGTGTGTGATATGCTCCTTGACTCAGCATCTGACAGCTTTGAAAGTGATCTTTAGTGAAAAATTACCCATGATTTTTGGGTTATCTACTTAATTATGAGCTTTCTGAGAGATTTATTCTAGATTGGCAGTCCTGATGATCTGTAGTTGTGATTTAAGATTTTACAGTTTATTCAAAATAAAATATAAGAAAATAAACCATTTACATGTGGATGGAAATTGAACTAAATTTGTGTGGAGCTGGATACCTTTGGTGAAAATGGCAAACCATATTCTATCTCTCACTTCTGTAGATCCATTACCATTTTTGTTTTTAAATGATATTTTCATTACTTAATATTGGGATGAACCTTTAGTTCTCTCTCTTTCCCTCCTTCCTTTTTTTTTTTAAACCTAAAATTGATAGCTCTGTGCAACTGAGTACCCATAATGTGATCTTCAGCAGTCAGAAGTTGGAGAAATACTAGATTAGTTCATGCACGGACATGGTGGCTTTGGAAAAATGTTTGGCTTTTATTCAGGAGTAATGGGAAACCACTGAAAAGCAGTAGAGAGGGCAATTGCGTGCTTCTGATAGTGTTTTGTAAAGATACTAGTTGTGTATTTGCTACTAGTTGTGTAGATTAGAGAAAGACAAACGTGGGATTAAGGAGACCAATAAAAGGCTAGTCTATTGAACAAATGATGGCTGGACCAGTGGGGGCAATGGATGCAGATTTACTACTTGTTGAATACTCACTATAAGAATCCTGTAATATAGATACCATCATTGGTCCTAATTTTACAGATGACAGGGGGCAAAATAACCTGTCTAAGATCACATGGCCATGAGGTTGCAACTTGGATTTCAATCCATGCAATTTGATTTGAGAATTCATGCTTTCAATCACCAAGTTCAGTTGCCTCTGTTAAATGGAAATGGGAGAAGTCAATAGATCACAGATATATTTAGAGATAGAATCAGGAGGACTTGGCAACTCATTGCATGTGGGTGGGAGGAAGATGGAATATGTAGAAGTAATCCTGATGTTTCTCTCTGAATTGACCAGAGGGGTTCGATATGTATTGAAATACTGAAAGGCTGAAAGATACATGGATTTAGGGGGAGGGGATCAAGAGTTCAGCCTGGCAGGTACAGGTGCAGGTGTTCATGCAGCATCCAAGTGAAGTTATGCAGTGGGCTGTGACCCCTGTAGACCTGCAGCTCAGGAGAGAGGTCTGGGCACATCTTTATCAGAAACTATGATTACAATTTAGATTGATTCACAGGTGACATAGTGCCAGACATACAACAGGGACCCAATAATACTGAGGGAATGAATTTATAGGAGAGCCATGAATCTTCAGATTTAGAGTGCTTATTGTATTTGGCATTTCTGATATTCAAAGCTCAGCTTTAGCTTTCTAGAAGTTCGAGGTTGATAATGTCTATTCAAAATATCCCTCTTCTCGGATATTTTCAATAAAATTACGATGAAAGAAAAGCATTCTGAAAAATATCTACTTTGAACAAGTATGAAAACACTTGAGACAATCAGTTTAAAGCATAGTTCTAATTATCTGTGTGTAATTAGTTTACTAAGAGATAAACATAATTTTTTTTTGTTGTTTCAGGACTTACCAACACTATTAACCAAGATAGTGGGTATTGGAAACTAATAATAACTTTTCTTATCTTTTGAGTCTTAATAACCTCATATTTTAAAAGTTAAGTTTAAAAACTTTTAAATGTAAAACAACTTTAAAATTAAAGAATTGAAATAATCGTACAAAGAACTCCCACAAATTTTGTATTCACATTCATTGATTATTAACAAGATTCATTGATTATTAACATTTTGTCACATCTGCTTTATCATACCTCCCTGCTTTACATCTACATAACATTTTCTGAACCTTTTGAGAACATGTTACAACCAGGGTGTTCCCTGACTCCTGTATACTTAAGCATGTTCGTCCTAGGAATGAGCACATTCTCTTATATAGCCAGAGTACAATTATCAAATTTAGAAACTATTACATTTTTATAATACCATTTTATCCTGTACAATTCATATTTAAATTTCTTTGTAGCAATTATCCTCTCAATAGAGGATCTAAACTAGGATCATGCATGGACTTACTCTTCTGTGTCTCCTTAAGCCTCTTTAATTTGGAAAGTCTCTTAGCCTTTGTCTTTTAAGACATTTGTCATTTTGGAGAATGTAGGTCAGTGTTTTGTAAAAAGTCTCCCACTTTAGGTTTATCTGATGTTTACTCAGGTGCATAATAAGATTATCTTCAGGTCTTGTATTCTTGGTAGGATTCCTATGAAAAAGATGATGTTAACCTTTGGTCACTTGATCAGCTGATATTTGCCAAATTTCCTCACTATAAAGTTATAATTTGTTCCTTTATAAATATTAAGCAAAATGAAGGAATTTGTTTTTAAAGTAAAACCTTTCCCCCCAAAGCAACATCTCCAACTCAAAAGCTGGTTTCCTAACTGCCAGGAGGAGGATGTACTAGGAATCTTGCAACTTGTGACCGAACCTGGTGGTGTGGTTGTTCAGCTTCTCATGTGCATTCTTTAATCATATTTAGGTGTAGGTTGGAAGGTAGTGAGAGAAGACCATATTCCTGATGTGTTTCCAGCCCATTCCAGTAGACAGAAGAAAACATTTAGTCGTTGTGCCATCTCTGCTCTCCCCTATGACCCAATTTAAAAGTTTATTTAATGTCCAAATTATTTTGCATAAATTGCCATTGCCTTCTCTTCCCTATTCACAAGGATTCTGGAATTAGGTATTGGCTTTTCCTCCTTACCTTTTAACTTCCACACTTATCACACTTAGGATACTAAAACAAGCCTTAAATATCAAGAACCTATATCCATATCTGTCTGTCTATCGATGTATCTGTCTGAAGAAATAAACGCCTAAGCTTGTTTTCATTTTATTCTCTTAGTCATGGCATCAGTTACAAAAAAGATTTGTAACAACCACAAAAACATGAGAAAAAACAACATACTTGTGGAAGGCTTTATGCATGTTTTATCCATTTTTTGTTTTATAAACTTCCAGTGAGTCACCAAATATGAATTTTGGCAGACTAGTGTAAAATAGCACAATTCTGTGATTTTTTTCATACTCTTGTAACATTGGGTCACATTTTGTCTTGTTCCACATCTGCTCAAAGCTTATACCAAGTTTACCAAGACTCTGTCTTTTAAGAATGATGCTAAGTATGAGATTTCAGGGAGAATTCTTTTTAATCATGAATACTTAAATAAGGTATCTGTGCATAATTCCCTCATAAAAAGTATACATTTTTTCTTATGTTTCCAGTTGCTTAATATTCAAATGAGTGAGACTACTTTCAAAATAGTCTCCACAATTGACCCTTAAGGTACTAGAATGAACCAGAAAATAGATAGCAAAGTGTCCTGATGCTATTGAGTGGCGTATCAACAGGTAAAAACCAATTACCTTATTTAGCATTAATAGATTAAAAATATTGAGTATCCTAATTAAAATATCACCTCATTTGGTCAAGTATTGAGATTGGATACTTTAGAAATATGCATTGATAATATATGAGAAACTAATCTTAGCCCAACAATAGGTTGAATTTTTTGAGTACTTTTAGAATATTTTTCAATTTTAAAGTCAAAATTATGAAAACATTTTTAGCCTGGAATACATAGCAAATTATAAGAAATTTTCTTTCATAACATTGTTACACTGTCTCATTGTGTTCACTTGAAGCAATATATTTTTCCTGTAGGGGAGTATTGAAAACTCTAATAAGTTCATAATGTTCCTGTTATTTCCACTATGAAGAGAATATCAGTCAATTTCAAATTGACCTCAAGCATTACTTGAAACTACGGCACAGAGAGCATATTAGTTAAGAAAAAGAATAAGGTTTTATAACAAAAAGATGGAATGATACTGTGGCTTAAAGAGTATAGAGGTTTACATCTCTCCTATAGTCTGGTGAGTCTAGGGTGGGCAGGTCTGCTCCATGCAGTCATTCAGGAATCCATGTTCCATTCATCTCCATTATCTCATGATTAAAGCTAGGTTGTGGGCACATCTATTTTCTAGTACTTTGAAAATGGGAGAGTATAAAGAGGTACATGCCCAACATCTTAAGTCTGGACCAAGAAATGGTACAGATTTGTTCTGCTCATATGCCTTGGTCACATGATCACTAGTGTAGGGAAATGGTAGTTTACCTGGACAGTTGTATACCCACCAAAAATTGTGGGTTTGGAAGAGGCAGGGATTTTGAACTTCATAGAGATATTGGATAATCACCTATGGTTGTGTAGCTTGTAAGGAGGAAGATCTGGGATTCAAAACCAGGAGATCTTGCTCCAGAGAACCTGACCTTAAATGCTTGTTTCAGTGTCTGTTGTTGTAAAACAACTGTTTCAACATGTAGTTATTTGTCTTGCCTCTGTAGGTAGTCTGGGTGGTTCTTCTGGCACCTGGTGCACTCATGGGGCTGTGTTCAGCTGTCAGATTGGTTAAGACTGGGTTCATCTGAAACTGTCAACTGGGGAAACTTGATTCTCCTTTTTGTGACTTTTCCATGTGATCACTTTGGGCTTCCCCACAAGATGGAGTTCTTAAGGCAGCACTGGAAGAGGGAGTGTGCTAGGGGCATAAAACCAAGAGCTGCAAGGCCTCCAAGAGCCTGGCACTGGAAACCAAATATCTTTACTTCTATTGCGTTCTTTTAGCAAAATGAATTCAAAGTGCAGATTTTAGGGGAGACTCCACAGATTTATGAGAGTAGTGGAAAACTCTAGTTGCAAAAGGTATACTAGATGGGGTTTACTGTGGAGGACATGTTTTTAAACCATTTACCACGACGAGGCAATTCTATGTCTCAAAATCTTCTAGGACTAGGGAGCACCTAGGGAGATTATAATCTGAGAGAGCCTCTGATCCAGAACTGAAATTCACATGGGAGGTGTATAGATTCTGTGGTCTTCCCATTCTCATTCTCCCCTAAAGGAAGGTCAGGACAGGAAGTGTGCAGGATTAGACTGAGACTAAGTAAGAATGAGTGACACATACCCTTCCTTGGCTTCCTGTAGTACAATGTGTCACACTTGGTATGTGTTCAAGGATTTAAGAGCCTAACTATTAGCTAATCTTGTTAGCTGTGTTCCTGAGAGGCTAGCTGAGGTTGGGAATGACTTCATAGAGGGTATAACCAGGGGAAGATCTTTCCTAAATAAAAAGACCTGGATCATGGGATCTGGGATGCCTCTGAGGGGCCAGTTGGTAAGAAATAAGGCAGTTGGGCTATCTAGTGCAATATAGAGGACGCAGTGTTTTTTCAAATAGAGATGTGGAGGGCAGTCCACAGTGGAAGAAAGGCTCATTGGGGTATGACAGGGGAGGGGGACTCTCCGGGGTAAGAAGAGAAGGACATTGAGAAAAAGTGAAAGTTCAGATGAGGTAAATTAATCCCCAAATCCTCAAGGGTAGAGAGGGTATCCTATTTATTCTCACATCCCTAGAAGCAAATTGATGCCTTGCATATGGTAGTCATTCATAAATGTTTATTCAAATAAATGAATTTTGCAGTGAAGAAGAAAGAGATTCCTAACTGATACAGTCAAATCGTAATGAGTACTAATGAAAAGGCCAGGGGGTTTGTTTGTCATTGATCATCAGAGTTTGTGATTTTGAAAATCAGGGTGGGATTTGTCTTTGCCCATTTTATGGAAAGGAGTATTTAAAAGAGCCTTGGTATTTCTCTGCTATAGCCTCTGATCTGACCAGAAATGAAATCTCTATGAGTGTACCCCTGGGTAGTTCTACAGCAGAATTTGACTCTCGATGAAACACAAATGCTTCAAATATTGGGGCATTTTAAAGGGGTTTTTCTAAAGTGGATAGATAAATTCCCAAATTTTGAAGGTAGCTGATCCCAGTTGTGCTGTTATTGTCTTTCAAAAACTATTTCGGTATTTTAAAGTCTTTTTCAGTAAGACAATGTTAAAAAGGCTTTTTCTTAACATCAATTCTATAGTTCTTTTCTTTCCTTAGTTTCAAGCATGCAATTCAATGTAACTTTTTAAATGTCTCTCTTCTTTTTAGTCACTGATGTTTATCATTTTATGCAAAGTCAAAATTGCTGGGGAGTGTAGTGATCAGCATTGCTAGCAGCTATCAATCACCTTTTACTTATACTGTCTCATGTTTATGGTTTATTGATTATGTCAAAAGATTCTGTATTGTTGAAGCACAGCTGAACACATGCATCCCAGAACATATAGCCGCTGAATATTTGTATAAAATACCTTTGGAGTTTCTGAATGTTACATTGCAAAGGCATATATCAGAATCAGGATAGAAAATCTACTTCTGATTATGATAGAGAAGAGGAAAGATATTCATTTCCATGGCAACAAAAAAACCCAGGTAAAATTATTATTTTTACACGAGCTAGTGAAGAGGGGAGAACAGATGGAAGTCCTTAGTGAGTGAGACGTGAGGCAGCTGTGTACTTGGGGCGGGTCACCACCCTAGGTTTGGGAAGATGGAGCTGAAAACCTGCCATAGAAGAAGATGTAAGTGTGAGGAGAATCAGTCAAGCCCTAGGTGGCTTTGTGGGCTGGTGAGGTGGACTGGAGTCTGGAAAGAACTCTAAAGACAAAAGCAAACTGCAAAGTCCAAAATTATCCCCTCATCTACTATCCTCGGATGTTGTTGAGAAAGTCACAGTGGATAAGGGGCTAGAAATTAGAGAGAGATTGTATTATTTTACACATCCTTGTGTTCCAGGGCTTGACCAGCATTGAATATACAGGCGGATAAAATGTATCTGTAAGTGAAGCCCAAACATTTCCTGGTCGTCTTAAGATCTTGAAGTGTTTGAGACCGTTGCAACTACAAAGTTAGCCTGTCAAAGTTTCATGGATGCAGATAGGTGACACAAGTCTCCTTGATCAAAGATGAAGGATAATGTATGATTTGCAGCACTAGCAGAAGCCAGAGAATCAGCATGTTTGTGTTAGTTCCCCAGGTCCCAGTTCCCATAGGGTGATGCACAGAGAGTAAGATGATGTCTGAACATCCAGTAAGTTCAGTTATAGGAAAGGAATGCTGAGCCAAGGGAATCCAAATATTTTTATGATAAGCTGTAGTGTACCTGCTCTTAGCTCCATGTGGAGATATTATCGCTGTCTTCCAAGGCTGTTTGCTATACAAACATCCTTGAAAAGAGCCTGGAACAAAGAGAATCAGGATCTCTCTTTGCAAGATGTGAAGAAATGTTAGAAACCAATGGAAAAATATCTCACAGTACTGATGATCAAAAGTACAGCAGGCCAGAGGGAGAGGGTGATCTTTATCTGCTACATACACTGTGTGGATTCTCCTTGGTTGTTTTGAATATACATATTCCTGGCTAGGAATTACTTTATAGATCTGAAATTTGAGTGAGATTATGCTTTTCAAACTGCAAAGAACTAAATGTATTCTAGTTATTATTGTTTTAAATGTTGATATATTTGTATGAATTCATCAGTAAACCCTGATTTTTAGTGGTGTCAGTTATTGTGAGACAGTTAAAAAACTATAGATAAAGTCTCTTCCTCAAATCTTTGTGGTGGTTGTAATATAATATAATAATATTATATTATAATTGTGATATAATATAATAATACATTAGCCAACCATAATGTAATATATTTTTTTTTGGTACTGGGTATTGAACTCAGGGGTACTTGAACACTGAGCCACATCCCCAGCCCTATTTTGTGTTTTATGTAGAGACAGGGTCTCACTGAGTTGTTTAGCGCCTCGCCGTTGCTGAGGCTGGCTTTGAACTCGCGATTCTCCTGTCTCAGCCTCCCTAAGTGCTGGGATTACAGGCGTGCACCAGTGTGCCTGGTCTAAGGGAATGTTTTGAAAATTAATATCACTGTCCTATTTCCATGTCATTCCATATCACTCCACGTGTGCTACAATATTATTTAAAGCCTGAATAGTGAATCACTGCACAGATGTACATTAACTCATAAAATTCTATAACTTTGAGCATCTAGTTTGTTTTATATTCTTTATCATTATTCCTGATTGTGCCTTGTGGTGCCCATTCCTAATTGCTTTTTAAGACTAGATTTTTGGGTTTGCATTTACATTTTATACATGCTTCCTAACTGACTTCTCAATGGCTACACCATGTAATGAACTATTTCTATGTAACTCTTTCCTCTATAAAGATTACCTGGAAAAAATGACAGCCTTTCTCTTGTTCTGTGGGCACATTATGAACCAGGAAATGTGCTGTTTTGATTTTTAGAAAATCAAATCCAAGACAAAAGCTTTGTTTGGAAAAAAAAAAGAAGCGAGGTGATGCTCCAGTGGAGGAGTCATGGCTCAGGGGTTGACCCAGAACACTTCCTTCTTCCTGTTTGGCCCATGAGTTACTAGAATCATGACATGGTTTTGTTATGAGGGAAAGAATGAGAAGGACACAGTGGGTAACAGGATGAAGGGACTAAATTGATAAAGTCCAGGAACAGGGCAAGGAGATAGAGGAACATACTGTGGTAGGCAGATTAATGGTCCCTGGGAGAGCCGCATCCTAATCCTCTGAAGCTGCGAGTATATTACTACTCAGGTCAAGAGGGATTTTATAGATATGAATAAATGAAGGATCTTGAGATGGAGGATTATCCTGGCTTCTCTGGGTGGAATCAATGTAATTATAAGGATCCTTATAAATGAAGGAGGGACGCTTGAGAATTGTCAGAGGAGATGTGATGACTGAAATAGAAATTGGGGTGATCAACTGGCCAGTACAGGGAGACTCCCAGCCAAGGGGCTGGAATAGCCTCTAGAAGTTGGAAAAGGCAAGCAAACCTGTCCTCTCCTGGAGCCTCCCAAAGGAGCACAGTCCTGTCATTGCCTCGCTTTTAGCTCAGTAAGATCTGTTTTGGATTTCTTATCTCCTGAACCATAAGATAATAAATTTGTTTTATTTTTAACCCAGTAATCTTGTGGTGATTTGTTATAGCAGCAGTAGGAAACTAGTATCATTTTTTGAATTTAATGGGAGGAGTTAGGCATTGGAAGAATGTGAATATTTGCAAACAGCTTGCTATTTGGGTGGAGAGACAGCTATGGAAGAGGGTGAACTACGTGTGAACTTGGAGTTGAAAATATGCTTGTGTAATTATTTATTTAATCTTTCCTTTTAGACTCCAAATTCTATGAGGGCGGAGACCATCTGCTTTGATTATTATAATATCCTGAGTAACTCCATGATAACTGATAATGGGCAAGATAAAGATTAAAGTGAATGAGTAAATTGGGAGCAGATACCGATAGGTAACTAGAAAAGAGAAGCCCCATAGATTGATGTTTAACATTTCGCCAACTCCTTGGAGAGGTAAAACTCATTACGTTGTCTGATAATGATTTTTCACCATTAGGCACAATACCCTAGTGCACTGTTTTCCTTTGCGGTTCTGGTGTGGTGATTGATTAAGAGCAGGAGAGGGTTGAAATTAGACTTCTTTGGTTCAAGTTCATATCACTATGCATACTGTCTCTAGCATGATTAAGTATTTCCTTAACACACTGAAATGTGATATTTGTCAGTGTAACTGGGAGGCTAAACTGTAGCAAAAGGGTCCATTGTCCTTCTGTCTGTCGGTCCATCTGTCCATCCAGTTCAGCTTAGCAGTTGGGAGAAAAGCTGTGGAGCCAGACTCCTGAGATCCTATCTCAGTAACTAACCATGTGACTTGGGTCAAGGTGCTTAAACACTCAGTTTTTTGATATGTTAAACAGATGTACTAATATAGTTGTTTAAATATTAAATATAAAGCAATTGGAATAATTTGTATATAAAGCAATTAGAATAATTTCTGGTACATAGTCATTATAAATATTTCTCCTCCTCTTCCTCTTCCTTTTCCTCCTCCTCCTCCTTCTTATTAGTTGAATAAGATAATTTTTTTCATATTTTATTTATTTGTTCTATTTAGGCTTACATGATGAATAAGATAAATTTTGATTTAGTGGAAAGAACCAGAGACAATGGCTGATATTTAGCTCTGTGACTGTAGTTAGACTGTACCTCTCTGGCCAGGGAAAGCATCATACTAGACCAGTGAGTTTCAATCTGTATTGTGCATATAAACTAGCTGAAGGTCTTTTTAAGATGCAGATTCTGACTCAGCAGGTCAGAGTGGAGGATGAGATCCTGCTTTTCTGATAGCTCCCATGTGAGAGCGATGCCATTGCTGATGGCTCATGGACCACACTTGGGGTAGCCAGGAACTAGGCAACCTTGAAGGCTCCTTCTGGGCTCCGTAACTCTGACATTAGTATTACCAAACTCCCAATCTCTAGGTGATATAATCCTTTGGGTTTAGCTCTTCCTTCCTTCCTATTATTTAAACCTATTTTTTAATTTTATTTTCTGATTCAGTTTCTTCCTTTAAAATGTCTCTTCAGTGTTCATTGAACCTAACTTAGAATGGTCTAGAAAATTGACATAACTGCTTGATTAAGCTTTCATGAAAAAGTCTTACAAAGAATGTTAATAACATGGCAAAATTTATATAATTTAATATCATGTATGATCAAATCTAGGAGGAGACAACCCTATCATTCTGCATACAAGAAAAAGGGCAGGAAGGAAATGCTCCACATGGCTCTCTCTCCCTCTATGACGCACTCACGCACACACACACACACTCAGGCACACACAGACACATCTTTTTCTATAAGTACATATAATCTGAAAAATGAAAACGTTGTTTTCAAAGGGTTACTAGAGCTGAGTCCTTCCAATCTAAAGGTATTTCTGGATTCCTTTGGGATTATTGTTCTTTTTTCTCCTAAATATCCTTGTGAGCTTTCTTCATTGTTTCCCTTCTGGCTTCAGTGACAAAAAAGGCCCCGCTCGCATAAAAGATTTCTTCTTTTCCTCTCCCCTGTGAAAGGAAACTCAATCACAACCCCCTGGGTCCTGCCTGATGGAAGGGATTAAGCCTCATCTCCCAGCGCCAGCGTGGCGACAGAATACCAGTCCCCACATGGCCAGGTCTCACTTCCGTGTCCAACAAGGGCTGAGGGCCAGAATGCTGACAACATTCAGTCTTTTCCAGAATCTTCTGTGACTTCTGTGGGGTCGGCCTGAAAAGACAGGCGGGGATGTGGAAGGATGAAGTCAGATGCTGCGCAGCTGCAGCTGATGCCAAATGTGACTTGGGATGCAGCTCCGCAGCTGCAGAGCCAGCCAAGCAGCCAGCCACGTCCACAGCCATGGAGTCTCCAAGGGGATGAAAGTCACAGAACCAGATGTTACTTTTAGAAAAAAGAGTGCTGTGCACAAATTGGCCTCTGAATGGTACTTCTGTCCAACTTATCTTCCACTTTGTCTTAGATAACAAAAACTCTGCTAGAAAGGCCTGTAAAAAACAACAGGAACATAACTCGACCACGAGAAGAAAGTCATGAAGTACTAATGTTTTTGCCAAAACATTTATTCTGGAGTTTCTCAGATTTCTTAATTTAAATTCAGATTGTAAGAAACTTTCTGGGAGGAAAGAAGCCTGATGATTAGCTTCAAATGCAGGTTCCGCTTGATTCTGCTTTTCAGGTCCCATAGGGCTCTAGGAGGACCCTTTGTGTTTTAGAGAGGTAAAACCTTTGCCTGCTCTTTCTGGAATAAACTTTCTTCCTCTGTTGACCCACTACCTGCTCCAGGTCTGCTGGGGGTGTTTTGACAGGTTGTTTACTGACCAAGGGAGGCTGGTGGAGGAGTGTGCCGCAGGCTGTCATCTAGCCTGTTGTCCACACGTTGGGCTGTGTCTCATACAGGCCTGTGCCCAAATGGGAGTCGTATTTATTTATACACAACAAAGATGTGCCCACAGAATTATTTTTGCCTGGATAGGAGGAAGTCTTTTCCTAGGTAGCATGAAGGGTTATATGGGCCCTACCTGACTCCATCTCAGACCTCTTCCCTGGAGTTACTGCCTTCTCATTTAGGCCAGTCACACCCAATCTCAAGGATGGATCCATACTGACTTCAAACCGTAGAATCTGCAGGACTCTGTCCAGGGAGGGTCAAAGCAGCTAGTCTGCCCCTGAACTTGTATCTCTATCCTAATCAGGGAGTTTGTTGTTTGTTTTTTTCTTGAGATTCAGGCCTTCCACTTATACTCAAGAGAGAGAGATTCAGCCGGCACAGTGGCACATGCCTGTAATCCCAGCACTTAGGGAGGCTGAGACAGGAGAATCGTGAGTTCAAAGCCAGCCTCAGTAATGGCGAGGCACTAAGCAACTCAGTGAGACCCTCTCTCTACATAAAAAAACCACAAAATACGGCTGGGTATGTGGCTCAGTGGTCAAGTACCCCCGAGTTCAATCTCCAGTACCAAAAAAATAAATAAATAAATAAAAGAGAGAGAGAGATAGATTCGTGTTTTATTTCTTAGCTAAATTGCTATCTCTGATATCTGTTTGGTGATTGGTCCTTTTGGAGCCAGGGACTTGTCTTGATCTGGCCACAGGCATGCCAGGGATTCCAGTAGTGCTCCAGTTCCCTAGCCTGGCTTCTGCTCCTTGTTTCCCTGAAGGTTCTTTTCCACTTGGATCTCTGCATGTGACCCACGCCAGGGTGAATCTCCTTATTGTTCCACCTGCCTGCCAACTGGAGTGTGTTCTTGAAGTGAACAGCTTGCCTGGATCATTTCCTTTCTCTGATGCCTTGAGTCTTTTGGACACTATCTTCTGCTTCTTAGGCTGAACTTTTTCTTGAGTTCTATGCATTGGGTGGATCAGGTTTTATGTCTGCTCTTTCCTCGTCTTTGCTTTGTCCTGCTGCAGCACATGTCACGGTGGACACTCTCTCTACCACATGTATCATGTCTGAAATTTTACCAATATCTTTACTCTTCCTAGGAGTCCTCTGAAGGAACAAGGGACAGGGACAAATCAGTCTCAGCACATAAGGTTATAAGATAGCAATAACATTATTACTATAACCCAGGGCAGTACGAGGGGTGTAAAAAGACCAGAGAGAGCAGAAGAGAAGAGACTTACATAGGGAACAAGTAAGGAGAGACACTGAAAGCAAACTCTCCTGTCTTCTGACTTGACTTTGTCCTTGTTTTGGGCTGACAGCTTGTGTAACTATAGGCAGTTCATCAGCTCTGAGAATACTGGAAAAAAGCATTGTCCTTGAGACTCTATGGGGAAGGAAATGGAAATGAGGAGAGAAGTTGAAGAACAAGCCATAACTGTACCATTTACTAGATTATAATGTAAACTAAAGACAAAAAATGGCTACCATTAGAAATGAGTTAAGAATGACGTTTGGGGAAAGGATGTAGGATCACAGGCAAGTCAAATAGCAGTGCTCACATCACTACATTAGGCTTTGAGTGAAACTCTGATCCTTGCACAAGCACTGTGCTCTGGGACAAATTGGGACACCTCACTTCCTCAATGTCATTAATATATGGGCAATGTGGACCAAGGGGAAGAACTTAATATGTGACTGGCAGATCACTAAGTAGGAATTTGAAGACCTTCTAGTGATTTTCCTGAAGGACTAGGGTTGCTTTATGGAAATTAACCCACCCTGGGAGGTGGTGGTCCAGAGGGGCTGGAACATAGCTTTGGTGACAGCCAGGACTGGGTTCTCTCAAGTCCAGGCTCAAGCATGTACTAGGTGTATGTGCTTGACCACTTAACTTAAGCTTCAATTTCCTCATCTGTGAATTGGGTATAATAATAGGACTTTCCTATAGGGTATTCTGAGGATTGCAAATGGCATCACATAATATTTCATGATATGCTCTTACAAAGCTCCACATAGAATGTGTAGCAGAGGGAAAGTTTGTGAATGGTTTCTCTGTTTTTATTAACAGGATTCTCTATTTTCGCATAAAATAACATGGTACTTCTGTTAGCAGAGTTTCTCCAAAGAGCTCAGAAGACTTTAATTTTTGAATCTTCTGGTATATGAAAAAATGAAGTACTAAAGCATATATCTAGTTTACAGAAATGCGTGTTAACAAGTGAATGCTGTTAATGTATAGTCTCATACACAAAGTATCACATGACATAATTGTGTTATTCATGAGATCCTGGTGCCCTACAGGGAAGCCTGGGAGGTACCCCAGTTCAAAGCTGTATGGTCTTTTCAGTGTTCTTTCTATCTTTTGTAACTAAATATTTAAACTCATTTGGAGATAAAGTGAAAAGTCTAAATTTTGAGACTGGGATAATAGCTGTCCTAACCTCTCATATAAGCCCTGACAGTGAGAGATCAGTGTTTCAGGAAGGTCATGATGTGAGACAAGCACCAGGAATGAGATTGGAAACCATCAACCATTGTTAGGAGATATGGACAAAGGTGCTTCTTTCCAGGCAAAAGTGTCCTGCTCTCTGATAACAGGACCAGAATTAGATTCTTGCTCATCCAGTTGCCTTTTTAGATTTATCATCCCTCTTCCTAATGTCATTCATCCCTTCTTACACTTTTATCTTTTCATTTTTTATTTATATGTAAATGGAATATTGTTGGACAAGAAGATAATCATATCTGTGAAACAGTTGTGACTCTTAGTTTTCCTCTCTGCCAATGCTGATCAATAGGAAACCAGGAAGATATTTTTTCTAGTAAATAGTGCACATATTTGGTTGGGTTTGGTGGCATACACCTGTGCTTGGGAGGCTAAGGCAGGAGGATTGTGAGTTCAAAGCCAGCCTCAGCAACAGCAAGGCCCTGAGCAACTCAGTGAGATCCTGTTGTAAATAAAATACAAAATAGGGCTGAGGATGTGGCTCAGAGCCCCTGAGTTCAATCCCTAGTACCCTCCTCCCTCCATAAAAAGTGCACATGTTTGGACATGCCTGTTTAGATGAGGGATAAGAAAATAAAAAGAGTATAACACAATTTGAAGAGAAGGTTAAAGTCTGTATTGAGGGTCTTTTGTGAAAGTTATTAAGGCATTAAAAACAGGAGACATGTGTAATCAGGAAAAGATTAGAAAGAAAGAATACAAGATCATGTTCTGATTTAAGGAGCTGAGAGAGAAAACCTATACAAAATGTGTTTCATTAATTTCTCAAATTTGCTTGAATATAAATGTCTTTTGGAACAGATGTTTTTATAAAATATTATTTATATAAGATTCAAAGATAATGGGCAATCCACTGATTGGAAGCAGGTCTTAGGATGGGTCAGGACTGTGTTGGTTCTGGTTTTCTGAAAGTTCACCCTTAAAAGTTTTATTCCTTTAGATCCTAAGACCTTTCATCCTTCTGACATCTCATTAAGAATGCTGTATTTCTGGGTGGTGTGGTTGGTCCTTTATGTTTTCTGAGGGCAAAGGTGGTAGCTGAGGGTGGCT
Source organism: Xerus rutilus (assembly GCA_028644305.1). NCBI lineage: Eukaryota > Metazoa > Chordata > Mammalia > Rodentia > Sciuridae > Xerus > Xerus rutilus. The sequence continues at coordinate 34,549,178 of CM053401.1, forward strand.
GCAGTGACTGCAGAAGGATATGAAGGGGCAGAATCTTATTTCAAAGATGTAGCTTGAGCTGTGTTCCCTGTGGCTGTGCGGGAGGCTAAAGGCTGAGAGACACAACAATAAGACTTATTAATTCAAATTCTGAGGGTTATCTTGCTCAGAAGAGCACAGAACTCATTCTTGGAAAGTGAATGCATAGATTCCAGGGAAAATAGTAATGACCTCTGAGTGCATGGAATACTTGCCATCTCCATTCATAGAGATTCCTTTTGTTCACGACTGAATCCAACCTACTGTCTAGAGGGTTACTAAGTGAATCTGGGAAGCTAAAAATTCAGTTCACGCCTTTGCCTAGGGGGTCACTGTGTATCTTTCTCCACCTAGTGGCCAGAGCCTCCAAACCACAAAGCTAAAAGACAATTGGTTATTATTGCAATGAAACAAGCGAGGTTTCTTGTTTTGCAAATCCTAGAATGAAGAAGATATTTAAGCATACATTTGGAAAAGGCAGTGGGTGTGTTAATAACGAGGTTGGCTTGCATTGAATCCATTGTTTGGATGACATGCTTAGCATTCTAGTGGAGAAAGAGTGGTTAGGAATGCTTGCTGACCAAGTAGTGTGCATGATCAGTGAAACCCATGGCCAGCTTCCTTTCACAAACTGTTCACATATGGAACCCTCTTTTCAAGAAGCAAAAGAGATGAGAAGGAAAGATGTAAAGGATCTTTATTAATTTTACAGGATTTTAAAGAAATCAGTCTCAATTATGCTCTGGGCACACTATAGGTGTTTAATAAAAGTGTACTGTTGAATTAGGTCTTCCTGTGTCTCAATTTTTATGCAATGCTCTCCTTGTTTCTAAAGTTTCCAACTAAAATAATATTTTTTAAAAAAGAATACATCTTTTTTTTTTTTAAATGTATGTGGTGAGAGTTTTTAAGTTGTTTTCATGTTGTTCTATACAGCATTTGACATTGCTGAATACTTCCTCCTTCTGGAAAGTTTTCTCTTCTTCTCTGCTCTGGTTTCCATGACATCCACCCTCTTCTGCTTGCCTCTTGCCTCCCTGGTAGGATTGTTCTTTTGCATTTGCTCTCCAGCATAACATTATGGTCCCTTAAATACCATTGTCAAAGGTTCTGCTCTTAGCCCTGTTATCTCTCTTCCATCTGTCTTCCTCACATGTCAATATTTAAACTTTAATGTAGATACTTGTGGTTCCCAAGTCTCCACCTCTAACTCTCGCTCATTTTCTCCTGAGTTCCAAACCAAATTTGTCTTCCTGTTTAATATCTCCACCACAATATCCTGCGGGCACCTGGAACCTTGTGCAATATTAATTGAGTCTATTATTTTTGTGCCTTTCTGCTCCTTGCATGCTTACCTGCATTTCCTAGCTCGATGTTTGTCCATATTACTCAGTCTTTAATACCCAAAGGATGCACCAAGTTTACTTTTCTTACACCCTAGTGTCGATTCTGATGCTATTACTACTAGTTACAATTTGTTATGCAGTCACCATTTTCCATACCTTAAGCTTAGTGTTCTGTACATCATACCAGATAATTGATGAACTCATGCCACGTTGCCTAGCTCAGCTTGATTTTAGTGCAGCTGGAGTGAAAAACTCTGAGCCTACTGCCATCCTCCCACCTCGAGGGACATGTCTCAGCTTTCTGGCCTCAGTGATTCCTCTGAAGCTGTGGAAGGCTGCTCAGTCAGCAGATAAGCCTCTGCTGTGCAGAGAAGTTAGAGTTCCCAGGAGTGAACCGTAGCAAATGGGGAGTGGAAGTTAGTGGATAAATGCCCCAGCTCCTCATCCTTCTGAGGCATGCTTTTGAGGGCCATTGTGTAAGGATCCTCAGAAGTCCCTCTGTGGGCTCCTCTTCCTGATGTGATGTCCTGAGCTGCTTTCCTCTGCTGCACTCTTCTGCCATGATGTCCTGTCTCACATCAAGCCCCAGGAATGCAGCCAGTTGTCTATGGACTGAGACCTCTGGAACCCTATAACAATGACTCCTTCATAGAACTATCATCGTTTGATGACCTTCCTTGAGTCCAACAGCTGTCCTTTACCATGCAGAAAACTGAAGCCCAGAGTTGGAGCGGCACTTTTCTGAAGATCTCAGCTGAATTGTCTGATTTATTGTACATTTCCCCAGTCTATAAAACTTGGTCCTATTGCTCATATTGTCATCCAGGGGTATCAGAGGGACATGCACACATTTTTGGCTACATGAAATTCTGCCTTAGTCACTTCTTTAGAGAGATGAGAAGTACAAGAAAGGGGGAAAGGCAAGTCATTATTGACTGTAAGTTGAGTCCTGTGTGTAAAAATATCCATATTCTAGCTTGATAAAATTTCTGCTAAAAGTTCCAAATTAACAGCAGACACTCCTGGGATTTGAGCAACGGGTTTACTTTTTAAATTCACATTAGATGTTAGTTGGGTCCTTTGATTTTTATCTTTTGCTTTTTTAAATTTTAATAAAGCTTCTATAAAGAGCATGAATTATTTGCATGAGAGAAGAATCACGTGGTCTGTAAACTTCTGGAGTTAGATTTTTTAAAACTCTGCACGATACACTATGGTGCATCCAAACTGTATGCATCAAATCCACTTATTACTAAGTAGAAGTTCACTTATGAATGTACCAGTTTATCTATTTACTAGATGGAGAATATTTGGGTTCTTTCTCATGTCTGGCCATTACAAATAAAACTGCTATGTTTTTGCGTGGAAAAAGAAAAATATTCCCTCTGTGGGAGTGAGTTGCAGTTGCTTAGAGTGGCAACCAATCTAATAGTGCATCTTTTTTTTTAATATTTATTTTTTAGTTGTAGGTGGACAGAAATTCTTTATTTTATTTTTCTGTGGTGCTGAGGATCAAACCCAGTGCCTCACACGTGCTAGGAGAGCACGCTACCACTGCGCCATAACCCCAGCTCCCTAATAGTGCATCTTTAGTAAGTGTGGCATGCCCCCACCCCCAGCTGCCTTACTCTCCCATCTCCCTGGAGCACCTCCCAAACAAGCCATCTGAACCCACGTCCCCACTCAGGCTTTTCTGGGAGAACCCGAATTGAGACACTTGGTAATCCCGACAACAGATCCTGTGAGATAATGCTATCCTTAAACTTTTATGATGGGGGGAACCTGAGGCACTACAAAGGTGACTAAACTTGCACAGGGTTAATCAGCTTACTAGTTGAAGAGCTGAGATTTGAGCACAGGTGATCTGACATCAGAAGCTGCTGTCAGCCCATGCACTGGCCTGAAGCGAGCGTCACCTGCGGGGTACGGGGCAAGTGTAACCCATGGGCCATGGGTCCATACACTGTCTCTTCAATGTCAGAAGATTATTTTTCTCAACTTGTTTCAGTAGGATGAGAATTCTCAGCAAATTTCTGGTTTGATGTCCAGTAGACAGGAAAGATTTACATTCTAAAGAAAAGTACTTCTTAAAAAAGAAAGCAAAGGAGACATACTTTCAACAAATTTAAAGGATATTAATATTTCATAAGGGGAATATGCATGAATTCTGAAAAATTTGATACTTTGTACACATAATGCTTACATGTTCTTATGAATTTCTTTGCATCAAGGACAGATATATCCAGAATGTTTTCATAAAATGAGTACTCAGCTTCATTGTTAAAAGGCTTTTTTTTGGTACTGGGGATTGAACCCAGGGGTGCTTAACCACTGAACCACATCCCTAACCCTTTTATCTATTTATTTTCATCTTGAGACAAGGTCTCGCTAAGTTGCTGCGAGCCTTGCTAATTTGATTACGCTCATCTTGAACTAGCAATCCTCCTGCCTCAGTCTCCTGAGCCACTGGGATTAGAGTTAAAAGGTAGTTTTAAAAATAGGTAACTGTGGGGCTGGGATTATGGCGCAGTGGTAGCGTGCTCGCCTAGCATGCATAAGGCACTGGGTTCGATCCTCGGCACCACATAAAAATAAAATAAAGATATTCTGTCACCTACAACTAAAAAATAAACATTTAAAAAAATAGGTAACTGTGATAATTTATATTAAAGTATGATGGGAGTTTCAGAAACATTAGTGGTTCCTCATACGATTATATTGATGGCAGACAAAAGGAAAAATAAAAGATGAAATTTGACTTTACAGTGATAGGTTTTGAGTGTTTGAAACTAGACATAGAATGAGGAGAAGGAACCACATGTTGTTGTAGGTGCTTTACCCATGTGATCTTTCACTGTTCAGTGACTTCATTTAAGTCATACAGTTATTAAGTGGAAAAGCTGGGAGGGAATTAAGCCTTGTTTTTGGGTTGAAATAAAGTTGTCTGTGTGTGTGTATAAATCATATGGCAGCTTTTAAACAACTGAAGTCTATTTCTCCATCCTAGATGCTGGAAAGTTCAAGGTGCAGGCAGATTTGTTGTCTGGTGAGGACTTGCTTCCTGGTTCATGGGTGGATTCTTCTCCCTGTGACCTCACCTAGTAGCCAGGGCTTTCTGGACGCTCTCTGCTCTCCAGCCTCATCACCTCCGAAAGGCTTCCATCTACTAAGGCCATCTTTGGTGATTATATTTCCACTGGTGAATTCTGGAAGAAGACATTCAGAGCATAGCAATCCTGGTTTGAGTGATTTTCTAAACCATACTCTTTCTGTTGCCTGGGAAATGGAATACATGACCAGGGTGCAAGGATTTTGCAGATGCAAATTTATAATAAACATTTAAAATGTGTAACCCTTTCCAGAGTCTGTGATAAGATGCCTGAAGGCAGATGGTGTGCTATAAGATATGCACAAATACCATTTTGTGGACCTTGAGTTAATATAGATGATGACTTCCATTAGAATTGTACCTCCAAATTTTCTGGCAATGCTCCCAGGAGCAATCAAGAATTTTACTTGTAATATCATCTGAAAACTATTCTAATTTAGAAAACTACCAACCGTGGCTAAATTACCACAGCAAAAGGAATTAACTTGCATTATTTTTATTTTTTTATCAGAAAAAATGTCCAAAAGTCCAATATGAGATGTTATTTTTATACTGGGGGTTGGCTCACAGGCCAAATCTGATCAGCTGCTTGTTTTTGAGTAGCTCATAAAATATATGTTTTCACATTATTAAATAATTGAAAAATCAAAATGAAGAATAATATTTCATGACATGTTGCTATGGTCTGAATATTTGTGCCCTGCTTCCAAATGCATATGTTGAAATTTTGTTCCCAATGTGATGGTATGAAGAGGTAGGGCCTTTGGAAAGTTATAGGGTAGAGACCTCATAAATGGGATTAGGGTTCTTGTAAAAGAGGCCCGAGAGCTTGTCTGTTCCCTTTGCCATGGGAGGATACATTGAAGGCATCGTCCATGAGGAGTGGGTCCTCACAGACCCAGTCTGCTGTCACCTTGATTTTGGACTGTAGCTTCCAGAACTGTGAGCAATACATCTCTGTGGTTTATAAATTACCCAGGCCAATGTATTTTGTTGTTGTACCCTGATCATACTAAGATATATGTGAAAATTACATGAAATTCTAATTTTAGTGTGTATAAAGTTTTATTGAGACACTGTCATATTCATTTGAATATTGTTTGTAGCTGTTTTTGCACAATGGCCGAGTTGAGTAATTGTGATAGAGACCATATAGCTTTCAAAACCTAACTAAATATTTACTATCTGGTACTTTACAGAAAACCTTTGCTGACCTCTGTTCTATACTATTTGGTGACTTGGAGCATTGATTTCCTATGGCTTTAGTTTTGAAAAATTATTAAAATGTCTAGTGTAAATATAATGGACATCTAAATACTAATGTGCACATCCATTTTGTTTTTACACACTATATTTTCTTTTTGCCTTCAAGACAATGCTACTTTTAGTCTCCAGAGTGAACTCTAGCAATAAAGAAGCCTAGAAACACAAGAACCCAATTCATTTGGGGACTGAGTCATTCTCTAGAAACCAATTTGTCTGGTAGGAATAAAGTAAACAGTGGTAATAATGGTCACCTAACACTTTAGAGTTTAGCATTCATATACTGTCACATTTTATCTTGATATTTAATTTCCTGAAATCAAATTATTATCACTTTCTTTTTGTTTACATGTGAGGAAACAAAATCTTTGCAATATTAATTGATTTATCCAAGATCCCAAAATTAGTGTCAGAGCCCAGACTCAAACATGACAGTTTTTTCCCCTTCCCTTCCATTTTTGGAAGGACACGCAGTATTGTTGAAAAGAAACATTTATGTTTTTATATCTATAAGCAATACGAATATTTTATTATTAGAAAAATGATGGGAACATTTTGTAGACAAGAACACTTTTTAGAATTTGGATTTTATTTTTGAATTGCTTCACTATTTATAGTGTTCTTCAAGGCAACTTCCTTTTCTTTCCATAATTGCCAATATTTACTTTATGCCAGTTAAATATTCAGTACTGAAATAGATTTTCCGAATAGTGACATATGTGAGTGTATACTAAAATTATTTTTGCTCATAGGGGAAAGATGTTCATTTAATTATAGAAAATTCCCAGTCCTATATTTTCTGAATGTAAACCACTATTTTAAATGAATTAAATATAATAATAGTAAAAGTCTCAAGGCATCTGAATTAATTAGATGTCCTAGCAATATTTTATTTGGATTTATGGCTTATCCTAACTTCTATGGAATTATTTTAGCATATTTATTTTTATATTTAGAGATATTAATATAGCACAGTTTTAATGACTATTCCAGGAGGTGATGCTGTACCTTTATTAAGTTCATGGTCTCTGGAGATGTTAGCACATAAAGAAACAATTCCAGTATAACTTGGCTGGAATGTAACAGCATGGAAATCTATATAAAATGCCATGCGTGTTAACTAATTATGGTTGGGAGATGAGAACATTGACAGAGGATGTGTTGAAAAATCAGATGAATAAATGGTTCCTTCTAAAGAAAGAATATTAATGGGAAGTTTGGGTGTTGGAGGGTGAGTGACTGGATAAGGGATTGGGGTGAAGAGAATTTAGTGGGTTTGGTTTGAACTTGTTCAACCTCTGATAGTCTAGTTGGTGCTAATATAAGAAGAGATGGTTACAATATTTCATAAAAAGGGCTTTGATTAATAGCATGGGGTGCCAAAAAGGAGGGCAGAAGACAGGCTTTTCTTTCTTTCTTTCCTTTTTTTTTTTTTTTTTTTTTTGGACACCAGGGATTGAACTCAGGGGCACTGGACCACTGAGCTATATCCCCAGCCCTATTTTGTATTTTACTTAGAGACAAGGTCTCCCTGAGCTACTTAGTGCCTTGCTTGTGCCTTGCTTAGAGGCTGGCTTTGAACTCGTGATCCTCCTGCCTCAGCCTCTCGAGCTGCTGGGGTTACAGGCGTGCACCACGGCACCCTGCAGAAGACAGGCTTTTAATTTGATCAAAAGAGGAGTCTAGAAGAACTGAAGCTCTCTAAGTAAGGACTTAAGAGCAAAAGGCAAGGTGGGCTAGGGCCATCACGTATAACTACAGACACTACACACAACTGCAGGGAATACTGGTTGTGTGAATGAAGGTGTGACTGGCGTCCCCCAAAGTTCTTAAGTGCACAATCTGATCATCCATACATAGCGGCCCTTTATGGAGTGGGGATTAGATGCTCAATGTAGAGAGGAATAAAAAAAGGAGAGGTTCCAGGCACAGTTGGCCAGAAGAAAAGATAAAGGCTCCAAGGCAAGAACAGGACATGATTAAGGAACCAAAATCTGGATTTCAGTTTCTGTTGTGCAGTCAATGCTTAGGGTAGGGGAGTAGGGAAGAAACGCCAGAAGTAAAGCCAGAGAGAGAAATATGGCCTGATAGTTGAAATAGACAGTTGGAACTGGATAGAGTATTGGCACACTAGATAGAGAGAAATGAGTGTATGGAAGATGGATTTTGTAAATAAACTTGAGCTGTTTATAGGAAATTCCAGAAAATAATGCATAATTAAAAAAAATAGCAAACGTATCGTGTTTATTATGTTTCAGGCACTTTCTTAAATACTTTATATATATGTACTTACCTAATATCAACAATGCTCAGATGAAGTGTGTACTATTATTCCTCCTCTCTCCAATTTTTCAGAGGAGAAACTGAGGCACAGAGCTTAGATGATGTCCACACAGCCACATAGCCCAGGCGTCTTGGCTCCAGAGTCCATGCTCTTGGCTACTATGCTCCTCTCACTTCCTACAGGAAGTCAAAATGATGGGATTGAGTGGAAATCAGGCACCAGGGAGATGTGAATTTGGATATCATCAACAGGTAGGTAGCTGGAGTCGCTGGAACAGATGAAGAATACAGGAAAAACCAAGAGGTAAGAAGCAAAGAGTTCCCGGGGAATGCCTGCATGTGAGGGACAATGAGATGAGGAGGAGCTGGTCCAAAGGGCTGGAGAGGCGCTGTGTTTGCACTATGTGATCTCACTTATATGTGGAATCTAAAACACCCAGCTCATAGAAACAGAAATTAGCAGGAAATGGGAGAAATGGAGAGGAGCTGGTCAAATGGTGCAAACTTTCAGTTATGGAATGAATGAGTTCTGAAGGCCTAATGTACAGCATGGTAACTACAGCTAGTCATGGCGTATCATATGTATGCTTGAGATTTGCTAGCACACATACACATTGGTAACTATATGAGATTATGATGTGCTAGCTTGATTGTGATAGCAGTCATCATTTCATAATATATGTATATATCAAGCTATCATGTTGTGCACCTTAAATGTATTTTTATTTGTCAATAAACTTCAATAAACCTGGGAAAAAAGAAATGATGGGGGCAAAGCTAGTACATGTCAGGTTGAAAAGTGAATGGGAACCAGAATAACAGAGAGAACCAAGATTGATGTTGATGGAAATGGAACAGAGGGCCCTAGACTGAGGAAGAGGTTCAGTCCAGGGGGAAAATTATCTCCCTCTTTCTCTTTTTCCCTCCCTCCCTCTCCATCTACCCATCTATGCATCTATCCATCCATCCATCCATCCATCTATCCGCTATCTATCCATTTATCTATCATTTTATCTCTGGACCCCAAGGCAATATGCCTACAGAGACTGGGCCAGCAGGTGGGTTACTTTTGACATCTGTGGTATATTGGTTCTTCTGAAGAATCAGTGTGTCTTTTCCTGATGCACCAGACAGAAATGAGGAGTCCTTCAGCTTTAACTGCTTCCTCCCTCAAGCATACCACCCTAGAGGGGGAGGTGATACCTAGAAAGCTGTGGGAAGCTCCAGAACTTGCTGAGTGAGTTCTTCCTACCTCTCATACCTGAAAGACCCACTTTACATCACTTCTTGTCTTCCTGTGAACCAAGTTGGCTGTCCTGGTTGATCTAGTTTGGAACCAACTTGGAAACCTTATAGGATATACAATTTTGGCCCCTTGGCACTGTTTGCCTTACACATGGTCCTCATGGGACTGCTGGTGAGGCTCACAGCAATCCTTGCAAAGGAAGCAATGACTCACCGAATGCATTTCTAGGCATGCCTACAGACTGATGGGAAAAACCCAGCGGGAAGGAGATGCTTTGTTTTCTTGATTATTAAGTTCATTTCCAGGGCCTTCTCAAATCCTTATATTTTTTTTCTCTTGCTTAAAAGAATTTGTATAGCTGACTCATATTCTTTCAGACAATGGAAAAATAAAGCATGAACAGTAAATTTATGCCTCTTCTCAAACGCTCTATCCTTCCTTTCTATATCTATCCATCATTCTATCCAACTCACATTAAGGTATAGGAAAGCAGGAACTTTTCCCCTCTGGGCAGTAGCCAATTTTGTGCTTTTAGAGAGATGTTTTTGTTCTATATATTTTAACCATTGACACTAGAAAAAGGGAGATTTATATAGAACCTTCAATTCTGTCTAGGAAGACAGTCTATATGAACTATAAATGTCTATATGAACATTTACAGAATTATCTCAGAAGTATTTTATAGTGATGATCAAAACAGATTCTTTGGTGGCTATTAAAGTTATTATGAAGTGTCAAGTATCAATATATGACATTTGTAAAACATATCTATGGAAAGGAATTTAATTAGGAAAACTCCCTAAAGTCAGAAACTGTTTTGCATTTCTGTGCTCCTAGGGTTGAGTATAGTGTTTAATATTATTAAGTGGCTCTTAATATTATTATCAGTGTTAGGTATTGGATCAATTGATATTTTGTTCCATTGCATTCATTTCTACCTTTGCCTTTTGTTAATTTCATCCCATAGCTTTTTTAAAAAATATTTTATTAGTTGTTGAAGGATATCTATCTATCTATCTATCTATCTATCTATCTATCTATCTATCTATTTGTGGTGCTGAGAATTGAACCCAGTGCCTCACACATGCCAGGCAAGTGCTCTACCACTGAGTCACAACCCCAGCCCCATCTCATAGCTTTCTTTTGGCTTATTTTTACCATTTAAAAATGTTTGAACTGCAAGCTGTAATTTTTTGAATATTTTAATGATTTAAGTATTAAGGTCATAAATTTTATTCTGAGTATTACTTTAGTTTTTTTTTTTTTAATCCTGAAGTATCCTTATTATTTTCAAGAAATTTTGTAGGTTTTCTTTGCATTTTCCTTTCATTTTGACTTGAAAGATTAGGGATTTTTTTTTTGTTTGTTTTAAGAATAGTCTTCTCATTTTTTACATTTGTAATTAGCATCCAGTTTATAAATTATTATGAGAATAAGTTTCTTGTGCTATTTCTTCTCTTTGGGAACTTATTAAGGTTTTCTTTGTGGACTGATTTGTAATAAATCTTCATGAATGCTCCAGGGACACTTGAAGATAAGGTATGTTTTCTATTTTCAGATATAAAAGTTGGTGTATATCCATTGGCTCTACATGATAGATTATGTTGTTAATGTATTCTCTAGCTGCCTTTTTTGCTCAATTTACATCTCTTAGACCAGGAGATGTAAATTGTATCCTCTCATTAGTGCTTTCATATGTCATTTTCCTGTAATTTGTGTTTCATGAAAGTTACTACTCTGTTTTTCAGTATATGCATATTGAGGAAGAACTGCAGTCCCTATTAGATTCTAGTTGGTACCTGTCCTTACCTATCCTGCTTTGAACTTCCCTAGTTTCATAGATTATCCACATCAGAGTGGCAAAAACAAGGCCACTCTGTTATTATGTGTGAGCAACGGTGAAAATAAAAACCCTGTGCCTATAAGAAAAATGACCACATGTCACCTCTCCCCATTAACATGAGTGAGTGCTGCCTCACTGCTTATTATACCTTTAGCTCTTCTTGGTCCTCCTGCCTCCCAGAAAAACATCATCGAGATACCTGGTTACAGGAGTCTTCCCACTTTCTGACCTTACCTGGTTCAGATCAAAACCACACTTTCTTGAACCTGCCTCCTAATTACCCAGTCCTCTAACTTACTTACATAGTGCCCCATGGAGGATGGTCTCCTGTACAGCAATGGTATTAATAAACACAATTTGATTGCTGGGCATCGAATATTCATGGCTGCTGTCTTCATTGTGAATTGTACCTTTAATAATATGGTGGCATTCCTTTTCCCTTTTGATGCTTGATCTGAATTCTACCTTGTTGACTATGACATTCTCAACCTCTGTTTTCTTTTTTTTTTTTTTTCCTTTTGAACTTAGGGCCTCACACACACAGGCAAGCACTCCCCCACTAAACTACATCCCCAGCCCCTCAACCTCTGTTTTTAAATGTGTGTTTTTGCTTCTTTTATTTGTAAGCTGTAAAATTGCTGAGTTTTAGGCATGTATCTTGTATAGAGTACAGAACTGGATTCTGTTCTATGGTTCTATCTGAGGATCTTTTCCTCTTAATAGATTACTTATGCTTAGCCATATGTATTGTTTGGTCTTTGTTCAATCATTTTACGTTATGTTTTCTGTGTTTATATGTAAGAGTTTAAAAATATTTTTACTACATATGCTTTTTTCTGCTTTTTCAGTTTTAATTCCTTTCCCACCATATACAGGAAGTGTTCATCTTAACCCAGAGATTACCTTTACTAATGGTTTCATCCCTTTCTCATTTAAAACAGTAACTGTTCCCACATGAGAAATAGCAAAATTAAAATTTGTTTTCTTCTTCTGCCCCTCCACTTACCATCAAATTTTAATGAATCCAATTTATATTTTTGTTTGCTGGAGTTTTTCCTCTAGGGGTTTGCTTAAGAAACTTTCCTGTGAACAGTATTTCCTGAGCTCCTGAATTTTCAGAACTAGAGTGGATCTTCATTGCTCGTGGATTCTGTATTTGAGAATGAACTGCTTTCTAAAGTTATTTGCAGTCTCCAAATCCATCCCTATGCGGTCAATCACAGACACATGCAGAGCAGCAGAAAATCTGAGTTGCCCAAGGTATCTGATGTGCATCGTCTCAGCTGAGGTCTCCCATCACCCCTACACAGGAACCCCAAACTTTCATATTGCAGGTAAGTATCTTTTGCATGGTCAATTTAGTGACAATTTTTTTTTGCAGTTTTGTATTTTTGTGGGTGATTTTACTGTTTAAAATGGCCCTTAGGCATAGTGCTGACGTGCCTTCTAGTGTTTCTCAGTACAAGAAAACAGGGAGGAACCCTGTGGATACATGTGTTGGATGAAGTTTATTCAGGCTTGAGTTATGCTGCTGTTAGCCATGAGGTAACTATTAATGAATCAACTGTACCTATTATAAGGTGCCTTCAAGCATAAGCACACAGAAAACAAGGCTATGTATTGGTCAGTTGATGGAAATGTGACTGGAGGTTTGCAGGAACCTCACCCTGTTGGGAATAATGGTTCAGCAGCATTTGCTAATTTGGTGTTTGCAGCAATTTTGTCAAATATATCTACTACAAAGAAAAAAAAAGGGGGGATGTGTATATGGAAGATTAACTGTTTCTGTGGTTTATCCTCCAAAGGCTCATATATTGGAGGGTGGGTCTCCAGTGTGGTGACAGTATGAGGTAGTACAACTTTTGAGAGGTGGGTATCTCATGAGAGGTCATTTCTGGCCATTATCTCTTTTTTGTCTTCCTATCTCACCATGTGATTTCTTCATTTTGGGTATACTCCTACCATTGGAATGCAGAGCCAATCCTATGTCAGTGCCATGCCCTTGAACTTCCAGAATGTGAGTTAAATAAACCTCTTTCCTTTATAAAGTACTCAGCCTCAGGCATTTCATTATAAACAGCAAACAAATTAGTACAACTGTAGTTGCCTGTGGCCTTTATACTTAAAGGAGAGTTGTGCCAGATGCATGCCTATAATCCCAGGGGCTTGGGAGGCTGAGGCAGGAGGATCATGAGTTCAAAGCCAGCCTCAGCAAAAGCAAGGGGCTAAGCAACCCACTGAGACCCTGTCTCTAAATAAAATACAAAATAGGGCTGGGAATGAGGCTCAGTGGTCAAGTGCCCCTGAGTTTAATCCTTGGTACCCTCCTTCAAAAAAAAAAAAATAAAGGAGAGTTGAACTGGATTTCAATCCTTAGCTTTTACCCTCTTAATCACAAATATTTTCAAGGTGCTGCTTTCTTGTCTTTGGTAACTTTCACTGAATGTTATTTTTCATCAATAAATCTGAACCAGCTTGATTTCTTTCTCTTATAATTGACTTATTCTTTCTACTTGATTGCCCAAAAGATTATTTTTCTTATTTTAAAATTCAAATAATTTTATTGGGTATGTCTCAGGGTTAATTATTCTGGGTCAGTTTCCCCTGATACTTTGTGTATCCTTTCTATCTCTAGATGCAACTCAGTGTGCCAATCTCTCTTCTACACTCCCTCCCTCCCTCCTACATCCCTTCCTTTCTTCTTTATTTCATTTCAGCAAAGATTTTTTTTAATCAAAAAGCTTTAAATACTTGATATTGTAAAGCCAGATGACCAAAAGGAGGTGAATTAAAACCACTGGGCAAGGCTTTATTAGAAATACACGCTCTGGGGCTGAACTCTCCCATCCATCAGTGTGTGTCCAGGAGAATCGCACACGTGTTCTGCAGTACAGAAAATTTAAAGAGCCTTGCTTGGAAAAGGAAGACTTAAGGCAGGAAGAGAAGGGCCTGAGGTAGGAAGAGGAGGTTATCTAGGGTCCTGTGTCCTCTGGGATTGGTCAGGGGATCCTGCTGAGGTCAGAGTCCCTCCAGGATGAGTCAGGAAGAATGACGGCGGCCATACTGTGTGTTCTATGTTCCTTTGCGCATGCGGCCCACGGCCTTGTGGTGGCCATGTTGGTGTGTTCTGCATTTACCTTGCTAAGGTAACAGATATATATGGAGATATCTATATCTCCATTTATACGTGTATATAAATAATCTCCTTCTTGTCTTGACTATTTTTTATATATAATTCAAAAAATTATGTAGTACTTCTCCATCCCTATTTCTGTTTTACTTGCACCTGGTTTGGTTTTCTTATTTCTGTTCTCTATATCCTAACTATGTTTTCTAAGGTGTCTGTTCCTTCTTGTATTCCCTGTACTTTAGTATTCCTTTCTGAAATAGTTGTATATTTTTCTTGGCCAAGTTCTTTCAGTTTCTTATCTACAGTCAGTTCTCTGGTCTAAGTGACTCTTAAGAGAGTTTTGCTATTCCTCCTTCCTACTTTGAATTGCTGTGATATTTGGCTGCATTTTTCATCTGCTTTCCCTCAGTGCTTTCTCTGGCATTTTCACTGTCTGTAAGAAGGTGATATTGCTCTTTTTCATCTTTTAAAAGTTTCCCTTGTAGCATCTCTGTGTAAATGGAGGCATACTTCTTATTTTTAATGTTCTATTTTTAAAAATTTATTTATTCTTCTTAGGTATACATGATAGCAGAATGCATTTGATTCATTGTACACAGATGGAGCACAACTTTTCATTTCTCTGGTTGTACGTGATGTAGAATCACATCATATATGCAGTCATACATGAAGCTAGGGCTATGATGTCCATCTCATTGCACCATCTTTCCTGTCTCCATGCCCCCTCCCCCACCCTCCCCTTTGACCAAAGTTCCTCCATTCTTCCCGAGTCCTCTCCCTCATTATGGATCAGCATCCACTTATCAGAGAGAACATTCGGCATTTGGTTTTTTGGGATTGGCTTACTGCACTTAGCATGATATTATCCAACTCCATCCATTTACCTGCAAATGCCATAATTTTATTCTCTTTTATTGTGGAGTAATATTCCATTGTGTATATATACCACAGTTTCTTTATCCATTCATCTATCAAAGGGCATCTCGGTTGGTTCCACAGTTTAGCTATTGTGAATTGAACTGCTATAGACGTTGAAGTGGCTGTGTCACTGTAGTAGGCATACTTCTTTTTGCTGTTTATATTTTAATGAGATAGATTTTTGTGATGTTGACTTGGAGGTTCCTGTGGAGGGTGAGGCCAGGGTAGAGTTCTAGGCTTCAGATCTCCAGGGCTCCCTCTTTTGTTGCTGCAGCAAAAGACAGCCTGTGACCTTCCTGTGCAGTCCACCTGTATGCATTGGTCTAACAGCCTTTGACTTCCACCAAGGTAATCCAACAAGAGATAGAACCCAAGTCTTCAAAAGCCACCCTGCTTTGTGATTTGTAGATTTCCTGGCTCTTTCTGAGATTATTTTCTGTAGCCCTTCTTTGTACTATCATTCCTCACTACCCATTCTGCTCTACCTTTGGCAGTGATTATTTGGTATTTGGAGTGTTCTGATATTTTTTTCTCATATCTTCTTGAAAAACAGAGCTTGAGAGTTCATTTTTTATTTCCTTTTTGTTCTTTATAAAGGGAAGATTAAGAACTAAATTGCTGCTGGGTTCCTACCAAATTCGGAATTCTTCTGGGTTGCTTATTCATGACAGAGTATACTGTGGTGCTCGTCAATTTTCAAATATCATTTCCATTTCCCAGAACTGCAAACATATTCCAAAAGCCACAACTGAGGTGGAGAATAACAGTTATTTTTAAGAAATGCAGCATAAGGGTTCAGACTAAAACAGATTACATCTCGGCTTTTGGAAATGCAGGGAACCAATGTATATATACTTTTGTTCTATAAAAACTATAGTGTAATCTGGTAATAATGGAATTGATTGTAAAATTGGGATATAATTTGCATACTATAAAATTTCCTTTTAGTGTGCACAATTCACTGGTTTTTAGCATATTGATAAAGTTGTATGCCCTTATCATCACTGTTCACTTCCATCATTCCCCAAAGAAATTCTACATCCATTTGCAATCAGTCCCCAGTCTCTTCTCCTCTGAGTTCCTGGCATCTACTAATCTACTTTTGATTGTTGTAGACTTGCCAGCCTGGATATCTCATGTATATGGAATCATACAAGATGTAGCCCTTTGTATCTTTTAATCAGTATGATATTTTCAAGGTTCTCCCATGTTGATCTTCTTTTCACTCATTTATTTTTGATTGGCCCTTTATACATACACATAAAGGTGGAATTCCCTGTGGTATATTTATATATGAACATAATGTAATTTTCAAATTCATTCCACATTTCCTCCCCTTTCTCATTTCTCCTCTTTCCCTCTCGATCTTCTTCTATTCCACTGATCTTCCCTATGTCTTTATAATATCTAATCCCCTCCCCACCTTTTCCCTTGTTTTGCTCCAGCTTTGCATGTGAGAGAAAACATTTGGCCCTTGATTTTCTGAGTTTGGCTTATTTCACTTGGCTTGGTGTTCTCCCTTTCCATCCATTTACCAGTAGAAACCATGATTTCATTCTTCTTTATGGCTGAGTAAAACTCCATAGTGTATATACCACATTTTCTTTATTCTTCCATCTATTGAAAGGTACCTTGGCTGGTTCCATAATTTGGCTATTGTGAATTGTGCTGCTATAAACATTAATGTGACTTATTACTATGATATGCTGATTTTAGTTCTTTTGGATTTTAGTTCTTTTAGCTGTTATGAATAATGCTGTTATGAACATTCACTTGCAAGTTGCTGTGTAGTCATATGCTTTCAATTTTTTTAGATGTTTTTAGGAGCAGAATTGCTGGATAATCATATAGTAACTCTATGTTCAACTTTTTTTTCAATATTAGGGATTAAACCCAGGGCTTCATATGTAATACACAAGTGCTATACCACTGAGCTACACTCTTATCCTTTTTCAAAATTTTATTTTGAGACAGGGTCTTGCTAAGTTGCTGAGGCTGGCCTCAAACTTGCAATCCTCCTGCCTCAGCCTCATTAGTATCTGGCATTACAGGCTTGTGCTACATGCCAAACTTCTATGTTAAACTTTTTGAATAACTACCAAATGGTTTTCCAAAGTGACTGCACTATTTTTCATTCTGAGCAACAATATATGAGGGCACCAATTTCTCTATATCTTCCACAATACTTTATTTCTATTGTGGTCATTCTAGTGGGTGTGAAGTCATACCCCAGAATTGTGATTTGCATTTACATAATAACTGATGATGCTAAGCATCTTTTCATGTGTTTATTGGCTATTTGTGTATCTTTGTAGAAATGTTTGTTCAGATCATTTGCCTGTTGTTTCATTTGGGGTGTATATTTTGGATACTTTCCCTCAGCAAATATGAAGATAAAAAAAAAATTGAAGATATTTCTTCCAAAAATTGAAGATATTTCTTCCAATTTAAAAATTGTCTTTTTGTTTTGTTGATAATATCTTTTGAAGGACACAAATTTTAATTGTGATAAATTTCAATTTATCTGTTTCTTCTTGTTTGTGCTTCTGTGTCATAAGATTAAAAGGTCACAAAGATTTATGCCTATACCTCTTTTAAAAATTTTTAGTTTAGTTCTCACATTTAAGTCTTTGATCCCCTTCAGGTAATTTTTGTATAGGATGTGAAGTAGAGAGTCCAAATTTATTCTTTTGCATGTGGATTTTCCAGCACCATTTATTGAAGATATTATTCTTTTCCCAATTGAATTATCTTGGCACCCTTACTGAAAATCAGTTGGCCATAGCATTAGAATACCACATTTCTAGATTCTAATTAGATTTCTAGATTCTAATCCCTCTGATCTGTATGTCTATCCTTGTGCTAGTGCTGTCTTTTTTATAGTTGATTGTCAGTAAGTCCAGTTATATACAGCATAATGACATTTAAGCGATAGGAAGTGTATACAATAGCACTACCATCAGGTTTAATCACTTAGTGATGTCATAGCTATGGTAGCTCAGGTAAGTACACTCTATGATGTTTTGCACAAAGAGAAAATGACCTAACAGCACATTTCTCACAATGTATCCCTGTCCTTAAGCAACACATGACTGCATTGATAAGAGGAAATGCGAGTCTTCCAAATTTCTTCTTTTTCAAGATTTTTTTTGCTATTCTGGTTCTCTTGCATTTTCATATAAATTTTAGGATCAATTGGTAGTTTTCTGCAAAAAAAATGCACTTGGGAATTTATAGGGATTACATGAATCTACATATTAGTTTGGGAAGTATTGGCATTAACAATACTTCATCTTCCTACCCATGAACATGGATGTTTTCCCATTTATTTAGATTTTATGTAACTTCTTGCAGCGTTTTTGTAGTTTTCAGACTGTAAGTTCTGCATGTTTTTTTGCTAAAATTAATCACAAGTGTTTTATCCTTCTTGAAGTTATTATAAATGGAATTTTTTAAAATTTTCTTTTTGGATTGTTTCTTTCCAGTACACAAACTCTACTAGTTTTTGTATATTGATCTTGTGTCCTGCAACCCTGCTGAACTCACTGGTTCTAACCACTTTTTAGTTGATTTCTCAGGAAATTTTTTTTCCTGAGAAAAAAAAAAATTTATTTTTCTATAAATGTTGTGTCATTGGTCAATAGAGACGGTTATAGCTCTTTCTTTCCAATTTGGATGAATTTTTAAAAATTTCTTGCCTATTGCCCTGGCTAGAGCTTCCAGTTCAAGGTTGCACAGAAGTGGCGAGAGGGACATCCTTTCCCTTCCTGATTGTGAGGCAGCCTCCATTCTTTCACCGTTAATCAAGATGCTCTGTATCAGGTTAAGGATGGAATTGATTTTTAATAAAGAGAAGTTATGATATATGAGCTTCAAAGTTCTCAATTTATTTTCATTAAAAAAAGTTCCAAAAAACCTGGCAGTTTCAATGCTTCAATATCCATTGTATAGAAAATCTAATCAATGGTGTTCTACTCTGAGAATCTGTGGTGGCTTCCCTTTTTTCTTCCCTTCTTTTCCCTTTCCCTCCCTCCCTTCTCCTCTTCCTCCTTTTCTTCCTCTATTCATCTCTACTTTATTTTCTTCCTAATTTAAGATTCATTTCCACATTGTTTTACTTTCTAGATGATAAAAGACTTGAAGATTCCATAAGCTTATATAAAGGTGTTTAATATGAAAAAAAAATAGTTTTTTAAAAAGGTAAAAAAAAAAAAAAAAAAGATTCCATAAGCTTTGTACTAAATTTCTATTCTAACAATTCGCTTAGAGTCTTAGATGATTTTGTTAGGGCAGTGTTCACTTCTATAGGTTAATACAATGTAATAATAAATGCTCTTAATTTTAAAGAGAATTCCACATTAAAAGTAGTAATCTTAAGGGGCTGGAATTGTAGCTCAGCGGTAGAGTGCTTGCCTTGCATGCGTGAGGCCCTGGGTTCGATCCTCAGCACCACATACAAAGCAATAAAATAAAGACATTGTGTCCATCTACAACTAAAAAAAAAAATCTTTAAAAAAAAAAGGAGTAATCTTAAAATGTGATAATCTGGAACTACTTAACTACAATTTGTTTTGCATTTCTTTATATTTTAAAACAATTTGTATTATTTTTAAACCATTTAAAATGTGAACATTTTCAAGCACACACAAGTAGAGAGTATAAAATAACAAAAACCTCTCAGATTAACAATTATTTTTCAAAGTGTTTTATTTTCTTCCTACTTTTTTATGAAATATTTTAATATTTTAACACTAATCCCAAATATTACATCATTTAACATAAAATACACTAGTTTTATTACACTTAACATGATATGTATATCATTGATAGATAGGATTAAAAAATTAATCCAACCACAGTATTACTAATTTCTGTAGTGGACATTTTTACTCTCCACAGTTCTTCCCATGGTTGTGTTATGCCTAGCTTGGCCATCAGGGGTGCTCATTGCTACTTGGCTTTCCTTATTTCTAGACCAGCACTGTCTGCTGAGGTTCAATACAACAGCCTCTACCCATAGGTGGGTTTTTTGTTTGTTTTGTACTGGGGATTGAACTCAGGGGCAGTTCACCACTGAGCCACATCCCCAGCCCTTTTTTGTATTTTACCTAGAGACAGGGTCTCACTAATTTTGCTTAGGGACTTGCAAAATTGCTGGGGTGGCTTTGAACTCTCAATCCTCCTGCCTCATCTTCCTGAGCCACTGGAATCACAGGTGTGTGCCACTGTGCTTGGCCAAAGGTGGTTCTTGATCACTTGAAATGTGGTTAATCCAAATTGAAATGTTTTGTAAGTTTAAAAATAAACACTGGATTTTGAAAACTTGGTATAAAAATGTCAGCTATAACATTTTTTTTACATGGATTATATGTTGGAATGAGACTATTTGGGATATATTGAGTTAAATAAAGTATATTATTTGTTATGATTTGGATGTGTGGTGTCCCCCAAAAACTCACATGTGAGACAGTGCCAGAGGTTCAGAGGAGAAATGGTTGGGTTGTAAGTGTTTAACTCAATCAGTGATTTAATCCCCTGATAGGGATTAACTGAGTGGTAACTGAAGTGGTGAGGTGTGGCTGGAGGAGATGGGAATGGGGGCGTGACTTTGGGTATATACTTGTATCTACAGAGTAGAGTCTCTCTCTGCTTCTTGATCAGGACATGAGCTGCTTCCCTCTGCCACACTGTTCCTCCATGATGTTCTGCCTCACCTGGAGCCCCCAGGAATGGAACTGTCCTTCTATAGACTAAGACCTCTGAAACCATGAGTTAAATAAACTTTTTTCCTCTTCTATAATTGTTCTGGCCAGATCACAACAGTGAAAAAACTTACTAAAACATTATTAAAATAAATTTCACCTGTTTCTTGTACCTTTAAAAAATATAACTACTAGAAAATTTGCTTGTGTTATATTTCTATTGAGTGTTGGTGTCCTAGGCCTTTTAGTGACTAGAACTAGATAATTCCTATAGTTTAGAAAGAACAAAATAAATAATGGTTTCACAGTGATTCCTCATTGACACCAACAATGACATGGTTTTAAAATTTAAAAGGCAACTAATTTTGATTTTATATTTGTATATTTCCTCTTTGACTGAAAATGTCTTTTCCCAGTGACATTTCTCATTTGCTGTATTTTCAAACTAAGAGTAGCAATACTTTTATTATAAATATTATAACTGAATGCCATCTGTGATTTTTTCTTTATTGAGGTATAATTTACACATAAATTTATGTATATTTGTAGTAAACAAATGTGATTTGTTATACATGGTGAAATGATTACACAATCAAGTTAATTAATACATGTTTATCTTTTGTGTGTATGTAGAGAAAATTAAGATCTACTCCATCAGCAATTTTCAAGTGCACAATAAATTATCACTGATTATAGTCACCATGATGTACAATAGACCTCCGCAATTTATCTATCCTAACTGAAACTGTACCCTTTGACCCAGATCTCCCCATCCTTCTACCTCCTCCAGTTCCTGGCGACTACTGCTCACCCTGCTCTCTGTTTCTATGAATTCAACTTTTTTAGATTCCACATATAAGTGAGATCATGTAGTATTTATCTTTATGCACATGGCTTATTTCATTAAGTGTAATTTTTGTATGTCAGGTTCATTTATGCTGTCAAAAATAATGGGGTCCTTCTATTTAAAGGCTGCATAATATTCCACTGTGTGTGTATGCATATGTGTATGTGCTTGTGTGTGTGAAATTTTCTTTGCCTTTTCATTTGTCAGTGGACACTGTGGTTGATTCCATATCTTGACCATTATGGATAATGCTACAGTGAGAATGGGAGTACAGGTATCTCTTCAAAATACTGATTTTATTTTCTTTGGGTATATATCTAGATATGGTTTGCAGAATCAAATATTAGTTCTTTTATTTTTTTTGTGGAGCTTCCTTACTGTTTTCCATAATGGATGTACTACTTTATATTTCACCAACAGTGTAAAAAGCTTTCCTTCTCTTCACACCCTTGCCCACATGGGTTATCTCTTGTCTTTTTGATCATAGCCATTTTAACAGGTGAAAAGTAGTATCTATCATTGTGGTTTTAATTTGCATTTCGCTGATGATTTGTGATGTTGAGCATTTTCTATGCATCTGCTGGCCATTGTTTATCTCTTCTTTTGAGAAATGTCAACATCAAGTCCTGTATTCTTTTTAAAATAGAGTTATCTTCTGGCTGTTGAGATCTTTGAGTACATGTTTTGGATATTAACTATGCGATGATGGTTTGCAAATATTTTCTCCCACCTCATGGGTTGTCTATTCATTCTGTTGATTGTTTCCTTGGCTGTGCTTAAGGTTTGATGAAATCCCATTTGTCTATCTTTTGCTTGTTGTCCATGCTTTTGGAATTATATACAAAAAAAATAATTGCCAGACCAATGACAAAACATTTCTCTGTTTTTTTCTTCTAGTAGTTCTCAGTTTTAGGCCTTCAATGTAAATATTTAATCCATTTTGAGTTGATTTTTTGTGTGTAGTGTGAGTTAAGGGACCAATTTTTTTTTCATGTGGATATACATTTATCCATATGACATTTATTGAGGAGACTGTCATTTCCCTATTGTGTATCATTGGCACTTTTATCAAAGATTAATTAATATGTGAATTTGTTTCTAGTCTCCCTATTCTGTCTCATTGGTCTAGGTGTTTGTTTGATTGCTGTAGCTTTGTAGTATATTTTGAAGCCAGGTAGTAGGTTGCCTCCAGGTTTGTTGGTTATTTGGAGTCTTTTGTGGTCCCATACATATTTTAAAGTTTTTTTTTTTTCCTCTTTGGAAAAATTGCCCTGGGCTTTTGTTAGGGGTTGCATTGAATCTGTAGATTGCTTTGCATGTCATTGGTGTTTTAACAATATTCATTATCCCAGTTCGTGAATGTAGGCTATCTTTCCATTTATTTGACTCGACTTCAATTTCTTTCATCAGTGTTTTAAAAGTTTTTAGTACGTAGAGTTTTCATTTCTTTGGTAAATTTATTCCTGATTATTTTATTATTTTTGATGCTACTATAAATTGCATTGGTTTCTTAAGTTTTTTATGTGTGTGTGTCTGTGTACGCAAATGTGTGGTTAGTTCATTGTTAGGGTATGGAAATACTACAGATTTTTCTTATGATGATTTTGTAACCTCCAAGGTTACTGAGTTCATTTATCAGTTCTACATTTTATTTTGTGGAATCTTTAGAATTTCTATTTATAGGATAATGGCATCTGCAAACAAAGACAGTCTTCTTTCTATCCAGTTTGGATGTCCTTTGTACTTCTACTCTTTCCTACCCCACCACCCTTGTTGTGAATCAGCATCTGCATAACAGAGAGAACATTCAGCCTTTGGTTTTTGGGATTGGCTTATTTCACTTAGCTTGGTGTTCTCCAGTCCACCCATTTTCTGGCAAATGCCATAATTTCGTTCTTCTTTATGGTTGAGTAATATTCCATTGAGTATATGTACCATCTTTTCTTTATCCATTCATCTGTTGAAGGGCACCTAAGTAAGTTTCATAGCTTAGCTACTATGAATTGAGCTGCTGTAAACATTGATGTGGCTGCATCACTGTACTATGCTGATTTTAAGTCCTTTAGGTATAAACCGAGGAGTGGGATAATTGAGTCAAATGTTGGTTCCATTCCAAGTTTTCTGAGAAATCTCCATACTGATTTCCAGAGTGGTTGCACCAATTTGCTGTCCCACCAATCATATATGAGTGTATCTTTTCCCCCACATCATTGAAAGGTTTTTGATTATTGGTTCAGTCTCCTTATTTGTTATTGGTCTATTCAGATTTTCTATTTCTTGATGATTCTGTTCTGTTGGGTTGTATATTTCTATAAATTCGCCAATTCTACCTTCCTTCCCATACATTTAGGTCCCTGAAATCCTGCCTTCATGAACTGCTCTCTAATCCTTACAAGTAGGTATTATAAAATATTGTGTTCAGGTTTTATAATTTAATACCAGCTTCTCCATACGGCTGTGTTTGGAAGGCTTTAAATGCATTTTAAGTGAAAGAAATAGGAAAATAAGCTGAGATCAAGGATTTATTTATACAAGTACTTTTTACCCTTTTCCTTTTCTATATGATTTAGGCTCTGGTATAACTATTTACAAGTGTTTGATCACAGCAACTAGTTTGAGAAGTGACTGCTTGGGATTAATCACAGAAGATCTTAAGGATTAACAGTATTTCTCTAAATCGTTCTATACTAGTTAAAATTTCCAAAGTGGAACCCGAAGTGTGAATATACATACAAGATATCCCCAAAACTCTAGCTTTTAAAAAAATCTCTTGATAGAGTGAATGGTTAATGTCATTCTCTATATCTTTGCTTTAGGTGTCTAGACCAAGTATTTTGAGTATCATTGACAACATCTTTCTTGTTCAATGTCCCAGAAAGATTCAACCACAAACTTACTTATTTCTACCTCTATCTGACATTTCTATTGTCATTTAAAATTTTGGTCTCCAAGCTTGAGATCCTTGCTGTTTCCCCTGTCATGAAATGTTCTCATTTGTCTTCTCTCCCCTCTAACCAAGCTACTCTGAATATGGAGCCATACATATTTGGCACTTTCCAGGGTCATTTGCATATCTTTTGATGGACTCAATATTTACATTCTCCATTTGATTGCAGAATAGTTTATACCTTTCCTTAGCAAACTTCAGTATTACCGCCTATGTTCTGTGTCCCAGATAAATGGTAAATTTCTTCAAGAAAAGAATCTTGTCATATATACCTTTTATGCCTACCTCCGATGTTAACAATCTTGGTTCAGAGCTGTTCCACGAAAATGCTCACTAAATTTCGGATTTAAATACCATCACCTTCAGAGTTGCTATCTGTATGATTCTTCCTCGTTATGTTTTCCCCCAGTGTTTTATTGATGTTTAACTTAAAATTAATTCCTTCAGTAAACATCTTGAAGAACAAAAGTTTCCAGGACACCATAAATGTTGATATGGTATCATTTGCCTATGCAGTCAGTGCTAGAGAACAGATTTTGGCCAATATTTGCTCATGACCCTCACTCACCTTTAGGGACTTATAATTCCAACAGTAAAATAATATATTTATCATATTTAAGGATGCAAGAATTCACAGTACTAAGCTTTTTTGAAAACAGTGGCACAGCATGGATGTTGTGGTTATTTTGCAGAGCTGGTTACTTGGGTCATGCTATGTCATGTCTGAGGTCCGATGGTCATTGCCAAGCAGACCAGCCCTCATTTGTGAACCACTAATTTTTTGCCCTTGGCCTTCTTGTGAGCTGATTAATTGCAGTAGAAAAAAAGGACATTTTATAATGAGACTCAATTTATTCTGGAAATTGAAGACTATAAATGAGTATTTGTCTTCTTGCATTTCCTGACAAGATCTCAAATTGAGAGACAAAAATAAATGTAAGGAATATCTAGGAGTTGGTGCTAGAAATTAAAAATGATCACCAGCTCTTTGAATTACTTTTCTGTTAACATCAAGACCTATTCCTTATTCTGTCCACACTGAGGATTCCTCTTTTGTCAGAGATTAATGTTCCCTCCCTTTTTGTATAAAAGATTAAAGAGGACATATAAATATGAAACATTTGCTTTTCATTAATCAAAGTTTTAATTCATCTTCTTGATAGACTTCAAAAGACAAATTGCTACAACAGAATTAGAATTGTATAATACAACTAAAAAGAAGTGGACAGATTTATTTTAAATATGTAAAAGCATTTAACTGATTTCTCCGTTTTCATGCTAGAAGAGGAGTGGTATGATGGATTATGATTCTTGCCTGATAGGAATCAAAGTTTCTTTATATAAACCTGCCCCTTCTTTCCCTTGTGGGAAAGGTGAGGGTCTTCGGTTGGATGCTGTAGCCATATAGAGAGGAAAGTATGTCTAGGTGAAGATCAATGGAGCTAGCTTATTGTGATAGCACATTAGAATTGTAGTGCTGGAGAAGACACTAGGGACCATAGATTTGTGATCCCTTTGTTACAGACATGGAAAACAGATTTAAAGTGGTAATGGTCTTGCACCTCTAGGTGGCACTCTAAGTGGCCCAGCAGAAACAAATGAAAGGCGCTCTTTATCACCCGAATGCTCAGTCCATACTCAGTCCCACAGCACTGCAGGGTATACAGAAAATGTCTGAGGGAGGAATTCTTACCTTTCCCTTGATGTTCCATGACCACAGGGAAACTAGGACTTAGATTCAAGATCTTTCTGACAGTTAGTATAAGGTCAAATAAGCACTTTCTAGTGGCCTGGGTCTCATGTAGGATGTCTGCCAGCTCCCCTCCAGCTACCTGTCTTCACACCTGGTGAGCCAGATCCCATCTGTTACACCAAGAGTGCAGCTCAGGTGGGATTTCCCCAGAGGGAGAGAGAGAGTTAGATGCAACACTAATTCGAACATTGATCAATTTTGCTGATTAGTACCAGGTGGTTTTGGCATTGCACATAAAGGCAAAGTGATTAAAAGTTGCAATTTTTACTGTTTTAAAATCTGTGAAATTAAAAAAAATGATGTGCTGGTTGAAAAATATTTAAAAATCACTGAAGAAACTTCCTCTTTTCCCATCCTTCCTTTCTTGCCCCCTGGTACCTACTGGCATGAGAGTGGTCAGAGTGCAGGCTGTTTTTATGTGTAAATAAAAGCATTAAATTTTTATTTTATTTATTTTTTATAAAAATGAGCTATATTCTGCATCCTTTTCTTTTATCCTCAACATCAACATCTTCCTTGGATCACCCTTTATCTGTTCCTTTATCTATTTATTTTGGTACCAGGGTTTGAACTCAGGGGCACTCTACCACTGAGCCACATCCCCAGCCCTATTTTGTGTTTTATGTAGAGACAGGGTCTCACTGAGTTGCTTAGCTCCTCGCCCTTGCTGAGGCTGGCTTTGAACTCGTGATTCTCCTGTCTCAGCCTCCCAAAGTGCTGGGATTATAAGTGTGTGCCACCTCGCCTGGCTCTATCTGTTCTTAATTGGACAATGTTTTATAGCAAGGATATATATACATGGATGTTCCATCATTTCTCTGTTTTAGGACTGAGCAGTTTCTATTACTTCATAAAATAGAACCTAATGAACACTAGTGGTCCAGTGTCTAACCAGGGCTGAAGTGACTTGATATGAATCCTAAACAAGTCTGAATTTGAGTCTGGAGACATTTGCCATTCCAACAAAAGCCAGAGATTTGTACATGGGAGCAAAGGAAGACTTTCCAGGGATGGGTAGACAGTGATGTGGTCTGAAGGAGGGTGTGTTTTGTCATATTGTTCCTTTAATGGGAAAGAAGTGACTTAACCAATATTCAAGATTCAACAAAAGTTAACTCAAATAGCAAGAAAAAATTTTTTTTAGTGCCTTCCACATGCAGGTGCTATGTTATTCAAGTGAGGACAGGACCAACAACAGGTAGGATTTCAAGGGCACCAGCCACTCAACAGTATAAAGCTTTGGCAACTGTATCAATGACCTAGTTTTAAGAATGAAATCCAGGGGCAAGAATATAATTTCTTGGGTGGATTGAGATAAAAGGCAGAGAATTCCGACATTGTAAATCTTACTGTTGAAGGGAAGAGAAACAAGAACCCAGCCATGAGGTTCTGGTCTGTAAGTTCAGAACTGAGTTAAAGAATGGTAAGGATCCAGTGTAGGGATCCAATCACAGGGACTCGGTATGTCAAGACAAAAAATCAATTATGGACAAACTAGAGTTTTCCATGAGTGAAACTAGATGTAAAACTGGAGGCCAGACTCCCATATTCCCTATGTAGGACCAAGATTGGTCCCAGAGTCGGGGAGGGGCTTACTGGATCTATTTGTAACAAACAGTTGGGGCTATAAACCATTCTTACGCGGGCGGGTGATGCTTTTGCTTTTGTTTTGTTAAAAGGAAGTGAATTGTAAGTGACAAAAAGTTCATCATGTGATAGGAAAATATAGATGTAGTGGTGTTGAGAGGAGAGATAGGTGGTGTGAGCTGAGGAGTGATAATGCAGAAACCATGGAGGAAGGTCCTAATTTTGGTGATTACAAGTGGCTTATTAATCAAGTACCACAAGCAAGTGGTTTCAACCATAGAAATATATTGCCCCATGGTTCTGGGGCCAGAGGTCCAAAACTGTGGTGTTGGCGGTGGAGTGAAGGGAGCACCAATTCTGCTCTTGCCCATTCTCAGAAAGACCCATCCCTTCCTTTACGGGCTACATTGTATTCCCCTGAGTCATCTCCCCGTTTTTAAAAAAAGAAAGAAAATTTGCTGGAGTTCTACTCTTCAGTAGCTCAAAGCATGACCTTATTTGAAGACAAGGTCCTTTCCTAGGTAATCTTAAGATGAGGTCATGAGGATGAGTGTTAATCCAGTGTGACTGGTGTCTCTACCCAAGGTGCAATTTGAATGCACAGAGACAGCAAGAAGATGTGAAAGTACAGGGAAAAGAAGCTATCTACAAGCCCAGGAGAGAAGCTTGGATCAGCCCCTTCCCTCCCAGCCCTCAGGAAGAACCAACCGTGGCAACACCTTGATTTTGAACTTGTGGCTTCCAGAACTGGGGGGCAGTATGTTCCTGTAGTTGAAGCCTCTAGGTTGTGGTAATTTGTTAAAGCAATGTTAGCAAACATATCCATCTGGAACAGCTGCCTCCTTTGCTTTTCTCAGCTCTGCCCTCTAACTTCAAAGGCATGGACCTTTCTATATTTTACTCTGGTCTGATATTTTCTTATCCATCAATTCTCCTCTAAAATAAATGTCTTCAAGTTAAAAACAATAGATCAGCGAGATCATATTAAGTAAATAAAGATATAGATGTTAAGTAGAATGTAGCCTGAAAGTCAATAAAGAGAAAGAGAAAATCCAGTGGGACAAAGACTTGGTTGAGATAATAGAGGGAGAGAAAACTAATTTTCAAAGGTCTGTCCTGGGGATGTTTAAAAACCTGTCATTCGTGGAATAAATAAGTAAGCCAGCCCTCTACTTTGTTAACACTACATTGCTGATAAATTTTGACATGTAGTTATTCTATTAATTAATTAATAATTAATTGGTACCAGGGATAGAACTCAGGGCACTTAAACACTGGGCAACATCCCCAGGCCATTTTTAAATTTTTGAAATTTAGAGATAGGATCTCTCTAAGTTGCTTAGGGCCTCACTAAGTTGCTGAGGCTGGCTTAGAACCCGTGATCCTCCTGCCTCAGCCTCCCAAGCTATTGGGATTACAGGTGTGCACCATCGTGCTGACTAGTAATTTTATTTTTGTTAGTAATCTTTTAAATCAATTTTCCTTCTCATTCGTAATACTTTTTTGTTGGGTATAGTTGGCTTATAAACATTCATGGTGGTGCGGTCCATTTGTCAACTGAAATTCCTCTCTTTGTGCTACTAAAGTCTTTGTCTGTAATTGGTGTGTGTCCTTAGCTTACCTTTTGTTTCTGTTTCCCTGATAAATATGACACCATCCTCTAGCTTTTGACAGGAAGTGCTCCTAGCTGGATTCTTGAGTTTAGTGGGCATTGTTACAGTGTGGCATGACCTGGTGGAGAGGGATCTTACTCTACTGAATTGTCGTAGCACATGAGAAATTATAATCCCTGCCACCTTCTTCATTCAGGCTTCTCTCTTCCTCTATTTTGCTTCAAGGTTTTGCCTCTCAGGATGAAATACTGCCTCTTGCTCCTTTCCTTCACTTATTTAGTTGTTTCCTTGAAGCAGTAGCCTGATACATGCAGAAAGAGATGTAGTATTGTTTGAGCAATCCAGGGAGTGGCATCTCAGGGAGAGGGACTTGCTCAGTTTTCTACCAGTGCAAACCCTGGATTTCTGATCTAGGCAGGCAGGCAATAGGAAAAAGATGCCTGGCCTATAAAAACATATTTGTATACCTGACATTATTTTTGCCATGCCTTGTGTTGTCTACCCCTTTGATGCCAGATTCAATTTTACTTTAAGAGAACAATCCCCTCTGTATTCTCTGGGCTGATAGGAAGCGGGAACAGGGATCTACACTTTCACTAGAGTGCATTTGCCCAAAGTGATGCTTTCTTAGAAAATGAGATACACAGAGGAGGTGGCCAAGGCACAGCTTTGCACATCCTTCCTGTCCCTGCTGGTGGAACCTGGCAGTGAAAGCTGCTGTTCCATTCAGTCTCTGTGCTTTTTTGGCTCCAGGATGTAGGCAGGTGGCTCTGGTCTGGCCAAAGCATTGCAATGATTCATTCAAAGATCAGATGTGACCCAAGCAGATCCAGTAAGACCTTGAGGGCCACCACAGGAAGCCTGAGATCCATTCAGCCAACATAAGACAGAACCAAAAGATGAAGAGGAAATGAGACTTAATATCATCCCAACCCTTGGATTGAGCTCTGCATGCACTATTATGCTCATTTTAGTTGGATTTTTATCATCCAATTTAATTTTTCAAATGGAAATAAAGGAGCAGTGGCTGATAGTGGCAGAGGGACGCTTGCTTCTCGACCCTCTTTGGATCATGTGGTACCCATGCTTTTGACATTAAAGGATGTACAGGACACCCATCAATCCTCGCTCCTACCACAGCTGTCTTCTGGTCCCCTGAAATTCCTTGCAAATTGTTACAACACAAGAACAGCCACACCCAGTTTTCTCTCTCTGGTTCTTGTAAATGTTTAGTGGGCAGTTGCATGAGAGTTAACAGGGGATCCTCAGCCAGGCACGCTTCAGCCTGGAACGGTGATGCCGATGGCTGAGCTTCATCGGCTTCTCATTTTGACAATCTTTCTCAGTCATTGCATGTTGATCTCTTATGAATTAGAATATATATGTGTGTGTATATATATGTATGTGTGTGTGTATATATATATAATTCAGCTGCATGTGGCAGGAAATCCAGGTCAGAGTAGCTTAAACTAATTATTTTTTTTATTGTTGTTTGTTTTTTCCTCATGAAATGAAGAAACAGAAGTGGGGACTGTAGGGCTCAGGTGGTTCTATGATGTGATAAGGGACCTGGCTTCGTCTGTCTTTTTGCTTGTGTATCAAGCATGGGCTGTCAACTTCTAGGTCTTCAGGTCTTGACACAGACAGAACTAAAGACCAAGGAACAAGCAGTAGGTGCCAGTTGGGTGAATCCTTTTAGAGCACCTCCTCGGAAGCCCCACCCGGTGACTTTTTCCTACTTACTGTTAGCTCCGGTTGTCACATAACCTCCCCCAGCTCCGGAGGAGGCTGGAACATACAATATGGGGCATGCGGTGTTCCAAATACTAACAGTTCTTTTAGCAGGAAAGAAAGTGAGAATGGGGCTTGACTAGACAGCTGGCAGCCTGTCCACAGGCGAGTAGGCGCTGGCAGGGGTGGGGGACTGGAAATCTCATCCATGGCATTCTTGGTGCCCCACCTTTTCTATATCCTCAGAGCTTTGTATCCAGTCCTGTGTTTTTTTGGTTATTAATATTCTCCATGGGAGTAATGTTCAATCTTAAACATTTTATTTTCATTTTTTAAAAAAGATAAAAGTGCTAGGTAAAGGTATAGCATCCACACCTAGTGTCATAAACACAAAATAACCAGCTTTCTTTCTTTTTTTTTCCTTAAATTTAAAAACAATTTAATGTTGTGTTTTGTATCCACTACATGTTTGCTTTTCTTATTAAAATGTGAAAATGATCCTAAAGGAATAATGTTTACATATGGTCAGGAAACACATTATTTTTGAAATATACAATGCATGATTACTTTCTATAGTTACCATTCTGTATCATGAATCACTAAATTTATTCCCCTCGATCTATCTAAAACTTTATACTCTTTGGCCAATATCTCCCCTTTCTTCAGCCACCCCCTCCTAAGCCTTATCATCATCCTACTGTTCAACTTTTTTAGATTGTACATATAGGTGAGATCATGTGAGATTTATCCCTTTGTGCCTGGCTTATTTCATTTAGCACACTGTTCTCCAAGTCCATCCATGTTATCACAAATAACAGAATCCCCCTACATTCATTTATTTAGTCACCCACACTAGGGATTGAACTCAGGAGCACCACTCAACCACATCTCCAGCGCCTGTGTTATTTACTTATATTTAAGACAGGGTCTCACTAAGTTGCTAATGCTGGCTACGAATATGCAATCCTTCTGCCTCAGCCTCCCAAATCACTGGGATTTTAGGCATGTATAATAATGCTTCATTTATCATTTTTTTTGATAACAGACATTTTAACAGGTGTGAAACATATCTTACTTAATTTGCATTGCCCTGGTGATTGGTGATGATGAACTTTTTAAAATTCTTTTTAAAATTTGTTCTAATTAGTTATACATGACAGTAGACTGCATTTGACACATCATACATAAATGGAGTATAACTTCTCATTCTTCTAGTTGTGCATGGTGTAGAGTTATACTAGTTATGTAATCATATATGCACATAGGGTAACAATGTCTGATTCATTCTATTTTCCTTCCACCCCAAACTCCTTCCCATCTATTTATAGAGGTAAAATGTACCTCTATTTTTCCCTAGTCACACCCCGCCTCCATTGTGAATTAGAATCCGCATATCAGATAAAACATTTACCTTTGGGTTTTTTGGGTTTGACTTATTTCACTTGGCATGATATTCTCCAGCTCCATCTATTTACCAGAAAATGGCATAATTTCATTCTTCTTTATGGCAGAGTAATATTCCATTGTGTATATATACCACAGTTTCTTTATCCATTTATCTGTTGAAGGGCATCTAGGTTGGTTCCACAGTTAACTACTGTGAGTTGAGCTGCTATAAACATTGAAGCAGCTGTGTCACTGTAGTATGCTGTTTTTAAGTCCTTTGGGTATAGTGCGAGGAGTGGGATAGCTTGGTCAAATGGTGGTTCCATTCCAAGTTTTCTAAGGAATCTCCATACTTCTTTCCAGATTGCTTGCACCAATTTGCAGTCCCACCAGCAATGTATGAGTGTGCCTTTTCCCCCCACATCCTCGTCAACATTTATTATTACTTGTATTCTTGATAATTGCCATTCTTACTGGAGTGAAATAGAATCTCAGTGTAGTTTTAATTTGCATTTCTCTAATTGCTAGAGATGTTGAACATTTTTTTCGTATATTTGTTGATTATATTTTTTCTTCTGTGAAATGTGTTCAGTTCCTTAGCCCATTTATTGATTGGGTTGTTT
The DNA here is from genome assembly GCA_028644305.1 of Xerus rutilus. Taxonomy (NCBI): domain Eukaryota; kingdom Metazoa; phylum Chordata; class Mammalia; order Rodentia; family Sciuridae; genus Xerus; species Xerus rutilus. Next base: position 34,582,523 of record CM053401.1, read on the forward strand.
TTTATTTTGGTGTTAAGTTTTTCGAGTTCTTTAAATATCCTGGAGATTAGTGCTCCATCTGATGTGTGTGTGGCAAAGATTTTTCTCCCATTCCGTAGGCTCTGTCTTCATATTCTTGTTTGTTTCCTTTGCTGTGAAGAAGCTTTTTAGTTTGATTTCATCCCATTTATTGATTCTTGATTTTGCTTCTTGCGCTTGAGGAGTCTTGTTGAGGAGTCTTGTTGAGGCATTCAATTCTAAGCCAATATGATGGAGAGTTGGGCTTATTTTTTCTTCTAGTAGGCACAGGGTCTCTGGTCAAATGCCTAGGTCCTTGATCCACTTTTTGTTGAGTTTTATGCAGGGTAAGAGATAGGGATCTAATTTCATTATGTTTCATATGGATTTCCAGTTTTCCCAGCACCATTTGTTGAAGAGGCTATCTTTTCTTTAATATATGGTTATGCACCTTTGTCTAGTATGAGATAATGTATATATGTGGGTTTGTCTCTGTGTCTTCTATTCTGTACCTTTGGTCTTTATGTCTGTTTTGGTGCCAATACCATGCTTTTTTTGTTACTATAACTCTGTAGTATAATTTAATATCTGATATTTTGATGCCTCCTGCTTCATTTTTCTTGCTGAGGATTACTTTGGCTATTCTGGGCTTCTTATTTTTCCAAATGAATTTAATGACTGCTTTTTCTATTTCTATGAAGAACATCTTTGGAATTTTAATGAGAATCACATTAAATCTGTATAACACTTTTGGTAGTATAGTCATTTTGACAATATTAATTCTGCCTATTCAAGAACATGGGAGATCTTTCCATATTCTAATGTCTTATTAAATTTCTTTCTGTAATGCTCTGTAGTTTTCACTGAGGTGGTCTTTCACCTCTTTTGTTAGATTGATTCCCAAATATTTTATTTTTTCGAGGCTATTGTGAATGGGATAGTTTTCCTAATTTCTCTTTCAGTTGATTCATCACTGATGTATAGGAATGCATTTGATCAGGAAAAATGATTTTATAACATAGCACCAATAAATAAGTTTGTTCTCTTGGTTTTATCTTGCTACTTTCAAGATTTAAACTTTTCATGTTATTAACAAAATTATTGTATAAGTTAGCTAATAGAATTTTTAGGATTGAGTAATAGATGGGAGGTTTACGGAGTGTCTAAAGTCATGAGCATTTTTGGTAGTATAAACCCTTTGCTTTGTATTTGAATGTTGCATAGATTTTTGTTTCACCATTCATCTTTCATGCCCTATTATTTTGTTCAAATCAAATGCTAGAATGACATTTCTAGTAGTTTGATGTCCTTTTGAGGAATAGTTTATAATCCCAACGCAGGTGTCTTTGTTATCTTTATTTCTATACTGGGGGGCGGGGCGGAGAAAAGCAAAGCCCCTTTGTTAGAATCACTGCACATATTTATGGGGAAAGTATTTTTAAAAGGCAAGAACGATACATGTGAACATAAGAAGCTGGTCAGTTTACCTGTGGAGTGGTGGCAATAATCTAACTATTCCAAAGACCAAGCTGAACCTAACCTCCCTTGGAATCTGAACAGACAGGTACCTGGAATTGCCATTTGAAAACTGTGCCCAGCTCGTCTGGACTTCGGAGACAGATCAGCCAGGAATCTAAAGCCATGTCAAAGACAGAATCTATACCGGGACTACAAAATTTGAACATTAAGTGTAAGTTTTCTTCTTTTTTTAAAAGCATATTTATAAACTCAGAGCTGAGTAGAAGTGATCTGACTTTCCCGAGTTTGATACTGAGTTAACTGTGCTCCTTCCCTTAGCTCTTCATCTTTCTCCTTTCCTTCCTGATAACAACTTAGATTTTTTTTTTTCTTCAAAAGTGAATGGAAAACTTCCTGCCACGGATTTATTTTTCTTCACAAGACACCTGTTTACCACCTTATTTAGATGTACATATTCCTTTGTGCATTTGAAATACATTTCCTTTTGTAATTAAAAAATTCTCTATGATTTTTTTTCAGTAGGCCTTGAGTCTCTTTCCTATAGGTCTTTTTTTCCTGAAGTCTTTGAAGCTCATCTGTATTCATATGCTGAAGCATACAAGTAGGTCACATGTTTCTATTAGGATAATATTTTATATATTTAGGCCATACCTGGACCAGTGGGTAGGCAGGAGGTAGAACTACTGGCCCTGAGAGCTGATTGTTAAAGTTCTGGTGATTTTCTTTTTAATATCTTTATTTTATTTATTTATTTTTATGTGATGCTGAGGATTGAACCCAGTGACTCATGCATTCGAGGCAAGCACTCTACCGCTGAGTTACAGCCCCAGCCCCAAGTTCTGATAATTTTTAAAGCCATTTGTCTTTAAAAATAGCCATCATTAAAAACTGAGTTATGTAAACTTACAAAATAAATTACAGCCCTGCATAGCCTAATGACATTTTGATCACCGATGAACCATAGAGATGATGGTGGTACTATAGTTTACATCATCTAGTGCTGTTATAGCCATCTTTGTGTTAGTACACTCTGTGATGTTTGCATAACAATGAAATTGCCTAACAACACATTTCTCAGCATGTATTCCCATCATTAAGTGATACATGACTGTATATTTAAGACAAAGGAAATAAACACACAAAACTGATCACTTCCTCATTATTCCCCTCTATATTATCTCTGTTCTTAAGGTTATTTATGTTTATCTGTATGATGCTTATTTTATTCTTTCAACAATGGTGTGCTGCTGCTCTTCTTCTCCCTATTTTAATGGCATCATGTTGGTAACTGGAAAGGGCCATCGGGGTTGGGGGAGAATCCTGATACCATGGAAACTAGCAAATGCTCCAAGCTAATGCTTGAGTTATTGTTTTGTTGATTGTCCATCTAAATCTAAGGTGATGGAGAAAATGCGAATAAATGTGAGGTTTTTGTACCAAAAATTTGAGAAAATGTTCTAGTATTAGCAAACTGTTATCTTTTTGGTCAGCTAAGAAGTAATTCACATCACTGATGGACTAGTGAAGTTTTCAACTTACATTTTAATTGTCTTAGTCACTAACATTAGCCAAACCAACCAAAATTCAATTCAGAATCATACTCAGAGAACTATTGATTAACCCAACATTGCTGGACCCTGCCTCTAACTTCTACCTGCCTTTTAGTCTCAAATTAAACTTGCCCAGCACTGTGTTTACTGACTACTTTGTGTGTAGTTTTCTTAAATCAGGTTATGCTTATTTTATTCTTTCAACAATAGATAGCTGATAGATTATATTTGATCTCCATGCAGTGGACTTCAGCTTTTTGGGCAGTCACGAGGGCCCACCCACTCCATCATTCCCAACTCACCCCTTCTCCTATTACTTACGTGGAAGTTGGAATTTGCAGAACTTCACCTCCTTTACACTTTCAGACACTCTGATAAGCTAGCATGCAGATTCACACTACATCCCTCTTATTTGTCTCTAACTTTACTTCAGTGTACCAGATTGCTCCAGTTTCTCTAAGATTGATCAAAATGAGGAAAATGAGTCCAAGAGCTGAAATTTGCATAATAGCTGATTTTGAATATAAGACAGGCAGCAGTATTCTTTTGAACATGGACAATTGGGCATTGTCCATCAGCTCAGTAAAATGATTTTACCAAATCACTTTTTCTTGCCAGCCCATCACATAGTAGCCAGCTTGTTGCTACTAAGCTGGTGGTGTTTTTCCAGATAGAAATCTCATTAACTTAGACTTCACCACTATGTAAATTTGAACAAATGCTCGTTTACCTGTGTATCATTTATGAAGAACAAAGAATACTAAGTGAATAGTCAAACAAGAAGCAAGAGCACATTTTTAAGTGCCTCAGCAGAATGCTTATAAATGGTTTTGTTTTGCCAGTGTTGATAAGTAAGCTAACCATTAACATAGCTCTCAGAGGCCTCCCTTAGCAGAGTTGTGTCAGTTGCTAGGTGTGTTCAACTTACTAAGAAGCAATGTGGCTGTACATCTTTAAAAATCAGGGCTGGAGATACAGTGCAGTTGGTAGAGTGCTTGTCTTACATGCACAAGGCTCTGAGTTCAATCCCCAGCACCACCAAAAAAAAAAAAAAAAAAAAAAAATCAACCATGTTCACATTTTTCACTAATTCAGATGGGTATTTTTCTTCAATTAGGTATTATGGCATATAAATTTAGGCATAGTTCTCAAATATTACATATATTGCATATAAACTCATTGATATGTATTTCTCAGGCTGGGTGCAGTGGCTCATGCCTGTAATCTCTGCAGTTCAGGAGGCTGACACAAGAAGATCACCAGTTCAAAGCCAGCCTCAGCAACTTAGGGAAGTCCTAAACAGTTGTGAGACCCTGTCTCTAAATAAAATATTTAAAAAGGAGGGTGGCTAGGCATGTGGCTCAGTGGTTAAGCACCTCTGGGATCAATTCCTGGTACCCGCCCCCCCCCCAAAAGTATTTCTTATGTTATTAAAATAGAATATTAGCATTTTTCTCTGCTGGAGGATCATAATCCTCCAGTGGGCATTTAAATAATTGTGAGTGTGAGTATGTATATGTATGTGCATGTGTGTGTTAGAAGAGTCTTGGGTTTCCTCCTTTTCTGTTTACTTGATATTACTGTTCCTCTGGGTCTTTCTTATGTATTAGTTCATTATTTTTTACTATAACAAAATGTCTGGGTCTAGGACTTTATGAAATACAACAGTTTATTTGGTTCATGATTCTGGTGGCTGGAGGGTCCAAAGACATGGTGCTGGCATCCTGCTACATCATAATATGGTGGAAAGGGAATGGAGTGCATTCAGAAGGGACCAGGTATATTGTGTGGCCCTACTCTGTAAAAACCTAGTTTTGCAAGAACTAACTTATTCTTGAGACCAGTATTAATCCCTCTGAGGACAGGGTCAGTGCTCTGATGATCCAATTGCTTTTCTCTAGAAGCCACCTCTTAAAAGTTACATCACCTTGACTCTACCACAGTGGGCACAAAGCTTTTAACACATGAACCTTTGAGGGACAGACTCAAGCCACATCCACATCATAGGTTTCTGTACCCACAAGGTTCATACTTTTCTCACGATGCAAAAAAAAGCCAGCAGGCCCAGAGTCTTAACTTGTTCCATCATTGCTTAAAAGTCCCAGTCCAAAAGTGCCATCTGAGGCTCAAAGCAAACTCTTTACATTTGTGAGCTTGTAAAAAAAAAAGTTATTTTCTGCTAAGATGCATTGGTGGGATAGGGATAGAATAAACATTCCTATTCCAAAAGGGAGAAATAGAGATGTATAAAGGAGCCACAGGCCCAAAGCAAGACTGAACCCATAAGGGTAGACATTAAATCTTAAACCTCCAAGTCTGTTTTCTGTGTACATAGGGGCAGGATGATACTGGTGGGGTGTCCAGTTGGGATTCAGTTTCTTGGCATTCCCACTTAAGAACTGAGCAAGACATGCAGAAATAACAGGCAGAACATAGATTTATTAAATGTGAAAGTGAAAGTAGCGCTCTGTAGAGTGGGGTGGGCCCAGTCAGAGAAAGGCTCCAGGGTCTGTGTCTGGGTGAGTCTTGTTTTGTTTGTTGATTTAAATTTTTTTTTTTATATACCAGGGATTGAACCCAGAGATAGTTAACCAATGAGCTACATCCTCAGCCCTTTAAATTATTTTTTAAAAATTTGAGACAGGGCCTTACTAAATGGCTAAGGCTGGCTTTGAACTTGTGGTCCTCCTGGCTCAGCCTTGGTCTTGTCTTAATGCAGAGCTGTACCTTGTTTTCTCTGCATGTGCCTGATTGAATATCTTGCCTCATTTCTTCCTCGTTGGTTACTTTATTTTCACCTAATTAGAATACAGAACCTGTGGTGGAAGTTTCTGCAGTACTGGGTTCCATTATAAACAGGGATGTGATGACTCATCGGTCTTCTTGTACCCTGGCTCCACCATCTTGACATCCCTAAATTCCTACCTCAAAGGGACGGGTCCCCAAGGCCTCAGGCTGCCTCACTCCATGGATTTTCTGGTTGTAGCCCATACAGTTGCTCTCAGATGGCATGCTGATGTTTGTGACCTTTTAAAGCTGGCATCACACTCTGCAGAGGCTCCTCCATTCTGGGTCTCAAGAGTGGCAGCCTTCCTCCTATAGCTCCATTAGGAATTGCAGTGGAGAATCTGGGCAATAACTCTGACCTTGCAATTGGCCTCTGCTTGGCTTCCCAGGCTTTCTTCTGAAACCTCCAGGGAAGCTGCCATGGCTATACAGCTCTTGTATTCTTGTGTGTCTGCACAGTTTCTACCATGTAGATGCCCCCAAGGTTGGTTGCTTATTCCTTTTAGAATGAGAACATGAGCTGTACCTGGGCGTGCTTGAACCATGGCTGGAGCAGCTGTGGAGCACTTTTCTGGAAAGCAGGGAATAGAAACCCTAGGTAGTCCTGGTCATTGAGTCCAGAGAAAGAGTTCTGTCCTTGTAGGCCTCTGGGCCTGAGGCGGGAAGAGCAGCCTCTGGCATTTCTGAGTACCTGGATGCCCTTGATGATTAGTACCTGGATCCCTTTTATCTGTGCTAATCATTTTTAGCAAACTGAACCCTTCTCTCCTGAACAAGCTGCTTTTCCCACTCTTGATAATAGACTGAGACATCTCCCAATATTTCCACCCTGCCTTCCTTTAAATTACACATGCTGAATTTAGCTCATGGCCCTGCTCCTGAAGTCTACTGTATGCAGTATTGAATTTAGCTCATGTCTCTGCTCCTGAAGCCTACTGTATGCAGTTAAAAGTAGCTGAGCCGCAGTCTAAGGCTTTGTTTCCATCTTTCTTCCACCAGTATCCTGGTTTATTATTTTAAATTTGGCATTCCATAAAGCTCTAGGGTATGCACACAGTTCAGCCAAGACTTTTTCTACTTCATAACAAGGATGACCTTTTCCTCAACTTTGTGTAGAATATACCTCCCTTCCATCAGCATTCAGGTCATGATCACTTGGCTAATCTTGAAGAAATTCTAGTTCCTTCCTGCTTCCCTTGTCTTCTGGGACTTCACTGGAATCATCCATAATCTCTATTTATGGCACTCTAGGCCACCCTCCACCCCAAGCCCTTTCAACCTCTGCCCTTTACCTGGTTCCAGAATTTCTACATTTTCAGGTCTCATTATAGCAAAGGACAGGTATACCCTTCATGCTCCCTGCTGAACAAGTTGTAGTAGGGACAGGCAAGGCAAGGCACAGAAGATAGCAGGAAACAGTTTTATTTGGCTGCAGCCAGGTTCAGAGGGCAGAGCTTTCACTGTAATCAATTAATCCCCCTGAACCTGGAGTTCATGCAGTTTCAGGACTTTATACCCAGCATGTAAGGGGAGGGGCTTAGAAGTTCACACAAAAGCAGCTTTTTCTTTCACTGTTCTGGGCAAGTTAACCCTTCAAGGACATCACCTGAGAAGGGGAGAGCTTCTTCTCTCCCTTCTTCCCTCCCCCTGCCAGCCTTTACCATGGAGCCTGATTAGTAATATTTTCTCTCTCTTTTTAAAAAACAATAGTTTTTAGTTATACATGGACACAGTGTCTTATTTTGTTTATTTATTCTTATGTGATGCTGAGGATAGAACCCAGTGCCTCACACATGCGAGGCAAGTGCTCTGCCACTGAGCCACAACCTCAGCCCAGTAACATCTTCTCTTATCTTTGAAAAGTAAACATCTCTATGAAGTTCAGGTTCAAGGCCATAGGCCTTGTTAAAAGATCTGTCTTTGTTACTTTGCATTTACAAACACACTTCCTGCTTAAAAAAAGAGAAAGCTTTTACAAACCATTATATTGTTACTACACTAGATAGTCCATAAATGTTTGTGAAAAACTAGTAAAGGGGTGTTTAGCACCTGGAGTGCTGATCTTTTCCAGGCTGGTAAGATAGAGCAACAGGAAAGAGGAAGTTTAACTATATTGAACCCTTTTGTAGAGACTATTTTGCTGATTGTCCTAAGATCAATTGTGAGGATTTCTGGAGAAGCTAATTAAGATTAAGGAGGGGGTGCTACTAGAAGTGGCTGCTTCTTTCTCTTTCTCTCATGCTCTTGCACTCGCCTCTGAAAACAATGCAAATTCTTAGAGACAATAGAGTACAATATAAACCTACAAGATGGAAGAAGATTCACAACTACATTATAATTTGGGAGGTTACAACGCCTCTAAAACTGAATATTTGACCTTATTATGCAGAGTGTAGTTTACTCACCTTTATTCATTCCTCTCCTTGCCCTCCAAATGGTGCCCCTTCAGTACCGTGGAGAATCAAAACCAAGCAACCAGTATATAGTTCTTTTTTTTTTTTTTTTTTCAGTATATAGTTCTTAAAGAAAGCATTCAGTGGCACAGAGTCCCAGCTCTAAGGGATTTGTTAAGTTCTTGGATGAGTAACCAACTGCTTTTTTTATATTCTACCTGAGCTGGAGGACTTTAATTTTTTTCATCATACCACTCTTATACGTAATGCTGGAACCTACTCATTTTTCATGAGCAGATATTTTAAGCTTCACCCCAACTCTCACACTCACTCATTCCTCTGTGCTCCAATGTTACTTCATACATATCTCATCTATGGGCCTGATGATGTCATGGGAGAAGAGGTGACTCCAAGGAATTATCTGAGGAGTTCCTAGAGAGAAAGGGGAACTCAACTCAGGATCAGTAGGGTCCTTTGCTTATGTGATGGAAAAAAAATTTCAGCATATACCATTCAGAGGCATAGACAGAAGTTTATTTGGGAAAGTAGATACATATTCAAGGAAGAATGCAAGGAATCTCAAGAGAGAGAGGCCTTTGGGGTGAAGTAAGGCATACACATTCAAGGGAGCGTATGGGCTATCTTGAGAGTGAGAGAAAATGTTTTGGGGTTCCTTGTTCTTGTTTTAAATGAACTTTTGTAAGGAGGGGTAATAGGAACGTATGTAGAAATTATATCAATCTAGCAATCTCAAGGTAGTTTCTGATGGTCTGGTCGATCTCTGACTCTTTAGGCTGATGTAATCTTCATTATAGGATCAGTAGATAGTGTTGGAAAGTTCCCTAAATATAGGTTTCTCAAAATACCATATCTCTCTTTACTTTATTTATTGGGGGGTTAATTGACAGCACACAGGTAGATTTACAGATGTTTCAGAAACTTGGGAGTGATAGACCTGGAAATAAGACTGACTTAGGGAATGACAGGCCTAGCAAAACTTGTGGAAATTCTGAATTAAAATTTTATTTCCTTCCTTTGTAGCTCTTTTCTACCTATTTTTAATTTCTTTTATCTTACCTCAGTGACCCGGTAACCATTTCTTTAAATATTAGTTTAGATTGTCCTGTCCAATAAGGTAACCACTAACTACATATAGCTACTTATGTTTTAATTAATTAGAATGAAGTGCAATTAAATATTCATTTTATCAGTTGTGTGAGTCATATTTGAAATGTTCCATAGTCACATCTAGCTCATAGCTACCATATTGGTCAGAGAAGATACAAAGTGTTTCTATAATCACAGATGTTCTTGGGAATAGCTCTGCTCCAGAATTTAGACTGTGGACTCCTGTATTGTCTTTTTTTCCCCTTCCCTTAGTTAGTGCCTCTAAAAGGTGCCCAAAAATGCTTGTTGAATAAATGAATGAATAAAAAATCAACATAGAATTCCTTTATGATGTTTCAGCAATCTGAAACAAGTTTTCCATAAGTCTTTAATCTTATTTTTAAGCACTAATTAGAGATACAGGCTCAATAATTTGTTCCTGAAGTGTTAAGAGTCCAGTGAAGTGGTAGAGTACTTGTCTTGCATGCATGGTGCACTGGATTTGATCCTCAGTGCCACATAAATAAATAAAATAAAGGTATCGTGTTCATCTTCAACTAAAAATTTTTTAAAAATTAAAAAAAAAAAGAGCCTAGGAACATGACTTGGAACAGGGAACAGGGCTTTGCTTGGCAAACAGAACAGAGAAGGGGATCCAAGGAGATCCAAGGAAGATGAAGTGTTAGGAACAAAGCATCAAGTTTATAGATAATTGATAATTTTAAGTTAATGATGGACTCTGTCATTGAGCACTGACTATGTGCTGGTACCCCTCCACATTCTCTACATGTATTGAATCACCTAATTTGGGGAGAATGTTATTATCTCAATCTTACCAATGGGAAGTCAAAGGCACACAGAGGTTAAATGAATTGTTTAGGTGACTCAGTAAATGACAGAGCCAAGATTCATGCTCAGGAAGTCTGACTTAAGCTGAGGCCTAAATCAATAGGTAAGGCTACCTTTCCCCATGAGTAGGAAGGGCTGAGAGATCAGAGTGAAGAGGAAGGTAGAGCCAAATCATGCTGAGGCTTGCATGGTGCTCTGAGGAGTTTGAACTTTAACTTGAAGCTCAGGAAAAAAAGAACTTTCAAGACAAAAAATGATTTTGCATGTGTATTTTAGAAATATCACCATGGTAGCCGGGCACGATGGTGCATGCCTGTAATCCCAAAGGTTTGGGAGGCTGAAGCAGGAAGATCATGAGTTTAAAGCCTGCCTTAGCACCTTGGCGAGGCTCTAAGTGAGACTCTATCTCTAAATAAAATATAAAAAGGGGCTGGGGATGTGGCTCAGTGGTTAAATGCCCCTGAGTTCAATCCCTGGTGTGAAAAAAAGAAATATTATTGTGGTTATAAGATGCAGGGTGGATTATAGGGGAAAATATACTGCCAAAAGATTTACTACAGAAAGTTAGTAAAGCAATGATGAGAGTAGCCTGCAGGAGATAGTGTGAAAAGGAATTGATGTGAGATACATTTGGGTGTTAGAAGTGACAACGTTGGCAACTTCCATGTGTAGGTAAGGAAAACAGGGAACTGGACCATGACTTGGCCATCTGAGTGTTGATCCATGGGAAGATATCTTAATGTTGTTGGGAACTCTGGAGGAAGAACAATTCTGGTTAGAGTAGGGAGACTATATGTTCTGTGTGAATCTTTAGACGTATGGATGTGGAGTGTGTGTGGAACACTTGGAGACAACCAGGGGCTGATTGCAAATTCCACTCTGAAGTTTGGGAAAGAAGTGATGGAGATAGTTGTTTATCTTACCACTCGAACATTCCCCTTTGATCCAGTGTTATGATCACCTGGAAGCTTAACATGAGCCATCCTACAAATTTAGGGTGATGTATGCCTTTACCAGGTATCAGCTTTGATTATTGGTCATGAGTTTGGTTTATTGCCTTGCTCGGGACTTGCACTTGTGTTCATATCCGGTTTTCCCAGGATAGTTGGCCAATCTGTGACTTACACAAAATATATAACCTCTCTAGGACTCAAATTCTCATTTCAAAAATATCAGACAAATGGGATCAGTAGTTTCATTTTTAGCCATAGAACTCTTTTCTTAAATGATATATTATGTGGGAACCTCAATATACTAAAGAGAAAAAGCTGTATTTGCTTTGGTTGAAATAGGGTCATGGGTAACCAAAACCCATACTCTTAAATATCATGCTATCCCAATAAATGTTTTTAGAATTAAATGTTAAGTTTTTACTTAAATAGATCCAAGTCTTGAGAGTTCACTGAAATGTGGTTTGGCCAATATCATTTATATGATGATGATGGTATTAATTGACTTCATTTTACTGCAGTGAAATACCTGAGGAAATGAACTTATAAAGAGCAAAGTTTCATTTAGCTCACAGTTTTGGAGCTTCCAGTCTAAGATCTGGTGGCTCCATTGCTTTGGATTTCTGGTGAGCTTGCCAGACAAAAATGGTGGGGACATGGTAGAGCAAACTGCTCTCATTATGAGCCAGAAAGCTGAGCCTGAGAGTGTAGAGTCCCATAATCCCCTTGGAAGGCATGCTTCTTCCCCCAGTGACCTAAGGACCTCTCCCAAGGCCCACCCTCCCAAAGGTTCCACCGCTCTCATTAGCACCACCTGGGAAGGAAACCTTTAGCACGTGGACCTATGGGGGATTCTCTCCATAATCAGAGCATAGCAGTGGTAATGGTGACTACAGTGACAGTCTTCTGTGATGGACATTGCCTACTATCCTTTCTCGTCCATTTCATTTCATTTCTCCCTACCTTCAGCTTTTCATTGTTGGCAGAGTTCTGATTTTGCTGCTTCTTTTTTTTTTTGGCTGCTAAAGAAAAGTGAACTTTCTCCCAGCTCCAGAGCATAAATCATACCTGCTCTAAATCAGTTATAGTGATCTCATTAGGGATGGGTAGGGTGTGTAACTCAGTCTTGGTCTATAGGACTCAAGGTAATTCTGCTGAGGAGTTTCTGAGAAAGGCCTTTCTCATTAATAAAAACAGCTGCATGAAGTGAAAATACCTGCTACTAGCTGGCTCTTGTCTACCTGTGATGTCTATACCATAGCCAACTTGTGACTGTCAGGGGAGGCACTGCCTGTTAGGAATCATAGAGCAGTGAGAAGGGATGAGCCTGGAGGCCTGAAGATGTTATTATGTAGCTGAAATAACTGACCCAAAGCTGCCCTATCCTTGGGCTTCTAGTTACATGATGTAATAAAATTCTTTATTGTTTAGACCTCTGCTAGTTGGATCTTCCATTACTTGCAGCTAAAAGGATCATAACTGATTCAACTCTTCTCTTGTCATAAAGGTTATGATCCTGAAAACCCATTCATTCCTTTATACACTCAATAAATATTAATGGAAACTATACGTGGCAAGCATTGCCGAGGTGCTGAGCGTGGAGAAGAGAAGAACACAGACAAGGAGCTGACATCATGGAATAAAGTAGAAACAGACACTCGGTGTGGCTGGAGCATGGGGAGCTGTGTTGTGAGATTCAGTTAGAAAGACAGGAACCAAATTATGCACAGTATTGTAGGTCAGGTTGAGGATTTAGAATTTTATTCTATAAAGGGTAAAGAGCACTGAAGAATTTTAAATGAGGGAGATATAATCAGATTTGCAGTTTTAAAAGATACTCTGACTTCTGTGTAGAAAATGCACTGAAGGAAGTCTAGTGTGGAAGCACAAAGGGCAGTTATTCACCATAGTCCAGGGGGAGATGAAGTTGATTTGAAAAATGATGATAGCATAGAAATGGAGATAATGAGGTGACTTCAAGCTATAATTTAGTGGTAGAATTATTAGTCATGGTGATCAGTTGGACCTGGGTGGCACTGGAAAGACCCCTGGAGGATGATGGTACAGTTTTCGAGATAAGGAGCAATGGAAAAGGGGCAAATCAAAGTTCAGTTTTGGATGTGTTAATCATGAGATAAGTGTGAGACATTCAAGTGGAAATGTTAAGAAGGAAAGTGGACACATGAGCCTGGATCTCAAAAGAAAAAAAAAAAAAGTCTATGAGGACATAAAGATCTTACATTATCTGGTGTTCCATTAGATGTAGTGATTTGTGGTCAACTTTCTGTGCCTGAAAGCATGCTAAAAAGGCATACACATTCATGGGATCTGTAACCAGATCTTAAAACATAAAGAGGAGTGAAATCAGCAGGGGATTGAGTCTGAGTTCTCAGGGTCCTATGCCTCCATATGTCACCAACACACCTGTTGGCACGACTCTCAGAATGGATCCCAAATTCTATTTCTTTTACCATCATCGCTACTACATTCCTAATGAGGCCACCATCACATTTCATTTAGACCATGCCACAGGCTTCTAGGGTCCTTTGGTAGAGCTGTCAAGAAGGCAGCTGGGGTTATGGTTTGGGGGTCAGAAGAGCATTTGGATTAGAGATGTAAATTTAGTGCCCTTAGAATGAGATGGGAGGCAGTGCTCAGGTAGCCAGGGCAGGGAGTCTCCAAGAAGAGGGAGAGTGTGCAAAAGCACAGGGGTGTGAGAAAGAACGGCTGGGAGAGGTGCCAGGTAAAAAAGGAAACTAGCATTGAGCATAATTAGTCATGTGCTTGTATCTTTGATAAGTATTCTGCCTAAGGGGACACAATCAGGTCTTTAAAATAAATATGAGGCTGGCACACACCCGTAATCTCAGCAGCTCGGGAGGCTGAGGCAGGAGGATTATGAGTTCAAAGCCAGCCTCAGCAAAAGCGAGGCGCTAAGCAACTCAGTGAGACCCTGTCTCTAAATAAAACACAAAATAGGGCTACGGATGTGGTTCAGTGGTCAAGTGCCTCTGAGTTTAATCCCTGGTACCCAATAAAATAAAATAAAATAAAATAAAATGTATTTAGTCCATAGGTAGGTGGTGGTGGACAAGAGAGATTAATAATAAGGCTGTCTTGGGGCAAATACCTGGTCAGTCTTTGTGCTACATAAGGTCTTTACATATTGTGTCTCTAAGAACCTGTTTGTAAGCTCTGGGTGATGCAAAGTCTTTGGCATTAGAGATAATCATCTGGAAGGGAGATGAGACAGGTACTTCTGACTGCAGTACATGGTAGGACGTGAAGCCAGAGGGCTTCAGGTCAGGACATGTGGGAGTGAAGATGGTCCAGGGAAGGGCAGGCTGGTGAAGAACCAAGGGCCTAGACAAAGCTTTTGTGAATGAGTGAGTGAGTTTGTTGTGTGTGCAGAATGGAACAAGACCAAAATTGTCAGTAGAACAGGTGATAGGATCAAAAAGAGAGGTAGATTGAATCTGTGAGTAAATCAGACTTCAACAAACTCTAGCAAATAACGATAGAGACTTAAAACAGATCGGTTAGGATGCAGTTAACTCCGTCGCCAAATAATACTTGGTTTCATGAAAGAAATCCCTATCGAATAAATAAGCAATTCATTTCTCTCTAGAGACAGAATTGTATTCTAAATATTTATGCCACTCTTCAGCTCTCACAAGAAGTAAGGTATTATGACCTTGTTTTAAAAAGCCCCCAAACCATCATACACACAGCACCGGCTTGCTCTTTTCTCCTTGGTGCACATGGCTATATGGCTATAGCTCTTTTCCAGCAGCTCAAAGGCAACTATGGACATGGACAAAGCAGATTAAAAGTGTAGGTAATGAAAAGAGATTAACAGCCTGAGCAGGTAGTGGGGCAGTTGCTTTGGGGGAAGTTGGTCATTTTGTTTTACAGGCTAAGGTCATTGTGATAATGTTGGTCAAAATCTGCCCGTGGGGGAGGCACACTGGTTTTATCTATACTGCTGTCAGAGTCTGCAAATTGTCAAACTGGTTTTGTATGTGTTTTGTTAATTCTGTGTTAAATCTGGATAATACCGTAAGCATAAAACAGCCAGCTTAAACATCAGAAAAATTTCAGAATTTACTCTGAAATCATATACAATATATCTTAAGGGAGAAGAGAAAACAAAATGGATTTTGTGAAAGCTGTCTGTTTTCCCTGAAAAAATTGAGAAATCCCTAAAGTAAATCCCTCCCAATTTATATTTAGAACATACAGGAGAAAAAAGAAAGTCTACAAATTTTAATACTCATTTAATAACTTGTTCAATGTCTATTAAAAATTTTCCCAATTAAGGCTATCTCCTGAAGTGGTTTGTTTTTGGGGAAAATACAGGTTTGTGTCTTTCTCTGACCTCTATCAACCAAAAGCTTCATAGATTGGAGGTATACTATATCTTGTGTGTGTATGTGTGTGTTTAAAGCTTTTGCTAAATTGGATTTTTTTCGTAGCAATCTTACAGGAGGATTTGTGGAATCCTTTCCAGATATGATATTACATTATTGTAAAAGCTTTGCTCCTCTTATCTTTGTGGGCAGAAGGGTCACAATGGACTGCATACGAGGATTAAAATCAGTCTTCCTGGAGCAGAATAAACTGAATGGATTACACAAAAAAACATTTTAACAAATGCAGAGGTCCTGGCTTGCCTTTAACTTTTACCTCTGAGATTTCAGAAAAATGTTGTGAGAACATCATTTGGTGAAAAGCAGAAATTAGATACAAAAATTTCTATAGCCCTGAAGGCTGAACTTAGGTAAAATGTTGATCTTCCTTTCAGAAACCACTTAAATGCCTTTTTTTGAGGGGGGGGGTAGGGGTACCAGGGATTGAACCCAGGGGGCGCTTAACCACTGAACCACATCCCCAGCTCTTTTTATTTTTTATTTTGAAACAGGTTCTCACTATGTTGAGGCTGGCCTTGAACTTGGGATCCTCCTGTCTAATCCTCCCAAATTGCTGGGATTACAGGCATGCGCCACAGTACCTGGCTTTTTTTTTTTTTTTTAATAACAGCAGAAATATTCTTACTTCTTCCTGCATTGGGGAAATAGGGCACTCTAAGGTTCTGTTCCACATTCAACTGTCCCCTCTCTTTTAAAGGAGGTCATTTCCCTTCCTGTTTTCTTCTATAATCTACAAGTGAGGAGCTGAGCTGTTCTCAGCCATACTGTCTGGGCAGCTCTCCTCACACTTGGGGCTGGGGACATCCTATTGCCCACTGTAGGATGTAAAGTTCTGACACTGCCTTTCATCCAGCACAGCCAATATATAGACCAGCCCCTCTGTTACTGAACCGGTACCACTGAAGCTTTTGTGGGAAAGTATTCACTGGAGAGTGTATTGACAGCATTGGTTGGAATGAACATGATACTTTCCCTCCAAAACGTTGCAACCTGAGAATTGCATGGGCTTGCCAATGCTCCTGGAGAACTAGTAAGAGCATTTCTTGCTACTTCCATTCTGCAGATGAAGGTATCAATAAGTCATAAATCATGAAGGTATAAACACTAAGGTCTGTCAGTTTAAAAAATACTTTTCCAAATTACAGTGAACATCAGCTGAATTTTTAAATGGGCAGAATAGTTGATAAAGGCGAGAAAAAAGCCTATACTGGGAACTGATAAGGGGAAGGGAAAGAAAAAAGAAGCAATTGAGTCTGTCCTCATTTTCTGGATACCTACATCAGGGAACCTAGAGAAACTGGTCTAGTGTTGAGCAAAGCACTCTTAGAAAAGCAGTGATATACCCAAACCAAGGCACAGGTAGCAGAGAGCCAAAGTGTTCTGCACATTGAAGCAGGAGGTAAATATCTAAAGATTCTCAAAGGACAGCTTGAGAATCACAGAAGCATGGAGTCTCTAGGGAGTGACTAATATTCAAATTTTATCATGCATACTCAATATTTGTTACTCAATATTTGTGTTAGTTTTCTGGTACTGTAATAAATACCTGAGGCAATCAACTTATAAAGAAAAAGGGTTTATTTTCATTCATAGTGTTAAAGGTTTCAGTCTATGATTTGGTTGGCCCTGTTGCTTTGGGCCTGTCCATCATGGTGAGAGTGCATATAGGAGCAAACCATTCACATGGTGGGGAAATAGAGAGAGAGAGAGAAAGAGAGAGAAGAGAGGTAGAGAGAGAGAAATAGGAGGAGACTGGGATCCCGCCGTTCCCTCCAAGGATGCACCCCCAAGAACCTAAAACCTCCAGCTCTTGAAGTTCCTACTAGTTCCCAATAGTGCCACACTGGGGACTAAGCCTTTAACACATGGGCCTTGGAAGGATATTTAAGATCCAAACTGTAGCAACCTTCATGCCTTGTATTTTGGATAGAAATCAAACAAAAGGGGTTATGTTCATTCTCTGACAGAGCTGGGAGGACACAGTAAATGTGACTAGAAAAGACAAAGTGATTCTTTTATGATCTCCCGTGCTTGGTCCTACCTCAGGGGAGATGGTCAAGACAGCAAGCTCTTGTTCTCAGAATGCATCTGAATTACACCTGTCCATGGAGCCTGCTTATCAGGTATTCCCCAAAGAAATTCCAAAAGTGGTGGTAAAGAATATATTTAGAGAATAACCTTTAGAGCACTCCTGACCTGACTTTAAATATTGGATTTGAAAATATAGAATCTGTATGACTTTGGCCAAATTTTAAGACTTTTTAAAAAATGTTTGACTCCTCATTTCTGAATTAAGGGTGGTGATGCTTGCCCAAGGTCTTGTACTGAATTGTATTATATTTGTCAATCATGTGGCCCTGAGCCTGGTACATGACAGGTATGAATATTTGTAGATTGGGTTTCTGTTAATATTTGTAGATTGGGTTTCTCCAATGAAACTCCAGGATATGCTAAAGCTGAGGCAGGGGAAGTCATGGGAGGTGGCTTATCCATTTCTTTTCTCCTCTTCTTCCTCCTTTTTACCTTCAGTATTATCTGCACTCCCTACTCTTACTAGCACTGAGGAGATATAAGCACTGAAAGTCTGAACATTGGAGGTTCACATGGCTATCTGGTCACAGTGTGAAAACAGGCAGGAAATACAAAGATGGGCCCTTAGCAGCACAGTGGAACTTCCTCGGTCCTCTGGCCAAGGCAGCGCTGCCTGGTGCTCTCTTGGCCAACTGAGAGGGAGGCTCTGTAGGCTGCAGAAACCCCCAATGGCCTGGATTTTCATCACAATAGGGGATTTTTGGCACACTGTTCTATCATTTTCCTGGGGCTGCTTTAACAAATCAGCACAAACATGGTGGTTTCAAACTACTGATATTTATTTTTTCCTAGTGCTGCAGCCAGAAGCCAAGGTTTCTGCAGGGCTGGTTCCTTTTGGAGGCTCTGAAGGAGAATCTGCTGTATACCTTTTGTGGCTTATGGTAGCTGTGGGAAATCCATGATGTTCTTGGCTGATGGATGCATGGCTTCTGTCTCTGCTTCTATCTCCATGTGGCTCTCTCTTGTGTGCCTCTGAGAATCTTCTATTCCTCGGTGTCTTTTAAGGACAACTGTTTTTGGATTTAGAATTTAGAATCCATTCTAATCCGGGATGATCTCATCTCAAGATCCTTACCTTCGTTATATCTACAGAGACATCATTTCTAAATAAGTTAACATTCACAGGAACAGGGGATTGGGACTTGGCGGTGGCTTTCGTAATATATGAGTATAGCAGTGATCTTGTAGGAACGTAGCACAGGGATCACTTTACGTGAGCTCCTATAAGAATATGCTGTGTCAAGGATTGCTTTGGCTATTCTGGGTCTCTTATTTTCTTCAAAGAATTTCATGACTGCTTTTTCTATTTCTGTGAAAAACCAAAGGTCAAATGTTTTCTTTGATCTGAGGAAGCTAATCCAAAATAAGGGGAGGGGGTGGTGGATAAAAAAAAGAATAGAAGTAAGATCAGAGGAGTAGACAAAGGGGAATGAAAGGAGAGGAGGAAGGATGAGATAGAAAATCAGTGGAATGAACCTGACGTAACTTTCCTGTGACTATGCCACCATCTCACCATCATGTACCTCCACAAGACACTAACTGAAAAAAAGAAAACTATAAACAAATAGAAAGATCAATAGAACAGAGGGAAGGGAACAGAGGATGAGAAGAAGGGAGGGGAAGGTGAAGTACTGGGGACTGAATTAGAACAAATGTATATTCCAAGCTTTTATAATTATGCCATAGTATATATATATATTTTTGGTACTGGGAATTGAATTCAGGGGTACTCAACC
Organism: Xerus rutilus; assembly: GCA_028644305.1. Lineage (NCBI taxonomy): Eukaryota > Metazoa > Chordata > Mammalia > Rodentia > Sciuridae > Xerus > Xerus rutilus. The sequence goes on from CM053401.1 coordinate 34,601,892, forward strand.
ACTGAGCCACATCCTCAGTCCTATTTTGTGTTTTTATTTAGAGACAGGCTCTTATTCTCAGAAAGCATATGAATTACACCTGTCCATGGATCCTTCTTGGACTGAGTTGCTTAGATCCTCGCCATAGCTGAGGCTGGCTTTGAACTCACGATTCTCCTGTCTCAGCCTCCCCAAAGTGCTAGTGTGCACCATGGCACCTGGACATAGTATATTCTATTGTCATGTGTAACTAAAAAGAACAAAAAAACATTAACAACATAGGGAAAAAATATGATATGTCAAAAAATACCAAGAAGGAGTTCTGGAAACAGAGGAGGTAGCACAGAAAGCATATCAGCGTGTGCTCTTCAGCCAGTCTCAGGACCATAATGATAATAAGATTAAAAACAATGTTGGGGCTGGGGCTATGGCTCAGTGGTTGAGTACTTGCCTCGCATACGTGAGGCACTGGGTTCGATCCTCAGCACCACATAAAATAAATAAAGATATTGTGTTCATCTACAACTAAACAAAATATTTAAAAAAAAAAACCAATGTTAATGCAACTACGAAATATTTCAATAGCAATCATGTTTATTCAGGTTTGATGATGTCTCAGACACTGTGAAACCTACTTGAAATACATAGTTAATTATCATCATCTTGAGAAAGATACTCAATAAGAATACTGAGTAAACTGAATGAATTACACAAAATATTTAAACAAATGCGGGGACTCCTCGTTTGCCTTTAAAACTCTGAGATTTCAGAAACATGTTCTGAGAACATCATTTGGTAGAAAGCAGAAACCTGTTATAAAAGTTCCTGCAGCCATGAAGGCTGAACTTTCGTAAAATATTGATCTTAGTTTCAGGAACCACTGAAATCTTTTATTTTTTTTTCTTTCCCCTTAAGGTGAAGAGTCTTGAGGATCTGTTCTGAGGAGAATTGGGAGCATAGGAATCTTAGCTTTCACAGCCTAGTACATGGTAGGACTGGACTCTGACTCCAACGCTGTCCCCCTGAAAGCTTGGTGATATTGCCACAAAGTCTTTGGTCCTTTCCCTTGCAAACTGCTCTTCCAGCAGGATTCTCTGTGGGTCCACTGTCAAGCCTCCTGTCTCTCTCTAGCTGTTGGTGCTCTCATTATTGATTCATGCCCAGGGTCCTTTTCCCTGGCAGAGACCATCTCCCTTTCTTTTCTGGTTTTTGTGTTGGTGTCTGCACCTTAGGTGTTGCTGAAACCTACTTCTCTGTTCCCAGCCCACCATCAAGGCTGTTTATGCCAAGAGATCATAGTTCGGTTGCTGTGCAATATAGTATTTTCTACACTTTACTTACCTGTCCTTACAGTGGTGGACTCAGGAGTTTGAATAAGGGAAATGCACAGACGTGGGCCTGCAGTGGAGATACATCACAGGTCCAGCCTGTTGTGTGTACATTTAAACATCCAGAGCCTTCTAGAGAATACATAAACAACTGAATTGTCTTCTCTGACAATCCAGCTGCTCCCCAGGGGTACGCGACCCTGCCTGACCTCAGTCCTCACCCACAGCTCATCAGCAACATACCCAGACAAAGAAAAACAATGCTTATTATTTTCAAAGTGATCAGGATGTTTTCTTCCTCACTCTCTCCTCTTTTTTCCAATATAAATCCTGTTTTGGCCTTTGTTAAATGAAATCAATCTATCATTATCATTATTATTTTTGGTTACAAGTAAAATTGAGAACTAATAATATTTTTGAGTTACTGTTTGATGACTCTTATTTGGCCTTTAATTTCTGCTTCCACAAACAATCTTGTGAGGGACTGTGTTATAAATATCTTTGGATATATTCCTTATGGTCACAGGCAAGAGTTTCTGTGAGAATCCTGAAGAGAAGGTTAGAAGGGTATAGGGAAAACACATATTTGATTCCATTATATACTATCAAATTGCTCATTAGGATGATCATCATATTAATTTACAATCATAGTAACCATGTGGGAGAGCTCCATCTCTCACATTTTGGCCCGTATTGACACTATTTGACTTAAATTTTTGCCACTGTGGCATTTCTCTGAGCACCTGTTCAGATGCTTGTTGGTCATCTGAATATTTCCTTCTGTGAAGTATTTGCTTATCTTAATTGTGTTGATTTTAAGGAATTCCTTCGACTTTCCATATAGTAACTTCTTGTTGGTTTTTGACATTGCAATTATCATCTCCCAATCTGCCACCTCTATGTTAACTTGCCTGTAGTGTCTTTGCTTAATAAAATTTACATTATAATATATTAATTTTTAACTTTTTCAGCTTTTGGTATGTGCTTTTTTGGGGGAGAAGGTAACAATTTAGGAAGACTTCCCAGCATCAAAGTTGAGAGAATCTCTCTTCTGTACCTTCTTATTAGCTTTATTGTTAACTCTTTCATATGTTTTTTAAAGATAGCTATATTGAGGTGTAAGCAATATGCAATATATGGCACATATTTAAACTATAGCATGATGAATTTTAACCTAAGTGCATTCTCATGAACTCACTATATCAAATAACAGTAAACATTTCATTGTTCCCAAAAGATTTTTTACTTTTCTTATTAATCCATGGCCCCATGTGTTTTAGTCAGCTTTTTCACTGCTGAGACCAGAAGACCTGACAAGAACAATTAGAGGAGGAAAAATTTATTTTGGGGCTCACAATGTCAGAGGTCTCAGTCTATAGATGCCTTACTCCATTCCTTGGGGCCTGAAATAAGGTAGAACATCATGGTGGAAGTGTGTGGCAGAGGAAAGCAGTTGGGGACATCATACCAGGAAGCAGAGAAAGAGCTCCCTACACCATAGACAAAATATATACCCCAAAGGCATGCCCTCAAAGACCCACCTCCTCCCATTGCACCCTAGTTGCCTACAGTCACCACCTAATTAATCCCTATCAGGGTATTAATGCACTGGTTATGTTAAGGCTCTCAAAACCCAATCATTTCTCTTTCTAAACTTTCTTGCATTGTCTCATACATGAGCTTTTGGAGGACACCCCGTAGCTAAACCATAACGCTGTCTATCCCATTTATAGACAACTACTGGTCTAGTTTCTATCACTCTAGTTTTAAATGATATGTTATTTTATATGAATGAAATCATGCAGTACATAATCTTTCCTGACTTTTACTCAGCATAATGGTTTGGAGATCTGTCTGTTGTGGCATGGGTCAATAATTTGTTCCTTTCAATTGTCAAATTTATTACATTGTATAGATATATCATACTACGTTAATTTACTTGTTCATGGACATTTGGATTTTTCCAGGTTTTGGCTATCACAAATAATATTTCTATTGTTTTAGTTCAGGCTGCAATAAGAAAGGACCAGTGACTGGCCTGTCAAAAACAGAACTCTATTTCTAATGTGTCTGGAGGCTGGAAGTCTGCTGAGTTGCTGATTGAACAATTTCCCATTGCATTTTCACACTGTAGAATGATGTGGGGAAAGGGGGAGAGGGAATATACTGGCATGCTCTGGGTCTGTTGTAAAGGGCATTAAACCCATTTATGAGGGCTTCACCCCATGGGCCTAATCACCTGGTAGAAGTTCTATACCCTAATACCATCACAGTGGGGATGAAGTGACATACACATTTTGTCCATAACTGTTCTGAACATTTATGTACAAGTCTTTTTGTGAGCACGTTTTCAGTTCTCCTTGGTAAATGTATAGGAGTAAAACAGTTTAGTGTATCCTAAGTATGTCTTTAACTTTGTATGAAACTGCCAAACTGTTTCTCGAAGAGGTTGTACCATCTTATATTCCCACATAAATTCCCCTCATTCTATGTCCTTGCCAGTAGTTGGTATGACCAGTCTTAAATTTTAATCAATTTTAGTCTTTTTAATTTTAATCTAATAAATGTGTAGTTGTATCTCATTGTGATTGTAGCCTGTATTTCCCAGATGACAAAACATGTTGAGCATCTTTTTAGGTACTTAATTTGCCATTCATATATCTTCTCTAGAGAAGTGTCTGTTCAAATATGTTTTTGGAGGGCTATTAAGTTATAAGAGTTCTTTATGTGTATTGGATACAAGTTATTTGTCAGATATCGGTTTGCAAATATTTTTTCAAAACCATGGTTTGCCATTTCATTTTGTCCTTTTGAAGAGCAAGTATTTTATTTTTAAATTTTTATTCATTTTTAATTGTGGTAAAATAACTTATAAAATTTACAATTGTAATCATTTAAGGGCACAGTTTAGTGGAATTAAATACAATCTCATTATTGTGCAACCATCACCACCACCATCCATCTCTAGAACTCTTTTCATTTTGTAAAACTGAAACTCTGTATCCATTAAGCAATAATTTTTCTTTACTCCCTCTCTCTTGCCCCTGGCCATCACTATTCTGTCTGTATGAATTTTATCATTCTTGGTAATTTATATCAATGCAATCATACACTATTTGTCTTATTTCACTTAGCATAATGGCTTCAAGGTTCATCTATGTTGTAGCATGTGTTAGAATTTTCTTCTTAATTAAGCCTGAATAATATTCCATTGTTTGCATTTGTCACATTTTGTTTGTTCACCCCTTGATAGGCACTTGTGTTGTTTATACCTCTTGGATATTGTGAATATTGCTGCTATGAACATGCCTGTACATATGTCTCTTTGAAACCTTGTTCCCTATTATTTTGGATATATATCTAAAAGTGAGACTTCTGGGTCAAATGGTAATTCTATTTTTAATTTTTTTGAGGAGTCTCCGTACTGTTTTCTATAGCAACTGCATTATTTTCATGACCATTAACAATGTACAAGTTTCCAATTTCTTGACATTCTCATCAATACTTACTTTATTTTTCATGAGTGTGTGTGTGTTTTAGTAGCAGCCATCTTAATGGATGTGAGATGGTAATTCATTGTGGTTTTGATTTTGTTTTTGTGTTTTTAATTTTGTTGAATTCCAGTTTATTGATTTATTCTTCTACAGTTCATGCTACTGCTGTCCTCTTGAAGGAATCTTTGTCTAACCCAAGATTTTCTCCTCTGTTTTCTTCTAGAAGTTTCTTGTAGCTTCTCTGTTTAGGTCTCTGATCTTGTTCAAGTTAAATTTTTTTATATTGTATGAGGCATGAGACAATGTTTACACATGCATACATTGTTTTACATACAGCCATCTACTCCAGCACTATTTGTTAAAAATAGCCTTTCCCATCAAATTGCCTTGTCACTTTTTCAAAAACACTTTGATCATATATGTATGTGTTGATTTTGAGCCTCTATTCAGTTCTGAAAAAAAACATATATATGTATGTGTATATATATATATATATTTATGTATATGTTAGGATTTTAGATTGACATTTCATTGAATCTATAAGCCAACTTATTGAAAACTGAAATCTTACTAATATAGAGCTAATTGATTCATAAAATGATCTGCTACTCATATACTTAAGTCTCTATAATTTTATTCAGGATTTTTTTTTAAGGTTTCAAGGTTCATGTCTTGCATATCAGTTAAATTTTTAAGTATTTCTTTCATTGTTGTTTGTGACTGTTATTTTTTAAAATTTAACTTCCAACTGTTCCTTGCTGTTATAGAGAAATGCAATTGATACCTGTATATTGCTTGAAACCTTTCTGCTACAGACTGTATCATGCCTACTCTTTCTTATATATTGAAGCCTTAACCCCAATGTGATAGTATTTAAAGATGAGTTCTTTGAGAGGTAAGTAAGTTTGGATGAAGTCCTGTGAGTGGAGCTCTCCTCCACTGATAGGATTAGTTCCTCTATAAAGAGAGACACCAGAGTGCTTGCTTCCTCTATATATGCATGAATGGAGGAATAGTCATTTGAGTACACAGCAAGAAAGCAGCCATTTACAAGCCAGGAAGATGGTCTTTACCAGAATCCAACCATATTGGCAGGTTGAACTTCCAGCTTGAAACTTCTTGAACTTCCAGCTTCTGCAACTGTGAGAAAATTAATTTCTGTTATTTAAACCACCCAATCTGTGGTATTTTGCTATAGTAGCCTGAGCTGACACTTACTAACTTCACTTCTGAGATTCCTTAGGATTTCTACATACACAATCAGTTTTCTGTGATTAAAAAAATTTTAATTCTTCTTTTCTAATCTGCATGTTTTTTATATTTTAAGAACATTTCACTTGATAGGACCTCTAGTGCAATGTTGAATAGGAGTGGTGAGAGAAGATGTTCATTACTTGTTCTAAATCTTAGACAAAAGCATTCAGAATTTCACCCAAACATTCAGAACCCTCCAAAACATTCAAATATTCTTTTTTGAGGTCAAGGTCATCTTCTATCCCTACTAGGCTGAGAGGTTTTTTTTTTTTTTTTTTTTTTTTTTTAATCCTAAATTGATGTTGAAGTGGATGTGTCACTGTAGTATGCTGTTTTTAAGTCCTTTGGTGTAGACTGAGGAATGGAATAGCTGGGTCAAATGGTGGTTCCATTCCAGGTTTTCTAAGGAATCTCCATGCTGCTTTCTAGATTGATTGCACCAATTTGCAGTCCCACTAGCAATGTATGAACATGCCTTTTCCCCCACATCCTCGCCAACATTTATTGTTGTTTGTATTCTTGATAATTGCCATTCTGACTGGCATGAGATGAAATCTTAGAGTAGTTTTGATTTGCATTTCTCAGTGACGCAACCACGTCAATGTTCATAGCAGCTCAATTCACAATAGCTAAACTGTGGAACCAACCTAGATGCCCTTCAATAGATGAATGGATAAAGAAACAGTGGTATATATACACAATGGAATATTACTCAGTGATAAGGGAGAATAAAATTATGGCATTTGTAGGTAAATGAATGGAGTTGGAGAATATCATGCTAAGCAGAGTAAGCCAATCCCAAAAAATCAAATGCTCCATAATGAGGGAGAGGACATGGGAAGAATGGAGGAAATTTGGTCAAAGGGGAGAGAGGTGGGAGGGGACATGGGGGCAGTAAAGATGGTGGAATAAGATGGACATTATAGCCCTAGCTTCATGTATGACTGCATATATGATGTGATTCTACATCATGTACAACCAGAGAAATGAAAAGTTGTGCTCCATCTGTGTTCAATGAATCAAAATGCATTCTGCTATCATGTATACCTAAGTAGAATAAATAAATTAAAACAATAAAATAAAATAAAATTTGCCAGCAAACAAAAAACTGATGTTGACTTTTGTCAAATATTTTTCAGTACCTAGAGTCAATCATGTAAATATAGTTAGCTGAATTACTGATTTTCACATATTAAGTCATCATACCATCTACTCGTCATGATGTCATTTCCCTTTAACATATTTTTGGATTCAACTATATAAGATTTTGTTGTGGATTTTTGAGGGGGAATTGTCTGTAATTTACTTTTAAGCCCTCTCTTTGGTTTAGTGTCTGGGTAAGACTGGCTTCATAAAATGAGTAGAGAAGTGTCCCCTTCTCTTTTTCTGGAAGAGCTTATGATTATTTCTTCTAAATATTTGTCAAAGTTAGTCAATAATAACTCTGCATCTGGAGTTTTCTTCATGGGGAAAGTTGTAAAGCAGGAAAGCAGCCATTGGCAAGCCAGAAAGAGAGCCCTCCCTAGAAACTGAACCATACTGGCAGAAATTCAGTAGGTAACAGATACTTCTAGGCTATTGAGATTATTCTTGGATAAACTTTGGAGGTTTGTGTTTTTCAAATAATTAGACCATCTGATTTAAGTTTTCAAATTTATTGGCATTAAATTATTTATAATATTCACATATTATCTTTTGAATATAAGTAGGAACTCTAGTTCTGATCATTTCTCAATCCTGATATTGGTCATTTTCTATTTCATGTTCTTGATCAGTGTGGTTAGACCTTAATTTTGTTGATTGACTTTTGGTTTCATTATTTTCTCCATTTGTGCGTGTGCGTGTGTGTGTGTGTGTGTGTGTGTGTGTGTATTTACTGTATTTTGTTGTGCTCTTGAAGGCAGAGAAATCCCTGTGCACAATTTGGTATTAACGATTCCTTGTTGCCCTCCACCTGAACCTATTCCAATGCCTCTTTCCTTTCAGGGAACTTTCTTGCACCTTTGTCCCGCACGTTGTTTTTTTTCTAACAAAAGTATCCCACAGTTGCAATAATCAGGCTTTTGGGTTGATGGAGGTGGAAGGAGGGACTGGCCCATCCTGAAGTTATTGGCTTGCTCCTGCAGCTGGCTATTCCCAGGTTGGCCCTATGAAACCTCCAGAGCCTCTTAGGAGGGAAAATAGCTTCTGCCAGCCTGTTCTCTACTCATGGTGTTTGGGTTTGTTCTGCTCCCTGCTACCATTTCCTGCTACCTCAGGTTCCAAATTGTACCTTCATAGTGGTTTCTTATGGCTTTTACTCTTCTGAGTTTTGCTAACTTCTTCCTGGTGTCTGGGAATCACCAAGGCTCAGTTCAAAGATGAGAAAGCCAGCACTGTATGTATCATCCTTTCCCCACCTCCCTTCAGAAATGTCCCATTTTGCATTTCTGATTCTGCTCAGGAGTTACTTAGGCTACTAGAGAATTTAATTTTCTGATGGGTCTTTTGAATCTGAACGCATCTACTTAATATTGTAGAATCTTGCTTACATTGGCTAGGAAAGAAGGGAGGGCGAGTAACCTCCGATAAGGAAAAATTCCAGTAGGTGCTCATTCTGAGTACTAGAGAGATATTTCATAACTTATTAAATAAATAATTTGAAAAAATACTTATAAATTATCTCACAGTCTAGTTTGAGAAAATGACAGTGTGAGAATTGCATTAAATTTTATAGGATGGGCCAGGTGCAGTGGTACATGCCTGTAATCCCTGAGGCTCAGGAGGCTGAGGTAGGAGGATCTGAGTTCAAAGCCAGCCTCAGCAACTTAACCCTAAGAAATTTAACAAGACCCTGTCTCTAAATATAATATAAAAAAGGACTGCAGATGTGGCTCAGTGGTTAAGTACCCCTGGGTTCAATCTTTGGTAGCAAAAACAAAACAAAACAAACCCCAAATCAAACTTTATAGGATGGGCATTCTCAAAATTATAGAACTTGAGGTATAATCTCTTTATTTTAAGATCACATTGAAGTATTCTGGAGTCAAGATAAAGATCTGGAGAAAAAAAGAGCTAATAAAAGCTTTCATTGCAACATGCAAATTAGCTGTCTGGAGTGGTGGCAGAGGTGACAAATGCTGGCAATTTGGCTGATTTTGTTTCTTTTCTTGAGGGGAGGATTTGATCATCTGAAAGCACTGTGTGAAGGAAAACATTGTAACTGCAAATCATGTCTTTATGAGAAACAATGAAAAACTTATTGGAATCCACTTACTTGCAACATCAGCTTCTCTGAGCTACCGAACTTGAAAGTGTAATTAACTGAACCAAGCAAAGGCAATGAATTTTAAAAGGAAAAGCCAAGCAACCAAGGCAAGCACCTTCTCTTTCTTCATGTGTAATACACGCTACTTCCACAGAATAAACCATCTTTGGAGTTTTCTAAGCTTTAATAATGTTATAATATGTTTGATATGTCCAGAGAATAATTATTTTCCCTTAATGAGTGATAATAATTTGTTCTGTACTGACCTTTTGTGGCCAACTGATGACCTCTGCATTTCTGTTACATTTTTGTGTTCACATTTCTTACCCCAAGACATTTTTAAATGAAATATTATATATGTCATCTCTATGCTCTTCAAGTGTACTGTGAGACTATATAACACATTAAATGTTGGCTGGGCCCTGGTCAGGATAATTAACTCCTTCTGCCTCCATATTCTCACGTGTAAAATGAGAATCTTGATGCTCAACCCATGGAGGGAGATTTTAGGAGACTTGAAAAAAGTTATGAGTGTGAAAATGGGTTTTACCATGTGATGCAATATACAGACGTGAGTTATTTTAATTATCCCTAATGAGATAATGATTACAGTCATTAGAGAAACATGTTCCTATCATTTACTGAATAATCTGGTTTTCAGAACACTGTCAGGATTCAGTGGAACTTATCAAAATTCACTGTGTTAAAAGCCCCTACTTCTATGTTTAGCTTACACAGTTAGCTTCTTTATTTCTCAAGGGCATAGCTACCAATGGAGTCTCAGGTGAGAGCAACTTTGACCCTACATGATATGCCTAGGACCAGCCTCTGGTGTGTCAGTCCTTCAGTATTGTCAGATGTTTGAGAATGTCCTTCTTAATAAATGACCCTTATACCAATGCTTTGTTTATTTTAATGAATCTAAAAATATGACCGTATGATTTATTTGCTTAGATCGATCATGATCATCAAGACTCCAGCTTGGACGTATGGCAGCATGTCCACTGATGGTTTTGCAAACTCGTTTTACCAGTGCAGGTTCCGCATTCACAGTCCACGTGACTCAAGTGGCCCCATGCATGCACCGTGCTTGTCCTTGTCTATGACCATGCTGCAAAGGAAGCTCACTGAAGACTGGACTCTGCCATCTTTTGAGAAGGTTCAGTTTTGCTTACTCCTTGAACTTATTTGCAGGACAAATGGCATTTCATAGGTATGTACATCACTACCACTTGCTTTATTTTGTTCCACTGACCTCATTAAATTTTTCAGGGGGCTTGTTCTTTGACATTGGTTGCTATGGTCTAGGTCTGTGAACCGTTAGGAGTTAAAACAACATTTAAAACAACAGAGTTGCCACCTATTTGAGTTGGTTTAAGTGAGTCCAGTCCTGAAAGCAACAAAATCCACAACAGCCTGGAGATACTGCCCAGCCTAATAATGATACGCCCCCCGCCCCCCAGAACGTCACACTTAACTGAAAAATGAAACACTTCATGACACCGCTGTACTCTCTCTGTTTCCTTTCATCTTCAATATTTTGACTTTGCAGAACAGCCTCTCTCTCTGATCTGTCTGTGAGGAACATTTACAGTTAAGTGCGTTGTGTTCCTGCTTGAATTTAAGAGGTGCTTATGCTACCAGGTTCAAGTTGATGAAAAATGAACTCTTTAAATCTGTGCCTTAAAGCAAAAATATCTGAGAGAGAAATTCCTGAGAAAGATACATTTCAAACAGCAACTTATAAGTCTTCTTTATAGAAAGACAGCCAGGGGTTATTTTGATTTTAGATCATTTTATTCTGGGTTTCTAAATATTCTACATGCTTTCCCAGGTATTTACTGTGTATTTATCTTATGTCATTTTTTAAAAAAAGTTTTTAGAAAGTGTTTTTATTAGTGCATTATGGTTATGTATTATACTGGGGTTCATTTTGACATAATCATAGGTGTATGGAATATAATTTACTCTATTTCAGTTCCCAGTACTTCCTCTTTTCCTTCCTTCCCTCTCTCCCTATTCTTCTTCCTCTACTGGTCTATTTATTTAATGCTTTCTTTTTAAACTGGTGCTTTGTAGGCATACCTAAAGGTGAAATTTGCTGTTTCGTATGTGTTCATGGTATAATTTGGTCAATTTCATTTTACCATTCCTGCTTTCTTCTCATGCCTCCTTCCTTCCCCTCAATTCCTGCCCTCTACTCCACTGATTTTTCTTCTATTTTCACAAGACTCCTGCTCTGCTTTTTTCCCCTTTATTTTGCTCTAGCTTCTGCATAGGAGAGAAAACATTTAACTCTTGACTTTGAGTCTAGCTCATTTCACTTAGCATGACGTTCTCCATTTCCATCCATTTGCCAGCAAATACTATAATGTCATTCTTCTTTATGGCTGAGTAAAAGTCCACCGTGTATATATACCACATTTTCTTTATTCGTTCATCTGTTGATGGACACCGAGGCTGGTTCTATTCTTTGGTTACTGTGAATTGCACTGTTGCTGTATGTTTTCGCCTTTGTATGTTCTTCAGTGTATTTTTCAAATGTGAGTTGGTGGTCTACTTGTCTTTGCAAAGTGCTACCCTCGTGAACTTAATAGTACTGTCTAGTCTTAGTTGAAGGGGCTGAACACTTATTAAGCCTTCTTGGTGCAAGTCACTATGCTAGGTACATTACCTACATTATTTTCTTTAATCTGTAGACTGATTATGAGGCATGACCTACTGTCCTCATTATTCAAGTGAAAAAGCAAAAAAAACAAAAAACAAAAAACAAGGAGCAGAAAGGTTTGACAGTTTGTTCCAGTTCCATAGTAAACAAAACACTAGATGACACAACTTAGATTTGAATTTAGATGTTGGGCTAAAGGACTACAGGAAAAACCAAACCAAAGTGTTTGTTCTTTTTCTACAACATTTCACACAGCCGACACAGAATGCTTCTGACAGTAGATGTATGTGGGTTTTTTTCCTCACTTGCCAAGCAGTTCTCTGCTAGAGTCTCCAGCAGACACCAGCTAGATGTTGTCTAATGCAACTTGGTTCATAAGCTATTCTGTCTGGAGGTGGTGGCAGCTCCTGTGGGTTGAGCACTCAGTCCCACAAGGCTGTCCACTCCCCTACCCTCAGAAACCATTTGGAAGCACAGGTTGTGACCGTGTCTCTGACCAACTGGCTATAAATCAGGATTCCCACCTGTTCTTCCTTGGGGTTGATTTGTTTGCTAGAGCAGCTCACAGAGCTTATGTTTCCCCATTTACTGTAAAGAATATTACAAAGGGTACAGATTGCATCCAGGTGGCACAGCTGCATAGGGTGAGGTATGTGGGGAGGGATGTGAAGCTTCCCTGCCTTCCCCAGAAGCCCCACCCTCTAAAACTTCCATGTGTTCATAGAACTCAGTCCTTTTGGATTTTTTTGAAGCCTCATTATGCAGGCGTGGTTGAGCAGATCATTGGCTGTTGATTAACCTTAACCTTTGGCACTTCTTCTCTCCCCAGAGGAGGTTTTTAAAATCGTGTTAAAATGTTTTATTTTTAAGTTTTCCTCAGTAGCCCTGTGAACTATGTCTCAAATAGCTCACAGGAAATTAAATAAATAAAATATTTGAAAAAGATTCGTTGATTTTTCCATGTAGCATTGACTGGCCCCATGCTGGATACACATTAGTATGCAGAACCCGAGGAAACTCTTGCCCCAGGAAATCTTACAGTCCAGAGTGGAGAGAGGATCATTATTCACAGGGGCACATGGAAAACCATTCTCTAGCTCCTTTTCTTGGGAGAGTTAATTCAGTCAGTCCCAAAGAGTTATTGAGTGTGGTAAGCTTGTGGTTACTTGGCCGCCAGCCAGCAGTAGTGCTTGTGAGTGAAGCTGGAACCGAATTTCAGTCAAGATTTGCTCACTTTGGGCTTGTCAGGAGGATATCTGTGAGTGGATTAAGGCAAGCAACAAAGAACCCAAGTCACTTTTTGGAGATGACTGAGGACTCTCTGCCTCCTTATGGATGCTGGGGCCTGTTGGCTTATGATATCTTGGTTCTGTGGGTTTTCCCTCATCACATTGGCCTTCAATAGCCCACTTTTGCCCTGAAAAAATTTTCTGTCCCAGCTTCTGCTCCTCTTAGCAACCTAATCATCTTAATAGTGTCTAATTTTAATTTCCAAGACAGACAACTTGGAAAACCTCATCTTTCTGCTCCAGGTCACACCAAAATCCCAGAACAGTGTATGAAATGCTGCTCCTAAGTTGAGGCCACGTTTTTCATCCTATCCATTGTGGTCAGGAGTTCCAGAGGAAGGGTGAACAGGGAGGCTCCGTGGTATCTGATGTGATGTGCCAGGTCTCAGCATGAAGCCTGGTTGAAATATTTCTCCAGATTATCTTCTTTGTGTATTCGCCAGACAACCTTCTGTTAACTTCTACGTCTTCTCAGGTGACTGACTTTGGGAATGTGGGCTGTGAATACATTATGAATGAGATGGTTGCTGGAATGTCAGGTCACTCCATTGAAAATTAGCACATGGATATTTTGATCAATGGATTCATCTTTGGCTAGTGACCACTAACCTAACCAGCTCTAGGTCTAGTGAAAAATTGAATGTGAAAAGCAGAGGAGCACATGGGCTGGTCATCTCTCCAACAGCCACATTCTTCCTTGTAATCTTGTTTTTCAGTTTTACATTATTTGAGTATTGTCATGCTATTTCAGTTAAAATTTGAGAACTAGCTTATTTATATATCATATTTGAAGTTTCTTGAAGTTATTTTTTCTTTATACAAAAGCAATGCAGAATAAACAGTAAACAAAATGTATAAAGTAAAAGTAGCTATAATCATACCACTGAGCAATCATCACTTAGATTTTTATATATATCCTTCCCAAAAGGGATAAAGTGTGTAAAACATATATATTCTGGGTTTGATCCCTAGTACCAGAAAAACAAACAAAACAAAACAACAACACAAAACCCCCAGAAACCAAACCAAATCAAACCAAAAAACATACACACTGCTACATTTATAAAAATGGGGTTATAAAGTCAGGTGTGGTGGCATATGCCTGTTAACTCCAGCAATTTGGGAGGCTGAAACAGGAAGATGTCAAATTCAAGGCCAGCCTCAGGAACACAGCAAGGCTGTAAGCAACTTAGTGAGATCCTGTCTCAAAATATAAAACAAGAAGGGCTGGTGCTGGTGTTGTAAAGCACCCCTGGGTTAAATCTCCAGTACCAAAAAATAAAATAAAATTAAATTAAATTAAAAATAAATAAAAATTAAAATGAGATTATACTGTTAATGCTTTTGTAGTCCAGTCATCAATATTAATCAACTTTACTGGAAATTATTTCTATTTTTCTAAATGATTTTCTACCATGTCTTTTTTTTTTTGGAGGGGTGTACCAGGAATTGAACTCAAGGGCACTCAACCACTGAGCCACATCCCCAGACCTATTTTGTATTTGATTTAGAGATAGGGTCTCACTGATTTGTTAGCACCTTGCTAAATTGCTGAGGCTGGCTTTGAACTTGCAATCCTCCTGCCTTAGCCTCCCAAGCTGCTGGGATTACAGGCATGCACCACTGTGCCCAGCTACCATGTCTTTAACGGCTAAAAACATTCTGCTACATGACCAAACATACAGTTCCCAAATTTTAGGGCAACTAAATGTAGTTCTTGTTATTATAAATGTTATTGTATTATGAATTAACTTAGCTAAACATTGGCCAGCCACTAGGAGTATTTCCTTGGTGTACCAAATGGGTTTGGTTGATGCCCTACTCAGTCACCTTTGTTAGCACCCTCATCCTCCAGCTTTTGTGTTTTGGCTTCTAATGACTCATGACTACTCTCACCAGCTAGGTAGGTGTTCTCAGCTAATGGGGACCTGCTTTCTCAAAAGCTTCCCACTCCAACTGCTGGGGCCAGCTGCAGCCAAAGACTGACTAACACGGGGTACCTAAGACCCTCTTGATGCAGGTGAGGATTATTCTTTAGAGGCAATTCAGGCTCCAAACTCCCATGGATTAGGCCAAAGTTGGACTTTACATTTTCTTTATTTTTCCTTCTTACCTGACTGCTCAAATCTATTTCTAGGGAATATGGACAGGCCTAAGATAAAGATGAATGCCTGCAAGTTATATATAAGAGAGCACAAATAAAGGCCTATTGATTTTTTGAATTATGTTTACTAAGGCAAAATTCACTACCATATGCGTTGGCCATTTCAAGAGTACAAGTCAAGGGTTCTAGAATGTTTACATTTGTGTGTGAGTATGCCCATAATCTATTTATAAAAATTTTCATCATCTTATAAAGAAGTTGGTGCACTTTGACTATCACCTTCCTACTTCTATCACTGTCCCTAGCCCTAAGGAGATGCTAACTTACTTCTGATCTATGTTAATTTGCCCAATTTGGACATTTCATATACATGGAATAATGTCATTTGTGGTTGTTGGTGCAAGGCTTCTTTCACTCAGCATGTTACTGATTTTTTTTTTTTTGGTACCAGGGATTGAACTCAGGGGTATTTGACCACTGAGCCACATCCCCAGCCCTATTTTGTGTTTTATTTAGAGACAGAGTCTCACCAAGTTGCTTAGTGCCTCGCCATTGCTGAAGCTGGCTTTGAACTCAAGATTCTCCTGTCTCAGCCTCCCAAAGTGCTGGGATTACAGGCATGCACCACTGCGCCCTGGTTATTGAATTTTATAAATGTTATAGTATGTATAAGATATCATTCCTTTTTTTGGCCAAACATTTCCTTGTATAGGTAGAAAACATGTTGTTTATCCACTGTCAAAGTCACTTAGGCTGAGATGGACTGAATGCCCTGGGTTCTTACATAAAGAAAATGAAGCTTAACTTTAGCCAATCATGAATAGCCAGCTGAACATTCTTTATATAATCAGAGACTTCAGCAGGATAGTCCAAACCAGGCAATGGCTCAAACTTTACCCAATCAAATAATGTTATACCTGTGTGCCTAATCACATAAGCCTATCCTTTTAAATCCACCAGTCTTTTAAATTATGTAGAAAACAAAATGCAAAGAGATAAACCACTGTTTAGCTTTTACGATTGCCCGTGTATTTACCTTAATTGCGATTTCTTCATATGGCTTTGAGATACATTTCTTGCAGGGCAGGTCTAGTGGCAACAAACTTCCTCAACTTTTTTTTTTCTTTTGAAGGGGAATGCTTAGTTAGTCCCTCACTTCTGAAGGGCAGTTTTGCTGGATGTACGATTCTTGGTTAACAGGATTTTTTCCCTCCATTTTAGCATTTTGAATTTATCACCTCACTGTCTTCTGGCTTTAGTGTTTCTGAAAAGAAATCTGCTGATAATCTTCTTAAAGATAATTTTATGTGATTAATTACTTCCAAGATGCTCTCTTTGTCTTTCGAAGTTTGATTATGAATCTTGCTATGGGTCTCTTTAAGTCCATCTTACTTGGAGTTCATCTAGTATCTTGTATGCTTATATTCATGTCTTTTATCCAATCTGGGAAGATTTCAGCCATCATTTCTTCAAGTATTTTCTCTGACTCTTTTTTTCTTTTGAGACTTGCACAAGGCTCTTGTTGGCCCACTTGATAGTGTCTCACAGGCCTCTTAGACTTTGTTCATTTTGCTTTGATATTTTTTTTTCCTCAAACTTGATCATTTCTATTATTTTTGCTTCAAGTGCACTGACTCTTTTGCCTACTGTAATCTAATATGGATTTGAATTGCTCTTTTGATTTTTTCATTTTAGTTATTATACTTTTCAGCTCCAGAATTTCTTTTTGGTCTTTAAAACTTTTTCCCATTTTTAAATTTTATTACTATTGTTCATATATAATTTTCTCCACATCTTTCTGTAGTTCTTTAAGCATCTTTAAAGTGATTTTAAAAAAAATTTTTTTTTAGTTGTAGATGGACACAATATCTTTATTTATTTTTATGTGGTGCTGAGGATCGAACCCAGTGCCTCACATATGCAAGGCAAGCGTTCTACCACTGAGCTACAATCCCAGCCCCCAAAATGATTTTTAATCATCTTTTTTTCCTAGTATATTTGCTGTTAGGTATTTTTCTTTCTTTTGTTCTTTTATTTTATTATTTATTTTTTGGTACTGGGGATTGAACTCAGGGGTGCTTTACCACTGGGATACATTCCAGCCCTTTTTATATTTTATTTTGAGACAGGATATCACCAAATTACTGAGGATGGCTCTGAACTTGTGATCATCCTGCCTCAGCCTCCTAGTTTGCTGGGTTTACACCTGTACCCAGCTAACGTTAGGTCTTTTTCAGGGACAATTTCTCTTGATATTTTTCCCCTTTCCTGTTTGTTTTGTATGCCTTGTGATTTTTTTGTTGTTGTTTTTGTTGGAAGTTGAACATGTGAATTGAATAATGTAGAAACTCTGGAAATCACATCTTCCAATTCCCTAGGGTTTCCTTCCCATTTCTTTGTATGTTCATGCAAACAAATGTTGTATAGCTGTCTGCGATGAGGTGGGGTAGAATGTGAGTGCCTGCTACTGTGCTAAGAGCTGTTAATTAACTAAAATCAACCACTGTTTACATTCAAGTATTTCCTTAGAATTTGCAAGCCTTCAATAACTCCTAAGTTCCAAAATAGTTATACAAGACAGACTCTGCCAGTGTAATTGAATTCTAGGTGGGTAGAGAGATTTCTAGGGGTACTTAACTCGGCTATCTTCCCAGAATCTTCTAGGTCATTGACTTTTAAAAACATTTCAATTGGATATAATGTTAAGCATACAGAAAAGTTGCAATGTGCAGGGAACTCCCATAAACACTTTATCCAGATTCACTGATTGTTTATATTTTGATTTCATTCACTTGCTTTATCATTTCTCTCTATAACACATACACATTATTTATCTTTTCTTTTTTTATTACAGTTTTATAGTTACACATAGTAGTTGGGTTCATCCCAACCAACTCATACCTGCATGGAATTTTATTTCAGTTCATGATCTCCCTTTTCCCTTCCCCTTTTCCCTCCTGTCCTCTCTCCCCTCTTTTATTCTGCTTCTTTTATTCTCTGCGACTTCCTTTGTTCATCTATTAGTTTATATTTGTTTCTTTCTACTTATGCATAAAGGTGAAGTTCCCTGTCATATATTTATATATGCACATAATATGATTTTTAAAGAATTTATTCTGCATTGCTTCCCTTTACCCATCCCTCCATTCTGTCTCTTGATCTCTTTCTCCTACATTACTGATCTTCCCTTTATATTTATGTTATCCTATCTTTCCCTCCCCATTTCCTTTACTTTATTCTAGCTTCTGCATATGAGAGAAAACATTTGACCTTATAGCTTCTGAGTTTGGCTTATTCACTATCATGATAGTCTCCATTTCCATCTTTTTAGGAGCAAATGTCATAATTTTATTCTTTTTTTATATCTGAGGAGAACTCCATAACTCCATTGTGTGTGTGTGTGTGTGTGTGTGTGTGTGTGTATCACAGCTTCTTATATATGTCATAGCTTCTTAATCCATTCATCTATTGATGGGCATCTGGGTTGATTCTATAATTTAGCTGTTATGAATCATGCTGCTATTAATATTAAGGTGGCTGTATTGCTGTAGTATGATGATTTTAGATCTTTTGGGAAAATACCAAGGGTTGGGATAGTTGGGTCATATGGTGGTTCCATCACTAGTTTTTTGAGGAATCTCCATACTGCTTTCCAGAGCAGTTGTACTTGTCTGCAGTCCTACCAATAATGTACTCCACCGACCCACGACTTTGCCAGCATTTATTATTTTTTGTATTCTTGATCATTGCCATTGTGACTCAAGTGAGATGTGTAGTTGTGGTTTGCATTTCTGTGATTTCTTATGCTTTGAGGGTCTTATTAAGGATGTTGGTTTATGCACCTATATGATGGAGTGTTGACTCTGTGTTTTCTTTTAGCAGTTGTAAAGTTTCTGGTCTGATTCCTAAGTATTTGATCTATTTCCATTTGAATTTTGTGCAAAGTGAGAGATAGGGGTCTAGTTTCATTTTTCTACATATAGCTATCCAGTTTTCCCAGTACCATTTGTTGAAAAGGCTGTCTTTTTTCCAGAATATATTTTTGGCAAATATCAGATGGCTATATGTATGTGGATTTGCCTCTGTGTCTTCTATTCTGTTCCATTGGTTTTTATATCTATTTTGATGCCAATACCATGCTGTTTTTGTTACTATGGCTCTGTAGTATAATTTCAGATCAGGTATTGTGATGCCTCCTGTTTTGTTTTTCTTGCATTGGCTATTTTGGAGTCTTATTCTTCTGAAATAATTTAAGAATCAATTTTTTCTAATTTTGTGAAGAATGTCATTGCTATTTTGATGGGGATTGCATTGAACCTGTATAGTGCTTTTCGTAGTATGGTCATATTGGCAATATTAATTCTGCCTATTCAGAACATGGGAGGTCTTTTCATCTTCTAATGTCTTCTTCAGTTTCTTTCTTCAGCACACACTGTTGGTCTGAACTATTTAAAAGTAAGTTTGGTACATCATGTCCCATGAATATTTGAGAATATATTTTCTAAGAAAAAGAACCTTTTTCCTACAAAGCTCCAGTACAAATATCAAAATAAAAAATGTAACATTGATAAAGTGATATTCTAGTTCACAGTTTATTCTACAATTTTATCATTCTGACATTGACCTTTACAGTTATTTCCCCTCATTATAAAATCCAATCCAGAATCATGCAGTATACTAAATTTAAATGTTTAAAATTTCTACGATTTCTTGGATTGACCTACTTATTATTGGCAGCATACTTCATCTAAATAAAGAACTTGGATATAAAATTATTTAACTTAGAAGTTCTTTATGTATGTAGTCTGGATACAAATTCTTTGTCTGAAGAATGTATTGCAAATGTTCTTTTCCTGTTATGGGGCATGCCTATATATTTTATTGATAGTATCATCTGACAAGAATCTTTAATTTTGATAAAGTCTAATTTAATGTTATTTTTATGATTTTTGTTTTCAATATCCTAAGATAC
>CM053401.1:34622726-34656445 GCA_028644305.1 Xerus rutilus
TATGTATGATGGTGTCTTTCTTAGATGCCCCTTATTAGGTTAAAAATTTCCCTTCTGTTTATAATTTGCAAAGATTTATTATACATGGCCATTGAATTTTGTTACATGCTATTTTTGTGCACCTATTTAAATGATTATGTGGTTTTCCTTCTTTATTCAATTAACATGATGAATTGCATCAATTGATTTTGGCATGTCAAACCAAACATGTTTCTGGGGCACACTCTAAGTGATGATTCAGTGTTTTTCTTTTTATGTATCACAGATTTTATTTGCTAGTATTTGCTTGAGGAATTTTGCAATTATGCTCCTGAGGGATGTGTGTCTTGATAAAGCTAAATGTTTTAGTCAGCTTTTTTGTTGCTGTGACTGAAAGACCTGACATGAACAATTTTAGAGGAGGAAAAGTTTATTTGGGGCTCACAGTTTCAGAGGTCTCAGTCCATAGATGGCCAACTCCATTGCTCTGGACCCAAGGTGAGGCAGAAAATCATGGTGGAAGGGTGTGGCAGAGGAAAGCAATTTAGCACATGACAATCAGGAGGCAGAGAGAGAGAGAGATTCACTCAAAAAGGACAAGATATAAACCCCAAAGACATGCCCCCAGTGACACAACCCCTCTAACCATACCCTATCTGCCCAGTTAATCCATTTAAGCAAATTAATGCACTGATTAGGTTTAGGATCTCACAACCCAATCATTTTACCTTTAAACTTTCTTGCATTGCCTAAAACAAGTTTTTGAGGGATACCTCATATCTAAACCTTAACTCTAAAAAAGAGAAATTTGAAGCAATAATGTAGTTTTAGTTTATAATGTCTACAGTTAATGAGTTGAAAAGCAGTAAGGAAATGTTAAAATTTTTGACAAACTTGTATGGATTTACATATTAAGGATGAGAGGTTTACCAGTCTTCAATTGCAAATTGTTAAATAGATTGCATACACAAAGACTGAAACTAGAATTTGAGGTTTTTCCTTTTTTATTTTTATGTAGCAAACTTACTCTGTGTCACAATAACAGAGACTTCTTTTATTAAGTAATTGGTTTTGGATATGCAAGTTATTTTGAAAAAAGGATTATTTTTCTTAAGGTTAAAAATGCTAATAATTATCATTACTTTTAAGAAAATATTACAAATAACTATTTTATTTTGTTTTTGGATACTTATGACTTATGTTCTTATCTTCTCTGCCAAGTCTTCCTGATTTTGTCTTTCCCAAAAGCAGACTGCAAATTTATAATGATAAAATTGTTAGTATGACCCTTATGTTAGAAATATCTTTGAGTTTCCTGGAATGGCCCCCAGGAAACACAAATATTTCTTTCCCCCTTATTCTTACTGTGCTTGCTTGGCATTCTCCAGATTTTAATTAATTCAAAGCTTATTGTGAAGTGCTTTTGTTTGCCAAACTCAGGATAAAGGAGCAATAAGTGATACCAATGAATCAAAATAGAATTTCAGCCTTCTTGAGATATTTATGTATAAATAAAATGTTAATCTAAATAGATTTAGATGATTGTGCATCTTTCATATTAAAATAAACATTACCGTGTTCATTTATAAAGACTGACACACTATCTCCTGAAAGGTTTTGTTTCTAGGTTTAAATATGCTTGTCAATCAAGGATAATCATAATACAGCTCATGGAGAGATTAAAGGCCCAGAAATTTGTCTTTTTCTCACTTGCTAAAATATAATCTTTCTTTCAGCATAATCAGTGACTATATCTTTATATAATTGATTTTGTCTTATAGCTCAGGAGAGGATTCTATTATTCATTCTGATACTGTCAGATATTATAATAGATTAATAAGAGCATTGAGTCTGATTGTTTGCAGAGCTTTCTGCTTTTTATTATTGGTTTATTTCATTTTTAAATGAATAATAATGATATATGTATATATTTATGGGGTACATCGTAATGTTTTGATACATACATACATTGCAGAATGATCAAATCAAGCTAGTCAATATATCCATTGCCTCAGATATTTATTATTCCTTTTGATGTGAACCTTTAAAATTCTCTTTTAGCTTTTTTTGAAGTAAATAATACATTATTAACTGTAGTCACCATGCTGTGCCAAAGATCACCACATTAGATTCACCTAAAGGTCTCTGATTTAAGATTAAGACTTGGAATATGTGCTTTGGAAGGAGCACCAAAAGAATCTGAGTAGGGGATTGTAACAGGTTTCTTCCCTCCCTCACTGTGTTGTGAGCCAGGCCATGTGCAAGGCATTCTGGCTGGCATTTCCTGCTAACGTCTCCACCCACAGCCAGTTATAGACCACCAGACAAGCAAATGAGCAAACTTTTAGATGACTCCAACCCTTATCCTTCATGGTGTCCCAGTAAAACAGAAATGAGCTGGCTTTACCAAACCCTGCTCAGATGGAAGATCTACAGACCAATTAAATGTTATTTGAAGTCACTAAATTTTGGCGTAATTTTTTTATGCAATCATGGAAGTCATCAGGTTCAGTGAAGCTATATGGGGTTCCTCAAGATTCCATGTGAATTTTGTGATGCAAATCTATTTTTCTATAATTAGGACATGAATAGATCATTTTGTGTTTTATATTTATTATCATAAAGCAAAACCATTAAGATAATTTATCCTCTAATTATTTGTCATATAATCTTTAGAATAATTACCAAGACACATTTTCCTACTACATATGTTATATTTTTGTAGGCAATCCTGTCTTGAATTCCTTCAATAAACTTCATATCCTTTCATTCCAAAGTATATTGTAATTTTCCCCTTCTTCTTGTCCATTATGTCCTTATTCATTTGTTAAATATTTGTTGAGCTCACTAAAAGCCAAATGCTGAGTTAAACTTTTCTTCTAGCACACCTGATCATATTTTTATTAATAAAGTACTAGTATCAACTAAAGCAAGGACCATAAATTTTATATTTAAGGGCATAATTTGGATAGTTATGGGACACATTGCCTAACTTACCTTAAATGATTTGCAAAGTACTCTAATTTGGGGAAAAGTATTTTTATAACATTATATAAATTTTTACTGCACATCAATTTTTACTGAAATTGATAAATACATATCTGTCAATATTTTAGCATAATTTTCCTGGATTTTTTTTGAAAAGCTTTAATTCTGTACATAAAAGGAAAATCATAAGTTTTAAAGTGAGAATAATAGAAAAAATACTTAATAACCTATATTTAATAGTAAAAAGAACTAATGTCTGTGGTCTGTAAAGCACGAAGGAAAATCTTATTGGATGATTTTTAAATTATTAAATTATATATCTCTTCCTGCAAAAAATGAATTTGTTGATTGGTAATAGTGCCCACAGATCTATATGTGTCAAATGCTTGAAAGTCATTTCCAATTTGAAACTGTGTTGACATAGAAATAGTTACAATTTTCTTTTGTGTGTGTGCCTCTCTCTCATGCCTCCTATGCTGCCTTTTACCCCATATTTGAAATGCTGAAATCCTGCCCTTGGTATACACCTCCATCCAGCACACATACCTTTTATCTCTTTTGATTCCAATTTGTATCCTTTCATGGTAATAAACTGCAACTGTGACCATAACAGCTTTTCTGAGTTTTGTGAATAGTTCTTAGTGAATTCTTGAGCGTGAGTGTGGTCTTGAGGCCCTGACACAGGATGCCATATGACCAGGACCTTCAAGGATGGCGTTATGCACACTGATTATTTCTTCCATGGTTATTGAATGAATGCTCAGCATATACAGAGCATTGGCAACCAGGAAGCTACACCCGAGCCTGTGCATTTAGAGTTTTCATTGTGGGACAGTAATGTTGGCATGGGGTACCCATGTGGCTGTCTTTACTCAGTCTCAGCTCATCCAGGGGTCACCCTGGTATAGCATGGCCCAAGGCCCTCACTGTAAATCACAGTTAGCCTGAACTTCTTGGTGTTCCCAAGGCCCCAGGTATACAGACACAATCTTATCAAATAGGATATTCTAAGGACTTACAGGTTATTCCCTAGGAGCTGATCAGGGGTTAGTCTTTCCTTTATAATGTGCAGAGTTTTAATAACAGTCTCACTGAGTCCACCCTTGACTGTCCACACTGGATATTTGATGTGTTGAAATTATGCCCATTTTTTGAGGTCTGCTTATTTTGCCTCTCTCCATGAGGCTGTCCCTAAACTTCTCCCTCCACCTACTGGCATAGCACCTGAGATGACATCTTCCTTATACAAGACCGATGATAACTGTTTATTAAAATGAAATATTATTATCTCTGCTCATGTTTTGGCATTCCTACTTTCTTATCAAATTACTTTCTAGGAGAACATTGTCTTAGTTTTAAAATAGGTACTGGTGAAATTTATGAATCATGTAAGTTATTTTTGCTATCTCTGAGAAAATATAATCCCACCAAGATAAACATTTTTAAATTTTGGTGGCTGAAAATATTATGCTATTGTTCAACAGAGGAGGCAGCAAACAGTAATAATTTTGTTTTCTGTAAATCTACTGTTGTCACTGCCTATATGAGGAAGCTGCATCTTTGGGTTTAAGCATACCAAGGAGAAGCAGATCTGGTGTATCAGAGGTTGTGGAGCACCAAGGCAGTGTGCTATCTTTACACTGCAATTGTTTTACTTTATTTTTTCAAAAAGCTTTGCCTACATGGGTGAATTAACAGACTATTTCTGTTGCAATTAAATTAAATGAATCATTATTTTGCCATCTCATACATCAGAGGTAGACACTTTTATGGTTGGCAGAAACGCTTGCATTTGAAAATTTCCAGTAATTGCTGAATATTCCTGAAAACTTCCATCTCCAACAGTGTTTTCCAAAACCATGCAGTTTGCTTTCCAAGTTTTAAAGTAGAAGACACGCACAATCTGATCCTTTGCTCTGTCTTCTTCTTTGCAAAGGGAAGCATGTGCTCTCCCTGTTGGTGACATTCCACTCTGGCACAGACCCTACAGCCAAGGTCTGGTGTCTTCCATGGCACCATGCTCCCTACTCAGAACACCCATTACTTGCTCCTGTCCCACTGACAGATGGGTAATGGTAGCAAAAATGATAACACACATTAAAGTCTCTCCAGTTTAGGCTCACCCCAGGCTTCATACCTACTTAAAAAGAGGAAAAATACATATTGGCATCAATACTTGCCCACCTCTTCTCTCCATCATGTGGTGGATATCTCCATTTCATTTCTTTCCTTTCCTCCCTGTCAAACCCTTCCTGATTTGTCAATTGCAGTGAATACTTGGTGTCCAGCTGCTCCAGGATGGTCCCTACCTCCCTGCCTCTCTCCTTCCCTTTCTCTCAGAGCCTTGGCTTCTGCTTTGCTATTTATTTCTTCTTACTTAGTATTATCCTGCTTTTTGAAGTCTTTCTTTTGTACCTAGGTTCTATCTTCTACATTCTCATCAAACTTTGTCTGTTGTTCTGTAAAAGCAATTTTTTAAAAATTTTATTTATTTTTTTAGTTTTGGGTGGACAGAATATCTTTATTTTATTTTTATGTGGTGCTGAGGATCAAACCCAGTGCCTCACGCATGCTAGGCGAGCACGCTACCACTGTGCCATAATCCCAGCCCCTGTAAAAGCAATTTTTGTGCATTGTGATAATTGAACTACATACATGTATTTCTTTTCCTCAAGGCTATAAACTCCTTGAGAAGAGAGTCTTGTAATAGTTCTCTTTTGCATTCTCAATGTTTATCACAGAGGCATGCAAAAGATATTGAAATGAATTAACAAATGACTCAAAGGCACAGGTTTAGTAATTAGACCTGAGTTGGAATCTCAGCTCTGCAGCCTATTTTCTGTGTAATCTTAGGCAAGCTATATGCCTTCTCTGAACCTTCTTTTTATCACTTATGAAATGAAGTTGTTAAAATCTTCACCACAGGGTTATTATGCGGTTTAATGAGAGTACACATGTAAGTCCCTAACACAGCTTATTTTTCTTCTAGATAAAAGTAATTTAATCCCTAACTTTGGAAAATATGTACTCATTTTTGTCAAAATAATCAAATACAGGAATTGATAATGGGAGAAAAGAAAATTGTTCTAGGATTATATATTTGCTACTGTGAATTTACAAAATGATGTAACCATAGGTTGATTGGAAATTGATCAAGGGAAGAGGTGGGAATTAGGACTTTTGGATAGATTTAGATTTATCAGCATTTTATCTTGTTTACCTTGAACATAAGGTGCATCTATAGCAATCTTCCCCTTGTATACTTGCTGGGGCTAGATATCTGGTTTATCACTTAGTTCATTCATGTTTTTCACTTTAACCAATCATAAATCTTTTGGTTGCAATTGACAAAAACAAAATTGAAACTAGCTTGAACATTCAAAGGAACGATATGTCACCCTAACACATGCTAAGGGTGCATGCATGGACTTCAGTTTGAAGCTCCATCTAGTGACCTACAAAGTTCCAGGCTCTTTATTTTTAAATAACAAAATGACTACTTCAGTTCTTCATAATCCATCCACTAGCGGAGAGAGAAAGCTTCTCTTTCCCAAAAATGTTCAATAAAATCATTTGATATCTTCTTTGTTCCTACTTACTAGTACGTTGTTAACATTATCTTGAATATTGCCAAGAAAGAATGAGTTTGCTTTTAATTTAGAATAGAGTCATTTTCTTTCATTTAATTTTTTTTTTTTTTTTGGTACTGGAGATTGAACTCAGGGGTACTCGACCACTGAGCCACATCCCCAGCCCTATTTTGTGTTTTATGTAGAGGCAGGGTCTCCCTGAGTTGCTTAGTGCCTCGCTGTTGCTGAGGCTGGCTTTGAACTCGCGATTCTCCTGTCTCCGCCTCCCTAAGTGCTGGGATTACAGGCCTGCACCACCGCGCCTGGCTTCTTTCATTTAATTTTTGTCATCATGAACAGCTATTAGGTGTTTTCTCTGGTAAGTCCCTTGGGAAGCTACCTTTTTTCCAGTTATAGGTACTTTGTTTCCTTCCGGTTGTACTATAGTTTAAAGCAGAATGGATTTTGAGCATTCTTGAGCAAAGAGAGGTTTTGCCAACATGACACAGGAAATACTAAGTTTTGTGAGCAGCATTGTAATTCCTTAGGTCTGATTCACTTTGTCACACACAAGATGAAGCGATCTGAGGAGCTGCGAATAGATTACAAAGTTCTATCACATTAATAAACATGAACTCCCTCTCTGGAAATTTTTATTTCGAGTGTTTCTTTTTGAAGTTGTATAGGTGTCTGAATGAAAACATTTTCTTCACTATATTTTGGTCAATTTTTCCATATCTTGAATGTAGATAATAAAAGTGAATGTGCCATCTAGTACCTAATCACTTTATAAATGACAGAATAGTTTTTAAAATATAATTATCCCTACTTATTTTGTAAGGTATTTCTGAATATCCAGTTCAGATTTTGCAAAGAAAATTTAATCTTTGTTATGGACTAGTTCGTGTCCCCCAGAAACTTAGCTGTTGAGGTCTTAACCACTAGTGCCTCAGCATGCAGCTTTATTTGGAGACAGGGCCCTTTAGGAGGTGGTTAGCTTATGAAGAAGTTCTGAGGGTGAGCCCTAGTTCTATCTAGAAGTTAGGATGCAGATGTGAACAGAAGGAGAACCCTGTGAAGATGCAGCGAGGAAGGGGCATCTAAGCTATGGAGAGTCCTCAGTATAAACCAGACCTGCCAGAACCTCAGTCTGGGCTAGTGGCTTTCAGAACTGTGGGGATATTGATTTTTGTTGTTTAAGCCACCCTGTTTGTGGCATATTGTTATGACAGCCCTCACAAACTAATATAATCTTCTGTCAATGTATGTGTAAAGCCATGTTGTTTCCTTGTGAACTCATGGAGGTCAGGGACTGAGGAGGACTCCCCTCTGCTTCCTCCCCACCTAGCTGGAGCCCGTCCTGGGTAGGTGTGTGGAACTGTTTGTTGAATTGAACTGAACAAATACTGACTAATGTTTTGATCACAGCAGCAGCAGAGCAGCTGGCTGCCAGCCTGATACCTGAAGTTTCCACACTATTGCTTGTCTGGTTTGTCCCAAGAAAATGACTTGTTTGTTGTTGTTCTTTCTTTTCATATAAAAGTGGAAGTAAAGGCATACAGATATAGAAATGTAATTTGGTAAAGCATTGTAAAAATTGTAAAAATAATCTGGTAAACCATCAAAGTATGGGGAAAAAAATGTAAAACTCACACAGAGGTCCCCCACCCAAAATATCCATTAGTTAAGTTTTGGTGTATATATTTTCTTTAGGATTTTTCTAGGTGGCCATATCAATATAGTTATCAATTTATTTTTTCCTAACCAAAAAAAGTCATGATTTACATAGCACATTTTTATAATATCCTGTTCCCCCATGTGATATCTTGCAGATATTTTTTTTATCCTGGAAAATAAATGTAGATTTATAGTAGTAATTTCAAATGGCTGAATTATATTTCATTTAAGTGGTGTACAATAACTTATTTAGCCTAGCCTCTACTAGTGGTAATTAGATTATTTTTTGTGTTTTCCTAATGTGAACAATGCTATGAGGAGTTGGTCTCTTTTTGTGGTTCTGGTCACATTATTCCTCTTTTCACTTCTAATCTCTTTACTTACTAATTATAAGATGGATGTAAAACAGCAAGCTCTATAAGCTATGTGAGCAATTGTGGAACTTGTGGATACAGAGGTAATGCACACGTCTTCTGAGGATCCTTGCAGACTCTTCTTGACTGGGACGTGTCCATCTGCTCCCAGAAATCAGAACCTTTCTTGTGAGCTCTAGACTCAACCACCAAATTGCCTCCAAGGATACCACTTGGCTGTATCAAATCCAAAATGTCCCAAAAGCAGCTCCTGACTTCTGTCCTGAAATATGTCTTTCACTTATTGATCTTTCCCATTTGAATCAAAAACAGCAACTGTTGATCCGGTTGCTACAGGAGGAACGAAGGTACGATCCCTGCCTCCTCCCTTGTTTTAACTTTCCACATCCATTTGGATCCCACTGGAGAACCTCTATTGATATTTTCCTCCCACAATGCATCTTCCACTTGCCCTGTTCTTCCTGACTCTGCCATCTATTTTGTTCCTTGCCTGGATGGCAGCCATAGCCTTCTCACTGGTCTTCCTCTGCTTCTTCCATATAGCAGCAAAAGCCATCATGCTGTGCAAACACTCACTGACATCGCATCACAATATTTCTTCATTTCTATCTCTTTATTTGTGTGAACAACATTTACTGGTATTTACAGCTATAAAAATGAAAAATGAATGCATTTGAATGCAGTTTTCCCTTTTATGTTTAATAATAGTGATTTGTAGTGAAATTTTTTTATCAATTGCATATTAATAACATTGATAATGACTTCTCCCAATTAAAAGATCATGCCACAGCCCATCTTAAAATGTCCCAATGGTTCCTCTTTGTACTTTGATTTCAAAGAGAAGTTCTAGAACCTAGAACTTGCTTCTAGGACCTAGGTCCTTGCTTTGGTCTGCAACTTTGGAATGATAAGGCACTTATTTATGTGATCTCACCTGAGATTTCACAAGTGGTTCCTGCTGCCTGGCCTGCTGTTTCTTCTTCTGAACTTCTTTCCCTCCCCTAATTTGCTACTTGTGCCCTCCACAGAGACACTTTCACTGAGCATCTAGTCTAAGTTGTGCCCCCACCTTTATTTTTTCTTTGCTCTCAGTCTCTTGTCCCTGCCATCTTAGAGCTATTTGTCTTGCAGATGTTTACTTTTATTGCTGTTGTTGTTTACTAACTCCTCTACTTGATGGTGTCTCCATGAGGGCAGGGCTGTGTCTATCTCATTCACCTATGCAACTCTGGACTGCAGCACAGAGCCAAGCACACATGGTAGGCTCTCAAAAAACAGTCTGTTGATTTTTGTTGTTTCTGTGGGTTTCTTACAACAGCAGTACTTGGTGTTGTAAGAAAACCACAGAAACAACCAAAACACTGCAGTGTCAAAGAGTTTAACTGCAGGCTTAACTCCACTTCCAGGCTGAGGCAGTCTTAGTACCTAAGGAGAAATGTCCTACCAGATGAGGTCTTGCTACCTTAAGCTCAAGATCCAGTGACTTTGGGATGAATTGGTAAGGGTGTGCAGCCTGTGGAGCTACAACTTTCCTTCTGTCCCTCTCTCTTTCTATCTTGTCTCCCTCCTCCCAATCTCATCCTCTCCTCCCAGTGCCTCTTCCAAACCATGGGTCTTTTGCTTCTGATATGAGTTTGAACTTAAGTTGTAGGCTAGGGCTCGTGGTTCCTTGCCTAAGGACATACCAGGCTCTCTCCTGAAGCTGGACTTGTTCCTGATCTCATCTGTGGCCTTGGCTGGGATGTGCCTCTGATCAGATTGTCCTCCTCTCCTTGTTCTTCTATCCTGCTCTGCCTTTTCCACTCACCCAACTGAAAATATTGCCAGTCTCTAGAGATTTCTGCCATGCTTCACTCCAGGTACGGATGACAGCTTAAATGCAAGTTCACCACTGTCATTTTGGATTTGGGGATTTGAACTGCTTGCTGCCCAGTTTCATTGGAGGCAACTTATGGTAAGAGGCCTGGTTTGAATGTTGGTATTGCCACTTACTAGTTGCATGACCTTAGGCAAGTAATTTGAATCTCAGTTTTCTCATCTGTAATTTGGTGATAAATAATGGTGGTAAATAATGTCTCTATTGAAAAGTTGTGAGAATCAGTGATTGCCTCTGACAAGCACCTGGTATAGAACCTAGCACAGAGCTGGTTGTCTGTGTTCCCAGTTTCCTTTCCCATCCCGCTAGCCTATGCAGGTTCTGGCCTATGCCCAAGGAGTCACATGGACTATTTCTCTCTAAATGTGAACTGAGCTGACTTTTTTTAACTTCCTGAGTTTCTGTTTTCTTTTGGCCTGTACATATCCTTTGCCAAAAGCTCTTTAAAAAAAAAAAAACAACTAACTCTGGTTTATACATTCAAGCTACTTTGATCTATTTCTTTCTAGCATAAGAGCTATTTGTTCACCTTTGGAAGTGAGATACATGCCATATTTTTTTTTTCAAAGAACCCTATAGACAGAGAAGATGTTGGCCTGATTTTCCCCAAGATGGGTACAGGGTGGACATCAGTCATTACATTCACATGAGAAAGTTATTCTTAAAATTGAAGACATTTTTTAGATGAACCTTAAAGCTATAATGGCTTTATTCTCCAAATGAAATGCAACACAATGGCTGTTTGTGATAAGAAACTTCTTTGGGACGACTTTTTAAATGCACTATTTTTTTTTCAAAGTTACAATTGGAATTACATGGCCATAGAACTTTTCTGGAAGGCATACAGCTGCTCTCTGGAGCTCAGCCTCCTCAGACACCTTGGTATGCATAATTTGAAGAATTACTGGGATTCCATATGTTTCTTCATTCCTCCTAGACAGTGTTGATATTTGGGGACTTTTTCTTAGTTTGCTTCTTTGAACATGTTTGGTTTAATCTACTGAAAGAGGTAACAAACTGTTCTTTAAAGAACTAGTACCATATACAGGATGAGATGTTTGTGACACAACAGATGGGCTTGTGATAGGGCTCAATTGCCATTTATTAAATTTAAAGTAAACTGAAGGGGATCCCTAGCAGCTAACCCAGCTTCTTAAACAACAGAAGCTTAGTAAATACTGGTAGAGAAAGAATGAATGCATGAACAACTAATGGTTAGACCTCTATAAATTTAAGTGTGCTCAAGATTATTTAATCTTAAATTGTCAGAGTGAATAAATTTTTGGTAGTCTCTTTTCTGGAGAAAAATAATTAGAGACCACAGTGGCTCCATTCATTGAGAATCTCTTATAATGAGTGTCTATTGTTTTTGTTTGCTTAACTCTCTCTTGCATTGGGGGAACTGTACCTGCCTCCAGAGTCAGTGAGACTATCAATATGGTATTGCCCACGACCAAGATAGAGTGTGTACCCCACACTAAGCTTGTGATAACACTGCATCTCCTTTGCAACTGTTCCCATTCAGCATTGACATGTAGATATGTGACCATGTTAAGAGATGTCAGGGTCTTCTCTGGACTGATGTTTAGATCATAGAATTGTTATAGTTTGGATCTAGATGTACCCCAATGATGCAGTATTAGGAAGCTTTCAGAGATGGGACCTAATAGGAATTCTCCCAGTCATTAGGGGCCCGTCCTTGAAGGAGATGCCCTACCTCCTTCTTCTTCCTTTTTTTTTTTTTGGTTCCCTGATTATGCAATGAGTGGCTTTGTCCCCACCTCACAAATCTCCTACCATGATGCATTGTCTCACCAAAGTCCCAAAAGCAAACATCCAAAACTGTGAGCCAAAATAAACATTTCTTTTTATAAGTTGATTTGATATTTGTTACAGTAATGCAAAGCTGACCAACACAGAAATAGAGAAGTTTCTTTTTACATTGAGATAGCTAAATTTAGAAGTGGTGGGTCTGGGCTGTGGTGTGTAGGTAAATATGTAAACAACTGGCTTTCAGGAAAAAATGCATGTGTGTACACACATGTATATTTAAATTCATTATAAATTCAGATAGAGAGATATATAACATACTTTTCAAATAATATTAAAATAGCCAACTCTGCATATTTCATCTAGTCCTTTGATTCTCATGGGAAGCTTTCACTGATTTTGGCCCAATTCCTCGGTCTATAATCAATCTCTGGTTACAAGGGATAAAAATGTTGTTCTAACATGAACATGGTTTAGTATTTTCATTTATCATAATGATGAAAATGAAACAATGAAGTAATATGCTAGAAATACATTTGTCAATGTTATGAGCAACTTCTTTCTTGAGTAGGATAATAGTTTTTGAAAACTAAAATAGTATTTCCTTAACTTTCTTTTGTTGTTGTTATTTACAATATTGCTATGGTTTAAATGTTCATCCCTCCCCAAAATTTAGGTCTGGGTTATTGTCACTGGAGATCCAAGGTTTGGAGGTCCACACTGGGACAGGGGCAGAGCTTCCTTATTCTGTACTTTCTCTTCAACATGCCTCCTTTCCTTTAGCCCAGGGAAAATGTTCTCATCCAGGATGGAGGTGAGAGCATAAAAGAAAGCTGTTTCTTATCAGATATTTTCCTTCTCTTTCGAGTGACACTGTGGTGCAGTGGTTAAATAGAACAAGTAAGAACTTGGGCTCTGAAAGTGGAATACCTGGGTACATAATTCTGGCTATATTACATACCAGCTTTGTTCCAGTTATTTAACATTTTTGTGCCCCAGTTTATTTTTGGCTCCATAGAGATAATTTAAACACCTGCTATGGTGCCTGGCGCACAAATGTACAATAAGAATTTGTTGAGTTGAATTAAATTCAATTTTACTCTATTATAATTAAATGAGGAAATGCATGTAAAGTACTTAGAACAACGTCTAACACCTGCTAAGAATGTACATAGCCTTTCTTATAATACTTTTCTTATTGCATTTCTGTTAGTCTAATGCGTAGGCTTTTGAGATTCGCATGCCAGGAAGAGGTGAGCTGCGGTGAGGAGTGGGAATACAGTGATGGTAAAAGGGTAGTGAATATGGGGGTCAGGGAACAGTTGATGTTTCCAAAATATTAACTCATCACATACAATGGCCTGTTATCTGGTTTATCCAATCCTGAAATTTTCCATCCCCAAAGCATCTTATATTCCAATTGCATACAATTTTTTTCCCCTAAAATACCATGTCACTTCACACTGAAAACATGCCTTTCATTGCCCACAGAATAAAGCCCAAACTTCTTAAGTTGGCCTGACAAACCCCTGTGTCTCCAAGAGTCTCTCTCACTTTAAGTACATATTTTCTACTTCTTGTCACAAACACAAACTTTCCTTTCATTATGCCTTTTCTTTTTTTCTTGTTCTGACTTGGTCCTATCACTATCTGTAAGAGGCATCTTTTCCTAATTCTCATGAAGATGCCACAGGGCCCCAGTGGCCCCTTCTGGTGAAGGAGGTACATAAGGTTTCAGCTGCATTTGTAATCTTTTCTCATCAGCAGTGAAGCAGATATTGCAACAGGAAGCACAGGGTGGCCTTCAAACTAGACACAGGGAGCGCTTTTGCCAAGTCTTGGAGAATCTAAGTCTTCTTGGAAGAAGTGACATTTTTTTCTATCTTCTGAAGGGTATGGCTGGTAATAGAGGATATTGATGGAGGAGGAGAGAGGGTGCTGTAAATGGAAGAAATAAAAAAAAGTACAGGCAGCAAGGATGAGGATGTGGGATTGGAGTGGCAGTGAGAGCCAAGACTGGACAGGTAAGCAGGAGTCGGTGGGGAAGGATGCAAAAAGATGGGGCTTTGGACCTGAGGGAAAAGAGAATCTTAGAGGTACTGAAACAGGGGAATGATATAAGCAGATTTGTGCTTTAGGAGGATCACTTTAGCTCCCATGCAGGGTGAAGAATTAATTGGGTGAAGTTTGGAGCTGGAGTGGAGGATGCAGGAGCACACAGGAAGCTGTTGGGGAGGCCACAGAAAAGATGACGGGGCCTGGCCTTGAGCAGTACCAGAGGAGGGAGAGAGTACGGGATACTTCTCAGAGACATTTGTGAGGTTGAATGGACAGGATCAGCTGAGGGGTTGGAGAAGCATTGAAGTTACTGACTTTGATACCTGCATGGATGGGGGGGGCAATCCTGAGGAAGAAAATTTGGGCGGGCTGCAAATTGATGCATTTGTTTTGAATATGTTGAATTAGGGGTCTCTGGAATTGCCACGTGGAGAGAGTGAGTCAGGACATAGGTATCGGGGTCTATCTTGTAAGAAGGAAGTCTGTGTTACAGAATTCAGAAACTTGTGGATTTCTGTGTATTTGTATCTCCTTTTATAAGGTTAGGGGTGGAAATCTCTGTTATCAAACACATTAATATCTCAGCAGCAAAACATGTCAATATTCACAGCAACTGGAATTAAGAGATAATATTTTTAGCAAGTGGGATAAAGAAAGAATATAGATGGCCATATGACAGCTCAGGTCAAATTTTCCTGGCAAACAAATTTGTGGCAAATTTAAGAAAAATTACTTTATATCAGTTTTTCTGTTTTATAAGTATGGACACACGATTGTCCATCTGTACTATCTAATTTAATTCTTATGTCAACCATATGAGGCATCAGTACTATTCCCTTTTTTTATAGATAAGGAAACCCAAGCACAGAAATGTTCTGGTGCTGAGGCTGTATATTCAACCCAGTAAGTCTAAGGTAGAAGAAGGTCTCCAGAAGAAGGTAGTGGTATTAGGGCCAAATGTCATAGGCAGGTAAAGTAAGATGAAGAATGAAGAATTGCCTCACTGGATTTGACAAATTAAAAAAATGCCCTTTCAGGAGGTAAGTTCAGGAATGAGTGGAGTGGACACCTGTGAATGGTGGGTTAAGGAGTGACTAGGAGGCAAGGAATGGAGCACGCTGTACAGACTCCTCTTCTGAGATTATCCATAAGTGTGTGTGTGTGTGTGGGGGGAGACAGATAAACAGAAACAGCAGTTACAAATTTTTTTTTTTTTTTGCCAGTGTTGGTGATGAAACCCAGGGCCTTGCATGTGCTAGGCAAGTACTCTGCCACTGAGCTATATCTCCAGCCCAGTGAAAGCTTTTACAATGCATATTAAAAGCTGAGAGAAAAGAGGGGACAGCCAGTAAAATGAGGTCTCTCCAGAGGCACAAGTAAATAGGATCCAGAGCAGGGGTGGAGGGACAGAAAATAAAGTTACTTTTTATTTGCTCAGAAGAAAGAAGGAAAAGAGAACAAAGGCAAAAGTCTAAGGATTGACAGCGTGACCTGTTCTCTGTGAGTCATCTTCTGAGATTGGGAGGTGAGAGGGTGACAACCGAAGTGTGAAGAGAGAGAAGCATTGAGAAAGCTCCTGCTGAGAACTGAAGATGCAGCTGATGTATAGAACTGGGTGCACTGAAAGGTTCAAGTTAAGTTTGGAGGTCTGGAATTTATGGTTTATCAGTCTTGGAGGTTTTGTGATTCTCTCCTGAGATTCTCAGCAGCTACAAATACAGAAAGACCTGGGTATGTTAGGGTTGGGGCTTTGCTGAGTCTTTGTAACCAAAGATTTGATCCTTGGAAGCTGAGGCTTTTGGCCCAATATCCAAATCCCAGAGATTCTCCTAGAATGAGTATTGCCCTAGATAGTGGCCCTCCATCCTGATGCACATTGAAACCACGTGGAGAACTTAAAACAACAACAACAATTGACGCCTGTGTCTCATCTTGTTTTGGTTGATCTGGGCTATGGCCTGGACTTTGGGATTTTATGAACTCCTCAACTGCCCAGGTGATTCTCGAGGTCAGTCAAGGAAAGAATTTTTGTTCCCCTGATTTCCTATGCCCCCCAAAAGTTCAGAACCTATATCAACCAGAATAGGCTATATTTTAGGACAGTAACAAATTGCAGAACGTCAGTGTCTTAACACAATGAAAGTTTGTTTTCTGCTTACATAATGTCTACTGCAGATCTAGGCAACTCATAGGCAGCAGTTCTCCTTGTACTGCTTGGCATTCCTTAGTCACTGAGGCAAGGAAGAGGAGCATGGGAAACTGAGTCATAGCTTTTATATGCTTTTACCAGGAAGTAACACCTATCACCTCCAGACATTGATCAGCACTAGTTGCATGGCCACAGCTAATTTCAAGGAGGAAGAAAAGGCAGCTGGATATTGGCCAACATTAGTAATGACCACTACCTACATAGAGCTTTTATTGAAATGAAAGTAGAAGGGCAGGCACAGGCTTATGTATTTACTTTCACACCCTTACGCAGTACTTATTGCATGTTAGATATTATTTTAATGGATTTCAAATAGGAACTCATTTAATTCTCATAACGGCCCTATTAAGTAGGTAATTTTATGTCCATTTTTTCAGAAGGGGAAATTGAGGTTTAATAACTTATTCTAAGTCATGTAAGTAGCAGAGGTGAGATTGAATTCCAGGCAGTCTGGGTCCAGAGTCAAAGTGCTGAGCCACTATTTTGCTGAGTGTCTCTACTTTGCTTGCTCTCAGCTTAGATCCTGTGGGGGCGGGGAGGGGAAAGTGTGGAAGTCAAAATGTAAGTTTAAGTGAGGACTTTGTATATGCAAAGGTACAAAGCAGTGCTTGTATATGTTACTGACTGATGCTGCTGCTGCTGAGACCAACCTTGGAAGCCAGCATGGAGAGTGAGTTCTGACCCTTTCCTTCTTCCCTTCCTCCACCAGAGTTACACATTCAGCATCTGTAGATTGGATTCCATCTTGGTTCTGTACTGGATTTGCCTAGAAAAAGAGAGCAGGGAAAAGGAGATAAATCATTCCCTCAGAGAGTAGTGGTTAGACCATTTGTACATAAGGGATCAAACATTAAATCAGACATTTCTGAAAACGGATTATAATTACAGCTACTGTCAAATAAGCTATATTTTAAAATTCTCAAAGGAGGAGTGTTTGATTAAAAAAATCATTCGGCAAATTGCAGATCATAAATTCCTAATATATCAATTTTATAAAGGTTTATTTTTATATTGGTTCCTGTTAAAAGGGAACACACCTGCAGTTCAGCTCACCTTCATTCTATTGTGTCTTCAGAGTCAGAAAATACTTCCAGGGATTGGAACCCTTAGATAACACTTCTCTAATCAGCATACCTCAAGATAGAAAAAGAGGACAAATAATTTCACTTTAAAATGGATTTTTTTTTTGCAATAAAATAAACAAAAAGAAGCCCTCTATGTGACATTGAAGCTTTTAAATTCCTCTCTCATCTGCTAAGTCCTGTGGTTTGGTCATAACATATGGACTCTGTTTGCAAAACACTTTTAAAAATGCTATATTGGCACCTCGCTGCAATCTGCCATTACAATCCTTAGGGTTAGGCAGTCCATACGGCACTGTGCTCCATTTTCCTTAACTCTGTTTTGATTGGGAGCTGTTGCAAGTAGTTGCCAGGGGTTTCTCCTTTCTTGTGCTGCAGGAGCTGTGGTGGCAATTGAGATGGCTGGATGTTGATTGTTGCCAAACTAACCCACTATCAGGTTATTTTCTATTACTTACAAGGAGCTTTTGCTACAGGGTCAGGAGACCTGATCGTAGTCTCTATGCTGAGTGCTCTGGTGCACTGAGTCATCTAGGACAAGGCATTTCACCTTTCCACGTTTCACTTTCTTTCTCTACAAAACAAAAATTTAAACTGCAAGATTAAGAAAAATGTGTCATCCAATAATTTGATACTTTATAACCACCAATTGCTTTTTTACAGTCATTAAAATAATCAAAAAGTTACAATGCAGGGCAGTTATTAAGGACAAAGAAGAAAGGACAGACAAATGTCATTGTAATTAAATCTGCAGATGGAAATAAAGGAGGATGTTCTACCAGTAATTGTGTGACTGTCTTAATGGAGTCCACAAGAGTTTCCTCTTTGGGAAGTGTGAGCTAATACACCCACAGAGAAATGATTAGGAACAGGGATATTTATACTAGATAGGAAATGCTGGGAAGCTGAGATTTTAAATCAATACCCAGAGGCGAGATGTGGGCAGCTGATGATGTGCAAAAGAACATATAGATTTGAAGTATTCCCTGTTAATGATGATGATGGAATTATCATGCCATGCTAGAAGTCTAGGGTGGCAATCTGTGAGAAAAAAACACACACATATATTTTAAAAATAAGACTATCTGTTCACTACCTCAATCAATGAATGGTTGATTAGGGTCTTTAACGCAGGTCATTTAAGATCCACTAGAGGGAAAAAAATTCAACTGTATGGTTAAGGCTGGGGTGGTGGTGTGGGTTTTGAGTTTCCCTGCAGCTGTTGCACACCTTACCCAACTGCAGCAAGGGAGCTGTAACCTCCAGTGACACATCCCTGATTCCTTCCTGAGGCAAGCTAAACACACGAATCCAATCTGTGACTGAGTTCCCTGCATTTAACTGAAAACACCCCAACGTATTTAAAAGACATTCTAGCTGTAGGGAGATTAACTCACCTCCAAGGTAGTGTTTTGGTAGAAAGCTAGAATAGTGTAGTAGTATTCAATCTAGTCTCTAGAATTTTTTCCAGAAAGGATCTTAGCAGAACAAACTACTTTTTGCTTCATGTCAACCTTTTGGGTTTGCTCAGATGCCCAACATCTGGTTGGGCAGGTGGAGATTTCAGACAGGAGAGGGAAAAAACGACCCTAAGGTAAAGCCTAGTTATGCCTTTAACTGTTCAGCCGTCTCTGGACCACTGGCACTGGTTCTTACCCAGAGTGCTCTGGAGAAGAAGGGAAGAGGAAAGGAGGAAGATAGGTGCCCACGGGGTGGGGTCGGGGGATGATGGTAAAAGGGTGAATTACAAAGTCCTCGAAAGGCAGATGTCTTAGATGTCACCCCAACCACAACCCAGGAAAGTCCCTCAGCTTCTGGCAACCTGACCATGATCATTTCTAAAGGGTTACCTCGCGCCTAATATTTTGAACCCAGCAAAAGTGGACGCACCTGTCCAACTAACCTCTCCTCTCTGGCATTCAAGGCTTCGCTGTCACAAAGCGTTGACTCTGCTCCAGCGCAGTTTGTGTCCCCCGCTTATTGACCCTGCCTATACAGTCCATAAGTCCAGGTGGAGACGTCTGAGGGCAAGTCTTGCTGGGCTTCTCAAACTTGAGCATGTTACTTGTTTACCTGGAAGGCTCGTTAACAACAGTTGGTTAGACTCCATTCCCAGAGTTCCTGGCTTCCTAGCTCTGGGGCAAAGCTCCAAACTTTGCATTTTTAACAAGTTCTTCGGTGATGCTAATGCTGCCAGTAGGGGACCGCTTTGAGAACAACTGCCTTAGATAAAAGAAGGTGCTGCGGCTTGGGATCCCCCTTTCTTTCCATCTCTCCCTACCCCATTCGCATTTATGCAATTTTCCCTTCTCCATGGCAGGCAGTCCCTGGCTTTTGGACCGCTTTACCGGTGCCACTCCAGTCCCTGATTCTGAACATGTATGATGGTGGCGGCGGCAGCAGTGGGGAGGGGGTTGCCCCTGATCTAGCCATGCGCAGCTTCGTCTTCACAGCCTTCACTGATTTTCCACACA
Source organism: Xerus rutilus (assembly GCA_028644305.1). NCBI lineage: Eukaryota > Metazoa > Chordata > Mammalia > Rodentia > Sciuridae > Xerus > Xerus rutilus. The sequence continues at coordinate 34,642,783 of CM053401.1, forward strand.
AATGCCACCTGTCCAGTAGGGTGTCTCGCTCGAGTGGGGATTATCCACACTCTTCCTTTACTCCTTGCATCAAGTGAGACCTTTTCTGCAACTTTGCATCGGTGATAAAGCTTGCTGCTCGCCTCCAGCACTCAGCAGCCCTCGGGGAAGCTTCCCTGTGCCAAACCCAGCCGGGGGCAGAGGGACAGACATTCCGGGTGCCAGGTCTGCCCGGGGACTCAATCTGGCTCCAGGTCGGAGCTGCGGGGTACAGCGAGTGCAAAAAGCTCGTGTCTAGGCTTCAGGCGCTGAAGCCCGGAGTGGGGGCGGTAGCAGCGTCAGGTGGCTGCTCTGCGTCCCCGCGCGCCGCCCAGTCCGATCCCACTCCGCGCTCAGCCTCGGCTGGTGAGGGAGTCGATAGGTACCTCTGCCCCTGGAGCCACGTTCATACGAGCTGCGGTGGCTTGAGATCCCGGCCGGAGAATGTGAAATGTGACCCCTCCGAGTGCTCATAGCCCTCCCTGGCGCTCTCCTCCTCACTCTAGAACCCTTACTGGACAGCGTGCGCTAGCCTCGATCTCGGGGGAGAGAGGAGCGGCGACTAGGCGCACAGCCCAACAGAAGTTGGGCAGCGCCGGGCAGCTGTGATCCAGCTGCACAAGCAGGGTGGGCTAGGAGACCCGGAGAGGCAAGCGCAGTAAGGGTTCTCTATCTGGGCTACGAGGAACTGCGAGAGAGGGGACTTGAGTACGTTCTTTCTCTCCCCTGGCCCCGGGGCGCGGGGCAGTGGGAGAAATGCTGAGCCCGCGCCCAGGCGACCGCCGCCGCGGCAGCAGCCTCAGCATCAGCACCGGCGGGACAGCGACAGCGGGGGCGGCGCAGGCGCACTGTGCCCGGCGGAGCCTGCAGTTCCCAAGCCCCGTGTGCGGCACCGCCACAGTCTGGGCAGCGGCGGCCGGGGGAGTGCTACTACCATGAACTGCCTGGTCCGCCTCCCCAGAGCTGCTCATCCGGGTCGGGCTGGAGAAACAGTCAGGGGACCCCGCCGACGCCGCCGCGCCCCCTCTTCTTTCGGCTCGATCTCTTCCACCTTTTCCTCCTCTTCCTCCACCTTCTCTTCCTGCTTCCCCCCCTCCCCCGCCGCGGATCCTGGCCGCCGCTCTCCAGACCCAGGATGCCGGGGGGCAAGAGAGGGCTGGTGGCACCGCAGAACACATTTTTGGAGAACATCGTCAGGCGCTCCAGTGGTAAGGAGAGTTGCAGTTCAGAACACCCCCACTTCCATCCCGCCCACGCGCGCCCCCGTCCCATCTCTGTCTTAAGGGGGGAGGGGGATGCAGGGAGTCTTACCTGGTGGTTTCAGTTACTAGTCAGACCTGATTCTGGTGGGTGGGTGGGGGGTGGCAGTGAGGTGACGGAAGAAAGTTAGTTAATCTCCTTCCTGGGAGTCGTACTCCCCCCCCCCCCCCCACCTGTCCAGAGCCCAGAGCAAGGGAAGGGGGTGGGGAGGGTAGAGCGCAGGTACATCCGGAGAATAGATTTGAAATTTCGCTTTAATGAAGGATATCTTTCTGTTTATCCTCTTCCCATATTTATTCCCAAGTAGCCTGCAGGGACTGACCAAATTTTTAAGAGTTAATCTCAGAGGAAGGATTTCCTTTAAATTGGGAATGGCTGCGAAAGTGGCTATTTAATCAGATTTAAGTCTCTGGAAGGGCTTTTGGCCACAACTGGCACAGCTGAAAGATATCCTGTTTTAAGGAGAGTAGTTGGAGTTTAACCTAAAAAAGAGTGCTTGAAAAATGGGAAGGCATTATTAGGGTCAAATTTGTGTTTAAAGTTTCTTTTTTTAAAATTCTTTTCATTGTGCATTGATCTATATGATATATTTCATTTGGCTTAACCAGAGAAATGTAGAAGTGAAGCAAAAGCTACTGTGCTTTAAATGCAATTGGAGAAGGAATTTTTAAAAATGCTATCCTACCTGGCTACTGATATGAAGGTTTTGTCTTAAAGTGTCTTTAAAATACCACTTATGCATGTATTTCCTACAAGATATTCTGGATAGGAATAGCTGTATATTTCACAGATGAGACCTGTAAACTTTGCATTTTTACTAAAATATGTATCTTCTACTTGTTTTTAATTCTTTTATGTAATTTTTAACCTCATAAGAAACATATATTGAATATCCTTTAAAGTTTTTCCTTCAGAGGCCTATTATTTTATTTGAAGATTCCTTGCTAGGAGAATTATGAGAAAGACAGTTCTGTATATGGAGTATAGTAGACCTTGGAACAAAGCAGTGGAATTACTCTATGCAGTTCTGTAATTCCTTGTTTATTCATTCACTCATTGGAACAGTATGTATTTGGGTGTCTTATACAATCAACACTCTTTGAGTCCTTTGGATAAAAAAGTGATTGAGACATTTACCCTGTTCTCAAGAAGCTCTTGACTAATGGGCAAGACTGAGGCACACTTGAATGATAATAAACAATCAAATACAATGGTGCTTTTACTGAGTTTGTAGATTATACTGATTCTTAGATTAGGGTCTCCTCTAATACTAGGCTTGCAAATATTTCCTCTGATTTGGGGACTGTCCCAAAGTGTTTCTCTTAAATCTCCGACTGGTATTTGATTTTAATCTGAGGTTTGTGATTTTATATCTTCCACTTTGGTCAGTGCTCAGTACTGTAGAAGTCTAGAGAAGCTGTCTTATAATTGGGTTGAAAAAATGAACTAATATAACCTAGTCTTGTATACATTTTAATACCTGTAATATTTTTAGCATTCCAGTGTGATTTCATATGAATTTTCAATTTTTATAATGTAAAATGTAAATTCACAGTGGCATGTAATTTCTAAACTTGTACATTACTTTCTTGTGCTAATACCATATATAGATTTAGAATACGAGAGGATATTATTAATAAAATAACCAGTTTTTGGAGAATTTAAAGGTTGGAATCATTTGCTTAGGATGTATAAGTATTTCAGCCTTCTCATCCTCTTGAGTTATTTCAACTCCATGGAATTTGGTCTGTGAGAGGACTTATCAGAGAAGGCCTTAGAAAATAAAACTCAGACTGTGTAACTCTGCTTGGTAAATAGGATGAAGATGAGAATCCCTTGACAGAAGTTTACTAATATAGTATCTTGGGTTGAAACTTCTTATACAGTCTGGAATTATGAGCCAGGTTTTAAAATGTTTTGCTTCAAATAGAGCATGAAATTAAGGTTTACCTTATGTGGTCCAGAAATACTGCTTCTGTTGCCTCCATTTTACATCTACCAGCCAACTTGATGAATATTTTATCTTTTCTATACTTCATGCTTATAATTGTTTTGTTAGCTTAATATTTATTTCCATGGATAACACCAAGTGTGAGTGAAAATATATCTATTTTGGCATTTTAAAATCCCACCTCTAATTGCCTCTGGTTAACATTGAATAGTGCTACTTGAAACCCCTGAGCTTCATCTGAAATGTGTTTGAAACTTGAATATATGTACACACCTTTATCTAATATGTGCTGAAAAGTCTCAGAACTTCTTTCACAGGAACACTTCAGAAATGGAGAATTGCAGTATTGGTCTACAAATTCATGTTGGAGTGTCCCACGGTTGTCATTTCTATACAATATGGCAGAGAAATTGAAAAATTTATTGTATGAGATTGTTTAATTGAGATTAATTGAACATTTTTTCAGGGTTCTCATAGATAGATCCGGGTTTTTTTTCACATTGAAGATTTTGTTATTCAATAACTTAACAACATTGAAGGTGATGTTTTGGCAGAGCTTTGGTGAGAAAAGAAAGTAAAAGAGACAGCATTCCCAATCTATTTAAGAATTGAGCAGAGACTTGCACTGTATATTGACTTATACCCCATGAAAAGCTTTTCTTGCTGGTACAGTGTCCTTTTCTTCTTATGAAAAGATCAGATCTTGTAGAGAGAGTCAGATAAGCACAGAAATATACATATGTATGTATATGTTTATACATATGTATACACACATACGTATATGCACACAAATGACATGGAAACATACAGATAAACAGGCATCCACCCAGACACAGTGAGAGACACACAGGAAGCAAACTAACTCTTTCTCTTTCATACACACAAAGGGAGAAAGAGATGTAGGAAAAAACAAACATGCACAGAGAGCCAGAGCAAGAGAGAAGGGAGGGGGAGATGTTAGACGTGAAAGGGAAAGGGACACAAAGAGAAAACATCAGGCATTTATTTCTGCCCATGGGTAGCTAATGAACAGAAATCTCAAGTCAGTTAGAAATCCATCAGAGAACTTTTTGTTGATGTAAAACAAAAGAGCCAGAAGTATGGCATATTTGAGTGTAGCTTTTAAACCTTAGAATTTCCCAATAAAGTTCCAAACTCCTTAGCTGAAATTTCCCAGAATAACTGTTGTAGTTCCTTCCCTAGAGTAGCAACTATAGCCTATTTGCTGTTATTTTACACCTCTTGAGATTGGATTTTTATTTTCCCTATTTAGTGGACTCTGTTATGGGAAAGGATTGCAAGTTGTTACTGGTGATTCAAAGTCTATAAAATAAAATAATGAGAGTCACTGAGTAGGATGGATATCCACACACACATGCTTGGTAGCCAAATCTCAAAATAGGACTAGAAGGGAATTCCTCTCTTTAGTTTTAGGATTAAAGACAAGTTAAGATCATTCATAGGCAAATAAAAGAAATTACAATAGTTCTTTACATGTGATTCTAGTAAATTAGAGCACATTCTTACTTAAGAAGTTGTGAAGGGGAAAAGTATAAGGGGCAATAGAAATGTTTACATAAAAATTTTTAAAATATATTTTTTGATGGATGTAGTAATTACACATTTATGTGGTATAGTGTGACATTTCAATATATGTATACAATGTATAATGATCAGATCAGGGTAATTGGTATATCTATCACCTCAGGCATTTATCATTTCTTTGTGTTGGGAACATTCAAAATCCTCTGTACTAGCTATTTTGAAATATTGAATTAATTGTTATCAACTATAGTTAAGTTTAGATACATTTTTGGCTAGTGGGATCGATTGTTAGGAAGGGAGGGTGTGAGAACAATGTGTGGGTTCATTACATCTGAGCAGTACCACCCACAAGGCCTCTGCCTCAAGTTCGTACTTACTAGATCTATGTCTGGAACATAATTAGGATTTCTTCCCTTATGTAAATTTTAATTATTTATGCAAGCTATTCATCTATATAAATTGGGCTGTAGGGAGCAGTAAACTTGTGGTTGGAAGTTAAATACCTAAAAGAAAGGAATTGTTTTGAGGATTTTTAGGTAGAACTTTTGATCAAGAAGGCAAAAGAAAAATTTCGTAGTTCTCAATCTGATTATGTCATATGTTGTCTTCGATTCCTTAATGAAGAGGCAGAAGTGATTAGCTTGGGAGACAGAAAACTAGGTTTCATTTTGAAAAATTCTAACTATAAATGAATATCTTTTTAATTAGAAATCAATTACTGTTTCTCAATATTTTTTAAGCACTATGAAAAATTAGATGTGTTTTTCTAGTTTTAGGAAAACTAGAAGTCATTTTCCTCTTTGGAGGAAAAAAAGGGCTCAGGAAAGAAAAAACCAGAGAAGGTAGTGTCTTCTGAACCTCTCATCTTTCAAAAGGAGAAGCTCAATTTCCTCAAATTTCCATTTTTCTAGAGATAGCCAGGTTGCTCAGCCAGTTTGTTTTTTAGTCAGTCATCTTTTACTTATAGAGAAATTTTTGTGCTATAATTGATATTTATAAAAACGGAGGTCTTAAACCTATAAGAGGGGAAACAGAATTAGTGATTTAAAAACAAAACAAAAAAGAATAATAACTTTTAAGTATCATCCACTTTAAAATATATGGTGGAAAGCAGATGGGTTTTTTTGTTATAAGGTTCTTGATATTTTTTGCTTGAAAGACTTTCTGTAACGTATAAGACACTATTCAGGAAATATTGATAAAATCACATAGTGTTTTTGAAGCATTGCTTTACCCAGGTCTTATAATGTACCACTTCAACGTTTAAAATATCTAAGAGGTTGAAATTATACTGACCACTTCCTAAATTATATCGATAAGTAAGCCAGAGGATGATGTCTGGCTTTTGAGCCCACATTGCATTATATAATGACTGAAGAGCATTGCTGACTACAGGGTTGCTAACCCCGGGACACTGTTGTCTGCGCTAGAAATCTCCCTCTTTGTCTCTCTTTTGCTTGATTCCAGAAGTAGGATGTGTAAGAAATCCATTTACTTAGCCATCTTTTAACCGACCTACCAAAAAAGCCCATGTAAAACCACTATTTTTTAATAGAAGGGAGTAATTTTGTTTAATTGATAAGGATAGAGTAGATTTCCAGGAAGAAATCCTTTAGTTTAGTCAATGTTTACCCTTTACTTTCATTGTGATGAATAGCTGTTTCCTGGGTTGGAGAAACAGTGCTTCCACATTCCCCAGAGGAGCCTCAGCACAGGTTATGATGTTCACCCACGTTCTGTAGTTATCCTGTACCACAAGAGGTCACTGTGGGTTCTGGCACAGGTGAACCAGTGATCAGTATCTTTCCTTTTCCCCCTTCTTCCCTCCACCCCTACAAAATCTAACTGGGAGTCAGTATAGTTAGTTGTTGTTCTAACTGTATCTAAAATGTAAGACAGAAAAGTTCAATGAAGTAAGGTATTTTATTCTTTTAATGATTAAAATCTATTTTAATTGATAGCAAACAACATGACTAAATGAATGTGATAGTAACAAAATAGTTAATATTATAATGTGATATTAATAAACATATTTTAGACTAATAGAACATTTACTTTAGTGGATAAAATTTTATTTTAACATATAATATCAGTGTCATGGCAATATATATGAAATATAAAGTTTGGCAGAAAAATGCCTTGGGTATAATGCTCCCTACCGGGAATATGACTACATATTTCCTATTTCAACCAAATTCTTCCACTACCAGATGTCTTCATATAATTTATATTAAATTTGTGAGGTAGAATCAGTTCATAATAGTGCTTAAGTTTTACTGGAAGATAGTTTACAGATTTATAGTTACCCCCCAGGATGTTATGTCACTCTGGTGTTTTGATGTCATTCAAATTTTAAAAGATACAAAGCCAAAACAAATTAATTTCAAAGTTCTCTGGGTTATTAAACTGTAAAAGATATATGACTGGGGAATATATTAATTCCTATCACTCAGCAAATGAATTTTGATTTTAGGGATTTTTTTTTTGGTAGGGTTGGAAACTATGTTGAGAGATGCTTTGAAATGTCCCACATAAAGTTGGTTTTTTTAAAAAATATTTTTTTAGTTGTAGATAGACACAATACCTTTATTTTATTTAATTATTTTTATGTGGTGCTGAGGATCGAACCCAGTGCCTCACATATGCCAGGTAAGCGCTCTACAGTGAGCCACAACTCCAGCCCCTAACATTGGTTTTAATGGTAAAAATTAAAATATGTCATAGCGTGCTTTTATGAATGAAAGAGGTGTGTTGTGAAATCAAAGAAACATGAATCACAAGCCTGAGACCAGTGGCATTTATTGTTGTGAAAACTGAGTTCAAGGAAAGTATTGGGGTTGATGGGATTGAAGAAATGCACATTTATAAAACATATTCATTTTCCAATAACAGAATAGAATTTTAGAACAATTCTCAGCATGTTCCACTAAATATTTTAGCTTAATAATACCTGGCATGACCTTTCATAATTTAAGAATGACTACAAGTAATCACTTAAATATTTCTATTTTATATAATGCAGAAGTTAATACTGGAAAGACTGAGCCTTTAAGAGAGATTTGTTCAAGTGAAGGCAGTGATAATTTTTGTCATATAAATAAGTATTCCAGACATTATTTTAGTTTTTGGTTATATGTGAATATGATTACGTAGTGAAGTGACATACTGTTATATAATCTAGATGGTAGTTTTGTGATATGTTAAGTTTGCACATGGAGAAAGATAAGTAAATTAGTGGGGAAAATAATTTAGAAAAAAAGAGTGATTGGAAGGCTATTTGAAATTTTACTGAAAATGTTTTTCTTTCTCTTTTGGGATCTGATTCAATCATAGACATATGACCAGTAACCACAAAGTCCTATGGACTTTGAGAGAGAAGTCATGTGAGATCTGAGCTTAAGTGTACAATCATAGCAGCTTATAGCTATAATGACATACAACTGCTGTCTCCTATTCCAATTTGATGTGAAGCCAAAATATTTTCTAACCATTTTTGTTTTAATCTCTAACTATTTTAAATACTGGGCTATTTTATATAAGATAGGACTGTTTACAATTTTGTAGATTCTGATTACATTTTGTTTTTAAAACACAACTTTGCAGTTAGGAGTTATTGATGGTAAATTTTATCCCTGGGAATCAATCTTTGCCTGCTTAAGTATCTTCTGAAAGTTTTGCCTTGGTTCAGAGCGCTTATAGTCCAGCCTCAGATTGCTGAATTGAACTAAATATTGATCAACCCAATTGGATTGAGGGGAATTATTAACCTTTTTCCTGATTTTTTTTTCTGGAAGCCTTTTCTGTGGGCTTTTCTGGGTGTCTTCAGGCACCTTTTTTGTTTGGGGTAATGTAAGCACAATGAGTTTATTTTCATATATTTGCAGCATTGTAAGAATAGAGAAATTCTACATTGGATGTTAAATAGTTTCAGAGTAAGTCCCCTGAAAACAACTCCCACCTCTTTGCTTGACTCTAATGCCTTTTATAGTTAATTGTTCATTAATGCTACAAAATTTTATTGAATGCCCACTGTGTACCAGACACTGATCTAGTACTGGGATTGCAAAATAAACACAATGACAAAATAATGTTTCTCCTTGAGGGGCAGTGTGCACATTGGTTAGGGGAGTCCTGCTTTTGAGTCCTGGCTGATGCTCACTAACTCTGTGACTAACTTACCTTACTTGTACATGGTGTCCTCATCTGTAATACAAGTAACAACAGTATGTAGCTGATGTGAGTTAGAGTGAGGATTAATAAGATAATATGTGCAAAGTGCAGAGAATAGTGTCTGGCATATAACAAGCACCATATCCATGTCATTAGTTATTATTATCATTTTGTTGTTTAAATCTTCAGAAGCACCCTCCGTGGTTAATACCTTTAATTTTGAGTCATCATTTCCTTCCATGCCACGTGGCAGCTAATTTATATCTAGTTCCTATTGTTGAGACTTCCTGGAAGATTGCAAGTGAGCATTCTTGTAAATCCAGAAGCCTTTTTCTTTATCTGTGTTTTTATATCTGCAGGGTTTAATATGGCACTCCTCTGCACTCTCCACACAGAGGTGCATCTGTTAGCTTTCATGTATACTTGTTCTCCTGCCCTTCTTACTGGATTCCTTCTAGTTTTCCTCTCTCCTTCCCTTCCTTCTCCTTCCTTGCTCTCCTAAAGATGAGCCAGTTGCTCAGGTTTTCCCTTCCTTTTTTCTTACATCTTCACCATGCTTCACAGAGCCAGCTTGTCCTCTGTTGTCATTTAAACTTCATGCTTCTGTCCTGTGTTTTCAGTGGTAAGTGGAATTTCTTTTGTTCTCCCAAGTCATCTAAAAACTCCTTAGACCCAGAACTGACTATTTGCTTTTGGCCTCAAACAGATTGATTTTCTTTGGTATTTTCTCATGTCTGTCAAAGGCATCTTTAATATTTTTGTCTTTTATCCTCAGAATCTTAGGGTCACCTTTGATTTCCCACTCAGTAGAACATTAGTTTTACTCCCAACCCAGTTTTCACTTGTGGGGGTAAGAGTTTTGCCATCCATTTCTCTCATATTTCCTGAAAGTGCTGGTTGTAGAGTCAGTAAATTTGTGCCATTCACTATACTGATTCATCTCAGGGTGTGAAACCCGACCATAAATGACCTCATATACAGTCAATGCATATAAATATGATGGACCAAAGAACTACAGGAGTTGAGCCCAGAAACCAAAGATCTCCTCTAAGAGTAAAAAGTGAAACGTGGGACATTTCTCTTCCTGGCTGCTAAAGCAACGTCTTTCTCTACGAGAACAACCATGGTCTAGGTTGCTCGTAATCTGCAGAGCACTTCCAAGGCTCAGAGATGCCTGTCCTGGCCCGAGCTCTTGCCTGCAGTGATACACTGAGGCTCTCCAGGATAATAACACCTACCTTGCACTGTTGCTGGAGAGATTTGGTGAAGCCACAGATGTCACAGATCTTGCACTGCACTGCATCAGAGGAAGGGCTCAATACACAGTCACCTTTTCATATTTTTCTAGATAAGGTCAGGTAGGAGAAGTTTTTTTCTTCTTCTTCTTTTTTTAACCTTGAGAAAGTGAAGCAGTTGAGACTTTCCTAATACAAGTTGAGCTTAAAAGCATTTGGGCTCACTTTATCAATTGTTTACTAATTTGGAGAAGAAACCAAAACTAAATGAATCAGTGACTCACCCCTGCCCACGTCCCTTCACTCCCAAACAAAAACTTACTATTTAGAGCAAAAGAAGCATTAGCCATGTTGACCTCCAAACCTGCTGGTTCTCCGAGAAGCTGACAAAGGAAGCAGGACCCTTAGCCTCCTTTTGTAACTGGCCCAGAAAAGACTGGCCCAAAGAGGAAATGGAATTGGTAGATGTGTATTTTTCTCTTGAACAATTAGCTCCTGTTGCATAGATTGTAGGAAAAAAAATCTAACAAAGCTTTGGAAAATTAATTGGATTGCAATGCATTTAGAAAAGCTGTATTTGTACCATGTGTTCAGGTTACATCAGTCTTTTAATTGTAATTCTTAATTAGTTATCTTGCCATTAGTGTTTGGTTGCCTTAAAAGGTAAACTTCAAAGAAAATGTACAGTCCTTTCAGAAAAAATGTGGTTGGTTTGTAAAAAACAAAATTATTGATGGGATTTAAAATGATGCTTGAACACCACATATGCCATACTCTTTTTTCCTGATAAACATATCTTGACTTATTTTTTTTTATTCCCCAATATTATATAACTAGTATATGTCTAAAGGCTTTAGGTATTTTAAGAAATTTCATCATAACAAAATTCAGTAAAAATTTGCTGTTATCTACATCATGGTGAATATTTTCTATTGTATTAGAAGTCTATGAATCATATTGGCCGTTATTAGACATTATTAGAATTACATTTTACTTCTAATAATTTTGACCAATGTACATTTTAGGAATTCATCTTATCATGAATCAAACACCAACTAATAAAAGTAGAAACTGAATTCTTGAACAATTTTTTTGGTGGGGAAAATATTTTGTGTAATAAGATTTCTATTGTCCCTGCCATTAGAATTTCAGAAATAGATGTTAAAGGAGCTCATGCATTCTGAACCAGTTTGGCTGGATGGAAGAATGATGAAGTTAATGCCATCAAAGAAACACAGAAACTTAAAAATGTACCTTTGATCTTGAAGGAGATGAAAAGTGGAGGCATATTTTTATCTTTGATGACAGCTGAACAAGTTTGAATAAATTAACAGATATTTTTTGCATATTTCAAACTCCCACAGTGATGGTCTGTTTAATGTTGCCAATATTATTATATAATAATTAATCGCATTGTGGAAGTCACAAAGTGCATGTCTGCACACTTTCTGTGTTGCTATAGAATTGTAGGGTAAAGGTGTATTTTGTCAGGATGTGAAAGAAACCAGTCCTGTATTTGGTTATTGATATAGAAATAGGCAATGCACAAACCAGAGATCAACATCATGAATGTGGGCATGACATATAAATTATTTATGCTTTTGTTTAGCCATCTGCACCAAGATTTTATTTAACCCAAATAAAATATGCTATGTATGCTTCAGTGATTGCTCTGTTACTGTTATATGAAACTTAAATATATTTGTATGTATCACTCACCCAGAAGACAAATTTAAACAAATCATATAGATTCTATAATTTAAATTCATGAGTTCCCAGAGGCCATTCAAAATGCAAGGAATTCTGCTTGGGAATAACTATTACTATTTTTTTATAGTATGGTCAGTTCTTTGAAGAAATATACCTCGCTTAGTCCTTGTCCACTTTCTTGACACTATCTTAGCATTGCTTTGTAGTTTATTGACTGTGTGACTTTAAATAGGAATCAGAAATTTTTTATTTGATTGGTCACTCATCAAACATTTGTTTGTACATAGTGATGAACAAACTGACGTGATTCTTGACCTTCTGAATCTCATAGCCTGGTAGGTGTAAGAGGCACTCAACAAACCCACATCAAATATACAATTAGAAATCGTGAGCAAGCATTTTGAAGGAAAAGGGGAGGATCCTTTGATTATGCATTAACAGGGACTAATTTGGATTGAAAAGTAGTGTTAGGAAGGCCTTTCTAAGGAAGTAGTATGAAATGGATAGCCAAAGTTAGAGGTAACGAGATAAATGGGAAGCATACTTCAGGCAAAGAACAAAACATGAGTCAAGCTAAGGAGGGAAAGAGAAAATGAATGGCTCAATCTATGAAACTTACAGACCTGTGCAGTTAGATTACAGTGGATATGAAGAGGAAGAAGAGACAGGGGAAGGATTTTGCATTATATCCCACAGGCACTGGACAAACCACTGGTCACAGTGGTTGCTTGTTCAGGGCTGGAGGGAGAAGGAGCTTAAGTAGAAGATGAGCTAGAAGGCTGTTCTGATGGTCCAGGAAGGTGGTGATGGTGGCTTAGTCTGGGATAGCAGCAGCAGAGGTGGTAAGAAGTGCATGTGTCCAAAATGTTTTGTTGGTAGAGCTATGATAAGGACCTGGTAAGGAATTGGATGGTGTGGATGAGGAAGGTGATGGATGACTCCCAGGGTTTTGGCTCCAGCATCTGGGTATAGCTGGTGGTAGGGAAGATTTCCTGGAGATGGGAGAAGTGGAAGAAGGCCATATTTGGAGTAAAGCTCTAAAGATCACTTGTGCCATCTTGCTCCCTTTTCATTTCTTTGAAGAAAAGCAGACTGCAGTCAAAGGATGCACAGCTAAACTTTGCTGGGTACAGGCATGACTTTCGTATTTCACTTGCAGAGTTCAGGAAAAAGATACCACATGGACAGTCTTGTTTTTCTTATGTTTAGAAACATATAGCTTCAGATTTTAAAGATTGGTTCAAATGGGAAACAAAGTCAACTTTGGAATAAAACTAGAGTCCCAAACCGTATCTGACTTTATAATGAATGGTAATCAGATTTTTGAAAGGCCCTCTTCAACCAGTCCCTTCCAGAAAAAGACTGAGTTTTTTTTGTGTTACTTTTAAGTTTCAAATTTGCTTTCTGGGCATTGGTTTTTAGAATGTTTGTTCTTTAGCTCTTTTGAATCAGGATTGTGCAGAGTCCTGGGCTGTGGATGTGTGGGACTATGAACACCTGTACCTGGTCCTCCTTCAATGACAGGAAGCAGCAGGGAAAAGCCCTGAGCTGGGCTTCTGCATTCCTACAGCACCTTATCTCTGCTGGAGGAGCTGTGTGGGCCTTGAGGGCTTTCAGAATGGCAGCTGATATCCAGGAGGAGCACTTCTCCAAAGTGAGGACTAAATGAATATGATCAGAGGGAAAATCCAGTTGGCTTTCCTCAGAGGGAGACCTAGACCTTGGCAAAGCTATAAATTAGTGAAAGTGTTTTCTTCTTTTTGTGAAGTCCTCT
>CM053401.1:34656945-34785587 GCA_028644305.1 Xerus rutilus
CAATTCACAATTGCAAAACTGTGGAAGCAACCCAGATGTCCTTCAATAGATGAATGGATAAAGAAACTGTGGTACATATACACAATGGAATATTATTCAGCAATAAAAGAGAATAAAATTATGGCATTTGCAGGCAAATGGATGGAACTGGAAAGCATTATGCTAAGTGAAGTAAGCCAATCCAAAAAAACCAAATGCCGAATGGTCTCTCTGATTAGTGGATGCTGATGAATAAGGGAGGTGGGAGTGGGAAACATAAGAGAAATATAGAAACACTGGACGCGACATGGGGGAGGTGGGGGGCAGGAAAGGGGAATAGGTATAGTAAAGATGGTTGATAAAAAATATATTTGGATAACTTCAGGTGGAAATACTTTCCATAGTTTGAATTAACCTCTGAAGCATTTGCTGTGGGAAGACAGATAGTATGTTTCAGACATTCTTTATCGTCCATTTAAAAATACCTTTTATTTTTGAATCACTGTGTTTCACCACTTCAGGTATGTTCTGTCACTAAAAATACATAGTATGATAACTTAAAATGAAAAGTCTGAATGGAACAAGGTAAGAAATATAGAAAGGGCCTTAAAAGAGGTACTCAGATTTTTAATAATTAAGATTTTTTCCTTAAGCATTTTTACTTTGCTAGGACAAAGACAAGACTAAAAGCTGTTTTAGTCTTGGAAGGGATGATTAAGGAAGATGAAGTTTTCATAGTTTACTTGAAAAGTTGTTCATTTTGATCGTTAGACCTTTAACTGCATCTGACCTGTGTTTTCTGTTTTCTTTTCTTTTCTTTTTTTGTTGTTTTTGGTACTGAGGATTAAACCCAGGGATGCTTAACCAGTGAGCCACATGCCCAGCCCACTTTGTAAAGTTTTTAAAATTTTTGAGACTGTATCTCGCTAAGTTGTTTAGGGCCTTAATAAGTTGCTGAGGCTGGCTTTGAACTTGTGATTCTCCTGCCTCAGCCTTTTGAGCCACTGGGATTAGAAGCATGTGCTACTACTACTGTGCCCAGCATTATTTCCTCTTAAGTAGTAAATATTAATCCCTGAGGTTCTTTTTTTTTTAAAGTTGAGTTGTACTTTATATTTTAATCTTACTGGAGTTAATTTTTGTGACAATTTTTATCCAAGTTACTTGTTATAGTATGGATGCTTTCTTTTTCTATGTTTTTCTGTTGGTCAGTTGTGAATATTGTGTTTCAGTTTATTGAACTAGAGAAACCTGTTATTTAGTAGTAGGAATAAAATGGTTTTTATTTCTTCCTTTTTCCCCCCTAAAGACCACAAACAGCTAGCTAGTTTCCTTCATCTTAAAATTTTAAATGTTCATTCTTGTTAAAGAGTATTTAGATTAAAAATAAAAGTTAGTAAAAAACTATCTTTAAAAAAGTCTGTTTTCCCCAAAAAATAGTTACAGTGTTAAATTTTCTTTGGAGTATGGGGGAGAGGGTAGTGGCTCTTTGTTCTTTAACTGAAAAATTCTAATTTAACTATAGTGTCTTTAAGAAATTTTTTTATAGAACCCATATAGTCTGAAATCCAGTCTTTGACAGGAACAGGTTGTTGGTAGGATCTGAAGCTTCATGTATTAGTCTGTATGCAAGATTTTTGAGTTAGAATCTACCATTTTATTCTGAGATTTTTGTACTTATTCTACCACTATAACAACAATTAAAATTTTTCTTGTAAAATAAAATATGGTAATATTGTAATTGAAAATGAAGGATACAGATTCCTCAATGGTTGGACACTCTTTGGCCTGTCTTATCTATGTCTTTCATTTCTTAGTTTCTAGAATTCTAGTTGCTTAGTTTAGTGTTACAGAAGATGGGCTTGATTTACTCTGCAATTTCTAGTTGTAATGTGTCATTCTATTAGATCCTGTGAGTCTTTGCTGAATCTTGGTAACAAACAATACTTCTCATTGTTGTAAATTTTATAGATTGGTATATTTGGGGCAGATTTTCCATGAGGATGATGAAACTTCACCTTCAGGGGCTCTCATGTGAGTGAGTGTCTTCCAAGGCTCTGTGTCTAATTGCATTTCATCATTTTCTAGTCTTTTTCTTGAAGAGGGCTCTAAAGATTGCACAGCTTCAGGCTCCACCACACCTGTCTCTGGTCAACATATAGCTCCTTGAAGTAATGGAAGTAAAGCAATAGCAAAGATAACATTTGACCCTTCCAAAACTTTGTTATCCAGCAGTGTCACATATTCTTGGTGGAAGAAATGGTCTGCACAGTAATTAACTATTTTAGAATGTTACAACATAGGAGTGTGTGCCCACAACTAGAAGCACAACTGATGATTTTGAAAGCATCAAGGATGGAGTTTTAGAGATGCGAGTCCTTGAAAGAGTTCTGTCTTGTAGATTATCAGATGTTTGTGAGGCTCTCTTTTAAAAAGGGAATGTCAGATGTTAGGAAGCCTTTTATACATTTTATTTTTCCTTTCAATTAACACATTAAAGTTGCATTTATTTCTCGGGAACAGTGAGATATTTCAGTACATGTATGTGATGTGTCTTGATCAAATGAGGATAATTAGCATTTCCACCTCCATATTTCTTTGTTTAGAGCCTTGGAGCTCCACTCTTTCAGTTCTTAATAATATATGTCATAGGTTACTATGAACTACCATCCACCTAGTGCACTGTAGATAGAGTATTAGAACTTATCCCTTCTGTTTTGTTACCAATTACCTAATCTCCTTTCCCCCTTATCCTGCTTCTCTTCCCAGCCTCTAGCAATTAGTATTCTACTGTACTTTGAGCTCAACTTTTTTATTTTCCACATATGAGAGAACATGTTATATTTTTTTGTGTCTGAGTTATATATACACACACACATATATATACATATATATGTGTATGCCGTATTTTCTTTACCTGTTTATACACTGATGAACATCTAGATTGATTCCCTTTTGTGACTATGGAGAATAATGCTGCAGTATACATGGAAATGCAGCTATCTCTTTGTTATGCTGAATCCATTTCCTTTGGATATATATTCAGAAGTGGGATAGCTGGATCATATGTTAGATGTATTTTTAGTTTTTTAAGGCGCTTCCATACTGTTATCCGTAATAGCTGTATTAATTTATGTTCTCTCCAGCAGAGAGTAAGAGGTGCCTTTCTCTGCATTCCGGCTGGCATTTGTTTTTTTTTTTTTGCTTTTCTGATAATAGCCTTCTGATTGGGGTAAGATGATGTCTCATTATTTCACTTAATATAGTATCTTGTGGGTTTGATTTTCATTTACCTGATGCCTAATGATATTGAATGGTTTTTTCATATAGTTGTGGACTATTTGTATTTCTTCTTTTGAGAAATTCCTATTCAGATCATTTGCCCATTTTTAATTGGATATTTCTTGTTGTTGTTGAGTTTTTTAAGTTCTTTTTACATTCTGGATATTAATGTTTTGTCAAATGAATAGTTTGAAAATATTTTTTCCCATTCTGTAGTTTTTCTCCTGATTTTACTGTTTACTTTTCTGTGAAGCGTCTTAGTTTGATAGAAACCCATTTGTCTATTTTTGTCTGTGCTCTTGGGAGTTCTACCCACCCCCAAATCCTTGCCTGTACCAATGTCTTGAAGTGTTTCTCCTATGTTTTCTTCTAGGCATTTCATAATTTCAGGGTTTATATTCAGATCATTGATATATTATGAGTTGGTCTGGGACAATTCATTCTCCTGCATATGGATATTCAGTTTTTCCAGCACCATTTATTGAAGAGATTTTCCTTTCTCAAGTGTATATTTTTTTGGCACATTTGTGTGGAACCATTGGCTGTAGATGGGTGGATTGATTTCTGAGATCTCTGTTCTTGATCCGTGTGTCAGTTTTTATGCCCAGTACCATGTTGTCTGGGTTACTGTAGCTCTGCAGTATGTCTTGAGATCCAGCATAGTGAAGGCTGCAGCTTTGTTCTTTCTGCTTCCATATAGATTTTAGGACATTTTTTTTCCTATTTCTGTGAAGAATGTCATTGGCATTTTGATGGGGATTGCATTGGCTCTATAAGTCACTGTGAATAATAGGGACATTTTAACAGTACAAATTCTTCCAACCAATGGATGTGAGGTCTTCCCATTGCTTTGTGTCTTCTTCAGTTTCTTTCATTAGTATTTTTTAATTTTCATTGTAGAGGTTGTTTGCTCCATGAGTTAAATTTGTTTTCAGGTATTTTATTTGATTATTTTTTATAGCTATTACAAGTGGGATTGCTTTTGTGATTGCTTTCTCAGCAAGTTTGTGATTGATGTATAAAAGTGGACCTGATTTTGGTATGTTAATTTTATACCCCAGAACTTTACTGAGTTTGTTTATCAGTTCTAATAGTCTTTCAGTGGGGGTCTTTAGGTTTTTCTATATATGTGGAATCACATTATCTGGAAACAGAGATAGTTTGACTTCCTTCTTTCCCATTTGTGTGCTTTTTTTCTTTCTCTGGCCTGATTGCTCTGGCTGACTTCCATTCTGTGTTAAATAAGAGTGGTGAAAGTGGGCACCTTTGTCTTATACAGATCTTAGAGGAAACACTTTCAGCTTTTCTGTGTTCACTGTGATGTTGCTGTGGGCTTGACATACAGAGCCTTTGTTATGTTGAGGTATGTTCCTTCCACAACCAATTTATTCAGATTTTATTCAGATTTTGTTTTTAATTATGAAAGGTTGTTGACTTTTATTGAATGCTTCTATTGCATCTCCTGCAATGATCATAAGGTTTTTGTTCTTCATTCTGTTGATGTGATGGATTACATTTATTGCCAATGTTGAACCATCTTTGCATTCCTAAGATAAATCTCATTTGATCATGATGGGTGATCTTTTTCTGTGCTGATGATGATCTTTTCAAATTGTTGGATTCAATTTGATAGTATTTTGTTGATAATTTTTATATCTGTATTCATGAGAGATATTGATCTGTATTTTTCTTTTGTTATTGTGTCATCTGATTTAGATATCAGGGTAATGCTGTCTTCATAGAATAAGTTTGGAAAAGTTCCCTCCTTTCCAGTTTTTATGAAATAGTTTCTTCTAAGGTTTCTAATTTGTCATGTGCAATTGTTTGTAATAGCCCCTAATGATAATTGTATTTCTGTGGTCTCAATTCCATTGTCTCCCTAATCATTTCTGATTTTATTTATTTGGGTCTTCCTTTTTTTTAAAATTTGTCAATGTAGCTGAAGATTTGTTAATTTTATTTATCTTTCCAAAAACCAACAGTCCATTTCATCATTCTTTTGTGTGGTTGTTTTGGTCTCTATTTTGTTTATTTCCACTCTGACCTTTGCTATTTTTTTTTATTTACTAATTTGGGGCTTGCCTTGTTCTATTCAAATTCTTTGAGATAGAATTGTTAGGTGGTTTATATAAATTTTTCTACTTTTTAATGTTAGCACTTATGGCTAAAACTTCCCTTTTAGTATTGCTTTTGCTGTATCTCTTAAGTGTTGGTATATTGTGTTTCCATTTGTATTTACTTCAAGAAATTTTGCTGTGTTCCTTTTGATTTCTTCAGTGACCCACTGTGCAGTAGCATATTATTTAGTTTCACATATTTGTACAATTTCTAAAGTTCTTTATGTTGTTGATTTAAATTTTTTCTCCATTGTGGTCAGAAAAGATCCAGGAAATAATTTAATGCTTTCTGAATTTGTTGGGACTTGTTTTGCACCCTAAAATCTGTCTATGTGCTGATGTGATGAATGTGTATTCTGCAGCTGATGTGATGAATGTGTATTCTGTTGGAAATGTTCTATAATGTCTGTTAGTTCCATTTGGTCTGTAGTGTAGTTTCTCTCTGATCTTTGTTGATTGTTTGAATGATCTGTCCATTGATGAAGGTAAGGTGTTGAAGTCCCCAACTATAATGTTATTGTAGCTTCTCTCTTTAAATCTAATAATGTTTGTTTTATAAAATTAGGTACTCTGGTATTAGGTGCTTGGACAATTGTTATACCTCTTGTTGAATTGATCCCTTAATCATGTAGTGACTTTCTTTGTCACTTGTGACAGGTTTTTTTTTCTTTTTACTTAGAGTCTATTTTAGCTAATATAAGTACAGCTACTTATGCTTGCTTTTATTTTCTGTTTGTGTGGAATGTCTTTTTTTCCATTTCTTCACTTTTAATCTCTGTGTCCTTACTTATGAAGTAAGTTTCTTGTAGCAGCATGATGTTGGCTTATTCTTTTTATTCCATTCATCTAATCTATGTCTTTTAATTAGGGAATTTAATTCACTTACATTCAAGGCTGTTACTGATGTGTAAAGATTTGTGTCCTTTTCTTAATTTTCTTCTGTTTTTTTTTTTAAATATCCTTTGTTCTGTTCTTCCTCTCTTATTTATCTTTATGGTTTAGTGGTTTTCTGTATTGATAAGATTTGCTCTTTTTCTCTTTTGTGTAATTGATCTTCTAGTAGGTTTTATACTTCCTGTAGGAGCATCTCTATACCTTCCCACCCAAATATGTTTGGAGTCCTTTGGGATTTCTGGACCTGGATGTCTATATCTTTCACAAGATTAGGGAAGTTTTGTGCTATTTCATTTCATAGGTTTTCTACACCTTTTCCTTTCTATTTTATGAAATCCCCATATGTCTCATAAATCCCCTTATGTCCAGTAAGTCTTAAAGCCTCTTTTTATTTTTTATTTATTTTTCTTTCTTTTCATTCTTCCCCTCTCTTTTCTTTCTTAATGTTCTTTCTATCAAGGTATTTTCTTGTATCCTATTGGACTTTTTCTTTTTTTTAAACTTGGTATTTAAAGGAAACACTTTATGCTTCTTTCTGACGTATCTGAATTGACAGCGTCACTACTCTTGCACTTTGGGACCCCTGATAGGTAAAATAAGGGTTACTAGAACATAAACACTGCAAAACTGCAACAATTGATTTGATAACTGATATGGGAAGAGAGTAGCATATGCAGTATGGATACCCTGGAAAAAGAGGATGATTTACATCCTGGATAGGAAAGAGAAAGAAGGTCAGAGATTTTATCATGCTGCTCAGAACAGCACACAATTTTAAACTTATAAATTGTTTATTTTGGAATTTGTCATTTAATATTTTTGTATCAATGTTGATCATGGGTAACTGAAACCACAAAAAGCTAAACAACTGATAAAGGAGAATGTCTATAGTCGTGATTTTTTATACTGAAGACCTAGCAGTGAAGTTTGTACTTACTCAGTTACTCAGTTAATATACTGTGGTAACTGAAATTTGAATGTTGTTGTTATGAAACTGGTGCTATTTAACTAACTCATGATAATGGAAATCCATGCACACAGGAACTGTGTAAAGCAGGGACTCCTTGGCCTCCATACCTCTATCTATCTATAACTTCTTAAGTTAGCTGTTAGCAAGAAGTTTAGAAATCATGATTAAAACATGGTTTAAAATTTTACTGTGTATGTGTATCCTATAGCATTATGTTGTAAACCTCAAGTACAATAAAATTTATATAAATAATGTTTTAAATATTTTAGCTCATTGTATGAGAGCAACATTCTGTTTTGTAGGCAAATTTAAATGCTTAATCAAAGATGACTGTGATTTTATGTAGCATTTTAAAAGCAATACAAAACTGAAACTTGTTTTTTTTTTCTTTCTTTTCTTTTCCAGTTTTATGTACGGGGAATTGACTGACAAGAAGACCATTGAGAAAGTCAGGCAGACTTTTGACAACTACGAGTCAAACTGCTTTGAAGTTCTTTTGTACAAAAAAAACAGTAGGTATTTCTTTTATTAGTAAGCCAACTCTTTATATTTTGGTAAATGGTAGGTAAGCTATAATGTAGAGAGAACATGAATTTTTATTACTTCTTTTGGTGGGGACACAATTTACTGGCGAAATTGGGTAACAAAATTTATAAATGATTCCACCAATGGAAAGCAGCCTTTCAAAGAATGGAAGAAAATAGGGTGCATTTTATTTTATTTTTTAAAATTTTGTTATAAATTGTCCTATTTGTATATACATATATATATTTTTGGTACTGGAGATTGAACTCAGGGGCCCTTGACCACTGAGCCACATCCTCAGCCCTATTTTGTGTTTTTATGTAGAGACAGGGTCTCACTGAGTTGCTTAGTTCCTTGCCATTGTTGAGGCTGGCTTTGAACTCGCGATTCTCCTGTGTCAGCCTCCCTAAGTACTGGGATTACAGGCTTGCGCCACCGCGCCTGGCCTATTCGTACATATTTATGGAGTACAAAGTGATGTCATGATTTATAA
Source organism: Xerus rutilus (assembly GCA_028644305.1). Classification (NCBI taxonomy): domain Eukaryota; kingdom Metazoa; phylum Chordata; class Mammalia; order Rodentia; family Sciuridae; genus Xerus; species Xerus rutilus. The sequence continues at coordinate 34,665,206 of CM053401.1, forward strand.
TTCCAATCTAGAATTTTTTTTTTGGTACTGAGGATTGAACTCAGGGGTACTCGACCACTGAGCCACATCCCTAGCCTTATTATTATTATTTTTTTTATTTAGAGACAGTGTCTCACTGAGTTGCTTAGTGCCTGGCCATTGCTGAGGCTGGCTTTGAACCTGCGATTCTCCTTTCTCAGCCTCCCAAAGTTCTGATATTACAGACGTGCACCACCGTGCCCAGCTCCAATGTAGAATATTTAAATTTATCTAATTAGCATATCAGTTATCTCAAATACTAATTTTTTTTGTGGTGAGAATATTTGAAATTTACCCTCTTGGTGATTTGGAAGTGCACAGTACACTTTTATTAACTGTATTCACCGTGCTGTGTGACTGGTCTCACACAGACATTTCTCTTGTTGACTGAGACTTAGTACCCCAACTCCAGCCTCTCACTCCATTCCATATCAGGAAGTAAACCATCCCTTTATCTAGGGTATCCATACTCTATTCATTACTCACCAGCTAGGTATTCCCTGTTTCCCTCTCTGCTTCTATGAGTTTGATTGTTTTCATTAAATTCCACTTAAAAATGACAATTATAGTACTGTCTTTCTGTGCCTGGTTTATTTCACTTAGCATAGTATTTTCCTATTTTATCCCATGTTTTTGCAAATAGCAAACTTCCTTTCTTTTAAAGGCTGACTAGTATTCCATTGTGTATATATACTCCATTTTCTTTATCAGTTCTTCTGTCCATGGACATTTAGGTTGGTTCTGTAAGTGGCTGTTATGAATTGTGATTCCATGCACATGAGAAAGCAGACTTCTCTTTGATACACTGATTTCAGATCTTTTGGGTTAATACGCAGAAATGAGACTGCTACATCATATGGTATTTCTGTTTTTATTTTTATTTTTTTAGGAACCTCCACATAGTTTTCCAAAGTGGCTGTGCTAATTTACATTCACAGCAACAGTGTATAGTGTTCCCCTTTCTCCACATCCTTGCTAAAACTTACCTTTTGTCTTTTTGATAGTAATCATTCTGATAGATGGGATGGTGATATCTATTGTGGTTTTAATTTGCATTTTCCTAATGATTAGCAATGTTGAGTATTTTTTTTCACATACCTTTTGGCCATTTGCATATCTTTTTGTTTTTTGAGAAATGTCTCTTTAGGTCCTTCATTCATTTTTAAATAGAGATTATTTATTTTTCTTTCTATACAATTGTTTGAGTTTCTTATATGTTTTGAATATTAACCCCTTATCAAATGTCTGGCCATAAATGTTTTTTCCCAATCTCCAGGTAGATTGTCTCTAAATTTGACTTTTTTGTGTATGTGTCAGCCAGGAAACTATTTTATGATTAATACGTGTGATAAACATCCTATATTATGTGACAATAACTGAAAATGATGAGATTTGTGTGTGCTTAACTTTCCAGTGTGTGATCACAGAAGACCTCATGCTATAGATTCCCTGTATTAGAGTTTGGAGGAAACAGAACAACCAAAGGAAAAAACCATGTATATGCTCAACAATCTAATGTGATTTCTTTATATGGTCACTTACTTTTTATCTCTTTCTGCTGCTTTCTCAACTTGTCCGTCTTTCTTGAAATGAATAGTCACTTCATCTTTAGAATCAAGGCCAAATGGATGTATCTGTTTGAGGTCATGGCCAAATGTCATCTGTCTTATCACTTAGAAAGCAATCTGTTTCGAATGATCTGCTCTTCTATAAGAGCAAAGGCAATCTGTATGTGCTTTCTGGGTCTTTTTCACCAGTTCCAAACACACATTGCTAATTCATTGGAGAACCATATACCAAAACCCTTTTCATTTTTCATGAAATGGTTTGTTAGCCTTTGAGTGACTTAGATATGTGGACCAAGTGTAGCAAAGAACAGTAAGTTAAAGACACTCCGTAGTACTAAGATCACACACTCTGACATTTAAACAGAACAAACAAATGTTTGCCTGATTTTTTAACATCAAAACCAAGCCTGTAGTTTCTCAAAAATACCTTAGTAAAATTTCTGGTTTGTTGATTGACTTTAAATTACATTAATGATAGCTTAATATTCGTAGTTCTGAAAGTCTCCTTTCAGGGCAGTTTAGATATTTTACCTGATGTTAATTAATTGAAATTATTATCTGACCTATTTCAGGCCTGTCTGGCTCTTTTCAGATGGCTGCCTGGAAAAAAAAATATACATATATATATATGTATGTATATATTTGCATATAGCCAGTAGAAGGTAGAACCCATAACACCCTGAATTCAAACTCTTGTCTTTTTAAAAAAATACTGTCTGCATTGAGTTTCACTTTAATTTTTTGCTTTAATATGAAGAATAGGCATCATCTATATGCTATTAAAGAGTTCTATTTTAAAACAGCTTAAAAAAAGCTTGTAAATGGTTAGCTGAAAGCTTTTTGACCATAACTGAAAAAATGTATTCTTGTGACTTCTACAAATGTTAAATAGAGAAATTCTCATGTCTGTAGAACTTTTGGGAGTGCCAGAATACTAAATCCTCCTAATACTTCAGTTATGTAATTAGGTTAAACACCATTTTGCAAACGGGGGAATAGAGGTACCTGATTTAATATGTCTTGTGATTGACATTTCAGTTTGTAGCCTCTGTTCTTTAGGTCCAGTGCTCTGATGAGCAGGTGGCTGTTGCTACTATGGGGAAAGACACAGTAGCTCTGGGGTAATGATTTCAAATGGCCCTCTGTGTACACAAAGGCAGACTGTGATGGTCAGGATTAGTCTGAGTAACCACTACCAAAGCCCTGCCCTGAGTCCAAGTGGCTCCCACCTCAAACCTCAAATCCAGAATATAAAGGCTATTTCATTAGCTGCTTGGCAGATATTCAGCCTACTTGGGGAACTCTGGTTAGCAACATTGAAAAAAACTACCTTTATATCTGAAAGCAGCTTTTAAGACAGCCCTGTCTTTGCTAGAATTTGAAAAGTTGCTGTTTTCATAGGAAGGCATGAAATGTTACACCATCTCTTTCTGTTCAGATTTCTAACAGACCTTGGAAAACGACTTATTTTTATGCCCTTTTCTCTTTGTTTATGACCCTCTGCCTCAAGCTCACTGTGTTGGAACAGCCATAGGCCACGTATACACGGATGTCTGGATCTGGTTATTTGTAAAACTGTTCACATCACTCACAGTTCCTGGACACCCAGGGTAAAATGAGAAACAGAAAACAAAGAGCAAGCCTCTGTGGGAGATGATGTGATTGTTTGCAAGGTCCCTGTCTCATCCTGCAATTATTTTGGAAAGGGCCATGTCCTTCCATAGCTCTGCTTAAGTTACAAAAGATGTGGTTGTGAGAACTGAATATTCCTGTGGAAATCCTCTCTCTCTAATTCTCTGATTTCTTCTGGTAGTTGAGTCACTTCATCTTGTCTAAATGGCAAGTTCCCCTCTACAGTGGCATTGGGTGGCACTTACTTTTTTTTTTTGAGTATGAAGATGCTTCCTAATTGGTTTTCACTTGGAGTTGTTAAGGCTATCTACTCTCACCTGCAGACTCTAAGTAGCTGCACATTTTTATTCTTCAATCCTAAACTGTTCAAAAACCTTTGCATCTTTAAGAGAGAATATTTGGAGGGGCTTTATTGCACTATGGCTTGGTGGAAATATGATGAAAAATGTGTCTTTGACTCTTCACTGAAGAGCATTCCTTCAGTGTTTTATCCCTTAATGGACAATTATCCTTTGAAGGCATTTCTTATGCATAGCTTTATTATCTGCTATATGCCAGGTTCTGCTTTATTCAAATCCTAGGCTTTGATGCTCTGAAACCCTCTCTCTGGGTCTACTAAAGCCATGCTTTGAAGAATAGGGTGACAGTGTATGGCCTCATGCATTGAGTGAGGTGGGTAGGAAGCAGAGGCTGGTGAACACCCCTGAGACTCTCAAAGGCTAGGAACATGTCTTTTATTCCTTTAAGGCTGGCTTAAAGGCTTCAGAGCCCAAGTGCATCAGGCTTGGAGTGTTGTTGATGTCCTCTCTCTGATATGGGGATGTGATCAAAACCATGAAGGTGTAATATAACTCCATCTGACTGATGGGAGAGTCGTGGGATAGAAGTAGCATTTTAGATGTTCCTCCAGGAGGAATACTTATCAGAGCATCAGGTATTGCTGTTGCCGTTAATTGGAAACACTTGTCAAAGTGACAAGAGGAGAGAAGCATGTAGGAATGATCACATTTGGTGAGACTTTCAAAAAGAGAGCAGCAGTGGTTTAGGAACCTAGACCCAAAGGTGATACTGGCCTTACCTAGGTAGTGAGACTACCTTCATGTGCCTGTTTTGTGAAGTGAGACTCTAGGCTGTACTTTAGAATTTTGATATCTTGGGTTGAAAAATGTTTATTTAATATGAAAAACTGGTGAATGACATAAAAGTAAAGGTTTTGGATTCTTTGTAGCATTGAACATACTGTTGTTTTTGTGCTAACTGCTGGCAGAGCAACTGGAAGCTGAAGGAAGTGAGAAGGGAGAAGAACATTGCTGTGGCTGGGTCACATTATTCTCCCTTCTGTCTCTCTCTATTACAGGGACTCCTGTTTGGTTTTACATGCAAATTGCACCAATAAGAAATGAACATGAGAAGGTAGTCCTGTTCCTGTGCACGTTCAAGGATATTACATTGTTCAAACAGCCAATAGAGGATGATTCAACAAAAGGTAATAGTCAAAAGAATTGCTGCATGCAAGAAGTAGTCTATTCCTTAAATATCTTCTTCATCTTATTTTAGCAAACTTCACTGGTTTAACTGGAAAACAAAAACTTAGTATGTGACCCTTCGTTGATTCACATTCAAACTATTAATTGCCCGGAACAGTTTTATTCAGTCACTTTGGCTGAATGGAAATAACATGGCTATCTAAAGTTGAAATCATAGTTGGTTAACTAACAAAATAGGGGGAATAAGGAAGAAATTTAATAAGGCATCATTAATTTAGAATCAGCACAATTGGGGTTTCAACACCTTGTACCGTGGTGTGCTTTAGAACTGATAGAGTTTGGGATGATTTGGCTGAAGCCCAACTAGAGCTGTGTTGATAAGTTGATTGAATTTTGCTGAATCAATTAGAGTTTTATTAGCTGACTTTTTCAGTTTACTTTGCTTTTATTTATTCAGTTGTTGCATTTTCTCTTGAGTAGATGTTGGTAGGTTATGTAAAGTATAATTTTGTCATCAAGAGAGTGGCCAAATGCAAACCTCCCTATTGGAGTCTTATCGACTGTGACATCCAGAGAGACTGCTATAGAAACCCACGGTGTGTGTGCTCTTACCTCTTTTCTATGTAATTTATTCCCAATTTATTCTCTCCAATTATGTTTAAATTAGAAACTGGTGTCATGTAAATGAAGAATTTCAAATACCCTTAGAAATAGTTTTTATGTTATTTTTAATAATCTCTTAGGAGACTAAAAATGAAATGTCTTATTTTTTGCATTTGGCAAACATTTTTTTTTTTTTTTTTACTTTAAAGAGAACTGGTGCAGAAGCTTTAAGCTTTCCAACTGTAATCATAATTATAGAAAAAAATCACATCAGTTTATTCCTTGCATATGAGTTTCCATATTAATATTGTATCTGCTCAGTTTACTGGTTAGCATCACATTATAAAAGAAGAAATTTTACAATGTGCCAGTTTCAAAGTATGACATAGAACAGCTCATTCATCAACGTTTCTGAAAATGTGGATTGTATTAAAACATCTCCTGTAAGATCAAATAAAACATTCTATTTAGGACCCATACAACCTTATATATTGGTTCCTCTGCCATTACACACAGACCCAAAACCTGGGAAATTTAGGATAAGTGTAAATACTTTTTACTATAGTAGACGTCTAATAGTACTTCAATTCAATGATTATGTTTTGGTTTTAAAACTCATGGTGTTTTGTCTAAAAGCCAGAGAAGATATTTTTCTCATATTCACACGGAGTATTCATTAGATAGGCTACATTCTGAGTTATAACACACACTGACAAATTTAAATGATTAAAAATCTTAAAATGTATGTTCTCAGACTGCAATGGAATTAAACTAGAATTAAACTAGTAACAGAAAGACATTTAGAGAATCCCCATAATATTTAGAAATTAAGCAACACATTTCTAAATAACCCATAGGCCAAAGAAGTCTTAAGTTAGATTTACATGGAAATACAATGTATCAAAGTTGTGGGATGCAGTAAAAACAGTGCTTTTATCTTAGGAAACTAGATAAAGACGAGGATTTTAAATCAAAAAGACTGAAGACAAGAAATAATAAACCTTAGAGCAAAAATCAATGAAATAGAAAACAGGATAACTTTAGAGAAAAATCACCAAAATCCAAAGTTGGTTCTTTGTAAAGATCATTAAAGGTAATAAATCTCAAGCCAGGCTAACCAAGAAAAAAGGGAGAAGAAACAAATTTTCAATATCATAGTGTAAAGAAGGTCCATCACTATTCATCCCCAGGACATTAAAACATAGTACAGAATTATTATGAACCACCCCATGATAATTTAGATGAAATGACCAATTTCTTTAGACTGATTCTTCTATTTAGGGAAGAAGTAATTCCAGTCTTCAAGTCTCTCCCAGAAAATGGAAGCAAAGGGAACTTTCCTAACTCATTCTGTGAGGACAATACCATCTTCATACCAAAATCAGAAAAAAGACATTACAAGAAATGTTTTTCATGAATATACATCTAAGAATCCTCAACAAAAACTGAATACAACAATATGTGAAAAATTACATATGACTGCCCAATGGAATTTATCCCCACTATGCAATACTGGCTCAGCATTCAAAAACCTATTCATGATAAAAACCCTCAAAAAAGTAGGAATACAGTGGAACTTTCTCAATTTGATAAGGAGCATCTGTGAAAACCCTGTGACTAAAAGCAAACTATACCTTAAAGCGACATATTTTAAAATGAAAGACAAAATGATGGATAATTTGATTTGTGGCCAACATATTCTTTTTTTGTGGGCAAGGGTGCTGGGGATTGAACTCAAGGGTACTCGACCACTGAGCCACATCCCTAGCCCTATTGTGTGTTTTATGTAGAGACAGGGTCTCACTGAGTTGCTTAGCGCCTCACTGTTGCTGAGCCCAACATATTCTTCAGATGTATTTTTGTAGCCTTCACATACGAATGACAACCAACCTGAGTAAAAAGCTTTAATGTCCCACTCCCTGCCCCATCCCACATATGTGTGTGTATTTGTATATATGTATACATATATATACGCATACATACATTTGTGTTTGTATTGATGAATATTGTTTTCTGTTATCATTTACTTTAAGTGATTTCATGATACAGTTGGAGCTGATCAAGAAAAGTATAGAAGTACAGTATTTTCTCACTGCTTCAACCTGTTGAACCTCAATGGTGGAGTCAGCAACTACATATATATATATGAAAGTTGAATATTGGCAGCATTTTACAGTAAGGTTGAGGGAAAGAGTTGTTCATATTGAAGGATTGACATTTACTTCTGAAATGAATGTCCTTTCTTTTATCTGCCACCACCTCCATCTCTCTGCATTTGCACATCAGAATCACAGAGTGGTTTGTAATGTACAGTCTCTGAATGAAGTATTGTTTTAGAAAAGAAATATGAATACGCCCAACACCTTTAGAGCATTTGATTTTCAAACTATGGGTTCATTAGACATGTACATTAAAATTTATAGAAAAAAATCAGACCTCATTTTGACAAGCATTAGTATAAAAAAATCTCTTTCCAGTGCCAGAATTTTTAGAGGAAGAGCTTAATGTAAAAAGATTTTTGAGACTCCACTCTGTCCAGATGTGTAACAGATTACTGGAAGAGTATTGCATAATGTAACTATGAATGGGGTATATGAGCTGCTTTCTATTATTCATATGAGCTATATATTTAATATGAAAAATTTAAAAGAAATGAAATATTTATACCATTAAGTTATCATCCTACTGTATCTTTATTTGAAGCTAGCACGATAGGAAAGTGTTTTGAAATCCTGCCATGATAATATTTTTCAACTTTTCAAGTCAAATAAAAGAGACCATGGAACTCTTGGCAAGTAGCAGGTGAGATTTCAAGATAGCACCATAATATCAAATGATTTGGGTCCTCACTGAACTTAGAGGCAGTAAACTTGCTTTTGACAGCCTTGGGCACCAGAGTTACTTTTCATCACCTTTATATGAATATTGAATTCCATTTATTGTACATTTAGCTTTTTTTCTCTCCAGTCAAAACTGAGGACAATACCTTCGAATTATACCATAATGGACAATAGTGAAACCACTGAAGGGGAAGGTATCAGCTTTGATGGAGTAGTTAATATATGGCTGGATCTTTATATTCATTATTGCTCTCATTCCTGTAATTTTGAAAATTAGTATTATTATCTCTGTTTTACTCTGGGAGAGATTGACATTCAGCATGTGGCTGATTTCAGATCCCTGGTTCTCTCTATTGCACCGTCTTGCCTCATTCTTTCCTTTGAAAACTTATTTTTTGGGTGTAGCTGTCTTAATCCCCTGCTCCCTTTTCTTCCTACAAAAACTAAGCACAGGTTGGGAACACACTCAATCTTATAGAGTGGTACTGTTTTGAATCAAAGAAATTAACTGATGATAATTTCAAAGGGGCAAATTATTCTTGTTATCTTTTGTTCCTGATATTGCAGTCTTGGAAATGTTGTTCAGATAATCAGTCAATGGTATCTGATACATTATTTATAATAATACCAAGAGGAAAAATTACAGCCAAGAAATCTTTTCTGTTGATTATTCTTATGTGTTCTAAAATAGATGGCCCAAATCTCTGCCCATTTATACTGTACAGTATTTTCAAACAGACTCCCAAACTGCCAAGATAATTACAGTGTGAACTATCCTCTGCTAAATAGTTATGGCATCTTCTTGCCAATAATTGAGACAAAAAACTCCTGTAGAATAAAAATAACAGCAAAAGTAGCAACCTTCTTATGAAAGCCAATGGTTTTCTTTAGAGAGGAGACAACAGATGAAATATGAGTAATTATACCATGTAGTCTCTTTGGCCAAGAGCATAATTGTTTACCTAAGCTTTTTTCTTATAGATTAGAATCTTGTGTTGCAGTCTAATAGATTGATTTAACTGCCTCTGTGACTTCCTTTTATTTTTAAGATTAGGCAGTTCATGACAAAGAGGTTAATTGCAACCCAATAGAGCTAAACTAATGTTTTATTAAGAAGGAGTTGGCATCCTGAGCTTTTAGGAGAACAAATGTTCTCATAATGCCATGAACAACTTACAGAGCAAGTATTAGGCTCTTCATATTGTGCTGTCTGTTCATATTACCCCATATCGACCACATCTAAGTAACATCAGCAAACTCTGCTGAATAATCAGTCATACTAGTTAGGTTTATATAAAGGTGAGATCAGGAAATACATCACTGGGAAACATTAGAACTGCTGATACATCTTTTTTCTCTGACCTAGACAATGTGGCTGGCTCAACATTTTTAAAGTTTGACTGTACAAGGAGGGGTTGGTGAGAGATCAAATGAACTCACTTAGCTGCTAACATAGCAATTCCAGATGTGTTTAAGAGCACAAAGGGATAAGCATAAGGAATTTCAGTGTGGCATTATTAATAAGGTGAAAATATAGAAGCAGCTCAAGTGTGCCTGAATGGAACATATGCATGATCAGGAAGGAGCAGATCCTTAATTCTCTGAGATGGAGGTGCAGGCAAGAATCAGCTGCCATTGTGGCTTGGTCTGAAGGTGGATGGAAGAGAAGGGAAGTTGAAGGCTATTGTGTTTCTTATGGCTCCTGACTTATTTATTTATTTATTTTAATCAATCTATCTATTTATTTATTTATTTCTAGTGACATATTTGGGTATGTGATGGAGTGAGGAGAGAAACATGGAATGGATGTCTTGAGAAAAAAATGCTTATATTAAAACTGGGGTCTGCAAGAAGGCCCTCACCAGAGGTAGACAAAAAGATCACTGAGTATCTTCTAGTGCTTCCATTATTTTAAATGTGAAATGAAGCAATCTTTGGCATTGCATTGATTCTCCATCTTCTAGAGCATTTTGATAGCAAACTCTTAAATGATCTGTCGCTTTGAGAATTGCTTTTGGCTTTGATTTCTCCAGGAAGAAAGAATCCTTTCCAAATCTTTCCTCCTTAATCAACCAATATGTCTAAGTCAGTTCTCCATTTGATGTTGCCTTTCTTTTTCTGCCAGTAGATCCTCAGTTTTCTTGCTGGAGGTAGAACCCAGTTGTCAGTACTTCCGGCGTCCCCTGCCCCATCTGTAGCCTCCACTGCCACACACCTGCTACCCTCTCCAATCCAAAGCTCTTCCTTAGGTTATCAGTTATGCTAACACTTAATAAAAGTCAAGCATATCTCCTTCTTTATATTTTAATTTAACTACATAAAATTCCAATACTGTGTTAATTCCTATTTAGCATTTTACTCATATCCTCATTCATTCATTCAACAAAAACTTTTAATACCCACTAGGTGCCAGTCACCATTCTAGATAACCAGGAATAGAAAGAATATGAAAATTCATATTGCTTAGTAACTTCTCTTTTCTCCTATGTTTAAGGCTAGTCTAAAGTGAGACTAACTTTCAGAGAAAACTGATTGAAAACACTTGTGGAATGACGAATTAATATTACATTTTTCTTTCAGTTTCTTTCTATTATTACTCAGTGGTAGTCCTGCTTTTATCTATGGAGAAAAAAGCACATGTGTTTTTTTTATACTACTTCGTTTTTTTCTTTAGGAAAATAAAATAAGGTAAAGAGATGGAATATTCCTTGATAATATTACTTATTATCATTACCTATATACACACAGATGTATGTGAGCAAGCTTTTGGGGTTGTTTAAGTGAGGAACTACTATTTCCTTATTTAGAAATAGACAATCAGAGGATAATGATAAGATTCCATTGATGTATTTCTCCTCCTTCACACATGTACTTCCCTATATGATACTATGAAATGAGAGAACACACACCATTTAATGATTTGTATTATTCCTTGTGTCATTGAATTTATTCCTTTAATGTCTTCTTTTATTTTCAAAATGTTTTCTAGATAAACTTTGTTGTACATAGGGAATAAAAATGATTTTCTCTTTTAATCCAACTCAGATGTACAATGGGATTCAACATTACCTATCTTATAAATGTGAATCTTCAGGTTGTCTGGGAAGGTTTTAGAAATAGTCTATATAATTATAATAGTTAACTGAGGTAGGACAGGGAAATTACCATCAGATTATTCTTTAATATGCTGATGGCTAATGTAGTTACTGCCATCTGAGGATACCTTTGCCACTTTGAGCCAACATAGCAAAACCAAACCAAAACCCAATGATAATACAGCAAAATGATGTTCGTTTTTAATCTGATTTTTAATGTTATAAAAATTTAATCTTAAAAATTTAATTAATCACTTATTTACTTGTTTATGCCCTGCTTTATGGTAGGCTCTATATCAAGTGCTGAGTATGGAGAGATGAACAGTATTTTAACAAAAGTGACAATGTTAATCAACACCTGCATCGGTATCATTAGTGGTATATAACATATGGTATGTATGTGAGACCAGAGATGATACCAGCATTGAGAATCAGATTCTGGGTCTCTGTTCCCCTGGTGTCGAAGGTGAACACCTGAGAAATGGCAAGGCAAATGCAGAAAAGTTGTATTTAAAGGATAGAACAGAGACAGATTTCTCTTGAGGGAGAAGGGAATCCAGAGCTGGTATCCGAGGGAGTGGGGTGTCCTCCTCCTTTTCTACAATTTAGGTTCCCCTTCTTCTCATGCCTCCTCCTTCTCTTATCTTGCCTACATGACCAGTGACCAAAAGCCTGGAGAGGAGCTACCCAAAAAGGCAGGAAGGGAGTCACCCAAAGGGCAGTCATTAACAACTCCTTATTGGGAGGAACAGTTCCCTGGAGGCAGGTGACCTTGGCAACAGGTTGGAGGAGGGGGAGGTGCTCTGGAGATATTAGCATTTTATTTCCTTTGGATCATCCCTCATCTTCCTGATCCAATCATTCTTTACCTACACTGACTGTCCTTTTGCTCCGGCCTCAAATGTCCAGAGGAAGGCACCTCTTACTTATGGATGGATCAAAGCAGCTTCCAGAAAGAAGTAATCCTTTAACTAATCTGAAGGTACCAGTCAGGATTAACCAAATAGATGGGGAGGGGAAAAGACATTTGGGGCAGGTAGATTGGTTATAACATGTAAAAACATGGAAACACGGGACATTATGGGGTATACAAAGAATCTCTAGTATTTTATTTTGAATTCATTTTCACTTATGCTATCGTTTTAGGAAAGCTGGAATACAGTATAAGAAAATGTCAAGAGATGGACATGGTACAAATCTTTGGGGTCAGAAACTAAATGATCTATATACCAAGGATATACAGTATTATCCTAGGAGCTTCAGGATGCTGCTAAAGGGTTGAAATAAAAGAGGTGGATGTCAGATTTGTGCTTTAGAAAGAACTGTCAGCAATGTGGATGTGGTCCTTAGGATGCTGCCACTTAACTCAAGTAAAAGATGATATACTGTGTGACATAATAGGGATGGAAGGAATAGATTCAATTTGAGACATATTTATTGACAAATTATAATCTATAAGGTTTAGAAGTGATTGGGTGTGTGTGTGTAGGAAATAGTGAAAAGAGGATGGTGAATTTTAAGTTTCTGATTTGTGCAATTTGAAATATCATGAGGCAACTGATCAAGATCAGGAATGCATGAATGATGTGGAGTTGTGGGTAGGGGATAAGATGGTGAGATGAATTTTGGACATGTTGAATGTCAGAGGTCTGTACAGCATCTTAGAGGCAGCCAGTGGCAAATGGGCATATAGGTCTGACTCGGAGAAGAAAATTCTAGGTTGGTGATAGAGATTACATTTTTTTTTTGTTTTTACATGGATACTGAGTTTTTAGAGAGCTGGTGGCATCTCTGGTGCCTCTTTGTGTCTCCAGCACATTGTACAGGGTGAGCCTTAGGGCTGTATATAATTCCCAAAACTTAACATTTATTTTGTATTCTAGTCACTAGGATGAGGTCCATATAGTAAGAAGAAAGCATGACCTTCCATCACTAATGATAGTTTACTTCTTTCCAACCTAATTATTAAATACATAGAGGGAGCTGAATTGGTGGGAGCAATTCAAAGTGGAAATGAAATCAGAACCAGCATAAAGGATAGTAGTAAAGTATAATGTAACCTTAGGCTGGTATCCAGCTAGGATTTCTTCCTTTACCTTTTATCACATTGTCTGAAATTTTGTAATGCCTTTAAAATCTTTCCTTTGGACCAGTAGGAGTTTTTCATTTTTAAGTTGTTTGGCAAATGTCCCGTCAATAGGTAATACCATGGAAGTTATCAAGTAGTTTTAATGAAATCTTTAGTAGACAAGAGCTACTAGATACTGGGGCAAGATATCAGAGAAAGGATAGTTGAGGTAGGTTCAGGGTATGGTTGATTTTATTCTGTTTGCATCTCATTGACATTCCCTGAAATTAACGATTTTAATAATGGCGATTTGAGGCCTCAGAAGAAACTTCTTTCCCATTAAATTCACATTTCTTTCTCCCAGAAGCTACTGCTCTTTCAGAAAACATTATTAGAATTCTACATATTTCAAACATAATTTTTAGATATCACTGCAGTTCTTAAAGAGAGAAATAACATTTTGCTGTTACAAGGACAATGGAAATATGCGATATGAAGCATAATATGTGAGATCTGTTAATACTGGTTCTTTTCCTCTTATGTGTATATATGTGCACACAAATATACTGCAGGATTATTTTTATTAGGGTACTACTAGCTGCTATAAAATAGCAATAATAGTGTATTATTGCTCATCAAAGGAAAAATGTTGATTTGACACAAAAGAAATATTTTTCTTCTTCGTATCAGTCCAACCCAAGTGATCCTGGCTGGCATATGGCATTCTTCCATGCAGTGATTCAGTGACTTTGCCATCCCCTAGGGCCTTGTCATTTGCATGTAGCTGGCATAAGGAGGAGAAAGTGTGCAGAAGCCACACTTGCTTCTTAAGTTGTGACCTGGATGTGACAACACGTCACTTCTGCTTACATTCCACTGGTGAACACTTGGAACATGGACCTAGTTCGTAGATGCAGGGAGTACTGAGACATGCTGAGAACTGGAAATAGGCAGCAATTTTCCAGCAACAAATCCATACAATGAAAGTGGGAATTTTGTGAACCTCTGTCTGCCTTGGATATGTAATAGACATGAACCAAACACAAAATTCATGCATAAAAGTTGCTCATTACTTTGTAGGCACAGTTTGCATATAAGTGGGTTAGTGTCTATGTCAAAATAAAATGCGTTATATTGATATTTTTCATTTGTTCTGGTGTTATATGGTTGTGAGATCCTTGGAATATTACTAAGAGTGTTGGATTCCCTATTCATTATGTATGAAAAATTGACACTTTTTTCCCTTATTTTTTAAGGTTGGACAAAATTTGCCCGATTGACACGGGCTTTGACAAATAGCCGAAGTGTTTTGCAGCAGCTTACGCCAATGAATAAAACAGAGGTGGTCCACAAGCATTCACGATTAGCTGAAGTAAGTGTGAGACTCACTTGGTTTCCCAAGGTGGTAGTTGGTACATTGACTTGTCTTCCCCCACGTGACTTAGTAGAACGATTTCTGGCTATTATATTACAAATACTCTACTGGTAATTAATTTTTCCCTTGTATAAGTATAGAAATCCCAAATATTTATTTTTATTCTCTTCAACTTTTGAGATGGTTATGTAGTTCAGTACATCTCAGTGATTGATGCCTGTAGAGTGTGAGGTTTGAGCAAATGGATAAAGGAATCCTTTATCCCACCAATGGCGTCAAATGCTTATTGATGGTTTGCTGTGGATGTGGCTCTCTGAAAAGGATGTAAAGATAAATAAGATGTGGGCCCAGGCATCAAAGAGTAAAAGAGATAGCAGAGAAGATTGATAACACAATGTAATAAAGCCTATGATAGGGTATAGTGGGAGTGCATGTAGTTGCATTGACCCAGATTTGGGACTCTAGAAGAGGCTACCTGAGTGAGGTGACACCTGGACTGAATGAATATTAAAGGAAAAATTTATGCACTAGGAAGGTAGAGAATGTAGGTCAGCATGAGCTAAGGAAGTCTGAGAGCTCTGAGTATGACCTCAGTGGTAGAATTCAGGTTGGGAAGGGAGGGGTAGGGTGGCATATAGTGAGAGGATGGTCATTGGTGTCTCACACCAGGAAAATGACATAATCTCATTTGTGCCTTAGAAAAATTTCTCAAAAGGACATTGGTACCAGCTGTTTACTTTTGTAATCCCATGTTTGTATTGTATTTATTTAAAAAAATTCTAGGAAGTATTCATTTAAGAACATTCATAGCTTTTACCAGATTGCCAAAGGAATTCAAGGTACGGAAGTGTTTAAGATCTCTTCCTTGACCTATTGACTTATTCTATGGAGAATAAGTAGGTAGAGAAAGCAGTTCTAGTAGTAAAGTCCTAGTAAATTAACTAGTAGTAAATTAACTAGGATGACCGTGGCCCTAAGCAAAGGGGTGGTAGCAGAAGTGGGCAGATTGTTGACAAAGCATAGAGTCAACACATTTTTTTTCTTTTGGTATTGAGGATTGAACCCAGGGCTCCATGCTTGCTAGGTAGAGTAGAACCGAGTGTGAAACAAGGGGATGAGTCAAGGACAACTGGGTAGATAGCACTGTTGGTTAACAAAATGACAAATGCAAAAGGAGGAAAACAAAGTTTGGAGGCAGTAACAAGTATAGTGTTGGACATACTCAGTGTGACGTTCCTGTTGGAAATCCAATGGGAGATGCCTAAAGGACAGTGGGATTTCTGGATCTGGCACTCTGGAGGGATATTTGGGTGTGAGTTATAGACTTTACTGTCATCTTCACAGACATGGATTTAAAGTCATAGGATGAGACAGTATTACCCTGAGAGTGTGTGAAGACCAGAGAGAAAAGGGATGAGGGTAGGACTCCCAGGCAGCTAACAGCTTTTCTGACACATGTCTTCTGTAATTATCATTTATTTTACTGGCATGAAAGAGGCCAAGATGCTAATGCTTTGCTGAGCACATAGCAAGCACTCAGAAAATATTCTAAGGTAACTTACCATTGAGTAGAAAGATAAAGTTAAATACGTATGTTTATCAATTTATTCTGCCAGACAAAGTGAGCTGAAGTACTCCAGGGCAACTCTCCTATCTAGTTCTTGATATGAAATCTGGTTTGTAGAGGGTTAGGAAGTAAAATACGTTCCCTGAATTTAGAGAGCCGTGCAGGTTTTGTTATCCCATAGCTAACTAAGAGACTCATTATAGTTTTCTGCTCTAAATAACACTGTTAGCTTGGGGTAAGTTGAATGCTTTGTGGTACAGACATGTTTTTTTAAAACGAAAGTAAGATATAACATAACTAAATGTTAACTAATATCTATAATATTTAAAAAGGTGATATGCAGTTAGCACAAATTCAAAGCAATTATATACAACTTCCTTTTAAATAATGCCTGTTCTTAAGAACTGCTTGTTGAAGCTATGTCCTCTTCTACCTTGAGTTTTCCACTTTATTCTAGGAATTAGGCTGAGGAGAAGGAGTGTGTTTGACCGTTCAATGTCATGGTCATGATTACTTCTGGGTCTTATACACTTTATTCAAAGATTTTCTTTTCTCTGTTACATAGTACGACAAGAACAAGAAATAGAGAATTATTAAAAAACAAACAACAACAACAGCAAAAAACTACCTCAAGTAGACAGTTTCCTTCCGTTGAGATTTCATCATTTTTATTTTTACTTTTGAGAAACTTTCACTCTTGTTTCTTCCCATCTGATTTTTTTTTTTTTTGTTTTGCCTTTTGATTATTAGTACTTTTAATTGGTCATTCCTCATTCCTAAACCTAGTTCTGTTACAAAATTGCTTTCTGTCAGGTTTTAGGCTTGAGTTCAGAGAATACACAGAAATAACAAGGTTTTCGATAGCAGTTTAGTCTGTGGTCTACCATATGTGCTCGCGGAGTTCCAAAAGCAGACCCTGAAGAAACACCAACAAAGCACAAGAACATTGCTTTTCCAGTTAGACTCAGAGACTCATGTTGTCAAGTGTCTGGGTTTGCTCCGCAATTTCAGGCTTTTTTTCTTTTCCCAAGACACGTAAATCTGATCTCAGTTCCACCTGATCTCTGAAGTTAGTAGTTTCAGAGATTGCAGACTCTGTGTAAGCAGTTAATTAATTTTCTACATGCATGACATCCTGCTGATCGCCTTGCCCTGGCTCACGTGTGTGCTGCCTGGGGTGAATGGGACCTCACCCTTCCCTTAGTAGAGCCTGATTCCTGAAAGTCAGCGCTCCCAGAACCTTGGAGAGGAAGAACATATCTGTGTTGGTATAGAAATACATCAGGAAATGTGATTTCATCCTCCTTCCACCTAGGGCTTATCGCTTCTGAAAGTGCAAATAGAAATAACAATGAAGAGGCAGAGTTGTTACTCACTGCTCTGCGGAAGAGCCCAGTGACACAGCTGAGATTAAAGTAGTGGTTTGCATATGTCCACTATCAAAGCCCAAATACTTATGTACCTAGTGGTTGTCATTGTGGCCCTTCCGCTCTTCCTCCTCCTCCCCTTTCTCCTCCTCTTCCATCTCCTTAGCATCTTCCTCTTCCTCTTAGTCCTCCCCATCCTTCTCTCCCACTAGTACTTGGGGAGCACTTTACATGTGCTAGTCACTGCCTGAAGGACTGGTTGGAGAATGTATAAAGAAATGCCAAAGATTTTACCTTGAGCTGTACCTTGTTGTTACCTGGAAAGCTTTCGAAAATATAAATTCTCCGATAACCTATACAAGACCAAATTTAATCATTTTTGGGGGGTGGGGTCTTGGTGTGAACCCACGCTGCACTTTATGAAATATCCTCACCTGATTCCCGTGTGTAGCCAGACTTAAGACACACTGAACTGGGGATGATTCCCTTCTGTCTTCACAGGGGAGGGTTTATATGTCTCCAGGTACTTATTCATCAACATAGTAGGCACAGTGTCTAGGGCCTATAACACTTTTAGGAACTCAGAATGTTTTAATTTTTATTAACAACAGAAGGAAAAAATTAACATTTAAGTAAAAAGTTAAATATATGCTATTAGTATATTCACTGTAAACCACTGCAGTTATACTATATTATTTATTTAATTTTAATGTGAGGATGGGATCCAGGGAGGTGGCAATGTCTTCTGGTGCTGAGTTTGTTTTTATTTTCCAACTCTGATTTCTGTGTGCTCAGACTATAGTCTGTGTAGATACAGATGGTAAAATACTAATATTGACTGTGAAGGAAATTTTCATGTTTCACACAATGAAATTGGAGCTGACAGATCAATGGTTGAAAGGTGAAAGGGAAGGCGGTGATTATATATGATTCTTTATATATAATAGTCCAACCCAATATGAGGCTTACATTCCTGGGAGGATAATTTGCTGCTGAGCAATTTAAGATCTTATGGGAAAAATATGCCTGGGGTACTGAAAATATAGGTAAAAACATAAACCATCCTTAAAAATAGTTCTTCTAATCTCCTAACCAAAAAAAAATCATTATGGACAACTGAAGAGAATACCAGTGGTGTTTTTCATATTGAAAATAGTAAGAATGGATGTTAAACAGTTTTTAGTTATGTAAGTTCTATGTATGAGAGAAACTAGGGCACTCTCCCAAGTTTCAAAAGATGCCTGTGCATTTGTTTTGTTTTATGGCATATAACCAATAGAGTTACATGCTAATGAGTATTTTTGTTTGTATCTATTCTTACATTTAAATTTTAATGCATTTATGATTTTATCTTTTGAATTTTTGGACTCAATACCTCTTGGTTTCCATTAGTTCTAGAGACACTGAATGATTGGTTACATAAGATGGACAAAGTCTGTTGGAAACATGATTTAACAGATTTCCTCATACCAAACTCTTTAACCCATACTCTGTCCTTAGCTTCATTGATGGCATGAAGCAAAAGTATTTGATCTGCCTTCAACTGGTTTTTGCAATTTCCATGTTCCAGGTTCAAGAAGGTAACCTAAGTCCTCTTTTTGTTAGCTTTGGCTAGGGGTCCCCAAACCTGTAATCTTGCTCTGTCACCTGCTTTTACTTGTTGTCTTTTCTTTAATCAGAGTAAATCCAGATTCAGATAAATGAAATTTTTCCATTTGTCCAAAAGTTTGGGAGTATTTAGTATTATTTTTTTTCCTAAAGGGAACTTGGGTCTGACTGTAGAGACAATACTTTTCCAGTGTTAGTTTAAGGGAGAAAAAGGAAAAAAAAAAAACAGGGTATAACACAACTTGTTATACTACTGTGCCAGTCATCAGGACCCTTGCTGAGTTTCACTCAACAGCAAGATCACCCACAGTGCCCTGGGGTTCAGTGAGGCCATCAGAACAGAACATGTGTTTCCTCGGGTGCTAAATATGTGTGAAGAATGGATAATAGTGAGTCACACAATAGCTGTTAGACAGTCACTGAAAGCCATACAATTCCAGGCTGGCTTGCAGAGTGGGTGTGCGGGTGGCCCTCCCAGGAATGTACTACAGCAGTCTTGGGGATCAGTGTTGGCTGCTGGAGAGCAGGGCAGATGGAACAGCAGACAGAGCTACGTTTGTAGAGAGGTTGGACTTCCATTGAACAAACTTTAGGGCAACTAAGAGGAGGAAGAACAGACTATGGAACCTGACTGTCCTAAAAACTCAGAGTGGTGACAAATGAGTGGTGATTTGATTGTCAGTATGTTTGAATTCAATACTAACTGTGCAGAGACATCCAGTTAATTCACATATACATTTTCTCTCTTTTAGGTCCTTCAGCTGGGATCAGATATCCTTCCTCAGTATAAACAAGAAGCGCCAAAGACGCCACCACACATTATTTTACACTATTGTGCTTTTAAAACTACTTGGGACTGGGTGATTTTAATTCTTACCTTCTACACCGCCATTATGGTTCCTTACAACGTTTCTTTCAAAACGAAGCAGAACAACATAGCCTGGCTGGTGCTGGACAGTGTGGTGGACGTTATTTTTCTGGTTGATATTGTATTAAATTTTCACACAACTTTTGTGGGGCCTGGTGGAGAGGTCATTTCTGACCCTAAGCTCATAAGGATGAACTATCTGAAAACTTGGTTTGTGATTGATCTGCTGTCTTGTTTACCTTATGACATCATCAATGCCTTTGAAAATGTGGATGAGGTAAGTGTTTTGGTTTTGTTTATTTAGCGGATCATATGTTTTGAAAAAATCAGGATAAAAGAATTCCACTGACAATACAAACATCTTTTAAGCCCCCACTTTCAATCTTCATCCTATAAGTTACCCTCCTGTGAGTTATATTTGATTACCTTGCTCTAAGTTACATTTGATTTTCATCCACTGTGGCTGTGGCTGGAGCTTGTAGTTGAAAAAGGTGAGGGAGAAGCAAAGTGGTAGCATTTGGAGTCAAATATAGTTCACAAATCAGATAGTGGATTAAAAGATGCTGTCTATGTGTTGGGGATGTGGCTTAGTGGTTATGTGCCTCTGGGTTCAATCCCTGATCCAAAACCAACCAACCAACCAACCAAACAAACAAACAAAATGATGTATATGTATTTTCTTTGAAAAACTGCAGCATTTAAAAACTTGGCATCCATAGATTTTATGACTTATTCTCTCCAGATATCTATGGTATCAGTGCTGGATTTATCATAAAGATGAAGAAATTTTCATGGAAGAGTAATTCTTGAATTTTTGCCATTTTGGTTTCTGCTTTTGCTTAAAGTTTTGTCTGAATACATTTGTGGGTAGAAACTTATTGGATGCCTTCTGATGTCTGGTCTAATTCCAGTGTCTGCTCCTTCAGTGCTATCAGTGCAACTAGAAATACTTAAAATACACAATATCTTAAAAGACCACTTCATCTGTAGTTTCTTAACCTCTAACTAAGAGTGGGTAATTTAAGCCAGGCGCGGTGGTGCAAGCCTGTAATCCCAGCACTTAGGGAGGCTGAGACAGGAGAATCGTGAGTTCAAAGCCAGCCTCAGCAACGGTGAGGCACTAAGCAACTCAGTGAGACCCTGTCTCTACATAAAACACAAAATAGGGCTGGCGATGTGGCTCAGTGATCGAGTGCCCCTGAGTTTAATCTCTAGTACAAAAAAAAAAAAGAGTGGGTAATTTATCAGTATATTGTGAATATTTTCCATGTCTGTGTCTCAGAAAGTGGAGATTGGAAGATTGTAAGTTTGAGCCCAGGCTGGGCAGCATAGCAAAACTCTGTCTCAAAAAAAAAAAAAAAAAGGGAAAATCTATATCTATAATCTCTCAGAATTCCAATGAATAAAAAAATTCCACAATTTATTTTAAAACAGTGTGGGTTATTTATAAGTTGCTATACCAAGCTGTTAGCTGTTAGGATTCAACCAATAATCTCAATAGAGAAAATAATATGGACTATGATTCAATACAGAATATATTTATTATTAAAATACTTTCATAATGATAGCCTGACTAAATTAATTTTACTGAGGATTCTGCTATGTTCATATTAGACTGCTCTGATGAAAATTTTTCTGCTACATTGTCGCCATTGCTGTTGTTATTCTGTGTGTGTTGGGAGGTAGGTCCAAACTTTTCTTTGGTGACTTTTTCCATGAAACTTCTACATTCAGTCAATTCTAATGATATTAAAATTGATTTCTCTAAGAGTTTAGAATAGATATTATATTCTGGTACCATAGACATAATGTTAGTTTAAAAATTATGAGAAAAGGAGTTATAGTATTCATGTTGTAATTTTAGATTCTGTCTACATCCAGCTTTTAAAAGTGTTTGGTTTCTTTCAGGTTTATCCTTTGGAAGGGGTTAAAAGGAGTCAAATTTAAAATATTAACTTGGTGTAGCAAGCAACTTGTCAATACCCATTTAGTTTTACCTGCATGCTTATCAGATTCTTTGCTCACACTATAGTCAGTGCATTCTTGGCTGTTTTTCTGGTTTAGGTTCTGTAGATTGGCTCATTAGTATCCATTAGGTAGCATCCAGGTTCTCATTCCAGTAGCCTTCCTGCATCATTCTTAAGCAGCCATAATTAATACCTTTATCATGTTTCATTTTCACTTATGTGCTTGCATGCAATTAACGTAGTTAACATTATTTTGTTTTGTTGTTCAAGAGCACTGTAGCAGTTGGTGGATGATCTGGGGTCTTAGCTTTCTCTAGGGCATGTTTTGTTGTGAGACTTTGGGATGGTTTCTCTTTCTCAATTTTCATATTGTGAAAAGGAATACCTGTCTTTTATATCATGAGGTGGTTATAAGAAATAAATTGGAAAAGAGATATTAATGAATTATAGATTTCTGTCAGTCTCATGAGATATTATTATCTCATTTGCAATAATTTCATTTGTATAACTGCTTACAAATTCTGTGATGATGAAGAATGCACTTTGCATCTCCTTGGGATGCCTTCTTTTGCACTGAGTACATTCTGGAGACTCAGTGATATGAAGCAATCGAGTGTTAGCAAGGTTTTGGTAAATTGTACAATGTCACAAAAATAAAATGGAACTTAAACATAATGAGCTGCAGTAGTGGTGACTTGGGAGTAAGAGAGCATATAAGTCTGAAAATTGCAATTTAATCCTTTAAGCTGATGGTGTGCTGAATGACTGAGAGGACCTAATAATGCTCTTCATTTTCGAAACCATCAACATGCTCTCTGAAGGTAATTTGATTTTCTAGGAATTCATGAACTGGCTATGTGATTTTTTAAAAAAGTAAATCATGAAGCAGGAAAGACAGAGTCCATTGTAGAAAGCCTTCTGTCTGAAAAGAAGGAATACGAATTTCCTAGAAACAATAAACAGAGGGAAAAGATGCTCTCACTACGAATCCAAATAGAACCGAGCTCTTCGTAGTGCTCATTTGTATTGACTTCAGGGGGTGTTGGGAGCTTGATTTCTGGAAGCTTAAGGGTAGCTGAGCCATGGACCATGAGAGAAAGATGGATCTGCAGAGTACACATTGGTCAGCATAGAGAGTGTAGGAAATAGGATCCATTGTATGTTGATTCAGCTGGAAAAATGAATAAATCAGAAATTTCTGAGTGGAAGTATATAAATATTTTTAATTTTTTGAAAAGTTTTAGAAAGCAATTTCTAAATTATCCTTTTTTTTCATGATTTATGCTTGTCAAGCTGCCGTGTGCATATTTCACTTTATATATTTGCATTAATAATTTTATCTCTAGTCATCAAAACAAGAATTAGAAGTCAGAAAGCCTAATTATGCTTGTGGATTTAGTGACTTTTGTCAGCCTAACATCTCTTTTTGTCTTTTTTGCTTTCTCAGACCTTTTACCAAAAATAGTAGATTAAAAATCATCATTTCATACCATTAGTTTGCCATTACTTTTAAAATTGAAATCTATACATGATTTAAAATAATGTTTGGGTAGTACAGGTGGGAATTACATAGTGTTTCTGTTTCTGTTTTTATAGATTGAATCTATAGTGTGCTTTGTACTGCTGTAACAAAATAACACAGACTGGGTCATTTATAAAGAACAGAAATTCATTTTGTATAGTCCGAAGGCTCAAAGTACAAGATCAGGGTTCTGGTATCTGGAGTGGGCCTTCTTGCAGAGTTCTCACATAACAGAGGGCAAGAGAGTGAATCTTTATGATAGTTTCATTTATTATTAATCCATTTGTGAGGGTGGCGCTCTCGTGACCTAAACACCTCCATCAGGTCCCATTTCCTGACACTGGTGCATTGGGGATTACATGTCACGGTGAGTTTTGTAGGGAACAAACACTTTCCACCCATAGCACTACCCAGTCCTCCTTAGAATTGGTTGATTTCTCTTTTTGCTGTTTGCTTGATGATGGAGCCATGTCAACATTCAGTCCTACACAATTTTCTTTAATTCTATGAAGAGCACGAAACATTTAAAAATAGACTTTAAGAGCAGTATTAGTTTGACAGCAAAATTGAGGGGAAGATACAAGGATTTTTCCCATATACTCCCACCCGCTTTTATGTACAAATTGACCGGCTCTCAAAATCCCACACCAGAATGGTACATTTGTTGCAATTGATGAGCCTATATGGATACATCATCATCACCCAAAGATGATGGTTCACTCATTGTTTTGTACATGTGCTGAATTTTGAC
The DNA here is from genome assembly GCA_028644305.1 of Xerus rutilus. Taxonomy (NCBI): domain Eukaryota; kingdom Metazoa; phylum Chordata; class Mammalia; order Rodentia; family Sciuridae; genus Xerus; species Xerus rutilus. The sequence continues at coordinate 34,689,542 of CM053401.1, forward strand.
AATGTATGAAGACAAGTATTCACTATTGAATTATCAGACAGATTATAATTTCACTGTGCTAAAAATCCTCTGTGCTCTGCTTAGTCATCAATCCTTTTTGCTTCTCTGCTTTCCCAGATGTCATATAGTTGGAATCAAATAGTTTGTAGCCTTTTCACACTGGCTTCTTTTACTTAGTATTATGCATTTAAGGTGCTCCATGACTCTTGAAGTTTTGTTAGCTCATTCATTTTAGTGCTGAATAACATATTATTGTTTGATGTACCACAGTTTATTTATTCATTCACCTACTGAAAGACATCTTGGGTGCTTCCAAGTTTTGTCAATTATGAATAAAGCTGCTATAAACATTTGTGTGAAGATTTATATGTGGATATAAGTTTTCAGCACGTTTGGGTACATGATTGCTGTATCATATGGTAAGAATGTGCTTAGCTTTGTAAGAAACTGCCAAATTGTCTTTCAAACAGGCTGCACCATTTAGCATTCCCGTCATCAGTGCATAAGAGTTTCTGTTGTTTGCATAACTTGCCAGCATTTGATGGTGTTAGTGTTCTGGATTTTGGCCATTCTAATAGATCTGTTGTGGAATATCATTTTAATTTGCAATTCCCCAGTGATATAATGATATTGAACATTTTTTCATATGCTCGTTTGTTATCTGAATATATTCTTGGGTGAGGTGTCTTTTTAGATCTTTCATGCGTTCATTACTTAGGTTGTTTATCTTCTCATTGTTGAATTTTAAAGTGTTCTTTGTATTTTGGATAAGAGTTATTTATCAGACATGTCTTTTATAAGTATTTTCTACCGGTCTATGGCATGTCTTCTCATTCTCTTGACAATGTCTTTCACAAAGCAGAGTGTTTAATTTTAATGAAGTCTAGCTTTTCAACTATTTCTTTTCATGGATTGTGCCTTTGGTGTTACATCTCAAAAGTTTTCATCATAACCAAATTACCTAGATTTCTTTTGTTACTATGGCTTAGAATATGTTGTTGCCTGTGAAACTCATTTTTAAATTTAATCCCCATTATGAGATATTCAGAGATAGTCAAGTGGGACATTTTAGAAGTGGTTAGGGCTCTGCCCCATGAATGGGTTAATTCACTTATGTGATGAGTGGATTGATTAATAGACTGGTGGGTAAATTCAGGAGTGGGTTTTTTATGAAAGTCAGTTTGGATAGGACTCTTTTGTGCTCCCTAGCTCTTGCCATGTGGTATCTGCACTGTCCCTGGACTCCCCCATCAAGAGGGCCACCCTCAGATGTGGCTCTTTGACCAGAACCACAGGTCCCAAGTAAACTTCTTTTCTTTGCAATGAAGCTGTAGTATTGTGCTAGCAACAGCACATGGACTAAGACACCTGTTTTACCTTCTAGAAGGTTTACACTTTTGTGTTTCCATTAAAGTATGTGATCCATTTTGAGTTAATATTTGTGGAAGGTAAAAAGTCTGGTACTAGATTTAATTTGTTTTTTTGCATGTGGATATCCAGTTGTTCCATTGCTGTTTATTGAAGGATGATGTTTTCCTGATTGTATTACTTTGTTCCTTTGCAAAAAGATCAGTTGACTATATTTATGTGGCTCTATTTTTAGATTCTCTGTTCTGCTGATTAATCCATTTGTTGGTTCTATCACCAATACCATACTGTTTTTGTTGCTATAACTTTAGAGTAAGTTTCAAGAGCAAGCAGCATCAGTCAATCCTCTAAATTCGTTCTCCTTCAATGTTATGTTGGCTATTCTGACATTTTTGCCTCTTCATATACTTTTTAGAATCAGTTTGTTGACATCCATTATCTAAATTGGTAGGGTTTTGATTGAGAATTTGTTGGATTTTAGTTCAAATTCAGAAGAACGAATACCTTGACAATATTGAATCTTGCTATCTGTGAACACGGAATATTTATTTATTTTGGTTTTGGGTAGCTTTCATCAGAATTTTGTGGTTTTTGTCGTGTAGATCTTGTACACATTTTGTTAGATTAAATTACATTTTTCATTTTTTGGGGTGCTAACAAATTGTGTTAGCATTTAAATTCCCCTTGTGCATTGCTGCTATTTAGGAAGGCAATTGTCTTTTTTATTTTCTTTTTTGGTATTTTGAGACAGGGTCTCACCAAGTGACTTAGGGCCTCATTTAGTTGCTGATGCTGGCCTTGAACTTGTGATCCTCTTGCCTCAGTCTCCTGAGTCCTTCGGATTAGGATTACAGGCACTTCCTCTTTTTTTTCACTAACTCATTTGTGAATCATGTCATTGTTGAATGGAGATCGTTTTATTTTTTACTTTCCAAATAGGGTATGTTATTTCCTTTTCTTGACTTATTGAATCAACTAGAATTTCCAGTATGATATTGAAAAAAAGTGGTGGGAGGGAGACATCCTTACCCCTTTTTTCATCTTAGTGGGAAATCTTTTAAGTTTCTCACATTAAGTGGGATGTTTAATATAGATTTTTGGGTATATATTCTTTGTCAAGTTTAAATTTCCCTCCATTATTAGTTTTCTAAGAAATTTTATCATGAATGGGTATTGAATTTTGTCCAATGTTTTTCTAGCATCTATTGATATAGTCATGTAATTTTCCTTCTTTAGCTTCTTGATTAACTGATTTACAAATGTTGAACCAGTCTTGAATTCCTGGTCATGGTGTGTAAATTTTTTGTACATTGTTATGTTTTGTTTTCTACTATATTGTTGAAAATTTTGCATTTACAATCATGAGAGAGATTAGTATATAGTATTTTTTTTTTTTTTTGTAATGTCTTTGGTTTTGGTATTAGGCTAATGCTGGTCTCATGAAATGAGTTAATAAGTATTCTCTCTGTTTCTACCTTCTGGAAGAGATTGTAGAGAATTGCTATCATTTCTTCCTTAAATGTATAAGAGAATTCACTGAATTCATCTAGACCTGATGTTTGCTGTTTTAAAAGGTTATTAATTATTGACTCATTTTTTTTCAATACATAAAGTCCTATTTAGATTATTTATTCTTGTGTGAATTTTGGCAGATGTGTCTTTCAAGGAATTAATACATTTCATTAGGTTATCAAATTTGTCAGCTTATACTGGTTCAAAATATTCCTTAGTTATCATGTTAATATCCATAAGATGTGTAGTTACATAGTGGTATTCTCCTTTTTAATTTCTGACATTAGTTATTTGTATCGTCTCTATTTTTCTTAGTTCAGCTAAAGCTAGATAAATTGTATTAATTTTTTCAATGAATCAGCTTTTGATTTTGTTGACTTCCTTATTGATTTCTTGTTTTCAGTTTTATTGATTTATTTTCTAATTTTTGTTATTTGTTTTATTCTACTTCGGATTTAATTTGCTCTTCCATTTCTTGCTAAGGTGAAAGTTTAAATAATTGATATTAGATCTTTCTTCTTTTCTAGTATGTACATTCAAAACTAACTTTCTCTCCAAGCATTGCTTTCACTTTATAGCACAAATTTTGTTGTTATATTTGAATTTCATATTGTTCAAAATATTTGTAATTTCTCAAGATTTTTATGTTTGACTAATATGTCATTTAGAAGCATGTTATTTAACCTGTAAATGTTGAGAACTTTCTCAGATATCATTATTGATTTCTGATTTAATCCTATTGTGGTCTGAAAGCAGGTATTGCGTGATTTCTATTCTTTTTAAAATAACTATAGTGACTCTTATAATAATTTTTAAAATTATATTTTATTAAGTGTTATATTAGTGGTTTACTCATACTTCTTTTGCCTTTTACTTCAAGTAAAGAATTGAAATCCAACAAAGATTTTTAGACAACTGAAGGTTAGACATTATACTGGCTTCTAGAGGAATCAAGGGAGACCTTGTGCTTCCACAAGTCAGATTCTGTCTTTCTAACTCACCTTGGTTTTGTAGTACCTGCCATGATGCCTAGCACTCGGCTGCCATTCTATAAATATTTCTGTTGAAGTGAATGAGGCATTAAGGCTTATCAAGTCTCCTAAATATACCTATTTGTTGTTAATAGTGGGAAACATAGGGCCAGAAGGAAATCTTTATAGCTTAACCTTAGCTGTACTCCTACTTTCTCTTCATGGATAAGAGAAATGCTCACATCTTCTCTTGAAAGTTCCTTCCCAAGCATAGTTTTATGCTCATATGTAAGAATATTCTAGTTATATGGCCTGCTCTGCCATGCATATATGTTTAGTGATCACCCTAGGGTTAGATCCCTTTGCAGGAGGGGCTTCCCACTAGGAATGCAAAGCATTGTGCAAAAATAAAAGTTGATCACAACATAGTCTCTGGATGGAAACATACCTACCTTCTAGTTTGAGGGAAAAACTTGCTTACAAACTGTTACTGGTATTAACGAAAGAGGGGTTAGAGTGAAGGTTGAGAAAGGGAAAAAAGTTTGGAGAATGGGCAAAGAATAAGCTTCAGATTCCAAATTGAAATATGGTGGTTATGATCTCAGCCTCTAAATTCTGTTCCTGGTGGAGATTTATGGTAGAGGATGTTATCAGCATTGGGTAATACACAGATTTAATGATAGACATTCTTATATTTGAAAAATCCAGCAATGTTGCAGAACCATATTCTTTTGTATGAATTTTCCACTGAGACAAAGCAGACTGCCTAACTGAGGGAATTAGCTCTGAGAGAATAGGAAATAACAAGCAATAAGGATAGCAATCAAGCTCCTTTATTTGATTTTTTTGTTTACATAAGAAGAAACTTTTGTCTGTACCAATCTTCATTCATGATGAATGCTTCCTATTAAGCATTAGGGAATGATTTTAATATATAAAGGCAAAGAATATTGAAATATACATAAAGTCTGTTGCTTTAACTCTCTAAAACATTTTTCTTTAACTGATTTTAGCTGTAGTTCTTTAATATTTTCTTGTGTAGTAATTATCTCCATGTTTGAGAATTCATAGTTTTGTTACTTTGTTGTGAAAGCAAGTTCTGGTAGAGTTCATCCCTGCTCCATTTACCCTTTTTATAGGGTCTCATTTTATTCTGTGATATTACTTCTTTGACATAATACATGAAAACTCATGGGAATATGTTTATCTTTGTATTGGATTTCTTCATCTTATTATACATCATTGGTAAAAGATTAATAAACCATTTCCATCCCTGCATGTGAATTTGACATTTGGTCAATTGTCTTCCTTTATTACTTTGGGAACTGATGAAGGACATGTAACATCTATGTTTGTGGGCAATATTGCTCATGTTAAAAGAAGACCCCTCATCAGTAAGTTGAATCTGGATGGCAAGGAAATTTTACTGGACTATATATAACCTGGTGATGATACCAAATCTTAAAGTTCCTTGAGTGATACAACTCTGAGCATATCCCATGTGGCACTCTGAAACCTATGCTTGTACTATTGTTATTCAAGGTATTGGATTAGGTGGAATCTTTTGGCATGAGTTTGTCAAAAGCCACACCCCTAAACATAACCAGTATGACCTGTTAATAAGACAAAGCTGAGTTAAATTTATTGCTTACTAAAGTAAGGGAGAACACTACCTCATAAAGGTTTGGAAATGCCTCCAAGCAGAAAAACAAGGACAGAATTTGTGGAGAATTGCAAGTGGTCTTTAAAAGGAAGAGAGAGGTTGAGGGAGTGGAGTTTATTAGGATTGGGTAAGGTTCGTGGTATAATAGTTCAGTATTGGTAGAAACAGCAAGGTGAGGATTATTTAAATTTATTTATTTAGTTTTTGGTGCTGGGATTGAACTCAAAGCCTCATGCATGCTAAGCATGTTCTATTGCCACTGGCTTATAGAACCTGTCACAAGTGAGGATTTTAAAGCAAAAAAAAAAAAAAAAAAACAAAAATATTCAAAGAATCTTTTAGTATAAGCTTTCTGCTGATGTTTTCCACCAAAGAGTTAATGGGTTTTTGGGAAGTTCTGGCAATGAAAGGTAATGAAAAATAAGATCAGCACATGAGCAGGAAAGTTCTAGAAAAATAAAGTCATCTAAGGGAGAAAAAAGAGTAGCATAAAGTCGTGTTAATGTGGACAGTAAGGGATGATTTCAGTTCTCAGTGTTCAGGCTGAGACAGAACAGGAAGGGAATTGTACCGTTTCAGTTCTCAAGGCTTTTAAGTCATACAGGCTTTAGTCTCTTTCTCACATTGGAATCCTCCTCAGGGAAAGATGGAGCACAAGGAGCATAGTTCTATGGACTGCTACACAGACAGCTAAGAGGTCAACTCCCACATAAGAGGGTGCCTAATAACTGCTGTACTGACAACCAGTGACTCCTGCCCTGTACTCTTCTGAGTCTACTGGTGAAAAGCAGGGGTTATGGGAGTCTTATGAGGCAGAATATCTAAGTGGTCACAATTGCAGACACACATATGGACTTTGCTATCAAATTTCTAGTGTGCATTTTTCCTGAAGATGCTAGTTTTTACCATGATTGTTTGCATTTAGGTCAATGTTGTTAAAAAAAAAATAGCCATCTTCAGTTGCTTATACATTTGTACATAAGATTTCCCTGAGTTAGGAAAGACCTTACTTAGAGCTTTTGTTCACAACTTTACAAATGTTGCAGTTTGTCTTGGATTAATCATTAATGAAGAGGTCTATATCATAGGAGCCTGGGAGACAATGAGTTTAGTATAACTACACATTTTTAGACTAGTTGAATTTTATACTCAATATGGTGCTATATATCAAGGAAAGAAAACTTCAGACCAATATCACTAATGAACATAGATATAAAACCATATTCAGAAATACATACAGAAGATAATACACTATGATCCAGTGGGTTTCATCCTAGGGATGCAAGGTTGGTTCAATGTATGCAAATAACTAAATGTAATTCATCCACATAAATAGAATTAAGTACAAGAATCACATGATCTCCTCAATAGATGCAGAAAGGGCTTTCAATAAAATCCAGCACCCATTCATGTTAAAAATGCTAGAGAAACTAGGGATAGGAGGAAATTACCTCAACATTATAAAGGTTATATATGAAAAACCCAAAGCCCACCTCTGAATAGAGAAAAACTGAAAACATTTTCTCTAAACTCAGGAAAAAGACAAGAATGTCTACTCTTATCACTGCTTTTCAATATAGATTTTGAAGCTCTAGCCAGAGCAATAAGGCAAGAAAAGGAAATTAAAGGGATATAAATAGGAAAAGAAGAGCTCAAATTACTTCTGTTTGCTGATGACATGGTCTTATATTTAGAAGACTCAAAACCTCTACCAGAAAGACTTCTAGAGTTCATAAATGGATTCAGCAAAATAGAATACTTGATCAACATACATAAGTCAATCACATCCTATAGTCCAATGATGAATATGCTGAAAAAGATATTAGGAAAACTATCCCATTCACAATTACCTAATTAAAAGAGTTGGGACTTAATTTAATGAAGGATTTGAAGGACCTCTACAATGAAAACTATAGAACACTAAAGAAAAAATTGAAGAAGACCTTGGAAGATGGAAAGACCTCCCATATTCTTGGATAGGCTGAATCAATATTATCAAAATGGCCATACTCCCCAAAATGTTACACAGATTCAGTGTGATTCCCATCGAAATAGTAATGACATTTTTCACAGAACTAGAAAAAAAAGTATGAAAATTTATGTGGAAAAATAAGAGATCCAGAATAGCCAAAGCAATCCTGATTAGGAAGGGTAATGCAGGAAGCATCATAATACCTGGTCTCAAATTATGCTACAGAGCTCTAATAACAAAAACAACATGCTAGTGGCATCAAAGTAGACATGAGACCAATGGAATAGAAAGCACAGAGACAGTCATTTGATACTTGACAGAAGAACCAAAAATATATTTTGGAGAAAAGACAGCCTTTTTAACAAGTGGTGGTGGGAAAACTGGATGTCTACTTTAGTCACCTTTTTTTTTTTTCTGTTGTTACCAAAATACCTGACAAGAACAATTTTGGAGGAGGAAAAGTATTATTTGGAGCCCATTGTTTCATAGGTCTCAGTCCATAGATGGCTGCCTCTATTGCTTTGGGCCTGAGGTAAGACTGAACATCATGGCATAAAGATGTCAAGGAGGAAGGCAGCTCAGGACATGGAACCTCATCAGGGACAAAATATATACTCCAAAGCCGTGTGTCAATAACCCACCTTCTCTAGCCATACCTACCTGATTACAAATACCACCTAGTTAATCCATATTGGGGGATTAACATACTGATTAGGTTAAAAATATCATAACCCAATCATTTCACCTCTAAAATTTCTTTCATTGTCTCAAACATGAGCTTTTGGGGGATACCTTATATCAAAACCATACCAGGATCCATATGTAGAAGAATAAGCTAGATCCCTGTCTCTTACCCTGTACAAAAGCCAAATCAAAATGGATCAAAGATTTAGAAATTAGTCCAGAAACTTTGTGACTGTTAGAAGAAAACATAGGTTCAACACTCTAGCATGTGATGCATGTAACACCAATTTCCTTAATGAGACCTCTAAAGCTCAATAAATAAAATCAAGAATAAGTTGAATGGCCCAAAATCACAAAGCTTTTGCACAGCAAAGGAAATGATTAAGAGTGTGAAGAGCGAGTTTTTCAGAATGAAAGAAAATCTTTGCCAGCTACTCCTCTGATAAGGGATTAATGTCTAGCATATATAAAGAACTAAAAAAACTTAGCATCAAAAGCCCAAATAATCCAATTAATAAATAGTCAAAAGAACTAAACAGACAATTCTAAAAAGAAAAAGAAATGGTCAACAAATATATGAAAAAATATTCACTGTCTTCAGCAATCAGGGAAATACAAATCAGATTTCAACTCAATGCCAATCACAATGGCAATTATCAAGAACACAAAAGATGGTAAATGCTGGTGAGGATGTGGAGAAAAAGGTACAATCATACCTTGTTGGTGGGACTTCAAATTAGTACAACCACTTTGGAAAGCAGTATGAAGATTCTTCAAAAGACCAGGAATGGAACCATCATATGACCCAGCTGTCTCACTCCTTGTGATTTATTCAGAAGAATAAAATCAGCAGACTATAGTGATACAGGTGCATCAATGTTTATGGCAACATAATTCACAATAGCCAAATTATGGAATCATCCCATATGTCCATCAATACATGAATGGATTAGGAAAATGGGGTATAAATACACAATGGAATTTTACTCTGCCATAAAAAACAATGAAATTAAGGTCTTTGCTGGTGAATGTAACTGGAGAACATTATGTTAAGTGAAATAAGCCAGGGTGCTTTAGCAGTGAGCTACATTCCCAGCCCCTTATTTTATTTTTATTTTTGACTGTGGGTCTCAATTGCTTAGGGCCTTGCTACATTGTTGATCTTGAACTTGCTATTATCCTGCCTCTACCTCTCAAGTTGCTAGGATTTTAGGCTGCAACACTGCATCACCCAGAATATGACATTTTTATTTTTATTTTTGATACTGGAGATTGAACTCAAGAGCACTCAACCACTGAGCCACATCCCCAGCCCTATTTTGTATTTTATTTAGAGATAGGGTCTCACTGAGTTGCTTAGTGCCTTGCGTTTTGCTGAGGCTGGCTTTCAATTCACAATCCTCCTGCCTCAGCCTCCTGAGCTGCTGGGATTACAAGCATGTGCCACCATGCCCCACCAGAATATGACATTTATAAAGCAAGGAAAGCGGTCATCTATGAACAGACTGCACAGAGTGAGACTGGAGAGATAAGCAAAGACAGTTTGTATCGAGGAGTTTGGACTTTATCCTGTCGCCCATAGAAAGTTATCAAGGACGGATTTAAAGCATCCTTCAATTTTTACTTGTACATATTTCATAATGTTTTGGGGGAAAAAATCAAGGCTTTAAGTAATATATCTATTTATAAGTTGCATATTTTGATCAAACTTTGTTTACTATAGACCTAATGGATATTAAAGTGTTTTCTACAAGAAGCATTTAGAAATTTAGTACATTATGATTATTACTAAAAACAAATGCCTATTCTTTATGTATCCATTCTATCTATCTGGACATGTCACTGTAACTCATTAAGGTTATAAATTGGTTAACACAGGTATTGTGCACAAATTTTTTAAAATTCAGATCCTTTGCTGAAGGATGCTAGCTAATGCTTGTAGTAATTAGAATTATTTCCCTATGGAGCTCTTGGTAGAATAAGTTGGAAAAGTGAGCTCTGAATAGGAAAGAAGCAATAGAATTTGTTATCTGGGTTAGAGGTTCAAGTAACAAATGTAGATTGCAATTTTCTTTCAGTGTTTAAATTGCAATCTACAAAAAGAAATGGAAATGGACTATGTAGTTATTCATGTGTAAAATCTATTTAGAAAATATTCGGTGTTTATGAAACAGATCTTATTTTGTGGTTTCTATCAAGCTACCTGATGTGGTCTACTCATGAAGATTAAATAGCTCTTCATTATTTATTAAAATATCAGTGCTGAAGGAGTCAAAAACTATTATGAGAACTTCATGTATTGATTATTTTCTTCTTCAGTTAGTGTACTCATTCTTTCAATAAACATTTGAGTGCCAACTATGTGTCAGAGAGTGCTGGAGAATGTGCTGGAGATAGAAGATGGTCAAAATACGATGTGCAGGCACAGTCACAAAGAGACAAATGGAGTGTTCATGGTCTTTTGCAATTATATAATGAAATGACCTTCTCTAGATTAGAAAGGGAAGGTTCCCTGAGGAGGAAATGACTATGTTGAAATCTAAAGTATTAACAGAGCCAACTAAGCTAAGGACAGGGACATGAAAGAGTTGTATGATATTCTATTTAGAATGAATAGCGGTTTTTTTTTGTGTGTGTGTGATACTTGGAATTGAACTCAGGGCCTTCAGTGTGCTAGCATGTGCTCTACTACTGAGCTACACCCTCAGCCCATGGTTCCTGCCCTTGACGGAGCGTGGCATAGTCAAAGAATTGGAAGTTGGATGCAAAGTGAGCAGAAGAACTGTGAAGAACAGAAGCTAGAGTGATAAGCATGGGCCAAACCGTGGAAGTCTGTGTAAACCAACATAGATTTTAGAACAATGAACAGCTATCATATGATTTTAAAATGAGAGTGATTCTGAAAAGCTAATTATTTTGTAGTGTTCAAACAGATTGAATGGGTTCAAATAAACTCCTTGAATACAGGAAATTTTCATAGGTGTCAGATAGATGCTCACCGCATGATCTAAGGTGTTGACAGTGGAGATGGAGAAGTAGACAAATTTGAGAGAGAGTTAGCAGTTAAAATTGTTAAGATTTAAAGGTAGATTAGGAGTTGAGGATGTCAGAGAAGGGATGATGAGGATACCTCTTGGTTTCTGATTTACTTAAACAGATAACTGATGTTAGGAAGGTGCAGGGAGTGACTTTTAAATATCTTTTAAATATCATTTAAGATGATATTTTAGAATATCATTATTCTAAAATGATTATTTTTAATAATAATAAATGTTATTAATAATATTAATCATCATTATTATTCAATGAGAAGGAAAGGCAATGTTTAATTATATATGAATAAATGACAAATGGTTGGAGTTTTGAGTAGATAAAGTTTGAAATATAATAAATGGTGACTCCATAAGAAAGGTAATATAATTTACAGATAGTTGAGAAATACTTAGAGGTTGATTGCAGTGGATTTATAATGGAAGAAATCTCCATTGTATGACATTCTTGAGCAGTTCTTATTTTTTTTGGTGTGGGTACTGGTGATTGAACTCAGGGGCACTTGACCACTGAGCCACATCCCCAGCCCTATTTTGTATTTTATTTAGAGACAGGGTCTCACTGACTTGCTTAGTGCCTTGCTTTTTCTGAGGCTGGCTTTGAGCTCATGATCCTCCTGCTTTAGCCTCCTGAGCCGCTGGGATTACAGGCGTGCTCCACCCTGCCTGGCTTTTGAGTAGTTCTTAATTCAGGCATAAAGACAGCTGATAATCAAACCAGGATCCAGATTTTGATGGAGGGTATAATGAGGAGCCAAAGACGCTGCGGAATTTGGGGTGTTGATGTTACTGAAAATGTGGAGCTCCATAATAAAGGAAGGAGACAATGAAGAATGTTATTCTAAGGCCAGCTTGTTGGGAGGTTATTCACATGGGTATCACTGAGGTAACAACAAGATTTTAGGTGAGAGTTATTTAAAAGATATTTGAAGTAATAAATTTGAGTTTTCTGTTCTCATAGAGTATTCACTGTCATAAATCTATGCAAAACACAATTGTGGTGCATATTCCAATACAACAGGTAAATAAGACCTATTGTATAGTAAATTTTATATGGAACCTCTATGTCCCCGGATATCTATATTTCTTCCTAAGTCATATGAGTATGAAATTCTTTACTTATAAACATATAACATATACACTATTCCTACATTTGTATCAGCTTTTTTTTTTTGCCTGCAAAAAAAAAACTATACTAAAATTTTGTGGATGATAATGACACCACCATTTTTTCAACTAATGAGCCTGTGGTTTAGTTGAGTGGTTCTGCTTATTTAGGCTATTTTTGGCTTATCTCAATTAAGTTCACTCATGCATCTGTGGTAAGCTGCTGAGTTGGCCGGGACCTCTGGTTTAGGGTGACTGAAATGCATGACTCAAAGGGCTGCTTCTGTGCTCTCATCCTCCAGAAAGCTTGTTGGTCCTGTTCACATACCTGTTGGCTTGGATTTCAAGACTACTAGCGAGGTGGGCAAAGCCTGTTGTGGTCTAGACTTAGAACTGGCACAATGGCATTTTACCACATTCTGTTGGCCAAAACAAGTCATAAGGCAGTCTAGATTCTGGAGATGGGGAAACAGTCCTTATCTTTTTCTTTTTCTTTTTGGTACTGGGGATTGAACCCAGGGGTGCTTAACCACTGAGCCACATCTCCAGCCCATTTTTGTATTTTATTTAAAGACAGAGTATTGCTGAGCTGCTTAGGGCCTTGCTAAGTTGCTGGATCAGGCTTTGAACTCTAGATCCTCCTGCTTCAGCCTCCTGAGCCACTGGGATTACAGGCATGTGCCACCATGCCCGGCTTGGACCTTATGTCTTGATGAAAGGCTGGCAAGTTACTTTGCAAAGAGTTATGGAAACATGGAGAGAACTGACCACATCTTTAAAAAAAAATCAATTACAACATCCTGTGTTGTAAAGTTGCAAGATGTAGGTGAAAAAACTGTGCCACTGGATATTAGAAGTCAATATTCCCACTCTATCACCCACTTAACTATCATGGTTCTTTGATCATCCATCTTTTTCTATTTATAAAACCAGGGAGGGAATAAGGCAATAAGGAATGTTGGCTGAATTATTGGCCTACTAATATTAGTGATGATCAGTTGTGACAATTGATTTATATTTTGGATAATTTTATCATTGCCATGTATTATTTTTGTGCCGGTAACATCTCATATCTCTTTATTTTGTGAATCCACAAAAAATTACTGAAAGAGTTAATAGCATATGGGCTCTGTCCTGGGTATTGTTCCTTATGCTACAATGACCTGGAGGGCTTGCTAAGTAAGGAAGTTGGCTAGGAAGGTGGAAGGCTGATGACTGAAAGTTTCCCATTAACCCTGCTGTGTTCTATTATGCATTTGATGTGTTTGATATTCTCTTCCATGAGAGAAACCCCAGGGATTTGTGTACTAAGAGCTCAGAGGTTAGGGAGAGGCAGAAAACCACTGGAGTGCAGGGGAGGGCACAGAAGGATTGGAAAGTTCAGAGTGAAATGATGCAGAAAATGAATGAGCAGAGAAGATGGGTGCAAAGTAAAGAATCAAGAAATTGTTATCGAAAGGGTGGGAGTACAGAATGAGGACATTTTTTGAGGATCAGAAATGTCCAATAATATTATATGAGTGAAATTAAAATTGCCAATAATGAATTAAATAAAATTTGTGGCTCAGTGTAAAGGTTGTGTGAATCATAAAATAAGGAAACATCTCTTATTTTGGATATTATGTTGGGTATGACCCCCTAATCATACTCTGAGTAAGAAATCATTAATCTGAATCATGTGCTGTGGTGAAATGTTAACCTAACAACAGAGAAGTGACTATTGGGTCTTCCTTAACAGTTTTTTAAACATATTTAAATGTGACATACTAAAAAGAAGAGTACACCAGTCTTAAGTGTAAAGCTGAAAGAATTTTCACGAAATGAACACAACTAGTAATTAGTAGCCACCTTGGGAAACAGAGTATCACTGGGACCCACAGAACTTTCTCTTCGCCTTCGTAATCAAAGTCCTTTCCCCAGCAGTGGGAGTCACTATTCTTACTTCTAACCCATACAGAAGTTCTACCTCTTTTGTGAATGTGTCATACATATGTGAAATCATACAATATGTGCTCTTTTGTGTCTTGTATTTGCTCATCATGGTGGTGTTTAGACTTACTGTGTTTAATTCCAGTCTGTTCATACTTAACTTTGAGAAAGTTAATGCACTATAACTTATTTATCCATTCTACTGGAGGTGGACATTTGGATTGCTTCAAGTTTTCAGTATCCACTACATTTTTAAAATCACATGGTTTCATTTTGTGTTTTGATTTTTAATGATGGCATTATATTCTTTTTGATACAAAGTAATGGAGAATGAGACTTTCCTTATAAAGTAAACAGTTATTTATGTATACTATTACTTTTGTATAATAGTTCAAAAGTTCTGATTTGGTAAAAAGATAAAGGGAACACTACAGACAATTTGGGGTTATGTTGAGAGCAAAAAGGAGCTGGTTTGATGGTTGTACTCTTGCTATGCAGAGGGACAGTGGGATATGACCCAGCACTGAGGCAGTGATAGGATGTGGGCATTGAAGGTCACAGAAGAGATTGTACTCAGTTTTATATTCATGATGAAGCCCTTGGAAGATGTGCTCAGTGGTTGTCTTTCAGGAAGATTAATATTGCTGTGATTATGTAGGTTTGATTGGGGTAAGGGCAGGCAGACTGCATAGTTACTGGTTGCTGTGGAAAACGCATTAAGAATCTGGAGGACTGGGTCCAAGTGACACTTCCATTCCTTGCTAACTGTGTCTTTGGATGAGTTTCTTTCCCTTTCTGAGCTTCACTATCCTCATATGAGCAATGAAGGTAGGAATCCTGTTATTCTGAGAATGTAATGAGTTGCTTCATGTTAGAAAACTGCAGACTACATGAAATTGTAGGGCCTCCATAGACACTTTCTGGAGACTCTTGTTGTGACTGAGTTGTTGTCAGAGAAGAGGGGTTTAGTCATTTAATCTCTTTCATTCACGTAGAGAATGACCCATGGTTAAGCCAGTATTGCAGGCATGTATGCTTTAGGTGTAGTGAGTTTCAGAGTAAGCAGATTCTTGAGTCACTGCCTGTATTTGAATTTGGATCCTCCTTATAATAGCTACATTAATAGTAGAACAGTTTAACTTTTCTAGGCCATCTTTTCATGACATTCATCATATAGAGTAATTTTGAAGGCTAATTTAGTTGATCCATAGAAAACACTTTGAACAGTAAATACTCAATATTATCATTACCTTGTCTGACTTTTCCAAGTTACAATGAATGGTCTAGCTTTTCGGTTGGTTAACTGTATGGTGCTGTATCCCTCTCTCCCTTCAGCTCCAACTATGAGCTGGGTTACTCACATTAGGATTAATAGAATGAACTCAACCTTCATGCCATTTGTATCTGAATAAAGTTATGCCTTGCCTCCTTCTCCTTTTTTCCAGTTCCTTCCATATTTCTTAATATAGTACAGCTTTGAATTCTTTTTTGTTTTTTGTTTTGGCAGTTACTGATGAATATATGCAATATATACACAATGTGTCTCTTACACATGTGGCCTGGTCAGTGGAGAGAGTACACAGAATTTCTCTTTAATACTCAATGCTGTTAGTATAACCCCAAATTACATTGACTATTTCTTTTCTACATTATACTGTTAAATCACATTGAGTTCATTATTGATCAAATTCCCCATTCATCCCTAAATTTGCTTGTGTTGCAAAAGTTACTCTCTTGCTTATTGACTACTTAACCTAGTTCCATATGTCAGCTTTATAATTGACATTAGATATACTTCTCGAGTTTAGAATTTCCTAGGATGTCATGCATGCCAAGAGACTTGTAATAAAGCACAATAGTAGTAATTGTTGCAATGGAGATGTGCAAAGCGTGTGTAACACAAAGAAAGGACATCCAATTCTTACAGTGAGAATGGAAGATGGGGAAAAGCTTACAGAGAAGATAGTGTTTGTCATCACTATAGGTAAGATCCAAGCCACCAAGAAAGTGGAAGGGAAGGGTGTTTTAAGCAGAGAGAATGACCTGTAATGTAGAATGAGTCTTCTGTGCTGAGCCTGGCAGCACCATGGCAAGCACACAGAGGAGTTGGTGGGGGAGATGCTGGCCAGGTGGGCAAGCACCAGGCCCTGAAAGACTTTGTATGTCATAGAAGAGAATTAATATTTAATCCTATAAACAATGAGCTAATAGCTCAGAGAGGGAGATCATTAGATGTATATACATTTAAAAAATACTAGACTGATAGCCAGAGTGATCAGTAGAGAGAACAGAGGGTGGCTAATGCAGAGGTTATTCCCGTCACACAAATGAAAAAACAAAAACAAAAACTAAAAACATGATATTGTAACCAAGGAAAGGCTGTAGGAACAGAAAATAAAGAATATTTTTGAGAGACTTATTAAATAGATTTTGAGCACTTAGGCATTTGAAGGGAGATTGTCAGGACTTAGAAAACCAGCTGGCTATGGCAGGAGGAAGGAGGCCTGGAGACTCAGCTTCGGGTCTGAGTATCTGGGTGAATAACCATGTTACTCACAAGACAGGAGGTAAAGAACCCAGGTGGGAGAAGTGAAGATTCCCTTTGGGACCAATTACTTTTTGGATACCTATGGGACATCTATATGGAAATATGCAGTGGGCATTTGGCTTATGTGTAAGAAACTCAGGACAGAGTACTTTTTGTGCTGAGAAGTGGACCTGTATATCATCCATATGTAGAAGCTAGTCAAAACCTGAATATGCAATAGATGAACCAGACAGGGATAAGGCAATCCTGATGAGAACCCTAAGCCACAATAGAAGCATGGAGAAGGGTAGTCTAGAAAATCATTTTGGGGAATTGGTTAATAACCAGTTGGGAAACTGGTTAAAAACCAGAAGAGGTTATCATGGAATCCATGGCAGAAAGAATTTACGATGCTCACAAAATACTTTGTAATAAATAGAAGGAAGACCAAAGACCAGTAGAGTAGAGGAAGGGGAGCAAGGAGTAGAGGGGAGGGAAGGGAAAGTAGAAGTACCTGAGATTGAAATGGAGCAAATTATATTGCATACATATATGAGTATGTCATAAGGAACCCCATTCTTGTATAACTGTAATGCACTCATAAAAACATTGAAACAATATTTCATAATATTTAAGTAGTGTTGGATGTGGGTATAGAAAATGTGCTTTTTAGTGAGTGGCCTCTAGAGCAGATGCCCTTCAGGGTGGGCCACCTCCTCCTGGAGAAATCTGCCTACTGCAGGACAGAGGAATATATCTTCCCATTCTTTGAGCTTAATTCTGATAGATTCTGATTCTTCACATTCTATTTGTGGCTGTTTTTTAGTTTGAATAGGGTGAAGATTTCTTTTGTTTTTCCTTCTCTTTGTTTTTATAGAGAACAATTCAGGTAGAAATGACTTTCTATGCAATATTTAAACAGAAATTCCATAGTTCCTTTAAAAACTCAAGCTACCTATAAAACAGTATCTCCAGCAATGTTATTTTTATTTTTAAATTGAACTCTTGAGTTTTTCATGCATTTTGATTATGGGTTCCTTTAGAACTGAAGCAAGATATATTTATCTTACTGTCCCCAGGGCTCAACTAGAAGCCCAGCTTACAGAAATGCTCAACACACACTTATTTTTGTCTTTCATGTTCATGATTACATAGGCCCATTTTTGAGAGCTTCTAAGTAAGCTCTCTTGAATCTTCTTACCTTGCAACATCTCAGGTCACTGAAGTACACTAATTTGTCTTCCAGATTTTCTTAATTCTACTCCTTTTAACTACCTAAAGTTCAATATGTTTTTCCCTCTCCAGGTGTTCAAGTGAAATAAGATTTATCTTAAGGCTTTGTGTATAACGTATTTGAGAGCTCATCTAAAACAAAGGCACGGCTGAGGAAATCAAAGTTGAGACAGAAAACCGGGAGAGGGACGCTGCTACCCTTTCATTTCTTTGGCTCTCCTGTTCTCCTTTTCTGTGTTCTTTTTCTCTCACTCTGAAATTCTTATGGTACATTTCAAATCTATGCTTTATTACAGAGCATAGACTACAAGCCAAATGTATTCTTAGCTTTCCCCCCTTATCTATCAAGAACTTGAGCATTGCCTAAGAGGAGCTTTGTTAATGTCAGCCTTTTCCACTGCATCAAGGAATCCCTCTGCATTGGTCAGAATTAAACTTCACCTTCTGGGAGACAGAATTAGTGGTTGGAAGTCATGGACCTGATTTAAATTGTAGGTGATGAGCAGATGAGGGGCTTCTCAGGTCACTGCTCTGATTTCCCTCCCTGTCTGTTTTGTGATCTCTATCAGGAATGCATTTATCCTGACACCCCTCCCCCACAAGTCCTGGTCTATTATATGTTAAAAACAAAACAAAAAAACTTTGTTACTGTTCGTTCGTTCGTTCATTCATTCATTCATTCATTCAAATCAGTTATACATGACAACAGACTGCTCTTCAATTCATTGTACACAAATGGAGCACAATTTTTCATATCTCTGCTTGTACACGGAGTAGGGTCACACATTTGATTTGTTACTGTTTTACTCAGCTTTTCAGTACAGTGACTAAAGACCTAACCAGAACAATTGTAAAGGATAAAATGTCTATTTGAGGGTTCACGGTTTCAGAGATCTCTGTCCTTAGACAGATGGCTCAAGGTTAAGCAGAACATGATGGTGGAAGAGTGTGGTGGAGAGAAGCAGCTCACATGATGATCAGAAAGCAGAGAGAGACACCACTCTCCAAATATAAAATATACACTCCAGTGGCATGCCCCTAGGGATCCACCTCCTCCAGCCACACTCTACCTGCCTGCAGTCACCACTAATCAATCCCATCAGGGGATCGATCCACTGATTAGGTTAAATACTTTCATAACCCAATCATTTTTTTTTTTTTGGTACCAGGGATTGAACTCAGGGGCACTCGACCACTGAGCTACATCCCCAGCCCTATTTTGTGTTTGATGTAGAGACAGGGTCTCACTGAGTTGCTTAGTGCCTTGCCATTGCTGAGGCTGGCTTTGAACTTGCCATTCTCCTATCTCAGCCTCCCTAAGTGCTGGGCCAATCATTTTTTCTCTAAACTTTCTTGCATTATCTAACATATGAGCTTTTGGAGGATACCTAAATCTAAACTGTAACAGTTACTTTTTTTTGAGACCTTTGTTGTAAGAAAGCTTATACTTTTTAAAAAAATTTGCATAATGCTTTATTTGGTATGTTAAGCTTTTCAAAAACTATGAAAATTTTTTTGCTGCTCTTCCCTTTTGGTATTCTTTTCTGTAACTGTTGCTAGAGGATGATAGGAATCAGCAGGCTGTGTACCCATCCTAAGTTCAGCTCTGTTAACTTTTCCAGAACTCTATAGATTTAGTGTTTATCACAATTTTGGCACGAAGCAGTTGGATGGACAATGGTATTTGCTCATTTTCCCTATGTACACAGAAGTATTTCTTGTTTGCTTGCTAGTAAGATTGGGTTTCCTTCTTTAGAAGTTCTGTTGTTCATAGCTATTATGAAATAAGAAAAAACAAATAAAAGAAAACTTTTAGAATAGAGTCAAGCCTTATAGGAATAAGAGGTCTGAATTTACCAGCCCTATTTCTACACTCCGTATATAGTATATTTGGATATTTTTCTTCTTTGTTAATTTATACTCCATAAATGAAAATAAATTGGGTGTTCCTTAGCTAATGGGAAATTGTTTTATCTGGTGATACTAAAAAAATTGTATTTCTGATTGTGGAGTAATTTGCACTTCTTAAAAGTGTTTATTATTTTGGCCCTTTTTTGTTTGTTTACTTCAATCATAGCTCTATCCTGTATGTGCTTAGATCAAGTTCATGAAAGCGACCCATTATATTGTTTCCTCAACTTTTTGTTTTCTGAAAGCACGCTGTCATTTCTTCTCTCTTATTCAGGGAATCAGCAGCCTCTTCAGTTCGTTGAAAGTGGTACGTCTTTTACGACTGGGCCGCGTTGCTAGAAAACTGGACCATTACCTGGAGTATGGGGCTGCGGTCCTTGTGCTCCTGGTGTGTGTATTTGGACTCGTTGCCCACTGGTTGGCCTGCATATGGTATAGCATTGGAGACTACGAGGTCATCGACGAAGTCACCAACACCATCCAGATAGACAGTTGGCTCTACCAGCTGGCCTTGAGCATTGGGACTCCCTACCGGTACAATACCAGTGCAGGAATATGGGAAGGAGGACCCAGCAAGGATTCACTGTATGTGTCCTCTCTCTACTTTACCATGACAAGCCTTACAACCATAGGATTTGGAAACATAGCTCCTACCACAGACGTGGAGAAGATGTTTTCGGTGGCCATGATGATGGTTGGCTGTGAGTACCTTGGTTTTTGTATTTTTTTAATAAATGATCCATATTGACAGTTTTCCAGGCCCCAATTTCCAATGGAATTAAAAGGAACTACTTTGTCTTCAGAAAGGTGTTTTAATCTATATCATTTGCAACGGATTTAATTTTATGCGACCTTAGAAAATAAGAATGTGAAATAACATATTTTACTCTCTAGAATGTATTCGTACATGAAAAACAGTATGAGATAGATGGTGTGAAATTCAGAATGATTTAATTATTTTATTAGAGATAATGATTTAATTCTGTTCATAGTGATCTACCTGACAAAGCTCTCTTGAAGGAACCAGGACCAGCATCTAGTCAGGTGGCATCTGACACATATTGGAAGTTTTTTTTTTTTTTTTAAATATTTTTTTTAGTTATAGATGGACACAATATCTTTATTTTATTGCTTTGTACGTGGTACTGAGGATCGAACCCAGGGCCTCACGCATGCGAGGCAAGCGCTCTACCACTGAGCTACAATCCCAGCCCCCATATTGGAAGTTTTGTTGGCAGTGCATATCAATTCCAAAAAAGCAAGCAGGATCTGGTGTGAGATATACAGTTAGGAAAATATTTTAGTTAATAACTGAGTTTGTAAATTGAGTCAACCTCAGGATACAGTTTTATATTTGTTTTTACAATTAAAGCTAGTAAAAAAAAACTTTTATCAGTCTCTGTATTTAGAAACTGTAGGCTTATAACACTATAGGTTAAATATATGACTGAAAGAAGGGAAGAATTAGCAAGGAAGCCCATCTAGCAATGAGAAGTGTCTAGAATTTAGCATGCATGCCTGAGTATACAGTGTCTTGATTGTATTCTTGGAAGTGGAATGCCCTTTAAAGAAGCCAGTCTGTATATTTGAATTAAGACTGGATGACATTAGAAGACCAGAATCTTAAGAAATGTATACCCAAGAAGCTGTTCTAAAAGTTCTTCAGGGAGAAGTCAGCACCATATATGCCTTCAAATTGACTTAGATGATTTAGGCTAGTCTAGTTTTGATGCCTAGAGAACTTCACAACTATTGCACTGAAGGTGTGATTAGCATTATTAGATCCTGGCCATTGGTCTTTGGTCTAAGCTATCTACATTATAGAGCTTAAATTTTGATAGGAAAGATGTTAGAGTCCCAGGGCATTGGTTGGTCTATGAAAGGTGAGTGGCTTGGGCCTCAGCAGTAGCTTTCATAGTTCAGAGTGTCTGAGATCTGTTGGAACACCAGTGCTGGCTGCTGTCTACCTTCCGTCACTCTAGCCCTCCTGTGTACAGATACAGAGGCAAAAATGCACAGGTTCTATTTGCAGGCAGAAGCCTATAGTTAGAGGGAGAGTTAGAATTGCAAGTGCTATTTGTTCCAGAGGCTTTCAGGAGGAAAATGTTTTAATATACACAGAAACCTTGATGATTAATTCAGCTGATACCTACATATCCAAAGATATATTGGCAAACCTGTGCTTTATAAATTGTGAAGATGATATTTTATCTGATACAAATACTGAACTATGATCTACTTTTAATGTTTGTGCAATACATTTTGCCTTACACTTGGACATAGTTAGGTTTTTAAATACAAACTTTCTATTTTGAAGTATAGATTCACTTGAAGTTGCAGAGATAGTACAGAGACGGCCTTTGTCCCCTTCACCTTGTTTCTTCCATCTGCTAAACTATAGCACAGTATCAAAATTGACATCAGTACAATGTATGCACATAGCTCTGTGTTGTTTTAGCACATGTGTAGATTTCTGTAATTGCCACTGCAGTCAAGATATACAGAACTGTCCCATTAGCATAAAGATCTCCCTCAGGTAATCCACCCCTTCCCCTCAATCATCTCAGGTTCCTGAATACTTACTAACTAACTAACTAACTAACTAACTAACTAACTAACTAACGATATATATATATATATCGTTATAAAGCATAAAGCATAAAGCATAAAGCTATTGAGATCCATCTAAACTGAATGTCTCAGTAACCTATTTTATGGCTTGGGTATACCATTGTTTAACCACTCATCTATTGAAGGATGTTTTGTTTGTTTCCATTTTGGACTATTACAAACAAAGCTGCTATTAACATTTATGTATAGGTTTTCTTTTTTTTTTTTTTTGGTACTGGGGATTGAACTCAGGGACACTCAATCACTGAGCCACATCCCCAGCCCTATTTTGTATTTTATTTAGAGACAGTCTCACTGAGTTGCTTAATGCCTTGCTTTTGCTGAGGCTGGCTTTGAACTTGGGATTCTCTTGCCTCAGCCTCCCGAGCTGCTGGGATTATATGCATGCATCATTGTGCCCAGCTCATGTATAGGTTTTTATAAGCTCATAATTCTCTGGAATAAATGCCTATGGATACAATTAAGTATATGTTTATTTTTTGAAGAAAAATTGCCCAACTGTTATTTTGCAGAATGGATATACTAGCATAATTTTTCATAAGAGAATCAGAGGAAAAAAAAATCTATGTAGAGTTGAAGGACACTGTCATGCCCTTTATTTCACAGGCTCCATAGCTGGGAATCATCCAAGACTCCTGTTTTTCTCATGTGTTATATCCATTCTAAACAAAGCCCTCTGGTTTGACCTGCAAAATACATTTGATTATTTCTCTGTACTTCCTTAGCTTACCACCCAGGGCCAACTCACCATCATTGCTGGCCTGGACTTTTGAAGCTACCTCTTGTATATGATTCTGTTTCTATTCTTGCCCCACAATCTCCCTAGAAGCCAGAGTGTTCTTTTTAAAGTAAATAAAGTCACGCTGTTCCTCTGCTCAAATCTCTCCAGTCTGCAAATAAAACTCAGAGTCCCTGTTCCATCTTTCAGGGCCTTTCTGATGAGGCCCTGGCCTGTTTTACCCACTTTACTTCCTACTAGTCTGATTTGGCCTGTTTTCTAAATCCATGCTAGCTCCTTTGTCTGTGAATTCATCAAACTTGGTCCTGTGTCCGTGTCTTCATATCTGCTTTCCCACTGCTTATAACACCCCTTTCCTTTCCCTCAATTTCAGATAGGTCTCTATCTTTTCAGAAATTCCTCCCGAAGCTAACTTACTATAAAAATTATGCCTGTCCCAGTCACTCATATTCTACATTTTACCCTTTTTCTTCATTCACTATTCCTATCAAGAACTAGAATTATGTTTACCCTGTTTTTCTTTTCCATCAGAATGTAAACTCCACATAGCGAGGCCTTTGATTATCTTTTCCTACTTCTATATCCTCAATATTTGAATTTATTAACAGCTTCACTCTCAATCTCAATTTGGTATACGAATGAAAGAAGTTGTCCTGGCTAGTCATGACGAGAGTCTCTTGTCCTTGCATCCACCCCAGTTAGGTGTCTGAGGAAAACACGTGCCAGGAAATTTTACATTCTCATAGTCTGGCCCCAATTTTTTTGTGAGAGCCCTCGTATACTCATCTGTATTGTCTTTCTTTGGGACTGCACTAGTTCCTTCCACTGGATTGCCCGACCTTAAGTCTCTCAGTTGGCCTGTTAATATAATTTCTATAAGGTTAGTTAATGGAAATACCAACAGTCCTTTCTCCCATTGCTTTTTATTATCTACCCTCATAATCTACTGATATTGAAAATTTTTATATATATTCAGTTGAATTTTCAAAACTTCATTTGATTCAGAGTTGGTTCTATTTCTTCCCTATTTTATGAATGGGCAATTATACTTGCTAGATCTAAATTTCTTATCTGGGCACCATGGTGCACATTGGTAATCCCACTGACTCAGGAGGCCGAGGCAGGAGGATTACAAATTCAAGGCCAGCCTCAGCAACTTAGAGAGATCCTGTTTCATAAACAACAACAACAAACAAACAAATAAACAAAAAAACGAAAAGAAATGGGAATGTAGTTCAGCGTAAACCACCTCTGGGTTCAATCCCCAGTACCAGGAGAAAAAAAATTCTGTTCTTTTCTGAAGTTCCTGACTTGATTTCAAAATGAAAAGCTAGGTTTAAACCTGATCATTTTCTTCCCCAAGTTTCTGTATCTCCTTTCAATGCCTGAGCAGTTTTTAGCTTATATTCTGATATCTGCTTGCCTATTGACTTTGGATTTATTCAGAGGCATAAAAGGAAAACCAGTTTCTATAGCCAGAGGGGTTTAGGGAGATCCCTTTAAATTTCCTTCTTGGTTTGTGGGTTCTTGATAATTCCATGGCATATTTCTCTTGACAAAAACTGAGAAGATTATAGAAATCTCTCTCAATTCATGAAGTGTTACAGTAACTTTGAATAATTCCAACATTTATTAGACACACATGTACAGGATATCAGCCAAATGTGCATATTGTAGCTACTTATAATTTTAATATCTTTTTTTTTCTTATAATAATGCCAAGGAAAACAAACAAAAACAAACAACCAGTATTCTCACAACCAAACATGTGCTATCAGCCTCTGTCAGGAATTCAGAAGTGTGTGTGTAGGTTGAGGAAGGAGGGAAAGAAAGGGGAGAGTAGGACACAGAAGGCTTCATGTGTTCATTTGTGCTGGGAATCCAGTCACTGTGTGCTGGCCGCCTGAGAAGCACCACTTGAGACCTTATAACTCAATAACTGTGAAAAGCCATTTATCAAAAAGTTGGTGGAGACACCAATTGCTTATATTCTGTGAAGAAAAATAATCACAGAGTAAATGATAGGCTCTTTTTCTGGAGAATCCCATCTGAAATTTTTCATGCCTTCTAACAAAATTCAGAAATTTTGGTGGCAGCAAGTCCAGTTTCTAAGTCCCTCTATAAGCTGCCTTCTTTGTTTTATGGCCTTTTCTTTTCTGCCACCTAATGCTAAATTACATGTGGACTGTAATTATTTAGTTTCAGAGTTCTTCTTGTTAATATCAGACAAATCTTCAAAAAAAATTGTGACCGTGGCCTCTTCCAATCCCAGTCTCCTGAGGTTTCCTCTGGATCCCTCCTCTGTCAGCAGGATCCAGGGATATTTCTCTTACCTGATACCAAGGAATTTCTTAGCCTGAAATCCTTTGTTCCTATATCTGCCCAGTGTGGAGAATCCTTTTGTTCAGGCTGGTTCCTCTCACCACCATAGTCTGCCATCATAGTCTTCACCTCAGATTCATCTTCCTTATCCTGGTGCTTCCTGACCTGGGTGACTTCCACCACCTAAGGAACAGCCCTCACCCATAGTCAGGTCCTCCCTGTTCTTTCCATCTGTTTATTTACCAGTGAACCTGGCTATTTTGCTGACTTTCATGCAATTCACTACCAAAGGGCTTTAGTGAAACAGAATAGTTTTGCAATTTAGTTCTGCAGCAGTTATGGAAAATAACGGATTTTTTTTTTTTTAGATCAAGATGTGGGTAATCTCTTTGCTAATTTGCTCAGTAAACACTTAATGATGCCTTCGTGAAATGTTTTCTAATCCATTTCATTTACATAATCTTATTATTGAGCCCTTAATAATTTTCCATTTTCCAAAGATTAGCAAAATGACTAATTTCTCTGCTATTCAGAAAGCACCTTAGTACACTGATAATTTGTTTTGATAGTTATAAAACAAAGGAATACAAGTATGGAATTTTTCTAATATGATTAGCCTCTTGTTTTAATGTATTTTTATGAATCCTTTTCTAAAGGTTCATCTAGAAAGCAATTACTTAGTTCCTTCTTTATTACTAAATCATCACACTACTTTTATTTTAGTTGAATCTCACCATCATAAAGAACTTGATATTTGCATATTTCATTACAATTTTATTAAAAGAAAGAAACATAAAATAAAAATATAAGTTGTGGTTAACTTTTTTCTATAAATAATTTAGTGTTCAAACAAATCTGTATCTCCTCATATGCATATATGTATTTGTTTTAATATACTATTAAATATATTATTAATATATATAGACAGCTTATGTCAGTGTTGAACTTCAAGTATTTATTTTGGTTAAATGCATAGTTTACTCTTGTTGTCTGCTTAGGTTCTAAATGGAGGCAGCCTAACATACATGTTGTATGACACTTAGAGTCTGTGATGTGGTTCTGTGATGCCATGCAAACTGAGACTTGAAAAGCCAAAACAAAGCAAAGCTAAAACATCGTAAATTGAAAATTGCTGAGATTTCATAGGTAGACAAAAAACCCAGTCATAATGATGCTGATTTGCAGTTTTCAAAAAGGATGTAGTTGATGATAGCTCAAACAGTCTAAAAACTTTTTGGAATGGACTGGTATAGCTTATAATCCAGCAGGCAAATGGTTTACCACATTTAGAAGTATAGCAGGATCATCTGTCAGTGGGATATGTATGAAAGGAAACTTGAATCGCCATGTGGGTGGTTAAGGGCCACTGGGAAGCATTTAGTCACATACTGGTTACTCAACACTGTGCAAAGGAGACCAGAGCCACATGTCATGTTCTCAGGTTGATGAACTCACTTGGCGACCTCCGTGGAATTCAGATAAAAGCCAAGCTGAGGTTATGAGTGTTGTCCTGACTCCTGCCTATTAGAAAGGAAAATAACTAGAAAGTGATAAGAACTAGAGGTTATGAGAATAGAGAATAAGTTGGAGACAATGTCCTGAAGGACTCCCTTAGAGTGTCTTCAAATGTGACTGGGTTCAATTGTGAAAAGTAGAAGTTGTAATAAATGGCTTTTCAATCATTTTTTTTTCAGTGCTAACATTCTATACATGTAGGAGTCTGTTAGTGCAGTTACACCACTGTCCATGGAATGAGGCTGATTATTGTGGAAGAGGTTAGTATGGAAAGGAGGTGGAGTCATAAAGATTTTAGGATTTTTCATATAAAGCGCATACCTTGCTTTATAGAGAATAATAAATCTTTTCTAAGGAAAGTGTTCAGTAAAGAATTGAGGAAGAAGATTGTCAGGGAATATGATGGAGATAAGAAAATATGCTTCTGGAAAGAGAATTGTTTTTTTTTTTCATATAGAAATGAGGCAGCTTGGAAGACTGACAGACATTGTCTCAGGGCAGAGGAAGGGGCAAGGGAGATGTCTATAGACTTGCTCCGTGGGGACCTTGAAGGGTACTTGACCTACATGAATACCCAGACTGACTTAGAAGTAGGGTGTTGCCCTTTTCCAGTACTAAAAAGTACTAAAAAACAATTCTACAAATCTTAACATGACACTTCAGTCAACTCAGGTATAATATTAAGTTACAAGTTAAAGTTTTCCTTGCCCTTGCTTTTGTGGTGTAGGTAGGAAATGGAGTGTGAACAAGCTGATTTTCATTTCTGATTTTAGTTTTAGCCAGATGGAGAGAGCTTTAAGCCTAATGTTTATTTTGGAAACTGGGTCAATTCTTTGTGTCTGCTTTACCCTAGCTTGTAAGGAAGACTTTTCTTTTATCTTTTCTTTAATGAGTTGAGTATCCCATGAGGAAAAACATTTTGTAGAGTCCAAAGTTCATGGTTATAGGTACTTTTTATGGTTTAGTAGTTTCAGATGTATAGTCCAGTAGTTAAAAAAAGACTGTTATGTGCACTTTATTCCGTTTCTTATTCAAAACAGAATTTTCCTTCTGCAAGAAAGTTCTTTTATATCTACGTTTCTTTTATGCATAGCCACATTTTCACAAGCCCTCTCAGATTCTGGAAAAGTTGAGTTTTTCCCAGAAAATAACAGGAAAATTTCTCAGTGGCCTATTATTTGCCTGGACTCTGCCGAAATCTTGGTCTCTGAAACTGAGCTGTGTCCTTGTATCACTCAGAGTTATTTAACTCATTCAGCATTGTACCAGATGGTCTGGTAGGCACTGGTTCACACCAGTCAATAAGCTTGTGATATGGTGGGAGTGTCAGGAAAATCACAGAACCGTCTCTCCCTTCCTCCCCTCCCCTCCCCTCCCCTCCCCTCTCCTCTCTTCTCCTCTCCTCTTCTCTCTTCTGTCTCCATATCCATCGTGGTGGTTCCATCTCATTCCTTATATTGTGAATGGGAATAAAGAAGTTAGGTTCCTAAGATCAGGGTCTGTGTTTGTACTGTCCATCATTGTATATTTAGCACAAAGCAGTGTCTCTGAGTTGTTAGCTATGCTTAGTAGAAGATATGTTGAATAAATGAATGAATGATAAAGCCACCTAACTGAGTCCGAGGGAATCCAGGAAGGTGTTTAGGAAGAAGTGAGTCTTGGGCTCAGAATACAAAAATAAGTGTGTAAATGAGCCAGGACTTAGGTATTTTCCAGATAAAGAGAACATTTTTGAAGACATAAGAATGGGATAGCTTTAACTCCTTGAGGAGCACCATGCATGTTCATTTTGGCTTGAGTGGGAAGTGGATGTGGCTGGGGAGGAAGAAAGGAACAAAGATGTCAAAGGGCCTTTCATCATTTTACAAGGGGTTTGCCTTTTATCCTGAAGACTGTGAGATAAAAAAAAAAAAAAGAATTTGATTTTTCATTGTACAAGGTAGATTGGAGAAGGTGATGCTACAGTCAAAGAAACCAGTTAGTAATCTGCTGCAATAATCTGGGAAGACAGACTGAAGTGGGAGGTAGGGGGAGAGTTGGCAAGTGTTTTTTTTTTTTTTTTGTAAAGGGTCAGATAGGACCTGTCTTAGGCTTCCTTAAGATCTCTGTTACAACTGCTCATCTCTGCTGTCACGTTTCTAAAACAGCTATTGAAAACATAAACAGTATGCATTGCTATGCTGAGCACGGCAGTATTCCAATACAACTCTGACCAGGTGGCACACCATATTTGACATGTGGACTATAGTTTTGTGGTTTGGTAGACTTTGGAGCCAGACAAGCCTGGGTTCAAGTTTTCTATCATCACTTATTAAGAATTTACATCCATTATCTTAGCCATGATCAATAAAATGGAGAGAAGAGTCCCTACACTGTTGTTATTTGGAATATCCAACATGTAAATTCCGGGGACTTTTTAAAAATTGTACTTGGTGTGGGGTAATGTAGAAGAAGAGTTCAAATGGACTTGTGGATTTCTGTAAATTCAGCTGAATGAATGACAGAATACTTTCCTAAGACAGGAAAGAAGGTGCAGGTAGTACTGGAGGAAATGGTCATTCCTGAGGGTCATTTCTTGGCGACATCAGAGATGTGAGACATGGAGAGATGTCTATGGGAATCACAATTTATAGAAAGCAATTGGTTGTCAAGGGAACATAGGGAACAGTCAGAATGAAGCTGTCTGAAAGTAGACACTTGACGAAGGAGAGCCACAGAGGAGCTAATAAGAGAGCCCAGAAGGGTAGAAAGGAAGTATGGCTTTGTTGCTGACAAACTCCAAGATGGAAGGGGAAACAATAAGACTACTAGGACAGGAAGTCAGTAGAGATCTGGCTGGCCTTCGGAGATTGTTGGGGACTTTCCCTAAGTAGTTTCATTGGACAGTTGAAAGGCAAGAGGCACTGGAGGAATTTGTAGAATCCAAACTGATTTTTTTTGCCTATATAAAGGAGAATAATTTTATTATTAGCTATTAATCTAGTGGAAGTAGATTGTGTTTATACAGTAATTTTCACTGCCAATTAATTATTCTTTCTGATTCAGCTTTCAAGTTCAATAAAATGTATTTAGATTGTTAGATGAATAACATATACATGGGATTATTCTTATTCTTTAAAAAAAAATTTTTTTTGATACCAGGGATTGAACTCAGGGGCACTTGACCACTGAGCATATCCCAGTCCTTTTTTTTTGTATTTTATTTATAGACAAGGTCTCACTGAGTTGCTCAGTGCCTCACTGTTACTAAGGCTGGCTTTGAACTGGTGATCCTCCTGTCTCAGCCTCCTGAGTTGCTGGGATTACAGGCATGTGCCACTGTACACGGCTACATGGGATTACTCTTTTGTGTTAGAAAATAAGATAGACTTGCCAAGAAATTTTTTTAAATGAAATCTCACTTTCTAAGAACAGGTATTTTAGTTAGAGGAGAATTTTATATTCTGATGATAACAGGATTATTTGGTACTCTTCCAATAAATTTAGTTTTGATTCCTAGGAAAATATATACTGCCCAGGACAGATTGTCTTGGTAGGTGAAATGATGCTGTGCTAGAGAAAAAACTGCGGAGAGACTTAGTAGTCCTTAGATATGTAGATCCGATGATCAATTGACGTATGATTTTAATTTTGCTTGAAATGAAATATGTAGAATTTTTTCAAAGGTTGACTCATAAATCCATATATGCATATATTTAGGACTTGTTGAAAAGCATGTCATACCAGAAAGCCTTTATGAATAGATTTAAGAATTGCTTTGCTATGCTGAGAGAGGGGATTTTCTTTGGAACAATTTCTAAGCCGGCTCCTAAGCGACTGCTTCTTACCTACTTATTTAATATTTACGTAAGTTGTGAAGACTGCATTAGGACCTCCCTAGGAGAGTAGGTGCCGGGTACAACATGCTGCCTTTGGGCTGTGCATAGGCACGATGATCTTTATGGAATAAAAATTCTATCCAAGTTGACTCTCAGGAAATACTGGAGGCTTCAAAAATGGTCTCTGAAGCTATTGCCACCCTTTTAGAAGCTGGTTCTATAGTTACCCTTTTATATCCCATTTTCTTTAAAGTTGGATGTATTTTTAACAATCTCTGAAAGTCAATCTGTGGAGGTCTAATTTGGGAGCCTCACCAATTTAAAATAAGTGTAAGGGAAGGACACTTAAAAGTTCATACCTCTACACAGGCATCCGCAAAGAAGCCATAAACCTTGAGAATGTCTCTTACCCTGGGCTGCCTGTGAGTTTGCTGGTCAGTTTCCTTAGAAAATGACCCCCAAGACCCCTCTAGTAGCTGTGTTTTCCCCACTTCCTTTTTTTTTGGTACTGGGGATTGAACCCAGGGACACTTGACCTCTGAGCCACATCCTCAGCCCTATTTTGTGTTTTATGTAGAGACAGGGTCTCACTGAGTTGCTTAGCGCCTCGCCTTTGCTGAGGCTGGCTTTGAACTCGCGATCCTCCTGTCTCAGCCTCCCAAAGTGCTGGGATTACAGGTTTGCGCCACTGTGCCCGGCTCCCACTTCCTTTCTTGATGAAAGGAAGGAGCAGCAGCCCTTCTTGCCCTTCTTCCTGTCCATACACTGACATTCCACGTTCCTTCATTTCTTCACCTTTTGCTACACGATGCCCTAAAAACTGCCCCCTTGGATCTGCCTGCCTCTTTTCCTGCTCCAGGATTGCTGAGCTGGAGTCATCTGCACAGCTACAGGCAGAAGTGTCACTTTAAAAATGCGTAGCTCACAGTCTTGTTATGTCTTTTGCTCTTAGTCCGATGCCCTCTCACGTTTTGCTGGGCTGCTGTGCTTCTGCCCTGCTGTTTCTCTTTCCACCTCTCCCAAACCTGCGACCATCCTTCTTTATCTCAGTGAATGGCCTGTGTTTGTCTTATCTGAAATAGAAGAGGGAAGCTGTCACAGATGTGTATGTGAGTGTGTGTGAGTGTGTGTGTGTGTATTTTGAACAACCTTGAATCACTTCTTACCAAGACAGGCTAATAGAGGCACAGGGTGGGGCCAAACCTTACAGAGACTTGAAGGCCAGAGCAGTAGCTTTTATTCTGAATCAAATGGGGAGGAAGACGTCTGAGGATTTGGGGTCCAAGAGTGGCATGATTTGCCTTATGTTGCTGTATAAAGATCAATCTGCTACTGTGTCTAAATTAGTAAGGGGTGAGGGATAGATGAGGGCAGGCAGGGGAGAGGTGGTGATGGTGATTGGAATGGGTTAGATTTCAGATGCGCCCCACAGGCACATGCACAAATAGGGCACAAAAGGCTTTTGGTGCAGCAGCTGCTACACCAGGGTAGGATGGTCGTTTGTCATGTCGGGTGAAAGTTACATAGGTGGGCCTGGAGTTCATGGGAGTCTCCCAGCATATGAACGTAGATTTGCTTTGTAGCTTACTGCCCCTCCTCACCTCTCCCCAAAATTATTTGCCCTTTTGTGCTCATCTCTCCCTTTACCGTCTCTCTCAGCCAATAAATGTGTATGTCTCTGCTATCCTAAAAAACATACCTATGAGAATGAAGCGCTTGACCCTGTATTCTCTTTACCGTATTATCTAAAATAAATAAAAATTAAAAATTAAACATTAAAAAAAATATTCTTCCGGAAACATGGATCTTCATTTCCTTATTTGGATGGACTTCTTAATGACACGGACTTCTTCCCTGCGCCACTGCTCCAAGTACATTTATTCTATTTCAGACACTTTTGCATCCATTAAAACACCTCCTTTAGCTTCTTTGGTGTTTTTCTTTCTGGTTTTCCTCCCACCTCTCTTGCTGTTTCTTCTCTGCTTTGCTAGGTCATGTTACTCTTTCCCTTAAGTCTTGAAAATTGTGATATTAGAAATGAATTATTGAAAGATCAAGGGCAGCTGTCCTGATAGGCTGAGCAGTTTCTTGTGCAAACAGTGATTTAGTGGGATCCAGGCAACTCCCAGATTTCTCCTGTTGCCTGATGGTCCACTGTTAGAAGTGCTGCTCTGTGTGTCCTTGACTCCATCCTCTGAAACTGCGATTTTGTTCTCTAAAAGATGTGTCTCTAGCCTGGGTTAGCATAACATCAGGGACTGAGTGTCACACTAGTGCCCCGTCATGTTGAAGCAAAAACAGGTGATGAGATTTCAGAGGAGGGTGGAGAAAATTTTGGAACACAGAGTGGTGCCTGGCAGGCAGGGCAGGAGGTGCTTAAGTGATAAGGCCAACAGGGAAGAGACTTTTCAGTGTGTGTGTGTCTGTCTGTCTATCTGTCTGTCTGTCTCTCTCTCCCGTTCTCCTACTATAGAGCTCAAGAAAAATAAGAATCAGGAACATTGATAATTCACAATACCTTTTCTCTGGTTCACTGTTATAAGATCTGCCCCTCCATTCTTCTAGAATGTCCTTGTCACTCTGTGTCTCTTTATCCTTTTATTATGATCTGTAATTATAGTCTTTAAATTTTAAATATACTTACTGCTTGATTCTTCCAACTAAAATGGGAGCCATGAAGGCAGGGAGTTTACGCTCTGGTTCAACTCTGTATCCCTGGTGTAACAGGAGCATAGTATGTGCTCATTAAATTCTTTTTGAAGAAATGAGTACGTTTTGATACTCCCTCTTGGATAAGTTGTAAATTTAGTGCCAGGCAGAACCACACTGGTTCTCTAAACATGAGTATTTGGTGATGGGTTTAAATTTTTAAATAACATGGAGACTATGACTATGTGGCTGATTTAATTTCTCTATAGCAGAGCTTGATTTGTGACCCCTCGCACACTTACCCACCTTTCAAACTGCTCTATCTGTCCTGCGGTTACGCTGGCTGGTCAGTCTTCCTTCTCAGTGTTCTGGTTGGGAAGCAGAATGTACATCTTGGCTGCTTTTGGATTCTCCCTCAACCTGTTTTGGGGTTCTGCTCTCACCTCCTGTTGTCCCTTCTATTCCTGCACATATGTTTCACTTCCTCTACTCCTTTCACATTTTCTGAGAAAAGAGGTAAGATTTTAACAGTGAAAACAGAACGCAACAACAACAACAAAAAGCTGTTTGCCATCTCAAAGGCCTGCAATCTGCAATGGAAATCTATGCTTTCAAGATTATTGTTTTGGCTATAGGTTTTAAAAATGTCTAATTTGAAACTCAAAGCTAAACTGCTTTCTTTGTTCTCTGCTATATCCACACTGCTCTTGGAAAATGACTCAGTTTCAGTGGGAGGAGAGCAGAGGGACCATTAGAAAGAACTAGGAATTAAACCAAAAATATTTGTATGTGTGTGTGTGTGTGTGTGTGTGTGTGTGTGTATCTTTTTCTGTTCTTCATCCTCTAGTACGGCTGAGTTCTGGTATGAATGAATTGCCATACTCCTAATCTTTTCTTTCTTTTTTTCCTAAATTTAATTTTCAGTTTTAATTCAGGAATTAATCACATAACATAAAATTTAACATATTAAACATTTTGAAGAGTACAGTTCAGTAGTGTTTACTATGTTCACATTGTGCAACAGATCTCTACAACTTAAAATACTATTAAGTTTGGGGCTGGGATTGTGGCTCAGTGGTAGAGCGCTTGCCTTGCATGCATAAGGCACTGGATTCGATCCTCAGCACCACCTAATAAATAAATAAATTTAAAAATATTATTAAGTTTGAATAAAATTCAAATGTCTTGCCATGGACCAAGAGACCAGTATAACCCTCTGCTATTCTCCCTCTTGGGTGATGATCTTGGTTTTTTCTTCACTGAAAAAATTAAAGAGATTTTTTTTTTTTAATTGATGACAGGAAAGAATTACTTTATAATTTAAATGGTGTTTTAACAGCTTTTCCCTCACTGTGACCAAAAAATGTGACAAGCACAACTTAGAAGCGGAAAAGTTTATTTTGGCTCATGGTTTCAGGAGTTCAGTCCATGGTCTATGGACTCCATAGCTCTGGGCCTGAGGTAAGGCCAAACATCATGGTGGAAGGGCGTGGCAGAGGAAAGTAGCTCAGGCAACCAGGAAGCAGAGAGAGTTCCACTTACCAGAGACAAAATATGAACTCCAAAGCCTTTCCCCAGTTACCTATTTCTTCCAGCCACACCCTACTTGCCTATACTTACCACCCACGTAATCACACATCCATGGACCAATCCACTAATTAGGTTCCAAATCTCATAATTAATCATTTTGCCCCTGAACATTCTTGTTCATTGTCTCACGTATGAGTTTTGGGGGGACAATTCATAACTGAACTCTAACAAATGTTTTAGAAATAATTGACCGTACCATGGGAAGAATTTGTTGATGAGTTTGGATATTCCCTTTTATAGAGGGAGAAGTAAGGTCAGGACTATTTCAACTTACATGAGAACTGCAAATATCCTTTATAATGTTGTTTGCCAAAGAAACAAAGCCATAAATATAAACAAATATTTTGGAGAAACTTGCCTCTTGAAAGAAGTTTGTCCATTCACCCAAAGGGAGATTCCAGTGGCTTCTAGTATTTGAGCCCAGTCTTCCTGTGGCTTCATGGCTCTAGTTGCTAATTTAGTCATCAGATGTTTCTAGTGGAAAAAAGATGATTGTAGTGATATTTGGTTAATATGACAATACCAGAGAAAACAGCCGAGATAAACAGGAAAGATCCAGTACCTACAGAGGAAGGGAAGGAAATTCCAAATATTTTCTAATCCTTCAGTTCCCATGCCTTCTTTTTCATTTAATCTGCATGGTAGTTCAGATTATCTGCATGATTTTTTTAAAAAAAATAGTTTTTAGAGCAAAGTAACACATGGACATGTTTAAAGAGCCCAATAGAACTTTAAGGTTTATTTTGAAAAATAGAAATTTCCTGGTCTACATGCCTTTTTCCATTTCCCAGTGCTTATTTTCAAATCAGCTTCATTTTTTGGTGGTATTTCTTTTGTTCGGATATGATTTTTAGAGAGAATTCTCAGTTTCAATCATTACTAGCGTATTGACACCTTTGAATGATCAGAAATATAATTCTTTCCTTTCCCCTGTCCCTAAACAACTGTGTATATACTTTTCCAATTTTCTATCTCATCACTGTTTAGATCATGATTTTTATAGAATCAATAGTCTGTTTTCATTATCATGACTATGCAAACACTTTTTAAAACTGAGTCATGTGGTATACTATGATGATTTTTCTGTTCAACATTTGGTTTTCTCTAGGGGAAAGAATTTCATGAATGTTTTTTCTTAGTTTCCATGTGCTTCTATTAATGCATAAATAGAACTCTCCTCCATTTGGTATCTATAATCTCAATATACTCATGTTATGTAGTTAAAATGGGTGCACCTCTCTTGAAGCCTCCTGAGGTTCTTCAGTCTGGACTAGGCTCTGTAGGACATACCGACAGCTCTCAGCCTGGCATTTTCCTTCATCCATGACTTTCAGGGAGTTTCTGCCTTCTCTTTCATGGCTTGTGTTTCCTACATCTGTTTTGAAGGAACAGTTCCTAAAATATCCTTCAGAGAAAGGTAATTTGTTTTGAGATTATAGATAGACCCCAACTTAAGTTATTTGATTTTCAAAATTTCAACTTGAAGATGGGTTTATTAGGGTATTAAATACATTTCTAACTTAAGATATTTTCAATATGTGTTGGGTATATCTGAATGTAACCCCATTTTAAGTCAGGGAGCCTTGGTATACATGTGTGAAAATATCTTTCATTTGTTTTTATAACTGAACTGATAGTTTGTCTCTGAAAAGAGTTAAATATTAGAAATTATTTTATGGTAACTTTTGGTTTTGTCTTTGAGTGTTCTTTCCTTCTTTCTTAATCTCTTCCTTTCTGTACTCAGGATCAAACCCATTGTGCATGCTAGGCAAGTGCTCTACCACTGAGCTACATTGCCACCCTTTTTAAAATTTTTAAATCTTTTTGACAGGATCTCACTAAGATGCCCAGGCTGACCTTGAACTTGGAATCCTTCTGCCCTCACCTTTGAATTATCAGTGGAACTACTGAGGAGACGGATTCCATTTGAGTCAAATATTTTTAAGTAATATGTTTTTCTTTCTGCCTCCTCTCTGGAAGCTTTACGAATCTTCTTTTGGTACTCACTGTTATAAAATACTATGACAATGTCTCTATTAGTGTGTTCTTATCTACTATTTGAGGCTCTCAATGGGCATGTTCCATCATTTGGAAACACTGATTTTTCACTCCTGAATTATTTTCTTCGGTTATTTTATTAAAGAATTCCTCCCTGGTTTTGTCTCTTCTTGAAACTCTTAGTATTTGGATGTCTGATTCCCTGGACTAGTTTTGTAGTTTTCTTATCCCCTCCCCACAGTTCTACTTTTTCTCTCTCTACGGTCTAGAAGTTTTTCTGTAGCTCATTTTCTAATTCCTCTAATCCATTTTTATTTCTGTTAGCCAATATTAATTTCCAAGAATTCTTGTATTTTCTTTTTTCCTTCTTACAGCATCTTGGTTTAATTTCATGAATACGAAGTCTTCTCTTGCTGAGGATATAAGATAGTTTATGAGCCAGGTGCGGTGGCGCACACCTGTAATCCCAGCACTTAGGGAGGCTGAGACAGGACAATCACAAATTCAAAGCCAGACTCAGCAACGGCAAGGTACTAAGCAACTCAATGAGACCCTGTCTCTACATAAAACACAAAATAGGGCTGGGGATATGGTCAGTGATTGAGTACCCCTGAGTTCAATCCCCAGTATCAAAAAAAAAAGATAGTTTATGTACAATTTTCATATCCCCACATACTCTCTGTTTTCTTCAAAATAATTTTTCATTTGTGGGTTTAGGTGTCTGTTCTTCATTTTGAAATTTTCCTGCAGATGTCTGGAGATCCTGGCTTTATTTTAGGGCTGGGCTTGTGACTGCATCCTTAATCTGGGGAGATCTGTCGGGTTATTTTGTGGGAAATCTTGAACATTAGTATTTTGGGGTTATTTCTGTTGAGCTGCCAATTGACTGAGAGAGGAATTTTCCAGTGTTCAGCCTGGAGACTGTAACTCTTGCATCTAATTTTCTAGAAGCTGAATGGAGAAGAATGCTGAGGATTTGATATTCATTGTGTAACTTTTCATATCCCCCCCCCCCCGCCTGACTTCAGTAGGGCATGTCTAATTTCTGCTATTCCTTCATTTCAGAGACCCTCCCTAGTCTTCTGATGAGGTTGAGAAAGGAAATTGTCTCTGTGGAATTAGGGAGGGCTTTGGCGGGTAGGATGGACGTCCATCTGCTTGTTAAACAGATGTTCAGTGCATTCTCTGGATTCTCCCTCACCTTTGCTCCCTCACTTTCCAACGTGCATGGCGCTGGTGATTTGTGGGGTGTTCGCAGGTTTGGTAGTGTAAATCAGGTTGCTTCTTGGCTTCCCCTTCTGCTGGTCTAAGATTGAGCTTTTTGGATCTGCTGAGTCAGTTACTCATTGTCCTATGCTTTCCAGTTTTCAAAATTTTGTTACTACTGTGTTTTCTATTGTCTTTGTGCTTGTGCTTATGACTTTTAAAAGATCCACTTGCTGCTCTTTTGTGGGGTTTTGAGAAGCAGCAGAAGTACCTTCATGTGGTCAGTTCTCTGTCTTTGGCTATCTGTCTGTCTCTTTGCATGGTTTTCTTAGTTCTCCTGGCTTTTGCTTCTCTATCATTTATTATCTAGATTTGTCCATCTCTTGATCAAAAAATCCGCACTCTCGTTGACCCTTCATCTCAAGCTACTTGCCAGAAGGAAATATCTTACTAAACCCATCAGAACTTTATTGCTCTAATATGCACATAACCTGTAGCTCTGCTTCTCAGCTATTATGCATAGTCCCTGCCCTTTGGATGTTACTCGTGGTCATGTCCAGCCTCTACTGAGCCATTCTATTTGTGTTCATTAGATCCAGTCTTTCCCTGATAATACATCATTCCTCAAGCCCGTCTCCAGCCAAACATCTTTCTTTAAGCCCTTAAATACACAGATTAACACTCGACAAGTGATCTCACACTCTTTCTCATTAGCTAGGTTTAGTTGGTCTAATTTTTTCACAGAGGGTTACATTTAAGAGCTAAAGGAAGACATGAAATTTTCCAGTATCTGGGTGAAGCTGGACCTACATCTCTTCAGTGTCTTAAAGTCAGGATTCTGTTACATTCTTTGGACTAGAAATGG
This sequence comes from Xerus rutilus, assembly GCA_028644305.1. Classification (NCBI taxonomy): domain Eukaryota; kingdom Metazoa; phylum Chordata; class Mammalia; order Rodentia; family Sciuridae; genus Xerus; species Xerus rutilus. Next base: position 34,728,802 of record CM053401.1, read on the forward strand.
TCAACAGGACCCTAGTGATCCCTTTATTCTGGGGATAGGGACTTCTAGAGGGTTCTGAGTAGAAAATGACATGATCTAACATATTTTAACAGTAAGAAGAAAAAAACACTCTCAGTAATATTGGCTAAATTTAATGCCATCTAAATTTCCTCTTTTATCAACCTTTAATAAACAGCATTCTATAGTCTATAAAGAATTCAGCACAGTACTATTTGGGCTTTGTTGATAAAGCTGTTATAGATGTTCTTCACTTTATATTTGGGCTAAAATATTGTCAGATTGGAGTACTTCAGAGAGGCTGCCAGTGCAGGATGAGAACATATGTGCCTTTGATGAAAGCTGTTTTTCAATTGAAATCACTGGGATTCCTGTGAAGCTGTCTCTTGTGAACATTATTATATAAGCATCACCTTTAAAATCTTTGGCTTGAGTTATAGTGAAGAGGTTTAATAGAGTATGGGTCTACTGGCTGAACAGACATGAAAATAAAATGTCTTCTTGTGGTACTTGGAATTTTTCTGTTGTCAGATAGAGCTTGGTTTACAGTGGGTTAGAGTAGAGATGATTGACTAATAAAAGCCATCATGGTTAGTGGTAAAGAGAAAACTTAAAAAGCATTATGGTTCAAAGGCTGTGTCTCTATTTTACATTAAATAAACAGAGTATCTGTAATAGCATGAGGAAAGGAGAAAATGGTATGGGACTCGGTCAGAAAGGAAAATGGGACCAGAACATGCCAGGCCCTAACAATCACCTTATTCAGTGGATGGGGATTTCTAGAAGGTTCTGAGTAGAAAATGACAGGATCTGACATATTTTAACAGAGTTCCTCTGAAAGTAAAGTCTAGGTGACAAGTTTGGGTGGGAGAGATGATTCATAACTGTAGTGCTAGATGATGATGGATGGGACCAAGGACGTCCCCATGGCAGAGGTGACACGTGTCAAGACTCTCATTACGTCCTGAACATAGAGCCAGCAGGACTTGCAGGCAAATTGGATATGGGTTTTTAAACTAAGAATTCAAGAATGATTCCAAGATCTGTTTGGTTCCTACATCTCCAGGGATGGGGAAGAATTTGGGGAAAGCAGAATTTTAGTGGAGAAGGGATGTGGTGGGGGCAAGAGTTAAGTTTCAATGAGTCCTACTAAGTTTAAAATGAAAATAGACTGAGGAGGAGCATTAAGGGAGTCATGGAGAAACCTAGGGGTGAGAGGTGTGGTAAGCCTGGGGAGGGGGGTGTTTGAAGGAGGAGCGAGTGAGCAGCTGTGGGAAGTCAGGCAGGATAGTATCTGGGAATCGGCCATTAGATTTTGCATTCGGGGGTCACTGGTACCTTTGAACAGATGTGATGCATTCTTGGAGGGCAAAATCTTTGACTAACCCCCTTGAGCCTTAGTTACATCATCTGTAAGATGGGGTAATACTTTACCTAGTTCTTAGGGTTGTTGTGAAAACTAAATTAATTCATATGAAATGCTCAGCACAGTGCTGAGCACATTGTAAATGCTAAATAAGTATTTGTTGTTGTTTCTAGAAGCCTCTATTCATATGTTCATTAATTGGCGAGGTCATACAACTAATTAAGACTCCACCTGCCTAAATGAGCTTCTAATACCTCCCTGCCAAGCTGTCATTGAAGGCCTTGACCAATATCTCACCAGAGTATAGGTAAATCTGAGCAGTGTGATAACTCTGTTAAACAAGAAATGGATTATCTTAGCATGACTTGTGCAAGATCATGTGCTGGGTCCAGGGATTGCTCTTCATTTCTGGGCGCTTATCCATTCTAGACTGTGTCCAGTGTGGCTTAGTTCACCAGACTCCTGTTGAAATTTACCATATTTTCTTATTATTATTTGAAAACTCTACTTGGGTTTGCCTTATTATTAGTTTTTTCCCCCAATTCTGTCTTCTTCAAATATAGTGCCTGTGGTAGGTTCTCCATAGTATCTTGAGATGAAATATGATGGAGCCAGAGCACATAAACTCAGAGATTTTGTTTTCTCCCTCCATCCCCATTTTTTTTGGTGATAAAATACACACAACATAAAAATTTACCATCATAATCATTTTTGTGTGCTATTCAGTGTTATTAAATATATTCCTGGTATTATGCAGCTATTACTATTCACCATCTCCATAACTCTTTTCATCTTATAAAACTGGATCTCTGTACCAATTAAATAATAACTACCCAATAAATAAAAAAGCCTTGTTCCTCCCAGTTTAGGCAACCTCCATGCTAGTTTTTGTCTCTATGAATTTGATTACTCAAGGTACCTCATAGAAGTTAAATAATATAATATTTGTCTTTTTGTAATTGACTCATTCTACTTAGCATATCCTCAAGGCTCATCTATATCAAAGCCATGTCAGAATTTCCTCCCTTTTTAAGGGTAAATAATATTCCCTTGCATGTATTTACCACATTATGTTTATTCATTCATCTCTCACTAAGTACTTAGTTGCTTCCACATTTTAGCTATTATAAATAATGCTATTATAAACATGAGTATTGTTTTAGTCAGCTTTTTTTGCTGCTGTGACTAAAAGGCCTAACCAGAACAATTGCAGAGGAGGAGAAATTTATTAGGGGGCTCACAGTTTCAGAGATCTCAGTCCATGGATAGCAGGCTCCATTCCTGGGGCGTCAAGGTGAGGAGAATATCATGGCAGATGAATGTGATGGAAGGAAGTGGTTCACATGATGATCAGACAGCAGAGAGAGAGAGAGAGAGAGAGAGAGACTCCACTCAACAGATATCAAATATATACCCCAGATACCAAATATATACCCCAAAGGCACACCCCAGTGCCAACCTCCTCCAGCCACACCCTGACCACCTTCAGTTACTACTCATTTAATCCCATCAGGGGATCAATTCACTGATTTGGTTAAGACTTTCTATAACCCAATCATTTCTCCTCTAAACCTTCTTTTGTTGTCTCACACATGAGCTTTTGGGGGACACCTCATGATAACAAGTATACATACACTTCTTTGAGATACTTTGGATATGTACTCAGAAGTAGAATTTCTGGATTATTTAAGGAACTGCTATACTGTTCTCCAGAGTGGCTTTGCCATTTTACATCACTACCAACAATGCATAAGAGTTCCAATTTCTTAACATCCTTGCCAACATTTGGTATTTCTTTCTTTTCTTTTCTTTCTTTTCTTTTCTTCCTTCCTTCCTTCCTTCCTTCCTTCCTTCCTTCCTTCCTTCCTTCCTTCCTTGTTTCTTTCTTTCTTTCTTTCTTTCTTTCTTTCTTTCTTTCTTTCTTTCTTTCTTTCTTTCTTTCTTTCTTTTGTAATGGCCATTCTAATGGGTGTGAGGTAGTACCTCATTGCAGTTTTGATTTGTATTTTCTTTGCAGTAAATGATGTTGACATCTTTTCTCATGATGAGCTTCTGTATGTGTTCTTTATTCAAGTCCTTTACTCATTTAAAATTTTTTTTTTTGTTGAACTTTTGCTTTCTCTGTAAATTTGTCTTCCGTGAGGTGTATGTCCTTTCTCAGCAGTGCTTACTATAACCTGCATTCTGGTCTGAATATCATTTTGTGTAAAATGGAGCACAGGACAGAACAGGAGATGAGGGTTTGTGTGTCCTTTGTTATCCATTAACATTGAACTAGAGCCAAAGAAGAAGGTGGGGTTGCTGAATGTGCACCCTCAAAATCATGTTGAGGTCCTTAGCCTTCCTGTGACTGTATTGGAGACAGGGCCTTTAAGGATGTTCCTGAGGATAAATGAGGTGATGGGGTAAAGCTCAGATCCAATAGAACTGGCTCTCTATCCACCACATACAGACACAGTGAGAGGCAGCCATTTGCAAGTGAGGAGCAGGACCGTCACCATGAACCTGATCCTGAACTTCCAACTTCCAGAACTGTAAAAAATAAATTTCTCTTGTTTGAGTCACTCAGTACTTTAGTTATGCCAAACAGATTGAGACAGCAGAGCTCTTTTTTTATTTCTCCTATTCATTGTTCTTAGCATTTTTATTTTTGCAAGCATTAATTCTTTTGGAGATTTTAGATAACTTAATAATCTAGTAAACCATCTGCATAGAAAAATAGCCCCAAATTTAGGCTTTGTGATACTGGCAACTTCTTTCATTGACTCTAATATAGTGCTTAGTGCCAAAAACCATCCAAAAGTTTTATGTATTTATCAGAGCAACTGTGAAGATGCCCTCCTAGTTAAGCAGGCTCCACACATGGATGCCTTCAATTCCTTAGAGCTGAGTGGAGCCTGCACTTCTAGCCTTCCTTGCATACTTTCCTTTTCTCTCTCCCCTTTATTTTCCTTCTGTACATCCACTTGCAGGATTTCATGCCTGAAACATATTAAGATGTTTATGGTATGCTATTCACCCAGTTTTTATCAGTATATAACTTTCATCATTTTTTTTAATTGTTTCTTTTTCTTAAATTTATTTATTTAAATGCATTTCAAGACATAGTACATATATAGAACTCAATGTTTCCATTTCTCTGGTTGCAAACCAGATAGAGTCACACCATTTGTGTCTTCATACATGCACCAAGGGTAGTGGTGACCATCTCATTCAACCATCTTTACTACACCCCTTCCCTTTTCCCTCCCCCCTCCTCCCCCCTGCTTCATCCAGAGTTCCTCCATTTCTCCTCTGTTCCCCATTCCCATCCCCCTTATGTATCAACATCCACTAATCAGAGAGAACATTTGGCATTTGGTTTTTTGGGATTGGCTTACTTTACTTAGCATAATGTTCTCCAATTCTATCCATTTACCTGCAAATGCCATAATTTTATTCTCTTTTATTGCTGAATAATATTCCATTGTGTATGTGTACCACAGTTTCTTTATCCATTCATCTATTGAAGGGCATCTAGGTTGCTTCCACAGTTTTGCAATTGTGAATTGCGCTGCTATAAACATTGAAGTGTCTGCATTACTGTAGTGTGCTGTTTTTAAATCTTTAGGGTACAGACCAAAGAGTGACACCAAAAAACAAACAACCCAGTCAATAAATGGGCTAAGGAGCTGAATAGAAACCTCTCAGAAGATGATGTACAATCAATAAACATATATATGAAGAAATGTTCAACATCTCTAGTCATTAGAGAAATGCAAATCAAAACTACCCTCAGATTTCATCTCACCCCAGTCAGAATGGCAGCTATCCAAAATACCAGCAACAATAAGTGCTGGCGAGGATGTGGTGAAAAAGGCACATTTAGACATTGCTGGTGGGACTGCAAACTGTTGCAACCAATCTGAAAAGCAGTATGGAGATTCCTTAAAAAACTTGGAATGGAACTTTGGTCATTTTTAAAGCTTGTGAAAATCTATACTGGTAAAAAGAAAACCTTACCTATGCTTCTTGCTTATGCATTGGCCCCAAATGTCAGGACCAATAAGGGCTCTTCTTTGACTATTCCAAATCACATTTTTCTTTAATATTGTATCAGAAAGCATGCAAGCATTTCTATCTGTAATCTATAGAAATCCATAATTGGAAATCTAGCTGCAGATAACAGAATGATGTCCACAAGGGCATCGTGGCCACTAATCCAGTCTGTGGATCATGCCTGACATGTAAGCATACAGGAGAATGGCTACTCATTGGGAATTTAAGGTCATGGGAAACCAGGTATATGTGCCAGAGATATTAGGAGGGGGTTGGCTAATATTTTATTTCTCTTTCTCCTACCACGAAGTGCAGAGTAGATATATATTTATGTTTATACCTCTATATAGCTTTATACATTATATCATATGTAAATATATATTGTAGGCTTACACAAATCTGATGTTGAAGACTGTTCATTATGATACTCAAGAGGAAAAGGAAAACAGCATATTTTTGGAGAATTTTCAAAGAGGAGGAGGAAACATTTAGATGAAAAGTTAAATATGTGAGCTGTAGTTATACAAAAGAAAGACCATATGCTTTAATGCCATACAGTAGTTTGTTTTAAACCTTTCGAGGTTTATTTTCATTTTAAAATGAATGTGTGCTTTAATTAACTTAGAAGTGGGCTAGGTAGACATATGTCTTTTAGTTAAATAGTTATCTACATAATATTCTCTCCCTTTCTCTTACTGATAGAGCTAATCAATCTAGTTAATCAAGAAAATGTCCACAGAGACCAGGCCAACCAATTGTTTCCATTTGTTTGTTGATTTATTATTTTCAAGTTTTATTGAGGTATTTTCATGAGATCCACTCCCCTAGACACTTTTTTTTCTTTTTCCTCCCAGACTTCTGCATATGAGAGAAAACATACTATGCTTGACTTTCTGAGTTTGACTTATTTTGTTTAACAAAACAGTCTCAAGTTCCACCCATTTTCCTACAAATGACGTAATTTCATTTTTCCTTATGGCTTAATAAATCTCCAGTGTGTCTATATACTACATTTTCCTTGTTCATTTATACATTGATGGACACCTAGGCTGGTTCCATAGTTTGGCTATTATGAATTGTGCTTGGAAGCAAACTTTTAAAACACAACTTACTCATATAAGATGGATCCAGAATTTATATCATTTGCCTCATTATATCTAGAATAAGCTAGAAATGGATGCTGCTTTTAGACATAATTGCTATAAAAAATGAAAGAACATATCATAAGCATGTTTTAAACCTTAAAGCATAAAGAATTATTTTTGGTATTCTCAGAATCTTCAAAATGTAGCCCCTCTGTGTCTCTGTTGAAATGGAACAAATCAAGACATATTTTATTCATGATATCTTTGTCCAGAGACTGGCTGGTGAAAGGACCTGTTGTTGTGCATTCTGACATCAGATGGTAACCAGGCTGATGGAACTTGAGAGACGGGTCAGTCCTGATTCCTTCAAGGCCTTGAGAAGAGCTGTTGAAATGAGTGGAGAGCTATTTCAAATGGTTCTCTGGCTTATGCTTACTGTGGGATAGTTGTCTGCTCTTCATGTATTCAGAAGTATATGGGGCTTTAAGTGGGTCATTTATGGTCTTGAGGAATTATATGGTTTAGTTGAGATTTCCCAGAATGTGGATGACTCAAGACTTGATAATACAGGCTGAAATCATGATATAATTGCTATATCATTAATAATGGACTTTTCTCCATCACACTGAATTTCTAGGTGAGAGCTAAAGCATTTTCTTCCTTGCACTTACTGGTCTATCAGACATTGTACACTTGGTCAGGGTTTTGAGATTCTATCTACAAAGTCATGAAACACAAAACTTACCTGTGTTTTAAACAATGAGCTTAATTCATCAACCTTATATTCAGATAAGTTATGGGTTTTCAGATTGTATTTTTGCTTTAGATTAATGAATAAGTTTTTGATAGAAAGAGAGTGAAAAATGAATCCTTATGTTCCTGTAACCATGTTTAATTATGGAACATGCTGAGAGTTGCATTTGACCATTTTTTGTTTCTGAACTAATGTCGGCTTCTCCAGTCTGCCATGGGAATGTGTTTTGCAGCTCTACAACAAAGGATAAAAATAAAATAATTGTTTGGGAAAGCACTTTGAGATAGCTAAAGATAGATAGCCATACAAAAGCACATAGGCTTTGTAGGAATGACAAATTAATTGTGCTGCCTTTAAGTGATAACACAGAACAATTAATGCATTTAATTGCTTTATGGAAACAAAGAGCTCTTTTGTAGTTTGCATAATTTCTTTTTGTAATGAGAATGCTTCATAAATTTATAAATTAATGCCTGGGCAAACTCTGACTTAGGGAGTTTTGGTAATGTATATCTCTCTGTCTTTTGAATTTTACTTTTATTTAAAATAGTATTTTTCTTTTTTATTGTATAATTCCAGGTCTGAGTTCCTATGACATAAGATTATAAGTAATTAGGGGGAGGAAGGAAAGTGAAACTCTTAAAAAAAATAACAGATTCAGATTATTTATTGGCAGTTCACATTTCATGATTGAATAAATCTTATTTTCAACATTATAATTTTTATTTCTTAAAATGAACATAACATGAATGAGTTTATTTCAATAAATTTTTTACAAACCAAGAACAACACTGAATTGAGTGATCTTGAGGATGTACTGGAAGGTTAAAGATTTCAGGGGGTTGCCTTGGCCCTGAGGACTGGGTGAAGGAGATAAGCAGGTAGGGAGCCATACTGTAAACTCCTTGCAGTTTTGCATCTTCTAGTATATCTAGCACTGAGCATACTCAGTAACTTGGAGTAAATGAATGAACATATTCATTTCTGCCCCTCCATCCCCAGGAGGTTCTGTTTTTCCTATTTTTTTTTACTACAGAGTTTACTAGAAGAATTCCAGAGGTGGTGCAGAGTCTTCTCAGGGAGCTGCTAACCCATTGCTACTATGAACACACATCAGTATTCTGGGTCCCCTGCCTCTATCAGGGAGCCAGATGCCTGCTATTTCCATTTATCTCTACCAGTCTTTCTAGGCCTCCAGGTCCTGTACCATGTTCCCCATTCGGAGCTGGTGTCTTAAAGTGCTGGTTGAACACAGTCTCTGTCCCCTATTCATTTAGCAGAGTGAATGGGCAAGCTCCCTGGAAGCTGTCAGACACCACAGAAATGCAAGGTATTAATAATAGTTTTATATAGGAATTTATTGATTTCTCAAAGTAATTGATATCACCTTGCCAAAATTGGACAACCTCAGATATCCTGGTACTTTGGCTGTCTGGTGTGCTTTCCTAATCCTTCACTGACCTCTCTTTCTACCCTGGGTTTGGAGATGCTATATTTAATTTGAATTGTGTTCCGTAGATGATATGACTCTGAAACAAAGAAAATTATTTATCCTCTCATGGTGTCCTTAGGTGACACATAGTGAGTAGGTAGATAATAACAGTAATGGTCATTTATCATTCTTCCATGATAGGCCAGGTGGATTCTGTATGTTATCTCACTACAAGTAAATAGTTGACTCTTTTTTAGGATGTTAAGTGTGAATTTAAGTGTTTTATATACACTGATTTATTTCCTCTTCATAATCATCTTAGGAACACAGAGATATAATTACCCATATTTTATAAGAGAGAGAAAACTGAGCACAGAGATATTCAGTAACTTGCTGAAAGCCACCCAGCTAATAGGATGAGGAATGTGGTGAGGCAGCCTTGCTCCAGTCTGAAGTGTGAGATATTCTCAGTTTAATCATCTCAGCAGTGCTTCAATTTCTTTTTCTGTTTTTTTCTTTTATTCTTGTGGGTCACAGAATGCAGTTCTAGTTTTGTAAAACAAAGAAGAAAACAGAACAGCTTAAATCATTATTAAAATATCCCCTCTGAGGAAGTAACTATAATATTTGCTTTCTAATAAGCTGAAAACAGCATCTTTTTTTTTCTGATTATAAAAATAATACATACTTTGAAGAAAGGTGAAACAATATAGACAATATAGATGAAAAACCATAATAGCCCAAAGCTTCACTACCTAGATGTATTTGAGTCCTGACATTTCTCTGTGCACATGTACACATATGTGTATAACACTATATATGAGACTGTATTACATGTGTTATTTTATAATCTACTTATGTGCTTACAGTGTATTGGGATGTCTTTCTATGGCAATGAATATAAGTACCATGTTTAGAATAATTATACAGTGCTTCTTTGTATAGCTATACTTTAAGCAATTCCATATTGAAGAACATTTAAATTGCTCCCAATGTTAATAATATACACAACTTTAGGATAAACATGATTTCCATGTGTCTTGGGAGCAATTCTTAAAATTGAGATTGTTAGAATAAAAGTTATGCATATTTTTATATGGATGTATAGTGCCAAACCTGAAAGATTGTAATGACCTAAGTTTGCCAACATATTTTTGAGTATGCCTGTTTCTCATTTCCTTGAAACTGTTAATTTGGTCCATTTTATTTTTAATATTTCATTGATTAGTAGAATTGAATGTATTTATTTATTGACCATTTGCATATATTTTGCTCATTGCCTCTTATTGGGCTCTGATCATTATTTTTATTAGTATGCTGTTTCTTTTTTACATATTAGGGATAACGGCCTTTTATTATCTTATGTGTTGCAAATAGTTTTTCTAGGTAGTAGTTAATTCTTCAGCCTTGTTTTAGTAGTTTGTTTATTTGCCAAACAGGAATTTTAAATTTTTATCTGATCAAATAGATCTTTTCTGATTTCTGGCTTTGGGCAATTTGTGATAATTGCCTTCTTCGTTCTAATGTTGTAGAAATGACTTCTTTTTAATAGGGCACAGAGCCAGGGCATTATTGCTTGTATGACTGTCACTTTAAAATTCACTAATGGCTTTCACAAACACTTTCTTATTTAATTTAATTAATAATTTAATAATATTATTAACAGTTTTCAGATGAGGAAACTGAGAAGAGAGTAGGTAACTCACCCAAATCACACATCTAGTAAGGATTAGGATATAGCTTAGTTTGATGCTAAAGCCATGCTTTTAGCCCTGGCTCCACACTATGATCCTTATGTGGATGGAAGAGCAGAGAAATAGGAAGGATACACGGCCTGCCTCATGCTGAAGAGGATTCCCTTTTTGATAGAAAGAGTAGGAGCAAATCCTTGACTGTTAATATGATCCTTCTTGTCGTAATCAGATTCCAGTTCAGTCTTTTGAAAGAAATATGAGTGAAAAAGCAATTAGATGTTAAAAGAAAAGAGTCATTGGAATGTTACAGTATTAACAATAATGTGGGGTATGCTCTGGATTTTAAGAATTAAGAGGATGATGTCCAAGTAGTTAAATGAATTTGTGGAAATGGGTCAACGAGAGAGTACCACATCAGAACGTTTGGTCCATTTTCAGGCAAGCATACTGAGCAAATTCTTTTCTCATCTCATTTCCAATAAATAGAGCAAGTATTAAGCAGGATTTTACATGTACAATTAGAAAGGATTTTATGCTTGGTATTATACTGGATTTTGGTACAGATAAATTTCTCATTCACAGAACACTTTTTCAGGCTTCAAGTCAGATGTTACTGTTCGAATAGAGAGAGGTGTATGGATTTTAGTTGATATCACATTAATTAATTATTAGCACTTGTGTGGATGCATTTGTATTTTTGGCAAAGCACTATATTTGATTATGCTAAAAGAAAAATATTTTTGGCATTTCTGTCCTCCTGCAAGGATAAATTTGAGTAGGGTGCAGGCATCACATGATTCCTGATCTTGGAATGAGATGGTGTTCGGTCTCATCAAAAAATAAAGAGAAAAGAAAATTCATTGTAGAAACAAAGAAAGCTACATAGAAACATAAAGCTATGTAACAGTAGTAAAGCAGATCTAACACTATGACAAAACAAGTTGTCTTTGTTTTCTAATATATCCTCTCTCGTGGCATATAAATAATGCCTTAAACAGTAGCATTAACTGTGATTTTTATATTGGTTTGCATTTCTATTTCATCATCTTGAATCCTTGAACTCTAATTCCTAGCATTTCTAGAAAACATATCTCTTTACCTTCTACATGAATTGCTTCCAGATCTTTTAGGACTCTTCTTAGTGATCAAGTTGATAGGAAATTGCCTATCTAGACAACACGGGCTCTGCTATTTTTACCTTCATCTGGATCCCTTCCTTTATAGTTGAGTTAAATCATTCATTTGTTCCAACTGAGAGCTCTTTAAGATGAGAAGCCAGTTTTCTGGGTCTCTGCATTTATTTCCACCTGTACCACACTGAAGACATACTGGCATGACCCATGTTGAGTGGTGGTTTTTGCTCCTCTGAGATCTAGCCTTCAAGGTGCAGCACCTGTCTGTGTTCCCAATTCCCATTACTAGTGTTATCTGGCCTGGAGGTTTTTAGGAGGTTTACCTGACAGGCGGGAAAATTGTTTCTTTTCTTATCGGAAAAGCACGTGGGTGGTGCAATAAGCTTAATTGTTTTCATGTTCTGATAAAAAGGTTTCAGCAAAGCTTGGGGCTTTCTTTTGAAGTTAATTACCTCTTACATTAGACTTATACTTTCTAATAAAATAACACAGTGACCCTAACAAGATGCTGATTGTTTGACAGTATTATAAAAAATACATTAATGAATTTGAAGGCCCAAGAAAATTATTGTCTGCTTTTATACCTGTGCCCTTCTTTTACTGATGTTCTTCCAGTCAATGAATTATTCCAGGTATGGTTATGGTTAAGCACAGGGACATCACCCACATTGGCTTTGAATCCTGACTAGGCCAGTAACCATGCAGGTGCCTTTGGACAGGTTGCTAATTTCAAAATCACAGTTTCCTTGTTTATCATGTGGGAGTTATGACATCTGTCTCTCATTAAAGTTGTCATTAAGATGGATTGGTGTACAGAATATAAAATGTTTTCATAGAACCTGACACAAGTGGATGTTGAATAAAAATAATTTAATACTTTTTAAAGCACTTGTTACCAACATGTGGGTACTTCCATAAAGAGCTAACCTTTAGAAATGCTTCTTGAAATAAATTTCCCCCATTCACTTAAATTTCACATCAGCATAAATTGGGGTTCTGCAATCAAGGCTGCTCTTCTAAAGGCACTCAGGAGAGAAATCCACCTTTGCTTTTATTTTCTTGTTTGAATATCATATGTGCATTTTCATGGCATTTGTAACCCTTAAATGTTCTGGCTGGAAAGAATTGAAACATACTGTCCCTAAGAACTCTGTTTCTTTCTGTGGTATTTATCCATCAGATTTCTTATTTTTCTACAAATGATAGTAGTTTTGGAACCTTACAAACCTTAGAAATTCTAATCAAAATGGTTCGTGCTAAAGCATAAACTCTCCACTTGTGTTAGCTTTCCCTTGCTGTGACAAATACCAGAAGATAAATAAACTTAGAAGGAAAAGGTTTATTTTGGTTCATGGTTTCAGAGGTTTCAGTACATGGTCCCTGAACCTGCTCCTTCTAGGCCTGTGGTGAGGCAGAACATCATGGTGGCCATGTGTGGTGGAGGAACTGCTAATTTCATGAAAACCAGGTGGTGGGTGGGGGAGAGCGGTCAAGGTCGTGCTTCAGTGACCTAACTTCCTTCCAATAGGTCCTACCTTCTAAAGTTTCTACCATCTCCCAAGAGTGCAGTGGTCTGGGGACTAAGCCTTCAACTTACGGGCCTTTGGGGAACATTCAAGATCCATATAATAACACCACTCTTAAGATATAGAAAGGAAGAATATGCAGATTCATATACTGAGTTGATGGCATTAATTCAAGGAAATGGGAAAATAAAGCACATTAATTCCTTTTTTCTAAATTAAAAAAAGTATTTGTTCTTTTTAGAAATACATGACAGTAGAGTATATTTTGACATACTATACATATATGGAGTACAACCTCCCATTCTTGTTGTACATGATGTAGAGTTACACTGGTTGTGTATTCCTATGTGAACATAGGACAGTTATGTCTGATTCATTCTACTGTCTTTCCTATTCCCATCCCTCTTCCCTTCCCTTCATTCCCCTTTGTCTAATCCAATGAACTTCTATTCTCCCCCTCCTTCCTTATTGTGTGTTAGCATCTGCATATCAGAAAGAACATTCAGCCTTTGGTTTTTTTAGGATTAGTTTATTTTACTTAGCATGATAGTCTTCAGTTCCATCCATTTACCAGCAAGTGCCATAATTTCATTCTCCTTTGACTCAGTAATAGTCCACAGTTTCTTTCTTTATTCATCTGTTGAAGGGCACCTAGGTTAGCTTAGCTATGGTGAATGGAGCTGCTATAAACATTGATATGGCCATGTCACTATGGTATGCTGATTTTAAGTCCTCTGGGTATATAATGAAGAGTGGGATAGCTGGGTCAAATGGTGATTCCATTCCAAGTTTCCTAAGGAATCTCCATGCAGCTTTCCAGATTGGTTGCACCAATTTGCAGTCCCACCAGCAATGTGTATTTTCCCCCACATCCTTGCCAGCATTTATTATTACTTGTATTCTTGATAATTGCCATTCTGACTGTAGTGAAATAGAATCTCATTGTAGTTTTAATTTGAATTTCTCTAATTGCTAAAGATGTTTCATAAATTTGTTGACTGATCATATTTCTTCTGTGAAGTATCTGTTCAGTTCCTTTGCCCATTTATTAATGGAGTTATTTGCTTTTTTGATGTTAAGTTTTTTGAGTTCTTTATATATCCTGGAGATTAATGCTCTCTCTGAGGTGCATGTGGCAAAGATTTTCTCTTATTCTGAAGGCTCTCTCTTCACTTTCTTGATTGTTTCCTTTGCAGTAAAGGTTTTTAGTTGATCCCATTTATTGATTCTTTTTTTTGTGTGTGTGGTACTGGGGATTGAACTCAGGGACTTGTGCATATGAGGCAAGCACTCTACCAACTGAGCTGATTCTTGATTTTGCTTCTTGTGCTTTAGGAGTCTTGTTGAGGATTTTAGTTCCTAAGCCAACATGACACAAGAGTTGAATCTACTTTTTCAATTAGTAGGCACAGAGTCTCTGGTCTAATGCCTAGGTCCTTGATCCATTTTGAGTTGAGTTCTGTGCAGGATGAGAGATAGGGGTTTTGTTATCATTTTGTTACACATGGATTTCCAGTTTTCCCGTTTGTTGAAGAGGCTATCTTTTCTCCAATATATGTTTATGGCGCCTTTGTCTAGTATAAGATTAACTGTATTTTTGTGGGTTTGTCTCTGAAAGCACGTTAATTCTGAACAAATAGCTGGAAGGAACTTTACATGAGCTTTGTGGCCAGTTACAAAGTCACAGAGCCCATTAGGTATAAAAATTGTTACTTTTCACATATGGCTTGATTGAGACAGGAAGATCTCTGCTTGAGATCTGTGGTGCATTTGATCTCACTCTGTAAACATTACTGAGTGTCTGTTCTGTACCAGACATTGTTTCAGCTCTGCAAATACAAAGTGAATAACGTAAAGAAAGACCCTGTACTCAAAGAATGTAAAATCCCAAATCCAATGAGAATGTGCCTGATAAGTCATGCTTGAGAATTCGCTTCCATTCTGTTCTCACTGCTCAAATGATGAGGTGTGCATGTTTGAAATGTGAATATTCTCATTAGTACTTAGTCCATTTGAGCTGCTACAACAAATCACCAAAGATGAGGTAGCTTATAAACAACAGAAATCTATTTCTCACAGTTCCAGGAAGTCCAGGGTCCAGGCACTGATGGTGTCGGGTGAGGGTTTGCTATCTCAAAGATGGTGCATTTCTGTGGCATCTTCATGTGGTGGAAGGAGCAAACACCTACCCTCCTTGGGTTTTATTTATTGATTTATTTTTAAAATAAGGACAGTAAGTTCATGGGAGCTCTGCTCCAAAGGCTCCATTTCCAAGAAGGCATCATCTCCTACTGCCATCATGTTGGGGTTTAGCATCTTGACATGAATTTGGAGGGGACACAAACATTCACACCACAGCAAGTGTTTTGTCAAAATGTATTTGCTCTGTGAGATCTCAAATAGCAATACTGCATAAAATTAGTTGCCAGAGTATGTTGCATATTTCAACACACAAACACCACCATATTTAGAACTAGTTCACTTAATATGATGGACATTACCTAAAAGTAATTTTTAAGGTATGGAACATAAAGAAAACATCAACAAAACCAGCTCTGCAATAATTTCTACTAAATATTTATTTTAAGTGCAATACTACCTTCATGTTCAAGGTGCAAAATGATACACATAAAGATTGGGTGAAAACATGACACTGATTTCCAGACCATCAATCTTTAAAAGTGTTATTAACTTCATGTCAGTTTCTAGACTAGTATCACAGGTTGACTTAATAAATATAAGATGTTGCTCTTCTAAAGGAGGATTAAAGGAACTGGGAGTGTATGAGTTTATTATGACAGATAGATGCTTCTTCTACTTGACTTCCTTAAGGCTGAAGTGCTGGAAAATGAACTATTGACTTGCACTCTTGTTCTTCCCACTCAAGGCTTATTTTCTAAAACTTAAAACTATTGATAATGATAATAGTTATGACCCATTCCTTCTCTGTCCTTTCTCCTGTGTTTATTGAGCATCTGTTTACCCTCATGGAGAAAATGAGACATACATAGCAATAATGTTCTTTTCATGTTCAAAGCATAAGTTATAAATGTAGGTGCCTTAGTATTATGTAGTAGTTATTCTGCCTCTACACCTTCTGGTTAGGCTACTTTGGACCACTTTTTGACCTTTCCACTGTTTTGTTTCTATATCTTAGATAAAAGTGGGAAATTATGAAGTTAAAGATATTACACAGTGACGCCTTGGTATCTGCAGGAGGTTAGTCCCAGGATCCCCTCAGATACCAAAATTTGCAGATGATATAAAGTGGCATAGTACTGCATGTAACCTACACTCATTCTCCTGTGTACATGTAAGTGCTATATAATATTGTTATATCATTTGCGGAATAATGACAAGAAAAAAGTATTTATATGTTCAGTACTGACACAGTTTTTGTCTCAGATATTTTTGATCCACGCTGGTTGGATCAGCTGATGTGGAAGCCATGAACATGGAGGGTTCACGGAGCACATGCCACATGTCATCTGCTGTTCTGCACTCTTGGAAGACAATAGTGAACTAAATAAAGATTGCTGCTCTCATGAAGCTCATGTTCTAAAAGGAGGAAACAGATAAAAAATAAGGCATAGCATGGAAATTGGTAATATGTTAGCAAATGATAATAATTAGCAGATGGAAAAAGGATAAATAGAATGGAACATGGATGTGCAGGAATAAAGGATTCAGGGAGGGAGTTAGGGATGGAATCAGATATGCTTATTGAAAAGACAGTGTTTGAGGAAAGACTTGAAAGTAATCACAGAGTTACTCTGTGGATAATCGGGTGAAAAGCGCCTTCTAGACAGCCAACAGATAGTACAGAGCTTTGTTGGGATTGTGTCTGCCATGTTAAATTCTGAGGCATAACGAGGAGTTCATTGTGGCTGCAGCAGTAAAAGGTGCTTTTCAATGATATTATTACACAAGAGGGGTTGAATGGACTGAGGTAGGCATGAAACTGTTTTTCTTGAATCAGTGATGTTTGATGTATGCTTTAAGGAACAGATAGGACATAGTACCTGCCAAGTAGCCTACATCTTGTTATTTAATCCTTGCAAGGAGGCTAGAACTTTATCTCAAACTGTTTTATCATCATAGCAACTAAGCTGCTTGTTTTCATTGTCAAAGGTCTGGACATTATCAGATCCCTCTCCTCCTGATACCATGCATATCCTTTATATATCTTCAAAGAAATATATGTGTAATATGTTTCATGTATATACAAAATACGTGTAAATGTGAGAAGAGGAGGAGAGAACAAAATAAGATTTCATTCTCTTCCAATGGAAAATTCCAAGGAAATTAAGAGCTTTGGTCACATAGTATAAAGCCACAGTGTACGCCTTCAGTTCCTTTGTAATGAAATTTTATATTACTTTAATTATCTGATTATCACTCTCTTGTGGAGTCCAGTTTTATTTAATTTGTTCAGTCACTGAACAAATGTGTGTGATACAGAATTCCCTTAGTATTCTCTATCTCTATGCCCTTATTGTATCTCTTTGAACTTACAAGGGTGGATTGGGGCCTTCAGAAGTTCTAAACCATTGAGTGAGACTATCTCAGACCATGTTAGGCCAACACAAATGATGACTCACCACAAGTAACTCAATTGATGTGGTTGTTAATACTTTCATTTTTGTAAAAGGAATATGGTTAATATCCAAGAGCTTTTGTATTTCTTTAGCAAATTTAATTTTTTATAATAACCTTTGTAAGAACACACTGGAGTGGTTGGTGTTCATCTACTTCTGAAGATTTAGCCTTTTCACTCTGATAACATCCATTACCAGAATTTCTGTGAATGTGTTTCTTTATTGATTGTTTTGTCAGGCTTAATAAAGTGAGGATTAATTTTTTTATACAAATAGTGAATGATTTTAGCTTGGGAGGTTTCAGGCTAACATTATTACACCTCTCTGTTCAAAAGTATATTATGGAAATAAGGCCAAGAATAATTTTTTTAACCTCAGGGATGTATTATTTCCCTATAGTTGCTTGAAAGAGGAATAAAATTCTTTGACAAACTGTTACTTTGGGTAATCATTATGAATCATTAAGAAACTAAAACGTTTTCCGGTGTTCACCAAAACCATTTTACCTGGGATTTTATAGAGTTTTTATACTTCAGCTTCTCCTGAACATTGTAATTATTCTAGGTGGCTATATAAATTGAATTTAGAAAGAGTCTCTACTAGGGAGACAGACTATTGCTGTATTACTAAAGTTCTGAATCAGTTGGCCACCTCTGTTCTCCAAATATAAGTTTCAAATTTACTGTGAGCTATGGT
Source organism: Xerus rutilus (assembly GCA_028644305.1). Classification (NCBI taxonomy): domain Eukaryota; kingdom Metazoa; phylum Chordata; class Mammalia; order Rodentia; family Sciuridae; genus Xerus; species Xerus rutilus. The sequence continues at coordinate 34,747,121 of CM053401.1, forward strand.
CTTCTCTTGATTTATATCACCATTGGTTCTTCATGGCCCATTTTATATCCAAGACCAGGAAGTCACATCAGATTTATCCCAAGGCTTCACTTATTTTGACAAATCCACTCCCCCATCTTCCCATACATTTTTACTCCGTAGGAAGAACATTTTAACTAAGTACTGATTTAGAAGTCATTTTCAGATAGATGTTATTAGGAAACATTTATACAATTCTTAGATAATTCTATTCAATTTAGGGAAAGAAAACCTTATACGTCATATTCTCTGTAGCAGTTTATATTCCCAGCAGGGATTTGGCCTGAAGTACAGACATACAAATCTGTGAAACTTGAAGGGGAATGTATCTCACTACCTGTAAATATAAAAAATATACATATATATTACAAGAAATCAAGATAGTGCAGGATGTAAAAAATAATATCACCAGGTAAGAGAAAGTAGAAGACTGAATTCTGATTTAATTCTGCAAACATTCTAAGGAATAAAACACAAGATTGATGGTTGTCATCAACCAATTTTCAGTTATTACTATAAAATTGTGTAGTAATTATTTATATAGAATTTACTCAGTGCTTGTTATGTGTAGGGCATTTGAATACATTTCTTATTCTTTTACATGTGTCATCTCATATAACCCCCACAACATCCTTAATAGGTAGTTAAGGTTAGGTAAAAATAATCTTGAGTTATATTTTGAAAGTAGTATAACTGATATATGTAAAACACTCTACATGTTTTTAGTTTTAAAAAATTAACTAGTTGAAAGCCTTCCTTCAATATTCTGAAATACTGCTTTTTCCTGATATAAAATTTTCATATACAATAGACTCACTTCTGCATCTTCCTTCCTATTTAATGACCAAGTTCTCTATTTTAGAATCACGTTTTTTAATTTCTTTATGTGATGTATTTTGACATTTGGTAGGGAACAGTTTCAAGCTATGGCTATTTCTGTTTATTGACTCTTTTACATGAATTTTGAAATTATCTTGTCAAGTTTCATGAACACATGCTCTTTTACTCTTAAGATTCTACTGGATTTATAAATTAAATTGTGACCATTGGCCTGCCTAAACTATCAACATTTCCCCTCTATGAATATGGTATACTTTCATTTATTCATGAATTTTTGTATATCTTTTACTAGATAATTATTTTTGAGCACATTATTTTTAGGGCACTTTTCTAGACGTTGGTGATACATTAGTGATCACAATGTTCCTACCCTTATGTAGTCTTTTGTATTTCAGAAAAGAGAAAACAAATAAGATACAAATATGTAACACATTCCATTATGATAGAATAATGTGGGGTTTGGAGTGAGAGAACAATAGGTGTGTGCATATGTGTGTATGCATGTACATGTGTACATGTACACACATGTACCCTGGTTAGGTGAGTCTGCTCTGGTGAAGTAACATTTGAGCAGATTTGAATCAGGGGAGGAAGTGAGCCATGTGAATACCTTGAGCTGCTTTCCAGAGGGACGCTGCAAACAAGACTGTGAGGTTGGAGGTTGCCTGCTATGTCTAAGAAATGAGCATGAGCCCTGTATGGTTAAGGTGGTGAGCGAGGGTGAAACATTTTGTAGTTGTCACCATAAAGATCTTGCTTATATTTTGTTAGATTTGTTCCCAAGTATTTTGCAGCCTTTGTTCTGAATGCCTTTCTTGTGTTCTTCCTAAAATAAACTTTCTCATCAGTTATTGCTGGTGGATAGGAGAATTACTGATTTCTGTATGTTGATTTTATATCCTGTCATTTTACTAAATGTAGTGTTAGTGTTTTAAAGTTGAGTCCATTTAGTTTTCTATGAAAAATCCTCCCAAGTGACTATCTTCTCCATCCTAGACTACCTGTTTTATTTCTTTTTTTATTGTCTGACAACATTTATAGGATGCTCAGTAAAATTTGTATTAATAGCTATGAAATGAGCATTTTTCTCTTTCTTTAATGTAAACAAAAATGCTACTCATTTCACAGCAAAACATGATGTATGCTACTTCTTTAATGAAATAGGTAACTTTTCTTCTATTTATAATTTAGTAAGAACATTTCTACATACCATTTTTAGCATCTATTATGAAACTCATGTGCATAACATGTTAGTTAAGTGAATTCTATTGATATTTTCCTTATGTAGAACTATTTTTCAATTCTTAGTCATAAATTTGTTTAAATATATTGTGTCTAGGTACAGGTATTCTTCTAGGAACTTGCGTTACATCAGTGAGTAAAACACCTCAAACTTCCTGACTCCATGGAGCTTATATTATAATCATGGAAAGAAAAAGTCATAAGTGAGAGGATTGAATATTTGGTTAGGAAAGTATAGTGGAAACAGAAAGAGCAGAGCAGGTAAGGGGGATCAGGTGTGGTAGAGGGAGTCTGTGCTTTGAGTTACATGGCCTGACTTTGCATGGTTCTGAGCAGAGGCAAGGCATTACTTCTGTAGTCTTGCTCTTAATCAATAGATTATATGGGGCAGGGAGATGAAAAAGGGAAGAAAATTCTTATATTTTGGTTGTTGAATGTCCCCCCAAAGTGCATGTGTTGAAGGGTTGGTTTCTAGAGTGGTGCTACTGGGAGGTGGTAGAACCTTTGGGAGGTGAAGTCTAGCGGGAAGTCTTTAGGTCATTGAAGGCATGCACTCAAAGGGGATTGGGGAAAATGGTCTCTGCCTCTCTTTCTTTGCTTCCTAGACATGAGATGAGCAGTTTGCTTTGGCATACATTCTCCCCATTGCCAGCAGCTCCACCTTGAGAGATGCAAAGCAATGGATTTGCCCAGTCTTGAACTGAAACTTACAAAACAAATATTTTCTCTTTGTAAGTTAGTTTTCTCAGGTATTTTATTATAGTAATGTGAATCTGACTAACACAAAAAAGGAGACAAGTAAAGAGCTCTTTAAAGTGATACAGGAGGGAAATTATGAAGACAAATCTGGAAGGTGGCAGTGGAGGTAAAGAACATCTACTATTTTGAAGTAGAACCAACTGGATTTTTGTGACCAGTTGTGTATACAGTCTGAGAAGAAGAGAAAGGTTAAGGTTTTTTCTCCAAAGATTTCAACAAGCTAGGAATTTGATGTAGAAAGGAGAGATCCTATCATGTTCTAAAACTGACATTTAGACTGCGCACTCAGTAGTCACTTTTTGTGTTACCAAGTCGTGTGAACAAGAACCTGGTGTGTGAACAGGAATCAGGAAGGTGCTTGGAAGTCAGACTTTGTCATATCTGTGCTCATCTCAGATACCCTGATTACTAATTAAGTAGTTGGCCTCTCTGAGTTTCAGTTTCCTAACCTGTAAGATGGAGATGATAGCAGTCTTGTGAGGATGAGATGTGTAAAGAGTAACAAGCAGCCTTGTACTTAGTACATATCTGATGTTTAACAAATATATTTTTCTCTTTTTAGGTCAAATGAAGTGATGTATGACTCTTGTATGCAAACTGACCTGTAAACATATGAAACCTATTAACTTTAAGAGCTTGTTTGATCCATAAATATAACTGTATCAGAAAATAATTTAAATAAAGTCTTTTGTGGTGAAATAGTGGAATATCTAGAAAATCCTGGAGATGTTTGGCAACGTGGTAGAAGTTGTTATGGTTTGAATATGAGAAGCTCCTGTGATACTAGACAAAAATGTTCAGAGGTAAAATACTTACATTATGAGATTTGTGACCCAATCAGAGGATTAATCCACTAATATGGATTGACTGAGTGGTAACTGTAGGCATGTAGGGTGCAGCTGGAGGAGGTGGGTCACTGTGAGGGTATGACTTTGGGTTTATATTTTGTACCTGGTGAGTGGAGCTCTCTTTTGGTTTCCTGATTGTTGTGTCCTGAGCTGTTTTTCTATGTCATGTGCTTTGACTAAGATGATGTTCTTTATCTCCAGCCTAGAGTTATAGAGTTGGCTGATCCTGGACTGAACCTCTGAGACCATGAACCAAAATAAATGTTTCCTCCTCTATATTGCTCTTGTTAGGTCAGCGATGCAAAAGCTGACTAAAACTGAAGTTGATCATCTTGCAGAGTACCACGAGAATCTGACCGCAGGAGAGTACTAACTATTAGTTGATCTACCGAATTCCTTGTTGTTCTGTATGGCAGGAGCTCAGTGCAGATGCCATATGCTGTTCTTTCTGCGTATCCCTGGCCACTCTAGGCATTCAACCTGAGCTTAAGATATACATGAACAAGCAAGGAATGACAGACAAATACATGTGACTTAGTATTGAGGTCCTACTTGCTTTTACTTGTTACTCAAACTCCTTGTTTGGGTAATTGACTCTGTTTCCAGACCCTGCAGGCATGGATGGATCGCAGCTACTTAATGTCCTGTCCAGGATACTAATAGCCTTAGATTTCAGGGCCCTTGTTATATTCTAACCTTGGCAGTTGCCCTTTCTCTCAATGCTTGCTTGAAGTTGTCATTGAGACTATCATGTGAGAGAGAATAAAAATGCACACTAAAATAGAAAACAGTGTGAAGACAAATCATGGCAGACTTATTTCATTTTCTTCTCTGATAGAGTGACAGGCCTCATAAACCAAGGGAGTGATGGACAAGATCTATCTTGCTTTCCTGACATCACTCCTGAAACACTCAAGGTATGACTGGGCCACATTTTATGTTTCCACATAGATGAAAAACAGGATCTTTGTCACAGGGCCTGATTAATCTGTTTCGTTTTCTTGAGATTCCACAGCCAAGCCAACATGCCAGTTAAGTTGTGCTAACAAAAGTCAGGACGGCAGAATTCACTAAAGAACTAAAGAGAGAAAGTGTCTATTTAGAAAGACCATGAGAGGCTTCCTACATGTGGAAAATTATAGTCAGAATACAGGAAGGATCTGGGATTGGGAAAATCTAGGGGTTGAAGATGCAAGCTGTTACCTTGCTGAATCCAGAGGATGGTGTTAATTTTTCAGCACGGGAAAAATTTTTGTTCTGTTTTCGAGAGACCTTAGGTAAGGGACTTGAGAATGCTTTGAGGTGGGTTAAATAGTGATTTCATCGTAAAACATCTAAGCTTTCCTTACAAGTATGTAGCCTGTTCGTGGGGAAAGTTAATGAGAAAGAATATGTCACCATAGAATGGGACAAAGAAAACAAACACCTTGCTAAAACAAAGCAAAACTCTTATGGCCTCCTTTTGATAGTGGGTAACTTACATTACTCTTACATGTAAAGGAGTTTGCACCTCTAATCTTTATGAATTTAACTATTTCAATTGGAAGGCAAAAGGGAAAAATATATCTATGTTCTTTCTTTCTTTCTTTCTTTTTTTTTGGCTCAACAGAGATGAATGAGTTTTATATATTCAATGTCCAACTTTTTTTTTTAAGGGAAGATAGATTATTTTCACTGTTTATGGAAACTTGAACAGTGTAGATCCAGGTGAAATATAGATTGTGTGAAAGACAAGATAGGGAATTTGTTACAGAATTTGTTTCTGTGTTTCCTGCCCATCTCAGCACAATGTTTCATCAAAGAAGCCTTTGCTGACCTCCTGGCCTATGTGAGTTTAGCCTTTTATAAGTCTCAGTGGACCAAGTGTGTATGTGTCCATGTGTGGGGACATACACAGTGACATACACATCATATTGTGGCTGTTTTGTGCTATCTTCCCCATTAGACAGACTAGACTCCACTGAACACAAGGAAGGTACAAGATTTAGCTAATTATTTTTTAACCACAGCTTAGCATGGTGTTGGACACTTACTGGACTCTGGATAACGAATGAGCCTATGAATGAATGAATGTATTCCAGATATTAAAATACGGAAGAGAAAAAAAACCCCACGAGATTGAATAAAGTTATAGCTATTGCCAGTGAAAGGAGTTTTTATTTAAAGGTCAGGCATCTTAGCCATTTGAGTACTGATGCAATTCTCCACACATGCAGAAGAGGGAGGGCTGAGCAGGAGCAGCCCTGCCACATTCTGAGGGCTGGGTGGATGTGACTTGCGCCTGCTTCCAGCCTCACGCTCAGCCCAGTTTCAATCACTGTTACTGAGTGTGTTTCTCTTTGATGGGCCATTGAAAGCCTATTTAAAGCACTCTGTGAGTCCTTTTGATACAGCAAGTGAAAGTGATCAAAGCTCCATCTAGACATTGTCGGCTCACCCTGGAAGGCCAGCTTCAGCAACACTTCTTCCTTCCCTTCCACTGACATCTGGTTCATGGAGCAGGAACAGGAAGTTGGGATTCATGGACTGAGGAGCAGAAAAATTCATAGGGATTTTCACAGCAATTGTTCACATGGAGCAGAACTTTCTAACAGTTTCTATTGGAGACGTCATGAACTCCTCTTTATTGGGGATGTCCAAGACTCTTAACTAACATGTCATTTTTCTTTTTCAAAGTGAAAGAGAAAAGAGGAAAGGAGATTTTCATAAGGGAGGGGAAAATAAGATGGAATCCGAAATTTTTTCTCATCGTCACTGTGGATTTGAGTCCAGGATGATGCTGGATTTCATGGAAGACATGAGTGATTCTAACCTGTTGCCTTTTTCTCTGTGTCTTATTGCTTTTCATACTCATTAGTAATTTTCAGTAGTAGGCTTGTTACGCGAATGTTACCAGGTGTTTTCCTTTTGATTTTAAGCTAAAACGAAACAAAACAAAATGGGCTTAATTGTATTCCAGAGGATCTGATGAACTGACAGAGCTTAGAGATTTAAAAATAGAATAAGAAGGGACATTGTGGCTGCTTGTTTGGACTTCATTAGGAAGGAAGTAGATTTTCTTTCCTGAGCTTACTATGAGTACATTTCCATCTGAACTTGGAGCAATTAGCCTTGTGAATTTTCAGTAGCTCCTCTAACTCTTTTAATTCTGTAAAATATGCAAAAGAAAGTAATACTCAGAAATGTATCTAGATCAATGGTGGACTAATTTTGAATTTTATAAATGGTTGTCCTTCACTTTCTAATTTGTAAAATGAGATGCATCTGCTTCTAAACTTACTTTTATCTAAAAAATAAAACTTGAACATGTTAGCCAGGTGTTAGTATTGGTGATATGGTTTAGAGAAGTTGGGCATCATCAAATTTCAGATGCCTGATTTCCATTTGGCTTGTGGTGGAGAAAAATGAATTGAGAAGTGTATCCCATCTTGGAATTCAGCACTTTTTATTTTACAAAAGGCCAGCCTTATGATTATCTGTAGTAGTTTTTTAGGCCTTAACATATCATCTGTGAAAAATAATAAACACGTCTCAAAGTTATTTCTAACTTTGACAAGAGCCTAATTTCTTTGATACGTGTGTGTGTGTGTGTGTGCACGCGCGTGTGTTGGGGGACAGGAATGACCCAAGACAGCTTTGCTACACGAGGGAAAAGTGTGGTTTTATGAAGACAACATTGAGTCCCATGGGGGATCAGGTGGAAATGTGTTTGTGATTCTGCTGAAGATGAGAAGATCATTTTGGTTGGATGGGAAAAATCAAATATATAATTTTCTCAGGTGACTGTGTGTTTCATCTGCTTTTGCTCTGTCAGTAGTATACAAGCCATTCATCACAGCTACATTCAGTGTGGAGACCCTTCACTTGTGGAACAAAGCAGATTTATATCAGTGAAGGAAAACATGTATAGTGATTAAGAGAAAATAAACCGACAGTGTCATTCTCAATGTACAAAGAATTTACTTAGGCTAAAGATATTTATATGCCAATATGGAAACAATTACTTTTGACCTACTTGCATTCTTAATGAAGATAATCTGAGTTTTTGAGTGGGTTACATTTGTGACAAATTCATCAAGAGTAGTTTTGGAATTTTTTCTGGAATGCCATAATTTCTGAAATACTGGAAAGTCACAATCTCATAATTACACCATAATATTTCAACCCCTTAAGAAAGTAATGAAAGAGTGTTATTCCATTTAAGGAAATAGCCTTTGATCTTCCCATAATCAATATTTTCTGAAAAACTACAAAAAATACAGTTCACCATGTAATGAAATTATTTACAGATGACATCAGATTAACTTTTAAATATTAAAGTTGTAGTAGCTTCAGCAACTATACATTTTATATAATTCTGATAACTCTAAGAAAGGAACCAACCATCCATCCTGTTTCTATCCATTCATTACTTTTTTCTCTAGCTATCTCCTTGGGCCATATGAATGATGCAGGCTAGTTTCATCTTTTTCTTAACAGTTCTTAATTTTTAAAATTTTTTCTAATTAGTTATACATCACAGCAGAAGGCATTTCACTTCATTGTACTCAAATAGAGCACAGCTTTTCATTTCTCTGATTGTGTACCATGCAGAGTCACACCACTTGTGCAATCATACACGTACCTAGGGTAATGATGTCCGTCTCATTCCACCATCTTTCCTATTCCCAGGTCCCTCCCTTTGCCCCTCCCTTTTGCCCAATCCAAATTTCCTTCATTCTTCCCATGTGCCCTTCTTCCAGTTTCTTCTTTGCTATGCTAGAATGTTCCTATTTATATATCACTGAACCCCTGCCATATTTCCTGCTACATTTAGATTACTTTTTCTGACCTTTGGGTGACCATCAGCATATGAGCTAATGGATGCTCATGTAGAACTGAAGAGGATCTTACATGTTGTCCAGCTACCCTCTGAAACTGAAGTCCAAAGGTATTAAAGTAATAGCACTGGTGACATCAGACTCCTTCCTCTATATTCACTTTAATGGTCTGCCTTTCCAGCCTTCATCTTTTCTGCCAATCTGATAAGAGTAACAGCCCCTCCATATTTCTAAATGGACAGTCTCTGCATTAAGTCCCATTCTTTCCTTTCCTAGAAAAACTTAATTCTCATAATGAACTCTTGATGCATCTTCATCCAGAAAAGAATTTTAGCAAATCAGAAACCACAAATGGACTGAGATTTGGTAGTGGGCTGTCTATGGGGGAATAGGGGTGGGATAGGTAATTGCTATATCTCTAGCAATAATTTATAATATTGCTATCAATATTTTTATTTTGTATCTCTTTCAATATGTGTATTCATGTCTAGCAATGATTTGTGGATGAAAGTCTGATTTGTAGATGAAGGTCTGTTTAGTCTATTATTACTACCATTTTTATTTTGCTTAGTATTTGACAGCATGTCATATTTTGCCATTAACTTTCAACCTTTAAATGTTCTTATTGTCTTTTAAAATCTCTGGTAAATGTTGCATAGTCATATTCTTTAAAAAATTACCCTTTTCAATCTTTGTTTTTAACCCAAGGTTTTAGTCTATTTACATTAATTTTAATTACCAATACATTTAAATTCATGTCTGTAATCTTGCTTTGTGCTTTCAGTTTATAAGTTTTTAGCTTGTTTTTCTTCTTTCTGCTTTCTTTAGGATTGTGTTTTTTTCCTTTACTATTTTGGAAGTTATAATCTCTGTGTCTTTTAGTGATTTCCCTGGATATCTTAATATGTCTGCTTAACAAGATCTACTGTTAATGAGTATCTTTACCATTTGCCAAGGAAATAAAGGCTTTAGAATAAAAACTACTCATTCCCTCCTGAACTTTTATGCCATTGTTTTGTTCTGTTCTTTTAGCTTCATTTAATTTTTAACCCCAGAAATTAGATATTACAGTGAGCAAAACATATATCATAGTGACTATTTTTTTTCTCCTATTTTCTAAAATGTAACCTTAGAATTTAACCCTGTATCATATATTGCATTATGTTTTTTTAGTCTGTGTTCCTAACATATTCTAAGGTCCTTAAAACCAAGTATCTGATGGTATTTATTTTTGGTTGGTCTATAGTGCCTGGGACAGTGCCAGGTACTTAGTAAATTCTTGATGACCTATTGACTCAGCATCCAGTTATACTCATGAGTTATCATTAAATGAGAAATTTTAACATTTAAATGAAAACATTTAGAGATTTTTTTTCTTTTCTGCTGTCGTATTGGTTTGCCATGTTGCATTTCAAGTAGAGATTATCAGGCTAGTTCAAGTAGAGATTATGGGACTCATTCAAGTAGAGATTATCAGCTAGTTTGGTGTGGGAAGTGGTGGGTAGGAAGAAGATAGTTAGACAATGGGTAACACAAAAATTAGTACTGTAACTTTGTTACTATGTAAAAAGCAGTAAAACTAATATGGTTCCACTTTCCACTTGCTGCTCTTTTACCTAACTATATTATTTCCTTTTTTCTTTTTTTAAAATTTATGGACATCTATTAGTTCTTATAATATTTGCATGCTGTAGAAGCAAACTAATACATTTATTCTTTGAGCTTGTTTTGGGTCACCCAAGGCCATAGTAGATCTAAGACAAAATTCACATCTCTTTTCTTTTTATCTGTGCTGTTTTTTTCTGGGATCCCTGCATCTTTTAGATAAAAAGCTTCTTTCTTCAGTATGTGTTAGACACCCTTGTTAATTTTTCAGCCTTATCTCTTCTACTTGATTCATCTAGAAAAACATTTCTTTCCCAGTAATAAAAACACTTTTCTTGCTTTACAATATCTGATCCAAGAATAGGTTAAAAATAAGCCTGAATTTGCTGAAGATAATATAATAAAAGGACTCCAAATCAGACATCTGTTACTCATTATTTATAACCTATGGCTAAAAGTCATGCTAATTAGGAGTTATTGCTATTTATTTCTCAGACTGTTTGCTCATAACACTCATGCATTCTCTTTAGTCATTTTCACTTTGCTTTTGATATCAGTAAAGTATAAATAAAATTTGAGATGCAGGCTATTAAAGGAGAAGATGGAGCCACCATGATAAAGCAAGTTGATGATCAACATCTGTCAATTCTAACTACTGCCTCACAGTTCCCTTTTGCTGTTTTCCTCAATTGCTGAAAATAATTTGAAGTTCTTAGCCTTCAATTATTGTTTTCTCCAAAAGAAAGGCAGAGTTCTTGGTATATATATTCATTGTATGAAAGTGTGTGGTACTACGTAACATATATAATCCTTAATAATTTTTAAGTTTTCCATTGAAGTTATTTATTGTGCTAAGTTACATACAGTCATTGGGACTCAGAAAGCTCAACAGATGACTTCCTATGGCCTCTTCATTTCTGAAAACCTCTTACAGCTTAGTGATAGAGCACTTGCCTAGGTGGAAGGGAGGTCCTTCACAATTTTAAATATTCATTGGCAATGGGAAATACCAATAGTGGACCTCTAATATATACTCCTTCCTTATGCCCAGAACATTTTATCTTAGTTATCTATGATTTACTGACAAGTGAATCAGATGGTTTCATTGTGTTAATATACAGGACACAATGCCAATGGAATGTAAATCTGTTAATTCATGTTTATAACTATGGGTGGCCTATGGAGGTTTCAGATGGAAAAGGACTTGCTTGGGGGCTGTCAATGACTGTTACTTCAGTCTTTCTCCTTCTAGACTAAGTATTGCCATCAGAGAAAACAATGTTCTTGGGACTGATGTTTTAGGCTCCTGGTTTCTAGACAAACAATCACTTTTGGATGGAAGTCACAGTAGAGATTTCCATCATTTTTGCCTACTGGAAAAGCCTATGGTGGGAAAGCAATTTCTTCCTTCTGTGGCTCTTCCCTTAGTTATTATTTTTCCTACTACAAGAGTAAGTTTAAAATATACCTAAGTAAAGTTAGGATTATGGGCACTGCAGGAGTTCCTAGAAGCAAGGGCTGTCCATGCATGCTAAGAAGAGTTGCTCCTTGCTAGTGCTGGTGACCTTTAAAAGATCTCTCTGGAGTCTAAGTTCTATTCTGAAATTTTATAAGAAAAAGGCATCTCTTCTGGCTGTCTTGACTTTAGTTCTGTCATATCTGTAAACCAAGAAAACTATGGCTATAAATGTTGAATATGGTACATTTCAATTTGTTCTTTGCTCCCATCCTTAAATGTTTTGCTTTCTTGAACTCAATGCTGATTGACTTATTTTTGATTAATAGGCTTCTCAATCTGTATTGATAGCAAAAGAGTTAAATTTGCCAGGCACTAGGTTATGAGAATCTTTCTATAATTTTCTAGGAGGCTGAGGAAAATAAAGTAAGAAAGGGAATATTTTTATGTAACAGCAATAAACTAAAATATCTCAAAAACATGTAGGAAAGAATACTTCCATCTTATGTATATAAAACTTTAAGGCTTATTTAGAGTTAATTGACACATAGGACTTATATATTATTTATAATTTTATTAACTGAGCCTAAAACCAATGAGAGGCTAAATGTCAAGTTCCCTTCTATTATTAAGTTCGGTGTTAGGAATTTAAGGTCTTTTGCTCTGTTTCTGACTTGTCATTATTGCAGATTATAGAGTCGGTTATCTATAGATTCCAAGCTGTAGAAGAGAAGGAAATGTATTCATTCAGAGTTTCAGAAATTAAATTAAGAGGAGTTATCTTTTGAAATATCTGAGAAGTTTATTGAGCCTTGGCAAGTTTAATTTCAGTGCATTTAGTGAAAGTCAGAGGTGGATTCATTTAGTTAAGGCCATCAGATGGAGGCAACTGTTCGGTACAGGGAGAAAGTAAGAAAACGGAGAATGACTTACAATTAACCTTTTGCTTCTAATGTAGCAAATGGTCAGACAAAAACTATCTAGATCTGGTTGGATGTTAGTACAGTAGAAATCATTGGCAATCAACCTGAACCTCCAGGTGTTCTAGGAGGTGCAGTTCGAATATTTAGTTTAAATGTACTGATGAAATACAGAATACTTTTCCAGAATAAGAAACTTGACTTGATTCTGTGGTGCTGCTACTGAAGATCAAGAAAATCTATATGAGGTGGTTGAACACACATGTGCAATCACACCAGAAGCAAATAAAAGGAACTACTTGCATCCCTTGATTGATGATAGATGACAGTTTTTATTACTCAACAGTCTGAACTCTTCCCTTCCCCCTATTACACTTTTCAGCATGCAGATGCGTTGATCTCTCCTTTTAATATTTAGATCTTGTGCATATATGTGTGTGTGTTGTGGTGTTTGTGTGTGTGTATTATTAATACAGGGTTATAGGATTAGGGGCATGATTAATTATCTACATGTAGTTTCAAGTCTTAATGGCTCATTGATTTTATGACTGGTTGATCCATGACATTTTTATGACCTGAGACTTGTAATTTTTCTACTTAGCTTTCTCATGCCTTTCAGAGAAACCATCTTCAGTACCTGTAGCTATGAGTTATGCATTCAACTAAAATATACTGGCACTATGCAGGATAATTTGTTACTGTACAGAATTATTGTTATGTGGAATATGGCACTTAATGCCTCACATTAACAGCTAGATGTTATGTCTCATAGCTAGAATGTTGTGTCTGAGGTTAGAGTCAACCCTGTTCTCTTGCTCTGTGATCTGACTGCTTAAGAATCAGAGAGACAGAGCAATGGGAACTGAACCAGCACCTGAAACTCCAGCCCTGCTCAACTGTTGCTGTGGTCATTGACTGCTCCTAGATCTTGCATCTTCTCCCAATTCAGAGCATTTGCCTCTAGTTATTGTCCTCTCCCTTGCTTCCTGTCACCTGACTTTGCCATTCCTGATATGCTGCTCCCCTGCAGTTGAGATTCCTCTGGTGCAGTCTCTGTCTTTTCTGACTGGGCCTCTCTGATTCTCTGTTCTGTGAGGGGGAGGGTTTTCATTCATTTTGTGCACACTGTTCTCACTTCCTAGGATGGTGCCTGACAGGTTGCAAGCTCTAAACTAATATATATGTACTAAAGAAAATTTTCTGACTTCTGTTTCTATCCTTCACCTATGGATTCCATCAGTGATAGAATGGAGTGATACCAAAACTCCAGACAAAAATCTCAGAGCTCATGCATATCCAGCCATTTGTGGTCCATGAGTGTCCACTGCATGCTATGACCCAGGATGGGTATTTTCACCCATTACAGTATTTTGTAGTTGCTGCCTAAAGATGAATTTGTCACCAAATGACTTTGGCCTTGCCTTTCCCAAATTAGACATTTTCATAACTAAGAAGTTCTTAGGTTTTTGTTTTTTTTTTTAATTTTTTTAGTTGTTGATGGATCTTTATTTTATTCATTTGTTATTTGTATGTGGTGCGGAGGATCGAACCCAGTGCCTCACGCATGCTAGGCAAGCGCATTACCACTGAGCCATAGCCCCAGCCCGAAGTTCTTAGGTTTTATCAAAGAACAATTTCAGGAAATACTTAGATAATTCGACACATTTCTTTATATTCCCTAATTGGGTTGAGGTCAATAATATTTTCTGTGGCATTCCAAATTTTCTGTGGGAAGAGAGACATACATGCCAAATGGATTATGCAGATGGGTAACAGACACTGTGATCTTGGGAAGTCAGCAGTAACCATGACACTGTTATATGGTCAAGATACACATAAACACTTGCTTTTCAATATCTTGTGGCACTATTTCTGCTACTGAGAAATAAGCTAATACACTTCTGGGCGTGTTATAGTTTGAATGTGAGGTGTCCCCCAAAAGCTCATGTATGAGACAGTGCAAGAAGGTTTAGAGGCGAAATGATTGGGTTATGAGAACCTTAATCCAATCGGCGAATTAATACTCTGATGGAATTAACTGGGTAGGAACTGAAGGTGGGTAGGGTGTGGCTGGGGGAAGTGGGTCAGTGAGGGTGTGGCTTTGGGATATATATTTTGTATCTGGTTGGTGAGTTGAGTCTCAGCCTTCTGATCATCATGTGAGCTGCTTCCCTCTGCCACACTCTTTGGCCATAATGTTCTGCCACCCCTCGAGCCCCAAGGAATGGAGCCTACTGGCCATGGACTGAGACTTCTGAAGCTGTGAGCCCTCAAATAAACTTTTCCTCCTCCTCTAAAATTGTTCTTGTCAGGTCTTTTCGTGGCAGCAGCAAAAGAGCTGACTAAAAAATCTTTTTTTTTTTTAATTTTTATTTTTTAAATTTTTTTTTAGTTGTTGATGGATGTAATGTCTTTATTTTATTGCTTTGTATGTGGTGCGGAGGATCAAACCCAGGGCCTCACGCATGCGAGGCAAGCACTCTACTGCTGAGCTACAATCTCAGCCCTAAAAAATCTTAAAGTTGTACAAGACTGAGTCATAATAGTCTTACAGGAATATATATCACATTATTTGTCAACTTAATAAAAATGTAGGTCTTGGAGCTGAAATATAGAGATAAAAATATAGGTCTTGGAGCTGAAATGAATCTGAAGAGACCACCTGTTTCAGATACCTGCCCATAGGCAGGTTAGGTCATTTGAATTTCAAGCAAGCATCCAAATGACACTCAAAGAGGTTGAATGACTTTCCTGTCCATGGTGACAGAGCAAACTTTCAGCTTCAGAGATATAGGCCAAAAGGGAGCACATGTTCTCATAATTTCTGTTTGAATTTTTCCTTTCTTCATGAGCTTCTACAACAGTGTGTAACATCATAAGCACATCTTCTTTAGTATGTGCAGGATTTTCCAGGATTTCTAGTTTTAGCTGGTGGAATTGGAAGATAAATTAAAGTTTGTTCTCTTTCTTCAAGTCAGGAAATGTATGTTCTTTGTACAACAAAGCCCAAGAAATCTAATAAAATACACTGGCTGCAAATGTTACCACCTGAGCTTCAGACTCTTCTAGAATTAGTGTGGCATTGTAACAGTGGTCCCTTCACTTTCTGAATATAGCCCTCATTGCTCTAAGGTTTATTTTTTTTTAATGTTTTTTTTTTTTTCTCACTTCTCCCCTCTCTCCCTCCCTAACAAGATTAGAGAGACTGTGTTTTCTTTCCCCCAGTTAATTGCCCTTGAACACACCCACTACAGGAAGGAGATGCCTACTGAGGATCTGAGAAGTGAATATCTCCCAAATTAACAAGTGAATCCTAACAGCCATCAGGGTGCCTGGGACCCCCCTACCAGAGCACACCTGCAGTGTAACCCTTGAAGTCCCTTTAAAACCCCCCTGTCTCTCTTGGTGGGGAGAGTCACAGCCCTTGGGACAAGAGTCCCCTGTGTTTCTTCTTTGCTAGCAAAGCAATAAACATTTTTTTCACTTTTTCTCAAAACCATGTCCTCATTATTAAACTGGCATTGATTGGTATTGGTGACAGGGACTGAGCTTTCAGTTATAGCATCTCTCTTTAAAAAGAAAAAAAAATCTTAGGTTTAAAAAATTAAATGTTCATAGAAACACATGTTAAGATTAGTAGAAAGACTGATAAAATTTCAGAGACAGCTGAGACTAAAAATCATCTCATTTTTCCTTCTTGTTTCAAGGAAGAAGAACTAGGCCCTCTTAAGTGATGAGTCTACTACATAGTTGTTATGGTTTAGGCATAAAATGTCTCCTGAAAAGCTCTTGTGTTGGAAATGTGATAGCCAATGTGGCTATATGTTCAGAGGTGAAATGATGAAATTGACAGCTGTAACCTAATCAGTAGATTAATTCATTTGATGGATTAATAATGTCAGTGGACTATTGGGTGGTAACTGGGGTCAGGTAGGACTTTGCTGGAGGAAGTAGGTTCCTGGGAGCATGCCCTTGGGGTTATATTTTCCTAGCTGCTATCAGCTGAGAAGCTTTCCTCACCCATGCCCTTCTACCATGATATTCTGTCTCACCTGAGCCCCATAGAAATGGAGTTGGCTGACTATAGTTTGAACCTTTGAAACTGTGAGTCCCAGATAAACTTTTCCTCTTCTTATTTGTTCTTGTCAGGTATTTCAGTCACAGCAAGAAAAAGCTGACTAACACAATATTTTGGCACACATACACACACACAATGATGCATTTCCAAAAGTTTTATGCTAGACTACTCAATGGCAAAGCCAACACTAGAACATTCTTCTGACCCCATTGCCAAGGCTTTTGCACTTTGATGAAGTGAGTCCCACTTTTTTAAGCCTTGTATCATGCTCAGTATGATGTAATCTGATGTGGTCAGCCCTGTGGTTTAAGTTGGGACTTTATTCCCACACTTTTTTCATTGAGTACATCCAGATGATTTTTGAAGCATTGATAACAGGCAGATTTTTATCTTTCTTTTTTTTTATGCTTCTGGAAATTTCACTGATTAGTCTTCAAATATTGACATTGAATTGTGATGATAATAGTAAAATAAACATCTCATTAAAATAAGATGTACAATAATAGTTTACTTAAGGGAAATTAGGAGCAAAAGAACTAATTGTGTTTACTCACTTAAAATGCCCTTTCTGATGTTGTCAGAGATATAGGATTAAATAAACTAAATGTGGCAATTTGTTTGGTATTTTGTTATGTCTAGAAATATTATTGAAGTACTCCAGTAAAGTACAACTTCCTTTTTTATCACTCACCACCAATTCTAATCCTATCTAAATTTTCTACTGTTGCCTTATGTCATCCAGAATTTTAACTGTTGTGATATTAGTTCCTCTCTTAGTTTTATTTAGCTTAGTTATATGCAGAGACATAGTACTGTATATATTTTCAAAGTATCTTCATGAACTCAAACTATTCTGCACAGTAGCTGAGTCATTTGAAAGAAATGTGCATCCAACTATGTGTGTATGTTAGTGTAATGCTCCTGTTGACAAGAACCATATTTTCCCTTAAAAGCGTGATTGATAAAGCCATTTTGCAGACAAAGAACTCATGACCAATTTCTTTCAAGCTTCAAATCAAGTTTGACAGCAGGAAGAGTTTCTTATAGCAAGTGGGAAATATTCATCTTAAAATTTAACCGGTATCATGATCATTGTTGGTTTCGAAACACTCACACCTCACTTCTGGTTCATTGGGAAGCCCTGCTGTGCCAGAACATTGGTGGCTGGTTGTGTCCATGCATCCTGCAGGATTTTGTTTTCTTTTAGTTCTAAGTGCAAACCACATGGAGCAATATAAAAATCAAAGTCCCACTTCTTACATGCTACAGGTATTACAGTAGTTGGTTAAACTGCTTTCTGCTTGGTGATTATCTTTTGGGTTGACAAGTTCTAGAGTAAGCCAGGTAGGCAATTAGAGTTGTTTTGGCATATCTGTACCAAAGTTGCTGTCTGAAGATGTCCAGAGAGTAATATTCTTTGTGTGTGTGTGTGTGTGTGTGTGAGCGTGCGCGCTCATGTGTGTTTTCTCTGCAGGTGTTAAATTTTCAAGGAGAGAAGTGTTCAGCATGAGCAAACATGACTAATAATTGTGAGCTGTTTATATGCATACAGACAAGCTTGGCAGCACAGAATCCAAAGCAGAAATTATTGCATTGGAGAAGTGCTTTGGGATTTGGGCTCTCCAGACTTTGTTTATAGTCCCAACTCTTTTTTCTTACCATTTCTTTTACTTTAGTATTTCAACCTTTTATTTATTTGTAAACAATTAACACCATGTAATAAATTACGTCTAACTTTATATTTTAATCGTGCTTCTTCAATCTATGACTCCAGAACACAAAAGCATGCTTAGGTAATGGTATTTACCACCCTCTCCACAAAGTTCTCTTCGTAAAATAGTTTAAAGTACTGGCTTATTGAACTGCATGTAGCCTCCCTGGAATCTTAACTCCCTGAGGACACAGGCGGTGTCTTTTCATTGTTTGTCCTCATTGTCTTACATAGTGCTTCAAGATATTTTGAAAATATGTAATGAATGAACTGTTTTCATTATTTGTTCAATATGGTTTTGTACTTTAAATAGTTAAAGGTTTTGTCTTCAGGTGTGGTATGTTAACACAATTCTCCAATAACCATCCTTGCCTTGTCTAAGCATGAAAAAGTGTTTCTCTATATGAATGTTTTCAGCTGTAATTCTTTAATGATGTTTGTGAATCTGGTCTAGAATGAAAATTGGTAATATTAATTATTATACATAGTGTATTCTCAGAATATAGGATATATAATAATTCTAAATAATACATTTGTTTGAGAACTAAAAAGGAATTTATATGTCATGAAATACAAAGGAAAGATAGTTAAATTAAGTATGGTTAAATTAAGTACAAGTATTATGTGGTGCCATATTGGTAGATTTTAGTTATTAGTTGTGTGAAGATTGATTATATTTAAATTTTTAAAAAATTTTCCTGAGCGTTAAGATCAGACATAGAAATATCATAATCCCTATCCTTTATCAATTCATTCTTCAATAATTGGTCTTCACTCTTATTAATTAAAGTAGAATATCTTGCTGGGTGTGGTGGCTCACACCTGTAATCCCAGTGGCTCAGGAGGCTAAAGCAGGAGGATCATGAGTTTAAAACCAGCCTCAGCAAAAGTGAGGTGCTAAGCAACTCATTGAGACTATGCCTCTAAATAAAATACAAAATAGGGCAGAGGATGTGGTTCAGTGGTCAAATACCCCTGAGTTCAATTCCTGGTACTTTCCCTACCCCCGCCAAAAGACAGAATATCTCTGGTTTAGATCCCAAGAATTTGAAATTATTGGTTTTTGTATACTGATGAAGCCAGAATTAGACAGGCAGTCAGTATAGAAAGTTAAATCCAGACAGGTCAGATTAAGGAGGCCAATTTGAGTGAGTCCAGGAAGTTGGAGAGGGATTGAAATGCTAATGCCTTCAGAGCCCTTCCTCCACCCTTATCAAGATAACCCACCCCTACTCCAACCTGTTACTAAGGTAACCAGTTCCAGGAATTGTCCCTCCCGACAGGGTGTTATAAAAGTTGTTAATTAATGTGTCCTGGGCTGCTCCATCTGGCCCTTCTCCCTGTCCATCTGTTTCTCACCTTTTGGCCATCCCACCTGAGCATCTCCTGGGCCTAGTCATGTAGCAGGAAGGAGAGAGATAGGGGAAGAGTCCCAGAACAAAGGAAGCCTAAGACATATTAAAAAGGCAGGGCACTCTCACTTCTTGGGATACCAGGATACCAGTTATGGACCCCTTCTCCCT
Source organism: Xerus rutilus (assembly GCA_028644305.1). NCBI lineage: Eukaryota > Metazoa > Chordata > Mammalia > Rodentia > Sciuridae > Xerus > Xerus rutilus. The sequence goes on from CM053401.1 coordinate 34,766,941, forward strand.
CCTGGGATAAATCTGTGTTACCCTCTTTTTAAATAAACCCTGCTTTTTATGCTTGCCTTGGCATGCTTCTTTAATGTTCAAACAACATGTGAGGAAGCAGAACTCATCACCGGTAACCAGGGTATCACTGGCATCCTGTAAATTATGCAATTAATTCATGAATTATGTACCTTTGTTTTGAGTGCTTTATTTAAAGCATTTAGTTTGTGTCTGAATTCAGTTCTTCCATGCAGAAACTAATACAATTTTGTGTTACGGAATTCAAATGAAAATTTTATGGACTTTGAATTTGCACTAATCCAAGCTTTAGATTTTTAATGTTTTTATCACCAAAGGTTTTCACTTTACTAACTTATCAAGTAGCTTTGTATTTCTTTATGTTTGCCATTTTCTTTTTTCTTTTACACAGCTGGAATATGTATAAATATCTCCGCTGTACACATATCTGAGTAAGTGGCATGCCTAGAGTAGTAATTTTAATTTTTTAATTGTTTTTTAATTAGTTTTCATTTCCAAGTTCATTGTTTGGAATGCAGATCACAGACTCAGAGATCTGATCTTAAGTGTGGACTATAAGCCTACTTAGTGCTATTATTATCATATTATGGATACATTGCAGGTTAAATAGGATTTTGTAAGTTATTTTTAAGATTTATTATAATTTTAATGAGGAAGATATTTTAAAATCTAATGTAGAAATTGAAGAAAAATATTCCCTTTCTGCAATATTGGGGGTTCTCTAAGTGGCAAATAGGGCTGTGGCTGTCAGGTTAGATATTTGGGACCCCCAACTTGTAACTGTGTCTGAATAAGACAAAACAACGAACTGATTCAATATCCAGATGTAAGGATATAGATTAGAGCAAATTGGGAGCAACTGTTTAAATCAGGTGCAAAATATTAATACAGCTGTTCTAGAGCAAAATATATAAATTGGAAGCAAAGGAAATTTGTCTCCATAGCTTAATTCTCTTTTTTTTGAGTACCAGGGATTGAACCCAGTAACACTTAACCACTCAGCCACATCCCCAGCCCTTTGGAAATAATTTATTTAGAGACAGGGTCTTTCTAAGTTTGCTTAGAGCCCCACCAAGTTGCTGAACTGTCTTTGAACTGAGATCCTCCTGCCTCAGCCTCCTAAGGGCTGGGTTTACAGGTGTGAGCCACTGCAGCTTAAAGATTCTTATCTCACACTCCTTCAACTTTGTTCTATGCACCTATTATGAGACATTTATCATTATTATTGTTATTATCATTATTATACCACATATTCATGGTGGAAAAAAAGAATAGCAGAGTATAAAGTGAAAAGTTACCTTTTCCTTCCCCCCTGACTACCCTATCAGTTTATTCCATAGAGGTCATCAGTGTTATTAATAGATTCTTCTCAAACAGTTTTTATATATCTACAAATATTATTTCATTTAGGCTATTTCAATTTCATTTTTGTCTATGTGCCATTTATAAGTCTAGTAATAATGACACTGATCCTCAGCATCCCAGTTTTAGTATGTTATGAAATTTTGATTTTTAAATTTACATTCCATGAGCATCAGCAACAGCAGACTTAGCTCTGTCCTGAACTTGCAAGTAGTCCCTAGTTGAGCACACTCACTCATATAGACAAAAAATTTCTATTTTTTTTCCCCAGACAAACTCATTGCTTTTCCTGAGCTTTGCAAGGGACTAACTCATTTACTAGTTTTCTAAAGAGCAGCTAAATTTTCTTAGATACATCCTGAGTAATTGAATTCTCCTGAATTTGGAAATATGTGCAATTTTTACTCAAAAAGTCATCACAATTAGATAAAACAGTTAAATGGACCTTAAGGAGTGGGAAAAGAAACATGCCTTGAAAGCAGAAAGCAAGCATTCACGATTGTGTTCCCCAGATTGATGAGTACAGTTCCATTGGAAGAGGGAGTACTAATGAACTCGTTAAACAGCCCCCACTGCCATTCCTCAATGTAATTTTGGGCTAAACTGATGTTTAGAGACTTAGGATCTCTCTGTAGAAGCTTACCATTATAAGATATTGATAAAGCTTTCAGAGGTATTAGAAAAATGTCTTAGACCACACAGTGAAAAGGAAGTGTAACACAGCTCAGGGCTTTTATTGTGTAGAAGGTACTTTAAATATTTTTTAGCTTAGTTGCCTGAATGCTAATTAAATTGACTAGGAAGATCTAAATTTGCCTGTTTTATTGGTAAGGACCTTGATTGATTGTGAATTCAAGTCTGTGTCGGATTTCGAAGAGTTTTACTGCTCAGTTAAAAGCCACCCAGGGAGCCAGTTCAGCATGTATTCTAATGGTAAAACAAATGTAGTAAATTGCATTAAAAAAGAAAAGAAAGAGTATCACTAGCCCTGTTAGGAAGTGAGTACTGTGTGACTAGAATGGTGATCCTGTTACTCCAGGACCATTTTACACTATGGATTAGAATTGTGAAAGTGTGAGGCTCTGTTCTACAGTCTGCTGTCTGAACCTCAGGATTGTGGACCACATCCAGCTCTGTGTGTCATGTGATAAGTGTGGATCTGGTCACCAAGTATGTGGCACATTGCTTGCTTGCGAGACTTGACTAAAGTCCCAGAGGTTGTGCAGCTGTTGGAGCGTAGACACGACAGCATGCAACTCAACACCAATTCTGCAATCCACATTCACTCACTCTCCTTAGAGAAAATTCTTATTTTGCTGAAAGAGATCTTTGGTCTTCCTTAGACAACCAGGAGGAGAATGATACCAAAGAGTTTTCTGTGGGTTTCAGAAGGCCCTCAAAAGATTCTGAAGTGTTTAAGATTTCTTAGGGTGCTAGAGGTATAGTAGACCATCAAAGTCATTTTCAGGGACATTACTTAAATTGAAGGTAGGGTTTTAAAAGTAAATACTCTGAAATTATTTTAAAATTATATTTAAATAATTTTTAAATTATTTTAAATGGTGAAATCTTCCATGAAAATCTTTAAGCAAGTAATGTGTATTTAGTTTCTTTTAGTTCTTATGTATTTTGCTTTTTTTAGAATTCAAGCTCTTGGAGGCAAAGCTTCAAGTCAGGATACTATTGACTATGTCCAATTTCACAGATGGGTAGAAAAATGTGATCTATTTGGCCTAAATGACCCCTACTGCATAAGCATTTGATCGAAAGATGTTTCTGTGGCATGTCAGTATCACCAATTGAAGAGTGACATATTTAGATTAATCCAGATTTTATAAAATGGCTGGAGTTTTGCGTCACATTTCCCCCATCTGTGTCAATGAATAGAAAGGACTGAGCCTTGTCTGAGTTGCTTACTGGTGCCATAGTGGAACCTTTGTTAGTTCCAAGTTGGGCCTGGTAACAAACACATTCTGGACTTTTCCTTTTTATCTTTTAAAAATAGGCCCATGTTTCTGAGATGTTTTCAAGTGAACAAATAGTACACTAAATTGACAGTGACTGTTCATTATTTATTCAATGAGAGTGAAAAAGTAAAAATTGAGTACAGTGATGAAGTTGCCACTTACAGTGATGTATTTGCCACTCCTTTCTCTTCTCTGCTCACCTGGAGTCCACTTCCTTGCATCTTCCTTGTCCCCAAGCACATCTGCACATCATTATTTTAGTATTATTCTAAGAATTTGTGATGGTTCATACTTTCTGGAACACAGTTGATACTTAATAAACATTTTTCTGAGTACTATTTAACTTTTTTGTTTACTTTTGTGGTAGTTTGGTAAATTGTATCATTTAGGAGTTTGTCCATCTTACCTAAATTATTGGATTTAATGACAGAAATGTTTATAATATTTATTATTAATGCAAGTTCCCAGCTTCATTCCTGATATTGATAATTTTTGTCTTTTATCTATTATTCTGGATTAATCTATCTAAAGGTCTGTCAATTTTATTGTTTTTATTTGAAAAGTTATTAGTTTCATTGATTATTCTTTTTTAAAAAAATTTATTAACTTCTCTTTTTACCTTATTATTTTGGATGTAATTTAAACTTCCTTTTCCAGATTCCTAAGGTAGATTTAGTAATTGTTATTATTGTTCTTCATTTTTTTAAATAATTTTTTTTAGTTGTAGGTGGACACAATATCTTTATTTTATTTCTTTATTTGTTTTTATGTGGTGCCGAGGATCGAACCAGTGCCTCACATGTGCTAGGCAAGCACTCTACCACTGAGCTACAACCCCAGCTCCCTTCATTTCCAATATATAGATTTTCATTGAGACACTGCTTTCATTTAAGTCTTTGATTTTTGAAATTCTATTCAGTTAAAAGTATTTTGAGGGCTGGGATTGTAGCTCAGCGGTAGAGCGCTTGCCTCGCATGCGTGAGGCCCTGGGTTCGATCCTCAGCACCACATACAAAGCAATAAAATAAAGACATTGTGTCCATCTACAAAAAAAAAAAAGTATTTTGAAGTTTGTGATGTTTTCCTTAATATTTATACCACTTAAAAAAGTATATTTTAATTTTTAAACATTTGGATAACTTTTCAGATATTAATTTATTATCAATACCTAGATTAATTAAAAATATTTCTCTGGTCAGAGATGTTACTTTATAGAATTTCAGTTCTTTTTTAAGCTCTTTTTTTCATTTCTTGGTGTATGGTTCATCTGGGTGATATTCCAAATCCACCTGAAAATAATATGTATTCTGCCATCGTCAGGAGTAATGTTCTACATTAGGTCAGGTTGATTGATAGTGGTGCTCAGGTTTTATTTGCCTTTATTGATTATCTGCTATTTGTTTTATGAATTTCTGAGAAAGAACAATTTTCTATCTCCAAATCTATTTGTGGATCTGCCTATTTTCACTTTCAATTCTTTCAATTTTGACTTTATACATTTTGAACCTCTCCTTAGGTGTATATGAATTTAGAAATTTTATATGTTTTTGACGAATTCACTAATTTATTATCATGAAGTGTTGCTCTTTATCTCCATACTGTTCACTGTACTGAAGCCTACTTCCATAGGCTAGGCCATCTAGTTTTCTTATGATTATTATAAACATGACCATCCTTAAATTTCAAACTATCTATGTCTTCATATTAAAAGTTCATTTCTTATAGATACCATGAAAGTTAAATTTTGTGTTTTTTTCCCTACGTGACATTATCTGCTTTTAAATTAGACTATCTAGACTGTTTATTTTCCATGTATTATTACTATGTTTGCTATTTGTTTTTGTTTTTGTGCCCTTTATTTTCTCTCTTTTCTGTCTTGATATTTAGTGAATATTTTTACCATTTAATTTTATTGCCTTTATTGATCTTTTTTTACTTAACCCTTTTTGTTTTACTTTTTAACAGTTCTAGGAATTCCAAAATTCATTCAGTATAGCCAACAAATATGCTGAAATTTTGGAGTGCTGGATTTGGCTGATGTCCTACAATCATGTTCTTGTCAAAAAAGAAATGCTTAGGAAGTATTTTTATGACTTAGAAATTTTTAGACAGGGCAATATGATACTAAAATCAAATTTAGTTTCCCCATGGAACAATTTGGACAGTGCAGACACAAATTCACAAGTTCACAACTTTTTTTTTTTTTTTTTTTTTTTTACTGTGGGACTATATCCTTCTTATCTTGAGTGCTTTGTATATGTCAGTCTGTGTGCTAAACATTTTATATGGAATTGTGCTATTCAGTTCTCCCCAAAATCACATGGGCTAGGTGTTATTATTTGTGATTTTGTTCTGGCTGAGTGAAAAAAAAGAACTTAGATTTAAAACATAGATTTTAAAACTTTTCCAAGGTCATAAACTAGTGTGTAGAACTTCTTGGACTTGGATCCATATATCCTATTCTCTTAATCTCACCAGTCATTTAAAAGTAAGAAACACGCATTTAAACACGAAGTACTCAGTGGCTCTCACTTTGAGGACTTATTTTTCCTTTTTCTTTTTTTTGGTGTGTGTGTGTGTGTGTGTGTGTGTGTGTGTGTGTATGAAGTTCAGATCTTTTGCTATGGGAACAAACACAGAACCAGATTCTCCAACAAAAGCCTCACTTCTTCAGTAATGAAAGTTCAGGAATTTAACTTTAATCTGTGCTTGGTTCTTCTTCTGTGTCTGTTTGTTTTTAATATAAATTGTTTTCATCCTTGGCTTGAGGAATTTCAGGCCTCTTGCATGTTTAAGAGTTACTGGATATTGAGCTCCCTCCCCAAACGTTCTGTCATATTCAAAGCCTGGGCTCATAATGAGACATAGAGAAGCTAGACCTCACAAGCCCTTGGAGCATGAGCCATTAGTTGGGCTGTGTGGACATCACTGTGTTTCATAGCAGCAGAAGGGTGACAGTAACCTTGTGTGGCTGACAGATTCCAAAGGCTGCTATCATTTTCAGCTACTTCTGTGCTCTGCCATCTAATCCTCTCATTTGGGGAAAATATGGAAAAGGACTTTTGACATTTATGAAAAATGGATAACAAGTTTTATTCTATTCTTCTATTCCAAATCTCCCCAGAAAAGTAAAAATAAGTGATTTCTTTTGTTCCACCAGACACTAGTTAATGAAATTCCAAGCATTGGATCATTAAGCAATCACCTTCCCAACTGTAATGTCTGTTATCTCACCAGTCAGTCAACTCATTTTTATTGGATGCCTGAGGATGGGTGACATATTGATATGTGCTTGAATCTGATTTGTGTATTTTTCCTTTCATCTAGAACATGAGTTTGTCTGCCTAATGATTGAAACAATTACTGTAACAAATTGCAAAAGGCATTTCTTCCACTCATCAAGAGCCACAATATAGGAAAAGAAATTGGTAATAATAGAAAGGACTATCCTTCATGCATATGCCACACCTTCAAATTATCATTATTTCGAAATAGTCTTTTTTTTTTACTTTAAAGAAAATCAGTGTTTATACTGTGGAAGAGTAAGATGCCATGTTAAAAATTTATATTTCCTCCTCCTCCTCCTCCTCATTTTTTCTCTCTATCACCGCACTCATGATTTCATCTGTCATTACCTCTGTCAGTGAGTAGAGTGCATGCTCTTAGAACTTTTCTATAATATAACTCAAGATCATGAACTTGTTTACTCAATATCATTACACAGTGTGCACTGAGCTAAGAGTTGGAATTTGAAGAGATATTGTATTTTCCTCTGTGTTAAAGTATTTATTAAATACATAAAATACAATACTTTTTCAGAAGGTGTAAGTATCTGAGAATTTAAAATCCATTTTAAACATCCAAACACTTACATTTCGTGCTGTTTTGATTACAGTTGATTGCAAGTAAGCAAATACTTAATGAACTGAATAGAAAATTGTAAAGTCCTTTGTAAAGAATTCAGTTTATAGTATAGGCTCAATAAATATTAGCCATTTACTTAGCTTAATCTCATTCTCTTTCCTTTTATAATTAATGCATAGTAAGTTTATAGAAGAATGAGTTTCATTGTAATATATAAAATACTTTGATCATTTATACCCTTCCATTACTTCCCTTTTCCCTTTTCTAATAGTTTCCCTTCTATTTTTATGTCTTCTTTTTTATTTTCCTGGATTTCACATATGAGATAAAACTTTTCTGAATCTGGATTATTTCACTTAATGTGATCTACAGTTCTATACATTTTTGTGCAAATGACATAATTTCATTCTTCATTATGGCTGAATAATACTTCAGTGTGTGTGTGTCTCACATTTTCTTTATCCATTCATCCATTGATGGGCACCTCCTTGCTGTGGTGAGTTGTGTCATGATAAACATGGGTATGCAGTTATCTCTACAATATCCTGACTTTGATTCCTTCTGATTCCTTCCAGGAGTGTATAACTGGAAGTTATGGTAGTTCTGTTTTTAGTTTCTTGAGGAACCTTCATTCTGATTCCCATATAGTCTGTGTTCATTTGCACTCTCACCAACAATGTATAATAGTTCCTTATTCCTTGAATTCTTGCCAGCATTTATTGTCTTTTGTGTTCTTGATGATAGCCATTCTGATTGGAGTGAGATGGAATCTCAATGTAGTTTTGATTTGCATTTCCCAAGGGCTAAAGATATTGATGATTTTTCATGCAATTACTGGTTATTTGTACTTTTTTTGAGAAGTGCCTGTTCAGTGTCTGCCTGTTAATTGATTGAGTTTTTTGTTTTGGTGTCTTTTAAGTTCTTTATACATCTTGAATGTTAATCCTCTGTTGGAAGAGTACTTGGCAAAGTTTTTTTTTTTTTATTTTTCTCATTCTGTAGGCTGTATCTTTACTCTCTGGATTATTTTCTTTTCTGTGCAGAAGATTTTTAATTTGATGCAATCCCATTCGTCAATTTTTGCTGTTATTTCCTGAGCTATTAGAGTCCCATTCAGAAAGTTTTTGCCTGTGTCTCAATCTCAAAGTGTTTCTCCTGTTTTCTTCTATCAGTTTCAGTGTTTTAGGTCTTATACTTAAGTCTTTGATCCATTTGGAATTGCCTTTTGTACAGGGTGAGAGAGAGGGATTTAGATAGAATTTTGTATTTCCCTTTGTTTCTTTTATTATTTGGCACAGAAATCTTTAGATATAATGCTTTAATTCTTGATCCTTACATTTGCCAGAGCCGGCATTAGGGAGAAGGTTGAATTATATAGAGAGAATTATTTTGTTTTGTTTTGTTTTTGGCAACACATTAAGATGACCCAATCCAGCAGCATCATGCATAAACTGAGACTGTTTTGTTCATCTCTGTATTGACTGTGGGCTCTACAGCATCAGGCCTAAAGGAGCAAGTCAATGGATATTTGTTGAATAAATAAATGAATGAATAAATGATGAAATTATTTTAAAAATTCAAAGTTTTTTTTTCTTTCCCACAAACAGTCACAGACTTCAGTGTGCTTATAGGAGGAAGAGGAAGTTCCCATTAAGGGGAAGAAATCCACTATTCAAGAGGGAAAATGAAGACAGAGTTGATAGCACATGGCTTCTATGGAATTTAATGGAATCAAAGCACTGCAGCAATTAACTTGAGAAACTACTGAACACAAATAGTGACTCAGTTTCAGATTTGAAGTTTTTTATGCAAAGTTAGCTGCCAGGTTGTGCTGAGTCTCCTTCTGACGTATGTTGGCAGAGCCAGCCAGAGCCAATCCTTTCCTACCACGCTGCTTGCACAGCTCGTCCCTAAGTACCAATGCTCATCAAAACATGTACATAGCTTCCTCATCATTTATGTTTTTGTCCCTCTTTTATCATATACCATGGCAAACCACGTTGTACTTAAGGTGTTCTACTCATTTTATTTCCTTGTTTCCCGGAATCCTTAACACAGCTAATTTGTGGTGGAGTCAGCATTAAAACCCAAATGTCCAACCCAACCCTTTTGTTTAGACAAATATCTAAATGAAACCCTAGATGTGAACCTCCCTTGTCTTTCCTAAGGAGAGACTTAATATCTCATGTTTTGATGGGAAACCATTTGCACTATCATTATAACATAGCCCAATATGAATTTTATCTATCATTATATTAAAGTCACATCAAATCACTTTAGAAAATACTTATAAATTGCTCCTTTGGGAAGCTTTGCTTGGACCCCTGTGACTGGGTTAGGTGCCCCTCCAGTGAGTTCATATAGTACTGTGTAGCAATTGTAGCAGTGAACAGAAACCGTTCATCTGGCTATAATTGAGAATTGCTTCCTTGAGGATGGATGTGATCTCATATACCATTGTATCTCAGCATTTAACAAAGGCATTAGGACATATAAGATGGTCAAAACTGAATAATATCTAACAAACCAATAAAAGATTTGAAGATAAGAGCTCAACCTGTTTAACTTTCAATTACCTTCTCCATTTTCTTCATAAATGAATGTTCAGTTGTAGTGAAAACAGTTTACCCTGAAGTAGATATAAAAACAAAGAGCCTATAGTAAGATATAATAGTTAATTAATGGTTAAAAAAGTTTAAGTGTTTATGAAGAAGCCTCTGGGCTCAGACTACCTGAACTTAAATCTTGAGTCTACCACTAACTGGCTGTTTGATCTTGGGCAAGCAATCTAACCTCTGTGTCTTTAGTTTCATCATTTCTAAAAGGGAAATGATAACAAATCTATCTCAGAGGGTTACCTTAAGGTTAAACAAATTTATAAAAGTATATGATATATGACAATGATTGTATATCTATCATTTAATTGTAAGCATAATAGAGATATTTCACAAAATATTTTATTGAAACATTTTGATTAAAATCACATTTTATATTTTCCAGATGATTAAATTAAGTGTTTACATGCATTGTCTTGTAAAAAGATCCTCATTCTCCTGACTATATTTTAAATCTGAGGGTTGGAAAAAGACATAGATTTATAAATAGAGCAAAATCAAAGATTTTTTTTTAAGTTAAAAAAGTCAATGTAGATTGAACATCCCTAATCTAAAAACCCAAAATATATAGTGCACCAAAATCTGAAACCAACATGATGCCACAATGGAAAATTGTTCAACTGACTTCATGTGACAGTTCATAGTCACAGGCACACTGAAAGTATTATATAAAATTACCTTTAAAGTATGTGCATAAGATGCGAATGAAACATAAATGAATTTTGTATTTAGACTTGGGTCTCCTTCCATGACACCTCAATATGTGTGTGTGTGTGTGTGTGTGTGTGTGTGTGTGTGTGTGTGCAAATGTTCGAAAACCTGGAAAAATCTGAAATCAGAAGCACTTCTAGTCCCAAGCCTTTTAGATAAGGAACACTGGGGGTCACTTAACTAATAATTAGTCTTAGATGTGAGTCCCACCACTGGCCAGAAGGATTGACTTTGCTTCTCTCCCATGTCATTAGCATATGGCTACTTTAGACGTATAAGTTTCCAGTCAGATGAGTCATTACTTCCTACTCTTAAATGTGAAAGCTTGATCCTTTGGATGGAGTGACATATATTTATATTAAAGTTAAAATGTCAGGTTTTGTAAGACATTATTTATATGGAGTTGTTCCAAGGAGTCAAGTAAACAAATAAAAACCCCACTCTGAAATACATGAGAATGTTTGCTACATATAGATGTGCCAAAGAAACCTTTGAAGGCTACATTTTAGGTAGCTTTCTCTAAGCAAATGTGCCACTTGGTATGTTTTGACAAAAAGTTTCAGCATGTTGAAAGTACTATAAAGAAAAGAAAATATACTCTAAATCCTGAATTTCAGCTACAAAATGTCCATTTCATAGCAGCTGTGGCATCAAGTAGCAGTAGCCACGCGCCTAAAAACCATAAATGTTGGGTTTGCACCTCTCCCTTGTTAATTACTTGCCATTAGGCCTCATTGCATTTGAAAATTTATGCATCAATATGAAATTGTTGAATGCTTGCAACATGTCAGACACTTTGCTATAGTCTGAGAGCATGGGGGTGGGGAGTCCTGATGGGAAGAATGTGGAAGGCTTGGTTAGATTTCCAGTTGAAGCTTAAAGATAGAGTAGCCGCCAAGTGACATTGGAGAAAGTGCACGGTAGGCCTAGAGGGACAGGATTCATTCACTCCATTATTGATTCATTCATTCCATGTTGATTGTATTAAGCTCAAAAAATGTCTATTGAATCTGACAGATAACATCTGGATCTCACAGAGCTCTCAATTTAGAGAGGGTGTCAGCTGTTATAGACAGCAAGCAGATTGAAAATGCAATGTCAGGTAGAAGAAAAAGAAGGCAGGTTAAAGGTAGGGCATAGAGGGGTTCTTGTTTTAGATGGTGACATTTAAGAAACCTGAATGATGTCAGAGGGGGAGTCATGGAAGCATTCTAGGAGCAGAAAATGCAGGAGCTTCTGAGGCAGGGCTGTGCCAGGTGGACACAAGCATCTGAGGGTCTAGTGCATGAAAAGATGGACGAGAGAGCTAGATGAAGACAGAACTGGGTCATGCAGGCTTTGATGGGAACCCTAGGAAACTTTTAACAGGTCAGTGACATGATAGGATTGTATTTTAAAGTAATGTACTGGCTGCTGGGTTGAGAATGCACTACTGGAGGCCAGGAAGGAATAAAGAACATGTTAGGAGATTACTGCAGAAGTACAGGAAAAAGGTGGGTTGGGCAAGGATGGTAGCTGTGGATGTTGTTAGAAGTGGTCATAATTGTGATTTGGGGGAAAAGTAGCAAACATGAAAATGGTTATAATGTACAAGAAGCCAACAAACATTTCAGGGTTTGTGGAGCTTGAATTTCAGAGTGTGAAGTATCAGATGCTGAAGGTGGAGATTAGGCCTATGGGCAAGGGGGAGACACCACAGGAGATAAAATGGGGGAGTGGTATGAGCAGATTTGCATGGCAGCCAATCACCCTGGCATGGCAGAAGCTGTTCTTAGTGATTGACTGTTTTGTGTAACCCTCCCTTTTCCAGCTTCCCTTGTTGGAGGAATGGCACAAGGTTGGGGAGGAAGTGGTCTGCATGCCCCTCTAATGCTCTCTTCTTTGGTGATGACCATGGGGAACACATAATGAGAAGATAGAGTTGGTAGAAGCAACTGCACCACCAACCACTGCATTTTCAGGGTTTTTGGTTCCCCTGGAAAAATTTAGGTATTTCCCACGAGGAGGTGACTATAGTCATTCAGCTGAGAGATGATAAGTGCCCAAACCAATAAGGATTGGGAGAGGAGACAGATTTCTCATCTGTGAGTGCAAAGGAATACCGGCACCCAAGTTTGGGAGAAGGGTTAAATGGGATTGTGAAAGCACCTGTAAGCTGTGACAGCTGGGAAACTTAGGTGCCACATATTTCTTTTTCACAGTGTTAATGACAGCTGTCAGCCTCAGTCACTCAACCTCTTCATGTAAATGTTCAGTTTTAAGCTCCTGTCAGGTTAGGTACTACCTGACAGGAGCCCTGAAGATCTTTTTCATCACATATTTATTATAGTTGACATTCCTGCCACAATGATGTGCCCAGTAGAATGAACCTGATATGGCTTTATTCCATACATGTCAAACCTTGGCCATAATAATTTATTGAAAAGGTGAACATCTGGTACCAGGTGTTATTAGAAAAGAATAAAACTTGGTGATGTGGTAGATAGTAAGAGATTCAGTAACGTATCATGAGGAATTTCATTGGGTACACAGTTTTTCATGGGGTACAGTCTTGAAAATTAGAAAAGTGGGGATGGTTTGATCAAATCAGGACTTACAATCTTTCAAACCTACTAAACCAATGCCATTTTTGTTAACCTAACAGGTTTGTATTGGCTCAATTCATTCTAAGTAATTTCACTTTTGGCCAGCTCTTAAAGAATAAGCTGAAGTAGGAAGTGTCAATAGGCAGCATACTCAGTTTCTCAAAATCATAGTTTCTATGAAATATAAGTAAAGCAATGTATTCTGCTTTTACAATTTCCAGATGATGGTGTTTTCATGTGTTCATATATATCACATGGATTTGTTCCTCTAATTTGATGATAATATGGTCACATGCATTGTAATCTCATGGGTATTGCTCCTTAAGATATCCAATCTTGTATTAAACACATGTTGGACTGTTACCATTATAATACATTAGCAAAAATGTCCCATCATATATGGAATAACTTACAGTGTTTGCTTAACAGCAATTAACTTTACACCAGTTAATTTATTGCTTTAAGTAATGCACAGAAGTGTTTTAGTAAATGTACAATCCGGAGAAAATTTTCTTGCCTGCAATAAATTTGTACTTTACACAGAGAAGCTAAAAGTACACATTGAAGTGATTTTCAAAAGGGATTGGAAGTGATTTTCTTTTTTTTGGTACTGGAGATTGAACTCAGGGGCACTTGACCACTGAGCTGCATCCCCAGCCCTATTTTTTTTTTTTGTTTTATGTAGAGACAGGGTCTCACTGAGTTGCTTAGCAGCCTCACTGTTGCTGAGGCTGGCTTTGAACTCGCGATTCTCCTGTCTCAGCCTCCCTAAGTGCTGGGATTACAGGCTTGAGCCACAGTGCCCAGCTTGGAAGTGATTTTCAAAAAGGTCATTATCAAGGAAGATAATGTACACTGAATATGCAGAGTGCCAAGATACCATAGATGGTTCCCAGGAACCCAGGTCTGAAGGACTTAACTGTGTTTGAGTTCTCTGACCTAAGTCTAGTCATTCTGTCATGTGGATTCTTCCTTGTGTCATTTTGGTTTGTTTCTGTCTTCATCTACTCTATTCCAGATCCTGATCATTTCTTTCTTCCTAGAGATGGTGAAAAATCTGGTAGCTGAGTTACCTGTCTTTAGTTTCTTTCTCATCCATCCAATACGTCTAAAACTACAAATTGGGCTTTTATTTTTATCCTTTAGTTTTTATCCTTTATTCATCAGTGACTTAAGATTCAGTTATGGGATGCTACTTTAATACCCAAAAAGCATAGTAATAGGTGAATATATGTGTCTAAATACCCAACAAGCCTTGGCAGAGATAGCAACAATGCCTGCCAATTCACATATAATGTCCTATTCCTTGTTCTCTGTCACTGTCTGGCTTAATTTTTGGTCAAATTTATGTTGGACCTTACTACCTAACCCTCCTACTCTTGCTTTTACTAGAGGTAGGCATAATCTTGCATTACTTGTTCCTTTTTTTTTTTTTAAACATCAATCTGTGACACTGATATAGCAACCACCTGCTTTTAGGTTTACAATAATGGACTCCTCAGTGCCAGACTATCAGTATCCTGGGATTGTGGTGACAGTCTCTCATATGCCTTAATGCCTGCACCTGCTCCCTCTTGTCTACTGCAGTGATTGTAAAGTAGTTTTGCATGGAGATCTGCAAAATGTTTGTAGGTTTCTAATGATCAAAAGGAGTTCCAAGAACAAACAAGTATGAAAAATGGTGTCTTTACTGCAAGTCTTCTTAGAGCTTTTGATATGCTAATATGCATTGTGATATGCTAATATGAATTGGGACTCTCCAAGAGACAGAATTAATATGCAACATTAATAAAGCTTATTTGATCCAGAGACATTTTTTTCCTTTTTTTTTGTTTTTGAGAAACATCTGTTCCCATCACAGAGAATTGTAGTGTTCCAATAGATGATAGCAGATTTGGCTGCGCCATCATATCCAATTTCTTATATCTTTTCCAATTCATTTTGCCTGCTCTTTGCATACTTTTCTCAACTCACATATTAAAAAAAATTCACTGTCCATTTTAAAATCTCAGAGTTTGTAATCTGCGTACAATCCTAGTCCCAAACATACAGACAAAACCAAAGATACATAGTGGTTTTAGATTCTAGAGCCTTGTTTCTCTATTTTATGCTCATTCAGAGGAATGTAAAAAAAAATATGGAGAAGAATAACTTTCTAGACCTGAAGATAATGACATGACTCCTTTTAGGCATCATATCAGGTAGTTTGAGGGATCCATTCATTCAAGGGAAGTGATTGTATAGGTACTTATGACATGAAATGGTAGCATGTGTAAACAGGGAAGCCATTTAATTCAGATTTCGGTTGAAATTCTGTGGATGGACAGACTTCCTCAGAGAGTGAGTTCTAATGCATAATGATGAGCAAAAGCCCGTAGACCTTGTCTCTTATAATGGGAGGGAAGGCCACCAAAAGAATTGGAATAAGAGTAGAGTGGTCCACGTTATCTCTGGTTTAACCTGGACAGGCTCTCCTTATTCCTATTGTCCTAGCATAAAGCTAGGACAATGTTAATGTTTTGATAAATCAATATTTTGAGAAAATATGAAGTACTGAATTAGATAGAAACTTCCTGTTGCCTTAATTTTATAGGCAATGAGGATACACTAAAAGCCTTTTGGTAAGGAGGAAAATAAAATTACAGAAATAATAAATAAATTACTATTTATACAGAAACTTTTTTTATAGCAAGGCTAAATTAACTTTTATGCATTGTGGGTCTTAAGAAGGCCTTGTTTCCATCCCCAGAAGGTGTCAGTTTGAGTGATTAATGTTAAGGCTGCCTTAGATAAGGGAGGAGACAAGAGCCAGTAGAGGAGTAGTGTGTTCCTCAAGTGAAAGGGATAGCAGTGTTATAAAGAAGGGAAATGAAAGTGGTTAAGGGCAGTATTGAATTAGCAATGATGAGACTAAGTCAGTATTTTAACATAGAACAGTTTCGGTTGGCAAATAAGGTCAACCCATTTAGCTTTGACCCTGTTGACCTTTTCAGAGCATTTTGCCAAGCGTGTTGTTATTTAACGATCAGCTGTCTTATTGTGTTGATATTTTGTCAGATTTCTGATAAACTGTTCAGAACATTTTTAAGGAGTGTGAGAAAAGTTGTAATCATTTAATTTTATAACCAAAATTGCTTCAAGTATTGGTTAAAACATAGAAACGAGTATGTAAAATTGCACTTCTGTTTATCTTCCATAACACTTAGCATTCAATGAATGTGTACTCTACTGTGTCAGGGAACACCCCGCTTACTGGCTGTTGCATAAACAAAATCTAATTCTATTTGTGAAATGTCTAAAATAACATTTGTAAATATTTTGACCACATGCATACAATTTAAGACATCTATGTTCTCACAAACTAGTTTTATATTTTCTCAAACAACATTGTATTTCTTTCATATCCATTGGCAACTTTTGTCCATAACTCACTTTGTTGAGAATTATTATGTTTATATTTAGTATTATGAAAGGGATAAATGTCTCAATGATCAGAGAATAAATTTACTCAGGAATTATTCCCTCTCCTTTGATGAATTGTTTGCTATTCAGTATATGAGTTTTTAATGGGTGGTAAGATAATTCATGCACCATATCAGGCAGCTGGAGATACACAGTTGTATTCATATTCTGTTATATGGTCAGGAAAAGCCTCATATGTCTTTTTTTTTATAGCAAGGCTAAATTAACTTTTATTTTGTTCCCTGGGAAAAATTGTGGCTTGATTGGTAAAGAAGTTAAGGATGTAGTTTTCTTCTTTCCAGGGGCTCAGATTCTAGGTACGGAACTGATAAATTAATTTTTTGAGAAATTATGAAGTACTGAGTTTGATAGAAATTTCCCATTGTCTTAATTTTGTAGGCAATGGGGATACCCTAAAAGCATTTTTTTTAAGGAGGAAAATAAAATTACAGAAACTATTGTTTTAGAAAATTTAGGGTATTTGACATATTGAATACACATTCATTGAGTGCTTTCTGTGTGTAAAGACAATGCTAGGCATGATGGATATAGATGGGCTCTTTTACTTACTCATTTTTATTTTTGGACTAATACTTGAAGTAATTTGATTATGAAAATTTATGACCATGAATTTTCTCAGATTCCTTAAAAATGTTCTTAACAATGTATCATGTGCAGAGTGTATTATTATGAACTGGAGACGGAGAATGGTTAGGAAGCTGTTATGGTAAACTAGCCATAGGATAAGAAGATTAAATTCTGGAATGTTAATAGAAAGAAGAAAGTAGAGTCCTGAGTATAAAAGGTATTTTGAAAGAAGAAGAGCTCTTAATAGTTGGTTTCATAAGGAGGATCATATGGAAAGAGGGGCCAAAATGGACCTGAGGACAGTGGTGATATACTGAACCAGAAGGCCTGTCTGATACGCTTATTCAGCTTCCACATTTGAAAGACATAAGTTGGTCTGCAGTCTACCATGCAGAGGGGCTGTAGATTATGCACATTGAGGAAATGTTCCCAGAATGAAATTTACAGTGGCTCATCTGTCTTCTCAGCTCCAACATGAAAACCTGCACTCCAGCTCTCCAAAGAGATGTTCATCTGGTTTGAAAACTTGATTTTTAGTGTAATTTTCAGGGTAGAAGTGAAGTGTGTGGGAGGGCAGTGCAGATAGCAATAATGTAATGGGTTTCTGGACCTGGACCAGTTATTCTTTTCAGTGCTTTAAAGAAGGAGTTTGAAGCTTGCCAGTGAAAGATGTGTTCACCTTCTTCCTGAGTTCCATTGGCTAGCCCTAGCATTTAAGAAAATGAAGGCAGGAACCCAGCCGAAGGTGGAACCAGCCTTTACCAAGTGTTGATAGAACATCTAAATGAACTGGGATGGATGGCCCATGGATGCAGCAATATTTATATGATACAAAATTTGAGGGTTGCAATGGGGACACTATAAGTGATGGTGATGGATTTGCGTTGTTCATATTCCCTGGGTACTTTGCCCTCCAAGATTCACTAATTGGAAATTCTATTCCATCACTAAGTATATATCCAATTTTCTTGAATTTTTTTTTTTGGTACCAGGAACTGAACTCAGGAATACTCGACCCCTGAGCCACATCCCCAGCCCTATTTTGTGTTTTTATTAGAGACAGAGTCTCACTGAGTTGCTTAGTGCCTCACTGTTGCTGAGGCTGGCTTTGAACTACTATTTTCCTATCTCAGCCTCCCAAAGTGCTGGGTTTACAGGCATGTGCCATCGAGCCCAGCCAATTTTCTTGAATTTTTAATTCTTTCAAAGTAAAGATTAACATCTGATTAGTACTGTGTGTTATAATCAATAAACTTTCTTAGCAGAAGCAAAGTAAACTAAAAATTTCCTTTTGTATTGCAGAAATATTAGTGAATTTTCTTTTGAATTAAATGGTTGCTTTGGATAATATGGCAATCGTAACAGATTTTTAGGTCATTTTTATTGGTGCATTATGATTGTACTTAACAGTGGGATTCATTGTGATATATTGCACATATAATTTGATCAGTTTCATCTCCCAGTACCTCCCCTTG
>CM053401.1:34786087-34813442 GCA_028644305.1 Xerus rutilus
AAAATATCCTCAATTGCCAAAACAAACTGTTATGGTTTGGATATGAGGTATCCCTCAAAAGCTCACAGGTGAAACAATGTGAGAGGGTTCAGAGGGGAAATGATTGGGTTGTGAGAGCCTAACCCAATCAGTGAACTAATCATCTGATGGGATTAACTGAATGGGAACTGAAGGCGGATGGGGTGTGGCTGGAGGAGGTGTGGTATTAGAGGTGTGGCTTTGGGGTGCCTATTTGTATCTGGCAAGTGGAGTCTCTCTCTGCCTTCTGATCATCATATGAGTCACTTCCTTCTGCCATACTCTTCCACCATGATGTTCAGCCTCACCTCGAGTCCCAAGAAATGGAGCCTGCTTGCTGTCTATGGATTGAGTCCTCTGAAACTGTGAGCCCTCGAATAAACTTTCTCCCCTCTACAATTGTTTGTTCCGGTCCTTTTAGTCACAGCAGTGAAAAAACTAAAACACAAACAAACAAACAAAAACCCCAGTGTCAATCATGCTGTCTTTTCCAAGTTGATGTTCTGCTCTTTTT
Organism: Xerus rutilus; assembly: GCA_028644305.1. Lineage (NCBI taxonomy): Eukaryota > Metazoa > Chordata > Mammalia > Rodentia > Sciuridae > Xerus > Xerus rutilus. Next base: position 34,786,620 of record CM053401.1, read on the forward strand.
TTTTGGTACTGGAGATTGAACTCAGGGGCACTCGACCACTGAGCCACATCCCCAGCCCTATTTTGTGTTTTATGTAGAGACAAGGTCTCACTGAGTTGCTTAGCGCCTCGCTATTGCTGAGGCTGGCTTTGAACTCGCGATTCTCCTGTCTCAGCCTCCCTAAGTGGATGTTCTGCTTTGATAATATAAAGTTGTGTCTTGTGCTGACCCTGTCCAATTCTGTATCACTTCATACAAACCTATTTTATTTTCCTTTAGTTATTTGTATTCAGCTGAAGTTTTAGTCTTTTTTTTTTTGTAACTATGATTTTTGAATACAATGTCAAAATAAAAATACCTCTTTTTCCTTTTGGCAATCTCTGAGCAACTGTGCACTAACAGCAGTCTCCTACTCTGCTTTTTCAAGACTCCTTTACTTGAGTAGATAACAGTGTGCTTACTTGAAATGGTGGTTCTCGGCATCTATGGCAGCTCAGTTCCCTCCAGAGTAATTATTTATGTGTATGTCTAAGCTAGTCTTTGCATTTTAGCTGGGCAACTGCACTTACTAATACAGAGGTGGATATGATGGCATAAGCAATGGAGAGGGCCCTGTCAGAAGGGAGCAGAGGGTGGTGAGAGGCACACAGAGGACTGGAAGGGATGGATACTAAGGTGGAACCAAAGATAACACAGTTTAAATCTCTGATTATCTCAGGTTGTCTGACAGTTGACACATTGGGGACTATTGTGTAACCTATGAGAAATGAGTCTAAAATAATGAGAACAGTATTTGTTGAGTGTCTCATCTCAGAGGCATTGTTCTGTATGGCCTGACTTGTTTTTATCAAAGATAAACAAACTTTCATAGCTGTATAAGTAGGAAAAGTATACTAATTTTATTAGAAATCTAAATGAATTGTGCTGGACTAGAATAAAGAAACAGGATTTACTTGGCATGAAAGGAATAACTATCATAGAAGGATAAAGTAGAGATCAAGCTATTTTGAGATGGAGTCTCTGTTTTGCTCAGATTGGTCTCGAACCCCTGGGTTCAAGTGTTCCTCCTGCTTCAACCTACCCCCCTCCCAGTGCTGTGACTACAGGCACATGCCACTGTGCCCAGCTTATCTTGATGTTTTGATTTTTTTGTTTTTACCTTTAATCTCCTAGAATTCTTTTGAATTAATAATCTTCTTATATCATTCCATTCACTCCCTTCTTATCCTTTCTTTAATCTGTGATGTAACATTAGTAATTGGCTGACTAGTTCCATGATTATCTTCCTAAAATTAAATCAACCTATAGGGTACGTAGGAAATAATATCAATAACCATTGCCATGTAATTTTTGAGACTATTTTGAGGAAGGTAGTTGATAGTATAATCACGAGATCAACACTAAGCTGGGTAAAATATGCCCGACATTATGCTAAAATTCGGTAAGTTCTAAAACTGGTCCCTTCTGTGTCCCAACATCTCACTAATTGACAGTTAATTCAAATAGTGATTCAATGAACTCATTGTATTACCTAAACTTCCTCTTTCAAAATTTTAGCGTCCCTAAGAGGGATAACATATTTAATAGTTTTTAGTATTTAAGACTTAACATGTAGAAACCAGATTCATTTTCTAACAGCACAATTGGCATAGTGTAGACACTGGGTAGAGTGGGGTTACAGATTAAATGAAGACAAGAAAAAGTGTGCCTAAATATATGGGTGTGCCTAGATTCAAGAGGAAGGGAAATAGATCGTGATGAGTGTCAGATCGTGATGGAAGAGGTGTCAGAAAATTTTTAGGCATCTTTAATCTATCATAATTATCTTCAAAATAATTCCTTTGTGGTGAATGAGAAAAATATAAGAAAAATATAATCGCAAAACAGCATCCAGGAAAACTAGCAGCTTGTTAGAGGTGGAGGAGAATGACTTTGAAACTGGAGGTGTTTGAAGATCAGCTTGTTCAAAAGGTGGCCAACTGGAGCCATTTCAAGTGTTTTACCGAGGTGTGTGCTGCACAGATAATCACAGATGGATGTATCATTTTACTCCCACATCTTAAACATCATTACTAAAGGTGGACATTAGTGAATATCAATAGATAGGAAAATGATGGTGGGACTTCTGTGGCCCTGTGGCTTACCAGTAATACATTCCCATGTCAGTGTTTTAGACTGTGCAAGCCAAGGCCAATGGTCACTTGCCAAGACATACACAAAAATTTATGTTGGATGTCATTATTAATAGGCACAAAACCTAAAAAAGAAAGATTGTCAGTGAGGAGATGAATGGATCTAACAAGCAAACAAAATGAAATGACTGAAGAACATAATATCTTCAGAGATCCAGATATTATTTTATCTCCTATCGTGAATAACTCACATGAGTGGAAGGTGTTACAGTTAATTACCTGAACGTAGATTGTTGTTTGCTCTATGAATTCTTTAATCCTGAGAAATAAACCTCAGTTCAGCTATGCCTTGACATGGCTCTAATTTTTCTGTGTGTGGATTTTGGTAAATTATGAAAAAGAAAATATTAGCTTTCTTTCAAAGAATGTGATTTGAGATAAAGACTAGCACTTTTCTTTAGGAAAATAATAGATACTCTTTGAGGTTGAGGATTATGTTTGTCTTTTTTTAATCATTGTCCCTTGAGGTTACTCTGGCTGGAATATAATAAATTCAATAAAAATTACAATATTCAATAAGTAAATTCAATAAATATTTACAAGCCAGGTGCGGTGATGCATGCCTGTAATCCCAGCACTTTGGGAAGTGGAGACAGGACAATCGCGAATTCAAAGCCAGCCTCAGCAATGACGAGGGGCTAAGCAACTCAGTGAGACCCTGTCTCTAAATAAAACACAAAATAGGGCTGGGATGTGGCTCAGTGGTCGAGTGCCCCTGAGTTCAATACCCAGTACCCAAAAATAAGTAAATAAATAAATAAATAAATAAATATTTATAGAATTGAATAGCTCTTGACAAATATTGATATCTGTCATTAGTTATAATAGCATTGTTCAGTTTTTTAACATGTGTCTTTTTAAAAAATTAAACATTCGTTCATGACTTTAATTTTTATATTTTAAAAAGAATAAGTATTTCACTACCCTGCTTTCCCAAGTCCTCTACCCAATTGGGAATCACTCACGGTTGTGTAACTAATAAAACTTAGTGGCTTGAAACCCCTACAATTTATTATATACATGCATCTGCAATTCATGCAGGACTAGGAAAGCATGAATTATTTTTAGTTAATGTGGTAACAACTGGGATGACTTGAATGGACCAGGAAAACCTACTCCTTTGTTGACTTAGCCAAATAGCCAGTAAGCTGTTGCTGTCAAACTTTGTGCTGTACATAGAATCACAAGTTGAACATTTTCTTTCATATTTTAAATGTCATTATTAAATATCATGAATACAAATAGAAAGGAAAGTGGTGGTTGAACTATCTACATTGTCTTAAATGTTATCATAAATGTATACTCATCCCAATATTTCAAATTGCTCAGTCCCTGGCCAGGATTTAGCTGGAAGTTTAATAAAGGCTATTGGCCACAGGCATTTATTCCTTTCCATGGGGGCATATATAGAAGAATGCTAGGGCTTCCTTACAACATGGAAACTAAGTTCTAATAAGGTGTTCAAACTAGGTGTTCAAATGATGAGAAACTAGAAGTTTCTAGTTTCTTAAGGCCTGAGCCTGTATACTGTTACATAATCTTGGTTACCATATCCCATTCGTTCAACAATCATGGGGTATTCCTACATTCAAGGGGAAGGGATATAGACTGTGTCTGACAATGGAAGTGTACCAGAGAATTTTTAGGCATCTTTAACCTACCATAATTATCTTCAAAATAATTCCTTTGTGGTGAATGAGAAAAATATAAGATTTTTTGGATAAGAGATTTTATTGGTATGCATTCTAGGATTACTAAAACTGTAAATATGAAAAGTTTGTGGCATTAGAGTTCTTAAGTCTAAAAGTTTGCAAAAAAGCATATAAAAAGAGGCTTATGAAATTGTCACAAATCTTCCTAATTATTAATAGTGAAGTGTGTGAATTGGCTGTGTACATTATCTCCACTCAAAGGCTCAAATAATGTAACAGGTCTCTATAAAACTGGCCACAGCAATCATAGTCATTTATGTTTGATAAATGACCATGGGCCTTCTAATTTATTTATTGTCTTACTATGGTGAGGTCATGTATTACTTTAGTTTCTAAATATTTTATTACTCTGACTGCTTTAATAATGCATATTCTTTCCATATTTTTCTATCACCAGTAGTGAGATTTTTATATGAAAAAAAGAATATTTTTGAGAAACTCTCTCTTAGTTTGTGGTATGTAAGCTTCAAAAATATTTGGACAACTAATATGTGCCAGGAACTCCTGTATTTTGGGAACATACAGTAATGAGCAAAAAGAAGTAGATCCACACCTACCTTCATGGGATTTGCATTCCTACTAGGGTAGATGGATAACAAGTACGTAAATGTGTAATGTAAATTAAAGTAATGGTAAAATAAATAAGCTCTAATAAGAGGTCATAGAGTGTGATATTGAAGGAAGGGAATGTTTAGCCACTGTGGTTAGAGGAGCCCTCTGAGATGAATTGGGTTTTGAGCAGAGACCTAAGTGATGAGAGGAAATAGACCATATAACCAGAATGTGCTTTTGTGTGCATATTTAATGTACTCAGATAAAATGTAAAGTAACTTGTCACAGCACATACTTTTCTATTGATTTTTGTTCATTCAGTCACTCTGTGTCTTTTATTTGGAGAATTTAATTCATTGAACTTTAAGGTAATTATTGGTAAGTGGGGTCTTACTACTGACATTTTGTAACCCATTTTCTAGTTACTTTTTCAGTTTCTTTCTTCCTCTTTTATGGTTTTCCCTTGTAGTTAAATTTTTCTCTGGTAGTGTGTTTTGATTCCTTGCTTACTATTTTTGGTCTGTTATAGGTTTTTGCTTTGTTGTTACCATAAGGCTTACAAAAAAAATCTCTTTTATTTATAACAAGACATTTTGAAATGATAGCAACTTATTCATTGATCATAAAGAAAAATAATACAAAAGATAGTGAAGAACCTGTGTACTTATACTGCATTTTCCCCACATTTTGAATTTTGATCTTCTGTTTTGCATCTTTCTGTTGCCTCTTAACATAATAATATTATTTTTAATTGTTTGTTTTCAGTCTTCGTACTAAAGATTAAGTAGGTTTGTATACCATGCTTTCAATATTAGGTAATTCTGAATTTGCCTTTATAGTGAGTTTTATACCTTCTAGTATTTCCGTAATTGTTAACATCGTTTTCTTCCAGTTTGAAGAGCTCCTTTTATCATATCTTGCAGGACACATCTGGCAGTAGTAATCTTTCAGCTTATTTGTCTGGAAATATCTTTATCTCTATTTTATTTCTGAATCAAACAGTATTATTTGTCAGCGTGTTTTTCCCCCCTCACCACGTGTAAGTTCCATCCTATTACCTTCTGTTCTGTAAGGTTTCTACCAAGAAGTCTATTATTAGGCAGTTGGAACACCCTTCTGGGTTATTTGTTTCCTTCCTCTTTCTGCTTGGAGAATACTGTTTGTATGTTACCTTTGAAAACTTGATTATAATAGGGTCTTGGGACAGATGTGAGTTAAATCTGTGACCTTTGATCTTCATGTATCTATATATTTGTATCTTTTTCAGCTTTGGGAAATCTTCTGTTATTATCTTTTTCAATAAGCTTTCTACCCCTTTTGCATTTTTAAAGTACCTTTTGATCCTCAGTAACCCAAATATTTGCTCTTTCAATGTTGTCATGTTCCTGTAATCTTTCTTTATTCCTCGTCATTCTTTCTTCTTTTTTTCCTCCAATAGTATATCTGTGTATTTTAAATTAGTGGGGTTTTTTTTTTTTTTTTCAGTTTACTGATTCTTCTGTTTGATCTATTGATTACATTTTTCATTTCAATTAGTGTGCTTTTCTGCTCAAGGAATTGTTTTTCTGGATTTTCTTGAAATTTATTGAGTTTCCTTAAAATATATATTTTAAATTCTCTGAGAGTTCCTACACATCGATTGCTTTATGGTCATTTATTTACCCCTTGTTTTGTCTGTTAAGTGTGGTCATAGTTCTCTGAGTTCTTAATGCTTGTTGGCAGACAACAATGTTTGCACTTAGAGAGGTTGGTTAGGTATTTACTCTAGTCTTTGTAAACTGGTTTTGTTTGTGCTCGTCTTTCTAGAAATTCTAAGCAGGCTGCTTATTTGAGCCTGTGATTACAGTCTCTTTTTCAGCACTAGTGTCCTAAGTTCAGGTTTCCCACAAGTCCATAGTTGGCACATTATCACTATTTCAGCACTAGAGGGCACCTCAGGTCCAAGTTGGTCACATTCCCATTGTGTTGCTCATAGTGGACTGAAGAAGTGTCTTTATAGGGTAGTTCTTTCCTACAAGTCTCTGCCTAGAGCCAAGGTGAGCCTAGACACGGATGTCGCCACACTTGTGTTGCACCTGGAGCCTATAGGACCAGTGCGACACAGGATCAGACCCGTGCTGCTATACCCTGTGTGCTGCTGCAGTGTATTCATGGCCCAAGGCTACTGCAATCAGCCAGTGATGATGTTGGCCAAAATACATGTCCCACCATGGCCTGAGGTCTCTGATACTATGACAAACCTGGGGGCTTTGTCTATAGGTATTGGCTTGAGTCTGGGGGTGATTGGAATCCATCTGCCTTGGATTTAACCAGCTGGGCACTGAGTTCCAAGGCAAAGCCTTGTTCTTACTTCCCTGTCTTAACCTGTAAGGTGGGGAGTATTTCTTCACACAGTACTGGCTAAAGTTGAGGGAGAATGGTGGAGGCAATCCTTTGGCTACCAGACTAACCTAGGTCCATAGGCTCTGCCTGTGAACACTGGCCAGGATCTAAGGGCCCTAGGGCTCTCAAAGAGCTGGGTTTCACATTGGCAGTCCTACTACTGGGTTCAAAACCCAAGGCTTAGACATAATTCCCTCCCCTTCCCTCAACTGGAGGAGTATCTCTCCACATAGTCTCTTTCCACTGCTTGAAGATGGAGGAGGGGTATCCCTGGAAATTTTTACTTTCTGCATTCTTCAGCATCTCTTTTCTTATTATTATTAAATCCAGAGGTTGTGATTTCTTACCTGGTTTCTTTAGCTCTTGCAAAGGTAGTTTTGTGTGTGGATAGCTGTTCAAAGTAATGCTTCTCTAGGAGATGTTATCCTATTATCATCATGATCTCCTTTAGTGTGGAGATTTGTTAAACTAGAAGGCCACAGTAATGTGTGGCAAATGTAGCATCCTGCAAATATCTTGGGATGCTTAACAAGTAAAATATATCAAAATAGGTAATTCTGTTATATTAGCCATTTATAATAATGGGGTACTATTACAAACAATAATATTTTGTAATAATGCCCCCAACCCTAAAGTGTTCATTATTTTAAAAACATATATTCTCCTTTTTTTCTCTTTTCTGTAAACATGAAAATTCCATTTTTGTTAGATGGTTCTTCTATCATTTAGTTGTTCACATTGGTTCTGTTCGTCTTTAGTCTTTATTACAGGCAACAATGGTAGAATAGTGATGTTAAGTCTGTGATTACTTTTGTTTTTTTAATTTCTAAATATGAATTTTTGAAGATTTAAAAACCTAGTTGGGAAATTTTACCTGTATTTGTACTCAGTTTTGGAAAGATATCATTCGTCTTAAAAGTTGTCCTGCACTGTCATCAAAATTCTGACCTATCTGCAGAAAAACAGACCTAAATGTTTATAAAATAATAGCTTTCTATTGTGAAATTAAAATTTTTATACTCTGAGAGGAATGACTGTTGTCAAAAACATAAATGATTTCTCCAAAACAGTATATTAAGGATCATAAGTTGCTTTGCTATCTTGATTTTCTGCTAATTCCATTAAATGGGATTTGGTTCATGAAGTTACAAAATAAAACTTTTGTTTTTCCCAGACTCTGTTTAGAGGATCTTTTTTCAAATGATTAGAGGATGCAGGATGCAAATGATCATCGCCTGATATTCTGCTCATTGGTAAAATGCTTACATAATGCCTGTGGTTACCAAACACTGTGCTACTATTAGGTGGATAAAGTACTGTCCCCTTTTCAAAAGAGCTTCCTGCTAATGAGCAAGTGAAGCTAGAGTAGGAGACTGGAGGTGTGTTCTGTTCAGGCTGAACTCAACTACTTTTAAAACTTTTAAAGTTCTAAAACTGCAAGTCAGTTATTTGTAGCCTGACCAGATTTGGAGAAAGCAGAGTTGGTAAATGAAAAATTTAGAAGGGGCAGCAGTCATTCCCATTCATGGTTTCCTGAAGATAAATAACAGGGAGCTGTCTTTATTCCTAAAATGATGGGATCAAAAAACTTATAGCCACGGGCATACCGGCATAACTCTAGACACCTCCAAAGTTTTATTTTAGCTTTTAATTCCAACTCTGATTATCTTCCAAAACTTCTCAAAATGGAGCATTTTAATTTGTCTCCACTCTGTATATTTCTGATGTTCTGTCAAAAATATTTATAACCAGAAAATATTCCAAAAGCTGGAAGCAGTCAGCAATAAGAAGCAGCCTGCATTTCTAAGCTAGATCATCAGTCCCTGGAAAAATTTAAATGCATTAGACTTTTTACAGGAGGACCAGGCTAGAGGATAACTAATCCTAAGGCTAGAATTTCTAAGGTAAAATTCTAACTTTGGATCATCTGATTCATTATTAAACATTTTAACCACTCTCTTGGTTTGTCAGGTTGACTAGTATGGTACATGCTTATAAAATCATATTTATCATATGGAAGATCACATTTCCTAAGTGAATACCAGGTGCCAGGTGCTCTTCTCAGGCATTAACCCATGCAAATTTATAAAATCATCTCTGTCAAATATTCACTGATTTAGTCAATTTTGTATTTTTGTTTACTTGGGATATTTGTTTTATTTCCCTCATTTTTCTCTTTCAGCTCTTCTTTATGCAACTATTTTTGGAAACGTCACTACAATTTTCCAGCAAATGTATGCCAACACCAATCGATACCACGAGATGCTGAATAATGTTCGGGACTTTCTGAAACTCTATCAGGTCCCAAAAGGCCTTAGTGAAAGAGTCATGGATTATATTGTCTCAACATGGTCCATGTCAAAAGGAATTGACACAGAAAAGGTATGGGTTATTATTATTTTTGTTGTTGTTAATTTTCTATTTAAATAAGATCTTTTGATGAGTATAATTTTCCCATCCACATGTTGTTTGTGTGATTGCTTTGTAAATGTTACTCTGTGTTTTGTGACATTTTAATCCATCATATTTATTGAGAACTTAAAAGGAACAAAGTACTCAACTGTTAATCATCAATGAGTGTTAGTCATGATACTTAATTTATGAAATTTTGTTTCCTGAAAACAACTAATTATTCCATTTCTTTAAAATGCTTTTGTTACCACTCACAGTCATTTGCTGCATTCTTCTTAAACTCTCAGAGAGCTGTCATTTCTGCTGCTAGATTTTACTCTGATTTCTTCTTTGACTTTTTGTCCATTTAAAAATTATTAACTTTCCTACTATAAACAAACAAACAAACAAACAAAGATGTCTTCTATGCTATCATCCAACTGAAATTTTCCCTTTTGCACATGTTGTATACAATAAGTTAAAAGTTTTTATTTTCTACTTTGCTTCACGTCTATAAAAGGGATGCCTCCCTATCCAATCATCTGATTACTATAATTTCTTCCTTGTCTTTTCATGGAACTGCTTTTAATTTTTTCTATTGACTTCATATGTGAGCAAACAAGGACCTAAAATTCTCCTTATAGTAAACAAAATAATTTTTTAAAATTCTTACTTCCTAGCTGGGCACGGTGGTACATGCCTGTAATCCCACCACTATGGGAGGCTGAGACTGGAGAATTGTGAGCTCAAAGCCAGCCCCAGCAATGGCGAGGCACTAAGCAACTCAGTGAGACCCTGTCCCTACATAAAACACAAAATAGGGCTGGGGATGTGGGTCAGTGGTCAAGTGCCCCTGAGTTCAATCCCCAGTACCAAAACTAAAATAAATAAAATAAAATAATATTCTCACTTCCTGCACTTAGCTGATTCACATCAAATATCGGTGATGACAAATAGAGCATGCGGACATAATTTTATTGGATGCCAATCTTAAGCTATTTAACTTTACAAATGTGGAGACTTCCTGTTAGGTACTTAATTTTTGACATATGATGGTCAAATAGCACAATACCTTCCTTGACATTTTCTTCAAATTACTTTTTTGTTGTTTTTTTTTTTTTCTTCATCCTCAATGGGGTTAACTTGTGTCCCCCCCCACCCAAGACCTGTACAATAAGCTTTCTTTTTTTCTTTTTTTAATGTAAAAGAGAAAGCACAATGACCAAAGTAGATGTTTAGTTAGGGGAATTTTGTGAAACAGGTAAGTAGTTTTTTTTTTTTGTAAGTAGTTTTAAAAGCTAGAAAAGGTGGTGTTAGGATCAGATGGTTGAGGGGAAGTGTGGGGAATGGATATGGAATGTCACTGTTGAGGCAGAGGCGCTCTCAGAGGAAGTGCATGTGAGGGGTAATTATAGGAAGGAATTGTAAAGGGGTTCAGATCTGATTTTCTTTCAACGTTTTAGATGCAGTATAGATTTTCTAGTTAAATGGCCATATAGTGGTATTTATGACTACAGAGGGAAAAGCAGCATTGTGTAGTAGCACTGTGCATGCGGAGAAGAAAGAAAAGAGCTTACAAAGGGGGTGTAGAAGTTCCTAGTAATTACGTCCTCAGTGAATTTTAAAATGGTTTTTAGACTGCACACTATATGCTATACTGAACAAGAAGAAAACAAAAATTGACATTCACCTCTTTGATTTAATCGGCAACTTACAATAAAGCAGTTGACTCACATGTCTGTCAGGCATTCAGTTATTGAATAAGTAAATAGTATGTGTAATATCTAACTTTACAATAATGAAATGTTAAGGTTACAGACAAAATAGTTACTCACCGAAACAAAGAGAATAAATATCTAAGACTAGACTTCACTCTAGATGGGACATGAATATAAATTAAAAAAGAAACTGCAAAGCTATAATTGATATATTATGTAATATGATTAGAAAATGAACTGCAAATCTAAGAAAATATTTATAAACATCTTCCCTCATGGCCTAACATAAATATCAGAACTAAGCGTCAAATGTGAATAATAAGAAACAATTAACTTTTAAATATGCCGATATATTTGACTTATTTTTATACATGTTAAAGTAATATATAACAATGTAACTGTACTCACAAAATGTAAAACCTCTCATACTAGAAAACCAGGGAAATGAAAATGAGATAAAGGATTTGCAGAAAATATCACAAATGAAAGATTTGTTACCTTAATATGTAAAATGATGTTATAAATCAATAAGAATTAGAACACTTGGGGAGAAAAATGAGCCAAAGACATGGATAATTTATAGAAGACAAAAATACAGATCATTAGTAGACATACAAAAATGCTTATTTTTACTTGTAACAGAGTAAAAATTAAAATATCAAGAAACCATTTTTAATGTCACATGGACCAAGATAATGCCCAATCTTAGCAAAGGCTATCATGACTGACTCTGTATTGTATAATTCTGGAAAGTGTATATATGAGTGGGGTATTTCTTGAAAGACCCAGAGAGTTTGCATTTGGGGCTATTCTAGAGTGCATACCTTTTGCTTCTTTCTTTTTTCCATCTGCATTCACTCTTTCAGTGGTACCATCCAGTCTCATGACTTTCAAAATATATGCAACAACACCCAAATGTACTTACTCATCTTGAACTCGGTCCCTGAACTACGGTCTCTCCTGTCCCACTGCCTTCTCAGTCCAATGAATTTGTCCAAAACAAAGCTCCTAATCATTTCCCCCAATTAAATTAATGGAAACCCTGCTTTTGAGCTGCTTAGGACAAAGCCCCTGGCATTTAAGCCTTTTGTCTTCAGGTCCAGTTCTCTCCACCTTCTTTGCTGTCACCTGGTCCAAGTCACCATCATGCTCGACCCAAGTTACTGTAATAGCCCCCGGCGGGTCTGTGCTTTCACCCTTGTTCCCTTATGTTTTTTCTCAACATAGCAGCCAATGAGCACATATGGAGTTTGTAATAAAGCTTTCCCTCTAATCAATCATATATTCATTTGTGCTGTAGGCATTTGATAAGAGCCAAATTGATTGAAACTGTTAAAATATAAGCATGGCAACAAGACAATGAGATTGACAAAAATTCTGCAGTAGTCACAAAAATTCTGTTGTAGTCACAACTTTAGAATTATTTATGTGCTTTAGGATATAACTCTAGTAGAGAACATCTGAATTTTAGCAATGATTCAGTATTTGATATTGGGCTTCTCTGTTCCTCAATAAGCTAACTTCTTTGTCTTACCATGTGTTTCTTTATTGCACAGTTTGTTGATAGTTTTTTTTTCAGAAATTTTATTAATGGAGTTTTAAAATTAAATTTAATTATGAGTATAAACTGAAAAATGAATCATAATAGATAAAGCTCAATGTCTGTTTTAATGCTTCTCTTCTGTGTTCTAAAATGACTATGTTATTTTCAGCTCCACGTACAATTGAACTTAATGATGCATTAGAGCTAATTAGAGAAAAACTTTTGCTCCAATTACTGAGATTTCCTTCCATCTTTTCCACATATGTAGTTTCTTTGAATTTTGGTTTAACCCACACTCAAATTAATTACTGTGATATAATTCAGTCTTAACTTGCCTTATGCAAATAATGCTTTCTCTAATACTACTGTAGCATTAAATTCTGTACTGATTTGGAGACTAAAATTTCTATGATGAAATTTTATTTTAAGCATAATTTTTAAAATACAGAAGAGTGCTTAGATTCATTTTTTTATCTGAAAAATTACTAGGGTTGCTTTAGATTCTTTTTACCTTTAACAACCAAATCCATCCCCTGGATTTTGCCACTTGTTCACATTTAGTGCCTTAAATGACAGAGAAATGGGTAGAATGAGTGAGGATTTGAAAGGGGAAAAGGAGATTATGGGAAAAAATAGAAAGGATGATGGCTGAAGTTCAGAAAATCTATTTTGCAGTTTAAAATAACTTTTCTGGGAAATAATTCTAATGAAATAAATAACTAGGACTTTATTTTCAGCTTTTGGGATGATGCAAAATATGTACAATGTGTAATTTTTCCCATCATACTGGATGTTTTCCCAGGTTATTTTATAGAATGAAGCCTAAAACCTGATTATTTTTATTTGCTATTCTTACTTTTTCTAACATGTAGCTTGGAAAAAAATCAGTAGAATAAAATCTCCTTGGTCTTCATTTTGTATTTTTCTCTGCTTTGTAAAAGCACAAAGTATCAGTAGGAAGATGCTACTAAATGGAACATTCTAGGAGAATTTTACAACACATTCAGGTAAAATTTAAACAAATTGAGATTTTTGCATGTTTTAAAATCTTAGAATTTTTAAACCAAATCTGTTACAGATGCATGTGACTTCTTCCAAATGAGCAATTTTTTTTTCTATAAGCTAAAGCCTTTTCCTTTTGCCTATTTACTTTTATGTTTTCTTTTTTAATCTGGGAAGTATTTTTTTTGTATTTGTAAATGTGAAAAACAAGGATGAAGTTTTCATATGTGGCATCAATTTCTTGATTTAATATTTAAATTCTTCACAAGGTTGCTGGGGTAACACAGGAGTGAAAAGCCCTGGTCATCCACGAGGGTGCTATCAAGAAATGTGCTGTGGTAAATATGTCATGTTAATATATCCACTTGAAGATTAAAACAAAAAAACAAACAAACAAAAAAGCTGGGTTGCTCTTACCATGCATTAAAAGTCCTCTTGTCTTTGGCTCTAAAGAGGTAATAATCATCCTCATATTGTCCATATTAATCAGACCATAGATAAAATATTGTGTTCAGCTTCCCAGTGGGTACTTAAGTATCAAATGGCAGCACACTTACCAGAAAGTAAACATGATGATCAAAGGTTCTGGGAATCTTATTATATGACAGATAGGTAAAAGAAGTGTGAATATTTAGTTTGGCTAAGAGAAGACTTGGGTTGAGAAACGACAGGTAACTAACTTTAAGGATTTGATCTATTTAAAGAATGGAATGGTCTATTTCAGAAGAAAGTTCATCCCTGTCAGTCAAGGATTTAGACACACAGGTGGAACAGAGTCCAAAAATGAACTTGCAGGTACTGACACTAAGATTATAGATTTGTGTCTGAATGATTTGAACTATTGTTATTTATCATATCTCATTTACAATGTAGACTCATACATTCAAGAGATTCTGTACAGAATTGCATAATAAAACTCTATAATAATTCAATGAGTATTTCCTAGCAATGTTTTGGTAGCATGTCTATGTACTGTGATTTTATATATGAAACTAACTGGCTTTTCAAAGGTGGTGAAACAAATAATAGCTTAAAAAAATAATGAGGTCTCAGAATCTCTAATGGGACGAAGACAGGCTGGTATTGGGCAATTGAGGTGTTTTCCCCATGGTCTTTAAGTTACCTGCTTGTGGAACAAAAAAACATGATACATGGTGTATCAAAGAAAGCTATTCTTCAGACTGGTGTGAAATGTTAAGCCCCAAATGCCTTAAAACTGTAACTTTTCTATTATTACCTAATCATATTAAGAGAACTCAGCCACTGTGGCAGCCCTGCATGCTTCTCAGTTGTTACCTACTGCAATAATATGAAGTGAGCTTTCAGAGTTATTGTTATCATTTCTCTTCTCCAGTGACCTGCACATCTTATCTGAGACAATAAACTTTATTTGAAGCCACAATTATATTTTTCTTCCATGTATCAGAAGTTAAATAAAATAACACTCAGGAGTTTATTAGAAATATTACAAGCAAATGAGAACTTTAATGTTTTCTGTAATGTTTTCCATAATTGGAACAGTCGAGTGTATATATTAATTTGTCATGGCTGTCGCATGGTTTAAGAATTCTCCAATGCAAGCTTTATATTATGGTTAGCTAATAAAATCATTTAAACATTTTTCACGTCAGCTATTGGGTGGTATTATTTTTCTGTAGAAATGATACGTTCAGCATTGTATAACTAAATGCTGAACGACTCAATCCTCTCTCTAGGAATAATATTAAACTCATTCTTTTTGTATCATGTTGAAATTACTTTAGTGCAAAGGTGCAGGCTAATTTGTATTTCATTTTCTCATCACTTGGCTATTAACCTCTGAGGAAGGGCTACAAAACAGGAATGAGAAGAATTGTCCACATAGTTTATTTTAGTCAATTTCTGTGTTCGTGTGTTCAAAAGACCTGACAAGGACATTAGAGGAAGAAAAGTTTATTGTGGCTCATGGCTTCAGAGGTCTCAATCTACATGTGGCTGACTCCATAATTTTGGGCCCAGGATGAACCAGAATGTCAGGAAGGTCAAGGCAGGAGGATGTGGTGGAGGAAAGCCGCTCAAGACATGGTGGTGAGGAAGCCAAGGGAGTTCCACCCACCAGGGACAAAATATAAACCCCAAAGTCACACCCTCTATTATCTACTTCTTCCAACCACACCCTGCCTGCCCACAGTTACCACCCAGTTAATCCATATACAGTGGATAAGGCCACTGTTCAGGTTATAGCTCTCCTAATCTAATCATTTCACCTCTGAACAGTCTTGCATTGTCTCACACATAAGTTTTTAGGGGATATCTCATATCTAAACCATACCATAGGGCTATGAGGACTTGCCCCATAACTTGGCTTTATCTAGATCACAAGGGTTGGGTTCCATCTTTCTGTGTTCACACCTATAGTAGAGGTACTACCATGCACCTTGGTTGGCTGGGTAGGCAGTAATAGGAGGTAGTCAATGAGTTAGTCCATTATGGTTGTAAAGCCTTTCTTTCTTTACTGGTCATAAGCCACAAAGACTTCTACAGGCCTGGCATCATTTTCTTAGTCATTTCTTGATATTTAGGGGAGTACTGTTGTCTTTACCCATAGATGAAAATAGAACATCAATTGTAGTATAATTTGGATGAACAAAATATTTCTGCACACATATATATTGAACACAAAAATATTAAATACTTGTCAGACCTTGGGGGAAAAATAAATCATGAATCAATCCACATGCAGATGGTATCATGCTATGAGTAGGTGTTTGTACCCAACCTATTATTTTGTTCTGAGCAGCCTTGATTGATATATTTTCAAACTCCCACTTGAGTAAATCTGCAGTAATGGCTATTGAAACACCTATCTGAATGAGATCATAGTGCTTCCTACTACTTTTGCTGTTTGTAGATAAAAGGTTGGATTATGCAGATGATTAGATTTTATAAACTGAACATTTTTTTTTAATAATGCTTTTCTTTCTGTGATTGCTGTTGTTATCATCGTTTGACTGTGTGAGCATGTTAATTTTCTTCCAGGGCTTTGTGGTTTATTCCTCTCTACCCACTCTTCCATCTCTTTCTTGGTTTTTATGATAATGTCTACAAGATGCCTGTTTTTTGGCACAGGCTGATTGCTTTTGATTTTGTATTCTTTTATATCCTATGAAGAACTGAAAATCTACTTTTAGCTCCTTTACTAGTAGTGCCAAATAACCATGGGCATCCCTGTCTGGCACAGCAGAAGGCAGCAAGAGGGTGGAGGAAAATGTAGTGAATAACAAAAAGGAGACATCATTATATAAGAAAGAGGCTCCTCTGTCTGTTCTCTGCCAATTGCTCACAGTACTGCTCTGTGGCCTGCTCTGGGTGGTTTTGGCATCCAGTACTGGGCCCCATGGCTGTGCAACTTGATGGCTTCCTCTCAGTTTTGCTTTTTATGAATCTTGATTTTGCTAGAGACCTTGACATTCTCTTATTTTGTCCTATTAGCATCCTTGCTCATTTCTTTAGGTCTTAAATTTTTCTGAGAATGTCTTAATTCCCCTAATTTCTGCTGGGTCATCTCTGAGAGATAGGAGACATCAATGAAGGAAGGATCTATGGTATGGTAGAGTTTATAATTGGGAAAATAGTCATCCTTTGAAACATGTATTCATGTAAAAGGAAAACATGGTATTGTAGGGTTTTGTAGTCTTTGCTATGTGGTGGTAAGGGAACCTAATCACAGCTCTACTGTTGCTCAGAGTCCAATGCAAGAGGAAAGACTTAAATAATTATAGAGAGAAGCATGATTCCTCCAAGTCGTGATATGCTTGAAATATAATATAGGGTGTTACGTACAATTTTTAAAAGCAGGGTGAATAATTCAGGTTGTGAGGCTGTGGGTCACAGAAAGTAGTAGGAAAGAAACCAATAGAATTTGGACAAGAAAACTTGTTATGAACTAAAACTTTTCATGGATTTTATCATAAAACTCTAATTACCTAAGTGCTGATAGTCAAGTAACTGGTCTGAAGGTGGAAGTCAATACAAATAAGGAAAACTAAGATCTAGTGTATCTATTAACTCCTTACTACTAAGTCATTAATAACTGTACACGAATTGTGCATTTCATATACCATAGAATAATTTCAGTTGAATATCATGTTGGTTAAAAATCTTAATAAAAATTTACTAACATATGTGTTGATACAGGGACATGTTGGTACCCAAATATGATTAAACTAATCAGCAGATATTTGTTCAGAATATTCTAGAAGCAATACATGGATTTGGTGCCTTGGAGGGCATTATCCACAGACTTAATTCCTATGTATTATGAGGACACAGATGGCACAGGTGGTTTGTGGGGAAGGATCCGGAACATGTTTCTGACCAGCACATAGCTTTGTACATTCTATTATCACTTCTCTGAAGGGTGATTCAATGTTAGAAGAGTACTACAACCCTTTTTGAAAAATTGGTGTGTGGTGGTGACTACACCATATCCATGATTATATAAGTGTTTTGTTTCTAGCAATGTTTTTTTAATAGAAACACATGACTTATATAAAATTAGATATGAGATCCAAAAAGGAAAAGAAGAAAATATGCTAAATCCTTCATCATCCCACCACTTACTGAACTATATCATGCCACATTTATTCTCTGTGATTTTGTGAACATCTGTTTATATTACAAATATATACAGGTTGAGTACCCTTTATCTGAAATGCTCAGGATCATAAGTGTTTTGGAATATTTGCATATGCAGAATGAGATTTCTGGGAAATAGAATCCATGTCTAAACATGAAATTCATTTGTTTCATACATACCTTATACACATAGCCTGAAAGTAATTTTATACAATATTTTTAGCGCCCTGTGTTTTAACTGTAATCCATTGCATGAGGCCAAGTGTGGAATTTTCCACTTGTGGGATCATATTGGTATTCCATAGTTTGTTGATTTTGGAATATTTTGGATTTCAGATGATTGGATTAGAGATCCTCAATCTGTATTATATAAACATTTGTGTTCCTTTTTAAGGATATCCCAATATATCATTCTTCTGTTATTGGATAATTACAATGTTTAACTATTACATTAAAATAAACACTAAGAGTAGGGTTTGCCATGTAAAAGGATATGCACATTTTATAGTTTATATTATTTTAATCAATAACACTGATATAGTTATTACATATTATTGTATTATTTTTATAGTTATTTTTCCTAAAAGATCAAATAAGCTGTAATTAATGTAAATTTGCATGTAATTTAACCAAATAACATTGTAAATTCTAGATACTAATCTTTTTTATAAAGTCAGTAGGCCAGTAATTTCAGCATGTGTAATATTTGCTCTTTCCAACACATACCTACATAATTGTCCCAATTTACTAATACAGAAACTAGACTGTAATTTTGTCTTATGGGACAATTTCTTCTGTCCCATAAGAAATTAAATGACTTGCCTTGGAATGCAAATGATGAAACTAAAGCTTGGACCGGGTCTGCTTTGCAAAAACCAGTTTTCATACCATTCTTCTCCATGCTGAGTATCAATATCTGGTAGACAAGTATCTTCTTATCATACCTCCATTGTTCCTGTTTTCACTTGTTTATTCTTCTAAGTAAACTTTCCCTACATATCATCATCTGATACCACACTAAATATTTAAGCGTCATTAACTTTTGACTGGAATTGCATTGTCATAACCTCAGAGTTTAAGCCTTGTAGCAGAGGCTACCTGAAAACGTTCAGTCTGCTTGGGTGCATGAGATGCCATTAGAAATCTTGAACATAAGCTGGGCACGTTGGCACATGCCTGTAATCCCAGCACTTTGGGAGGCTGAGACTGGCGAATCGTGAGTTCAAAGCCAGCCTCAGCAATGGCGAGGCTCTAAGCAACTCAGTGAGACTCTGTTTCTAAATAAAACACAAAATAGGGCTGGGGATGTGGCTCAGTAGTTGAGTACCTGACTTCAATCCCCAGTACCAAAAAAGAAAAAGAAAAAAGAAAAAAGAAATTTTGAACATAGCTCTTCTAATGAAGAGTTAGAAGTTCCACTGTGAAGGTATGAGGATTTCATAGTTTGGGAATAAACCAGAAATAGTGTGTCTGGGATATGATGGATAAATACAACATTAGCAGTAAGGAATCTCAAGTTCCAGTCCACTAGTCTCCCAGTCCAGTTGCCATATTTCTGGATGATCAATCAAACTTAATCACTAAATATATATTCTTTCATACTCTTGTTCAGGATTTCTGAAATGAAAAACTTAAGTGCATATATGGAAAGAGTTAGCAAGATGGAATAGTAGTTTCTTTTTAGTACCCAGGAAAAGTCAGAAGACAGTGTTTAAAAATAGTTTAATATTTCAAATTTTGATCTTGACAGTAAATGAGAAGTTTATGGGAAGCATTCCTCCCAGGGGGAACCAAACACTGTCAAAAGGGAAACAACCCAGCCCAGCCACCAAGTTTCATCCAGCTGTTTCAATTAAGATCCCCCTTACCTAATGGTACAACTTAAAATGCCAAAACATGCAGAGACTTTGCCCTTTAATCTGGTAGTTATTTTGCTTCAGAGTGTCTTCTAAAGTAGTAAATCAACATTCTCATGATTTTAGGATTTTTTTAAATAGCATGTAATTAGATAAATCACAGAGTACCATATGATTAGTAGTTCATTTATTTAAACACTTTAAACAGTTGAATAGCATTCTCCTATGTGATAAGGAAACAAGTCAAATCAATACCTCAAGTTTTTACTGTTAATAGTAACACATGGGCACTTAAATTTTAGGTTAGAAGGATTTTGGTTTAATAATAGCTGTTAACTTCAAAATAAATATTGGATGATTAAAAGAAACATGGAAAGTTCTCCTTAACAGCAGGTAAAATTCTCTTATACTGAAAGCTGAGGCCTTACAAGGAAGTTTAGAAAAGAATTCACAAATACATAGGTAGATACGGCTGCACAGGTTGAAATTTAAAGATCCACTTGCCTGTTCTGTATCCAATATTAAATGTCCATTAAAGCCCCCCTACATTCAAGACATGTTCAGTCTCTAGAATGACAATGGTGACTATACAATAGTCCTAATACCTAGGACTCACAGGGGAGCTGGACTGAGCAAGTGAACTTCTACTTTCTTGGACCTGCTGGTACTTATGTTAAAGATCATACCAAGGGAAACTTAGCCTTCAGACCTGCTGCACCTGGAAGAATGTGGACCCAAAGTCCTAGGGTAAGGGAGCACCCACTAAGAGGATGATCATCTCAAAGCCCTTCCTGGTATGATAAATTCTTACTCCATTTGATGATAACTGAGTCTCTACTTTAAAGATAAGGAAGAAGTTCTGAAAAATAAATAAATTACCCAAGGTGACACAGCTAATAAATGACCAAATCAAAGTTTGATTCTGATTCTTAGGGTTCTGATCCCACAGTTCATACTCCTGGTCCTACATCAATAACACTAACTCATGCTTATCTTTAGTGTATTCTAGACACTACATCGGGCACTGGAGATGAAGCTGTGAACCAAAAAATAAATAAATAAATAAACCAGCATGTTTGTTTTCATGATACTTGCAATTTAATGGGAGAGACAGAGAAAAATATTTCCATAAATAATTAAAATTTTCCAATTCTCTAAGAAAATTATAAGTGATTATACTGAGTTACCATTTGAGGTAAAAGGGGGAAATTCCTTTCTTTTTTGACTTTTTCTTGCCTAACACAAAGAAGGATAGTTTTCACTTGCATTGAGGATGGTGAAGTAAGTGCACTGTTCCTAAATACCTGTGCTTGGGGATTTGTTGAAATCTCTGAATCCTTATGAACAGGCTATGAATACTATTGCAAGTACTCCAAGTTCAAATATATCTATGATTGTTATAATTTTTGTTTCTGTTTTATTAACTTATAAAAGGTGTGTAATTTTACTGAACTGAATTGGTATAATTATAGCCAGGAACAATGAAGTTTGGAATTTTAGTGACCTTGCACTGCCAAACTTGGAATGAATATTAGGTTAATATTGAAAAAAATGTTGTATTTTAATACTCTGTTTAGGAAAAGCCTCTTTCATAATGTATAATTAATTGGTATGTGACATTTCAAAAACTATATCCAAATTTTGTTTTCTTAAATTCCCTTGAGGACCTGATTCTCTTAAAAACATCATTTTAATGAACAGATTTCAGAGAGCTATGGGATCTTAGTTGAGCCAACAACCATACTGTCCCTCCTAATGATAAAACACATATATGCAACCTGAAGTCCTACATTTAGTGACATTCTAGATCTAATTTGACTGATTTTATTTATTTATTTTAAATATTTATTTTTTAGTTGTAGGTGGACAGAATATCTTTATTTTATTTTTATGTGGTGCTGAGGATTGAACCCAGTGCCTCGCGCGTGCTAGGCGAGCACGCTACCACTGCGCCATAATCCCAGCCCCTCTAGATCTAATTTGACTGATTTTAAATTTATCTTTAATTTTTTTTAATAAAGTTCTTATAATGAAATCTCTTTACAAACCTACAGAAAAAGAGTTTTCTTTATTTGGATTTTTGAGGGCTATTGTAAAAGATTCAAATGTAGGTAAAATAAAACAAGTAGGAAAACAAACAGAAAACCCAGTAGTGAAATTAGTGGAAATGTTTCTTTCCTGACATCTTATTTTGAAGGTATTTGATAGTAGATCAGAAGAGCTGATAGGAAAACCTAAAACTTAATGTTATGACTTTTATTTTCTAATTACTAAAACATATGACCTTCGTGATCATTTACCAAACTGAGTTTTTATACAGGCGTTTATGCATAGCTTGTGAGTGTCAGGACATGGATTATTTCATAGAAGGAAGTTTTCCAGTAACTAAGGCTTGTACTTATATGCAATTTTTTTTTTTTTTGGATATAGGGGATTGAACCCAGGGACACTCAACCACTAAACCTTATCTCCAGCCTTCAAAAAATTTTTTTAAAAAATTCTATTTAGAGACAGGGTCTCACTGAGTTGCTTAGGGCCTTGCTAAGTTGCTGAGATTGGCTTTGAATTTGTGATCCTCCTGCTTCAGTCTCCCAGGCTGCCGGGATTACAGATGTGTGCCACCGTGCCCAGCCTATGCACAACTTTTTAAGAAGAATCTTATGAAAAACTTTCAAATGGTATTGTATATTTTCTTTAGCGCATATTTAAGAATATGATCTATTTATTACATTATTTGAGACAACATTTTTATCACAAATGAATTCACCGCATGAACTGAGATGTGCACTTCTTCAACCCTGTGCCATAACAGAGAAAGGTAGTTTGTCCTTATGATATACAGAAAACCACTTAAAATAATTCACCAAACATAACTTTTCTTTATGTTTGTTCATATTTATAGTGACTTTTACACAAAATTAGAGGCTTCACATAAAATTAAAATCAATATAAAATGAGATAGTAAAACACACGTACTTGTCTATATATTAAAAGATTAAACACAATTGAGGTGTCCAGTTACTGGAATGTCACTGTTGCTAAATTTGGTCATATTGAACCTTTGATTTTCTTGGCAACTGAATTAAAAAGAGAAATGCTTTGGTCTTTTAAAGGGAACAAAAGCACATTTATCCAAAGATATGTATATATATATTTTTTTTCCTTTCTTTTTTTATCTGCCATTGAGTATAAAAAAGACTTTGTCATGTGGAGATTTTTGCTTGCAAGCAGT
The DNA here is from genome assembly GCA_028644305.1 of Xerus rutilus. Lineage (NCBI taxonomy): Eukaryota > Metazoa > Chordata > Mammalia > Rodentia > Sciuridae > Xerus > Xerus rutilus. The sequence goes on from CM053401.1 coordinate 34,809,796, forward strand.
AGAGTATATTGGTTAAAAAGGACCAGATATTAAATATTTTAGGCCTTGTGAGCCATATGGTCTTTGTCCCATCTACTCAGCTTTGCCAAAGGAACATGAAAAGAGCCATAGACAATATGTAAATAAATGAACATTGCTATGTGCCAATAAAACCTTAATTATGAACACATTATTTTGAATTCCATATATTTTCACAAGCCATAAAGTATTATTTTTCTAGAACAGCGCTTGGTAAATGGTAGGTGTTCAACAAATGTTCATTCATTATGTCTGTGGTTATAATTCTGGAGTTCAGAAGGGCATGTCAATTTGGAAGACATATATAAAAGGCCCTGGAATGCCTAGCTGTGATAACTCAGAATGACATTACAGCTGGGAAAGAGAAAAGATCAAGCGTTGAGGGACTCCTACATTTAGATGACAAGTAGATGAGAAAAGGCCAGAGAGGAAACACAGAGCAGCTGATGATATCAGGTGAAAAGCAGAATTATTTGACTTTATGGAAGCCAAATAGAGAATGAAAAACTGTCTTGAAGTATTCTAATATATAAGTAAAATAGAAAATGAAGAATTCCTTTTGAATTTTGCCATGTAGAGGTTACTGGTGGGACTGATATAATAGCAGATTCATTAGGGTATCATTGGAGCATGGTGAAGAGTAATGTGAGGTCATTAGGACAGTGTGGTTCCATCACAGAATGATCAAATTGACATATGTTGGTTCTCAAATAACTCCAAACATATATAAAGATTTATTGTGTGACAGAGATGGGCAAATCCAGATCTGTGGGAAATGAGAGACCATTCAAATAAGCATTATTGGGATTAATGGTTACCTGTATGGAAAACATTTAGTTTAATCTCTCCTTCACACCCTACCAGTCAACTCCAGACTGCAGGACTATGTATTAAAAATGATGATATTTTTGTTCTCAGAAATAGAAAAAAAATCCTGAAATTTATATGGAACCACAGAGGACCCCCAATAGTCCAAGCAATCTGGAGGAAAAAGAACAAAACTGGAGGCATCACACTTCCTGACTCCAGAATATATTACAAAGCTATGAAACTTAAATAAATATGGTCCCAGCATAAAGACAGACATATAAACCAAAGGATATAAAGAACCCAGAAATAAATCCATACGCATAGGGTTAACTAGTATTTGAAAAAGCATGAAGACTACCTAATGGGGAATGAATAGTCTCTTCTACAGATTTGGGTAAATGGGATATCCACATTCAAAAGAATGAAATTGGACTCTTATACCATGGACAGTAATCAACTCAAAAGTGGATTAAAGACTTAAGTGTGAGACCCCAAACTGTAAAACTGATAGACGAAAACAGAGGGAAGTCTTCTCAACCCTTGTGTTGACAGTGATTTCTTTGATATGGCACCATAAGCACAAGCAACAAAACCACAGGTAGAAAAGTGGGTGTGACTCCATCCAACTCAAAAGTTTCTGCACAAAGAAACAATAGAATGACAAGGGACTTCTGAAATGGGTTTTAACTTACCGAACCAAGAGAGGGTTAGTATGCCAAATATTTAAGGAACTCCTTCAACTCAATAGGAAAAATCACAACTCATCTAAATAAAAATGAGCAAAGGATTTGCAAAGAAGACACACAAATTGCCAACATGTTTATCAAGTATATGAAAAGGTGTCCAAACACTAGGGAAATTCAAATCAAAATTACAATGCTATATTACCTCTCATTTGTTATGGTGGCCTTTACCAAAAACCAAATAACCAACCAACCAAAAGAGCAAAAGATTGAAAGTGTTGGCAAGGATGTGGAGAAATTGGTACCATGGGATTATAAAATGATTATAGAATGATTATAGTCATTGCTATAGAAAACTTCATGGGGTTCCTTAAAATAATTAAAAATAGAACTACAAATGATCCAAAAATCCTACTTGTAGATATTTATCCAAGATAATTTAAATCAGGATCTCAAAGAGATATTTGTACTACCAGAGTCATTGTATTATTAACAATAGTCATGATGTGGAAACAACACAAATATCCATCAAAGGATGAATGAATTTGAAACTTTGGTAAATAAATACAGTGGGATATTATTCAGCTATAAAGCGAAGATCCCGCCATATATGATCAATATGGATGACTCTTGTGTACATAATTCTGGGTAATATATGCCAATAACAGAAGGACAAAGACTGTATGATATCATTTATTTGAAGTACATAAAATAATCAAATGCAGAGAGACAGAAACTATAACAGTGATTGCCTGGTACTAAGGACAGGGGGAAATTAGTAGTTTTATCATATTCAGTGGATATGAAGTTTCAGTTATGTAAAATGATTAAATCCTACATATCTGCTGTACAACATTGTGCCTGTAGTTGTACTATATTATACACTTAAAATTTTCTTAAGAGAGTGTATCTCATATTAAAGGCTATTGCAACTATTTAAAAGTAAGAATATATAGAAAAATTGTAAACATTTCAACTTTCTTAAACATGACACAGTTTGGAAAAACAAAGATTGATAAATTTCACCATTTAATATTATGTATTCATCCCAATACATGATAAAAAATAATGTGTAATCTTTGAGGGAATATTGAAACATATATAATAAGTACTAGGATATAGAATACATAAAGAATTCCTGAACATCAATAAGAAAATATAGATAACCCAATAGAAAAAGAGACTACAGATGCAAAGAGGCATTTTTCAAAGAGAAGAATATAAATAGACCGTGAACAAACATATGAATATGCTTAGCTTTATTAGTGGTAAGGGAGATACAAATTAAAAACCCAGTGTTGACATCTGGATTTCTATAGAATAATTCAAGTGGCCTAAATTTGCTCGGAAATCTTTCCCCCAAATCTACAGATTAGCTGGGAGAACAAATGAAGCCACTCTCGGAGTACAATGACAGTGTAGGTAAGAGACAGAACTGATCCACGGGAAATACATGTCCAAACCATCAATGTAGGCTCTGGGTGGGACCCATACTGGAGCTGAGTGCCATGAGGGAATTACACAAAAGAGAGGAAGAGTAGTTATGGTGAAGTTCTTATGATAGATGCCAGGGTTCACTAGCAGAAAGAAGGATGCTATCATAAATGAAAGAAGTGCTGAGAAAAGCCTTGAGACCTGGTATGGAAGGACACATACACTGTTCAGTCAGGTGACTTGGGGAGTATCTGGAATGAGAAGAAACAGGTTTGGGAAGGACACACTTCTGGAGCAAAGGAAGGTCTGGGAAGAGCGGTGCTTTTCTTGCAAATCTAATGGTAAAGCGGAAGAAAGAAGAATATGAGGATAAGAAACCTAACAAACAAGATGTCAGAAGTCACATTCAAATGGTGTTGACTATTGGAAAAAACCACACTTAACTGTAGTAACAAAAGAGGATGCCTGTGAAATTCTTTCCCCAGAAATGTCTTCCCTTCCTTACCCACCCCAGAGGATCATCTATTACTGGTTATACAAAATGCAACACAAATGATCATAAACAGAAAAAAAGAGAATTTATATAAAGATACTTGAAATCAGAAAATAGAAATATAATTCTAACTTTTCAACCTGGAAACACATCCTTCCCTGAGAGCTATGATGTAGAAAACTAATACTGCACCCAAATTACAGTGAAAC
>CM053401.1:34813942-34836107 GCA_028644305.1 Xerus rutilus
TTGCATTGTACAGTTTTTATAAAGATTAAATTATTGATATTATTTTCCATTTCTTTCAATGTATTTGAAAGAAATGTATTGATATTATTTTCCATTTCTTTCAATTGTATTTAAGAAAACAACATTGAAATTCCCACTGAGCTATCTTTGAACCTTGGGAGGGGGAAGTTTGGTCCAGAAAAATATGAGATTCTGTGATTTTAGAAATATTCATCCTAAGAAAGGTATATTTTGAGCCACATTTCTCAGAATGTTGCTCATGTCTCATTGATGTATAATGGCATCCTATTTATTTGTTAAAATATCTGACTCAGTCAATAAACTAGAAAAATAGGTAGCAGCACCATACATTTTATATATATACACAATATATCTTTATACAAAAGATATTCCATATTTTGAGCATTCCTAGGTGACTGGTGAATGAATGAATAAATGAATCTGCGAGTGAATAAATACTTGAGTCCAAGAGCAAATAAAATAAAAATTATTATAATGGATAGAATGCTTTGAAACTCTGTGTAAACTCATTTGGGGAAGGAGTTACTTCCTTTTCTTTAATACTTCTTCCTCCTCAGTGAATTAGCCCTTTGGATCACAGTTTCAGAGAGGTTTTTCGGTCCATGGTCATTTGGGTCTGTGGTGAGTCAGAACATCACGGCAGAAGTGAATGGTGGAGGAAGTTGCTCAGCTTATGGCAGCCAGAAAGAGGGATGAGAGAGAGGAAGAGGGAGAGGGAGGGGCAGAGGAGAGGGAGGAAGAGGGAACGGGAGGGGGAGGAAGAAACAAGAGCAGGAATCTGGGGTCCCAATATCCCCTTCAAGGGCATGCTCTAATGATCAGACTTCCATCCGCTGGGCGCCACCTCCTAAAGGTTCCAGCATATTCCTGTAGTGCCCCAAGCTGGGGACCAAGCCTTCCACTAATCTTTAGAGGAAATTTAAGATCCAAACCATAACAAATAGTCTGTTAGATTAGAGTAGATGAAATTTGCACACCTGTAAATAAATTAGTAATTAAAAGGAAAATTGACAGTATGAATATTTTATTCAAGTGTAAAACATTGCTAAGGGCTATCTATTATCAAAGTGTTCTGGAAAATTCTGTTGCAAATAACATGGCTATAAGTTGATTTCTCAGAGAAGTTTCTTATTTTTAAAATTTTTTTTTAAATTTCTCCCCCCAGGGGTGCGCGGGAGTGTGGGGAGTTGAAAGCCCTTGCTTGTGTTAATAAGCTCAGGTCAGGTGTTTGGCATCCGGTCTGTAACAGTGGGAGAACTACAGTTGTTCATTGTAAGATTCAGCTGATCTTCCTACCAAGCTAGCATGTGGAAATCCAGGGAATATAGACAGCTCTCCTCTTGAGGGGATTTCTCAAGGATTTTTGACTTTATGCAAAGTAAGGCCTCATAAAAATGTGTTGCTAGCACCATATGTAATATCCTGCTGTTTATTGGCTGATAATCTAGGCTTTCTGGTGCTTGGAGAGCTAGTAATTCTTCCCTCAGAAGGTCCCCAGTGAGAAACTGAGCTTTTTATTTTCATTTCTATTTTGAGATAAGCAGATTCACATGCAGTTGTAAGATGCAATATGGAGAGATTCTATGTACCATTTACTTAGCTTCCCCCAATAAGTTACATCTTGTGTAACTTGTATAACATCGTAACAAGGAAATTGACATTGATACGTATTATTGGACTTTTTCAGATTCATCCAGTTTTACATGTACTTACTTCTCTTTTCCCTCATCTCTCTAATCTGTTCTCTTTAATTTTTTCATTTCAAGAATGCATGGAATCATGTAACTTGTGACATTGGCTATTTTTCTTGAGTACAACTCCCTTGAGCTCCATCCAAGATGCTGTATATGTCAGTAGTTTGTTCCTTTGCGTGGCTGTGTAGTATTCTATGATATAGTGTACTACAGTGTGTTCACCCATTCATTGACTGAAAGGAACTTGTGTTGTTTCCAGGTTGGGGCTATTACAAATAGAGCTGCTAGAAACATTCATGTGAAGTGTTCTGTGTAGCATTAAATTTTCTTCTCTGGAAAAATGCCTAAGAGTGCAATTGCTGGATCATATGATAAGTACACATTTATTTTTTATAAGAAACTGTAATACTCTTTTCTAGGGTATCTATATCATTTTGGATATTCATTGGTAATATAAGAGAGATTGAGTTTCTCTATATCCTAACCATCATCAGAAGTTATCACTATATTTTATTTTAGGTGAGCAATGGCATCATATTTTATGTTTAATATGTATTCCCTAATAGCTAATTCTGTGAAATGTATTTTCATTTGTGTATTTATTTCAGTGAAACATCTGTTTATAGCTTTTCCCATTTTATAGTTGGATTTTTGAGATGTTTTTTGAGAGTTTGTATTTTAGATACTAGTTCCTTATTGTATATATGGTTTGCAAACATTTTTTTCCCCCAGTCTGTAGTTTGTCTTTTCAGTCTCTTCACAGAGTCTTTTTATAGAGCAAAGTTTTTCATTTTGACCAGGTATAGCTTATCAATTTTTCTTTTTATGAATTTTACCTTTGGTGTCAAGTTTAAGAACTCTGGTTGGCATTAGGTTCTTAATATTTACTCCTACGTCTTTTCTGAAAAGTTTTTAGTTCTACATTTTATACTTTATGATAATATTTTCAAGATGTGAGGTTAAAGTTGAAGGTGTTTTGTTTTGTTTTTTTCATCAATAATGTTTAATTTCTCCAACACCATTTGTTGACACAGTCTCTTCTCCACTGAATTGATTTTGTACTTTTGTAAAAAAAAAAAAAGGGTTAGGCATGTTTGTGTTGGTCTATTTCTGTGTTTTCTGTGTCTGTCCCTATGTACACACCACACCTGGATGACTATGGCTAGATCGTATCTTACAGTCTTGAGTAAAGGGATTCCTCTTACTTTTATTCCTTTTTTCCCCAATGGTCTTAGCTTTTCTAGGTCTCCTGCCTCAAAATATGAATTTTAGAATAAACTTGTTATGTCTACATAAAGTCTTTCTAGGGGTTTTGTTGAGAATTGCATTAGATTTATAGACGATATAGGGAGAATTCATATATATGTTGGGTCTTCTGATTCATCAACATTATCTCTATAAATTTAGGTTTTTGATTTTTTATTAGCAGTTTGTAGTGCTCACGATATACATCCTGTTCATGCTCTTTTAGATTTGTACTATGTATTTCATTTTCTTTGGAGTTCTTATAAATGGCATTGTGATTTTAATTTTTATTTCTGTGTGTTCATCATGACATTTTAGCTTTTGAACATTTCCTTGGCATTAGGCTGTCATCTATTGTTATTCTGTACAGTCAGCACACTTACCTCCAGCAACATTTCTATCAGTCTGCTGTCTTTGTCCTGCCGTGGGCAGAAACCAGAGCATGTTTGTGGGATCTGGGACTCCAGCAGAATCCCTTGAGGCTTTAAGTGATGCATGAGGGACTCTGTTACAAGTGAATCCTGCGTGCTTGGTGGCAGTCATTCCCCCACTCATTGTATTTTACTTTCTCTGGTATTCCTGGCTATTTTCTGGATGATGAAAATTGTGACAAGTCTGATTTCTGAATAAGTAGTGTTACTGACATGTCTAGCTTCTTAGCTATGAAGACATTGGTGACAAATATCATTATAAGTAATACATGAACTAAACATTCAGGTTAGGACTCTCTCCCCCAAAGCCCCTTTTAATAACATCAATATAATATGCTATTTCAAGGAAATGATAATTTGGCATCTGAGATGTTGTACAATACTAGTGAATATTGAAGGCATTTCTTAATGTTTTCCCTATGCTACTTACTAAATGGGATCATGCAAAGAATACCTAATACCATTTTAACCACCATGTCAGCATTTACAGTGCTAGGTAAACAATTCAATGATTAGAAATGCTCGCTGTTCTATTTTAGTGTTGTAGTCTATCAGTGACATTGATCCAATCATAATTAGAATATTTGACTCTACAGTTAGCAATAGAAATTCATCATGATGTACTAATTTTTTAAAAAATGCTGTTTCTGCCATATGAAGTGAAGATAGGCGTTTCCTAGCCATGAAAATTAAAGAATTGCAAAATAAGCTAGTTTCTACTTTGCCTTGACCTGTGTAGACCAGCTCCCTGTTTCTCAAACATTTCTTATCCTCCAATATGAGCTGGATTCCTACTGTAGTATGGTAGCCTTTCTTGTAACTTTGACTAATAGTTTGTCTTGTTTTCCTGGAGCAATTGACAGATAATCTGCATGCAGAAGCTATTTAAACATATTTTTTTAATGCAACTCCTATACATATTCCACATGTAATAGACACCAGAAATATATAATCATGGAATGAAATTAGATACTTATGTCTTCTGAGATGTTCTACTCTTTAGATAGTACAACTCAGTTTTGACCAAATTGGCTTGTTTGTATTTTTAGTGGTTGGAGAATGTCATGGAAATGATTTTCCACTTATTTTTCTATTACAGAAGAATTTACATACAAATACACATACACACATAAAGTATACATATCAGAGGTATACATAACATAAATTTTTACATATGTAAATAACATGTAAATGCTACCAGGATCAAGATTAGAACATTTTTTATGGATCCCAAAGCCTCCTTTATTGTCTTGTCTAGACAGTTACTTCTGCTCTGCATGAAATAACCACATTTAAAAAATTGAGATTTAATTCAATATCATATACAATTCAGTGGTTTGCAGTATATTTGCAAGGGTGTGCAGCCATCACTGTTAATTCTAGAACATTTTATCACCCCCAAAGAAATTTTATTCCCTTTAGTAGTTATTTTCTATGACCCCTCTACTGAACTACTGTTTCCTGTCTCTATGAATTTACTTATTTTGATCATTTCATATAAGTGGAATAACATAATATGTGATCTGTTGTGACTGGCTTCTTTCACTTGGCCTGTTTCCAAGGTTTATCCTTGTTATGGTGAATATTATTATTTCATTCTCTTTTATGTTGGAATAATATATTTTTGCATGCATCTGCTACTTTTTAAAATCTATTCATCAGATGGTAGACATTGGAGTTGCTTCCTATAATCACTATTTTGACACTGAGCTTCATTTAAGTGGAATCATACATTATATGTGTAGTATTCAGTTGTATGAATCTACTAAAGGTTATTTGTTCTGTCTGATGGACATTAGAGTTCATTCTAATTTCACACTATTGTAGGTTGAGTATCTCTTATCTGAAATGGTTAGGACTGGAAGTGTTTCAGATTCTAGATTTATTTTAAATTTTGGAATACTTGCACAAACTTCATCAGTTGAATATCCCTAGTTTTAAAATATGAAACTGAAATGCTCTAAAACTTGAAACCTTTAACATGCCAGCACTCAAAATGTTTCAGAGTTTGGAGCATTTTGCATTATGGATCTTCAGAATAGGGATGTTCAGTTTGGATATGAGGTGTCCCCCAAGAGCCCATGTGTGAGTCAATGTAAGCAGGCTTAGAGGAGAAATTATTGAGTTATAAGAGCCTTAACCCATTCATTGAATCAAGCCCCTTGATGGGATTAACTGAGTGGTAACTGAAGGTAGGTAGGGTGTGTCTGGAGAAGGGGTCCCTGGGGCATGTCTTTGGGTATATATTTTGTATCCTATGAGTGGAGTCTCTGCTTTCTGATTGTCATGTGAGCTGTTTGCCTCTGCCTCGCTCTTCTGCCGTGATGTTTAGTTTCACCTCAGACCCTGAGGAATAGAGCCTGCTGTCTATGGATTGAGACCTCTGAAGCTGTGAGCTCCCAAATAAACTTTTCCTCCTATAAAATTTGTTTGTATAAGATCTTTTATTCATAGCAATGAAAAAAAAAACTCACTAAAACAGTATGACAAAGATATTGTGAAATTCTTACATGTGTCTTTTTAAGAGCATATCACACGCTTCTCTTCTGTGTACAGCCAGGACGGACCTTGATGGATTATGCTGTTAGCTGTTAGTTTTATTGGAGGTTGCCATATAATTTTGAAAAGTGGTTATAGCATTTGACATTGTCATCAGACTACACAAGAGTTCCAGTTGCTCCTCATGTTCCAGAAGACTTGGTGAACTGTTGACCAACATACATTCTAGTGATTGTGGTGTGTATGATTTGCTTTTTCTATTCTTAATGCTTTTGGCATCTTTTTAAATATTTTGTTTTTAAGAAAGTAATTTTATTTTATTTTAATTGTTCTTTTTTTGTTTTTTGTTTGGTAAAGGAGATTGAACCTCGGGACACTTAACCACTGAGCCACGTCCCCAGCCCTTTTTTATATTTTATTTAGAGACAGGGTCTTGCTGAGTTGTTTAGGGCCTTGCTAAGTTGCTGAGGCTGGCTTTGAACTCACGATCCTCCTGCCTTAGCCTTCCAAACTGCTGGAATTACAAGTGTGTGCCACCACACCCAGCTAATTTGTTAGTTTTATTGAGAATAATTGACAAAAATTATATGTAGTCACAGTGTGAAATATTCTGTTTTGATGTATGTGTATGTTGAGGAATTATTACCACAATAAAACTAATTAACATATCCATCACATCACAGTTGCCTTTGTGTTTTGTGTGGCGAGAACTCTTCAGATTACTCTCATAAAATTTGAAATATACAATATATTATTAGCTGTATTCACTACGCTATACATGAGGTCTCTCAAACTTACCCACTGTACAAATGTAAGTTTGTACCTTTTGAAAGACCAATATCTTTCCTTTTCCTCCACCTGTAGTCCCTGGCATTCACCCTCCTACTCTCTGTTTCTATGAGTTTATGTTTACTAGATTTCACATATAAATCAGATCATATACCATTTGTATTTCTTTGTCTGAATTATTGTACTTAGCACAATGTCCTCAATTCATCCCATGTTGTCATGAACGGTGAAATTTCTCCTTTTAAGGTCAAATAATATTGTATGGTGTGTGTGTTTGTGTGTGTGTGTGTGTGTGTGTGTGTGTATGTGTGTGTATGAAATTAGAAAAACAATGCATGAACAAAATCAGAAATTTAATAAAGAGGTTTGCAAAAAGAACCAACTAAATTCTGAAGCAGTAGAATACAATGAATGAAGGATGCAATATAGAAAGACAGTAGCAGACTTGGCCGAGAAGAAGAGGGAATCTGTTAACTCAAGACAGATCATTTGAAAATATCCAGTTAGAGGTGAATGAAAAAGAGGAGGAAAAAAATATGTTAGAGGAAAAAAAAAGAATGAAAAAGAGTAAAGAAAACCCATGGGACTTATGGGACAGCATCAGATCGACCCACATATACGTTATGAAAGTTTCAAGAAGAGAAGAGACAGAAAGAGAAATGGAAAAAGAGCTTTAAAAAAAGATTGATAAACACTCTCTGGACATGGCCATGAACATACACGAAGCTTAAAGATCTCTAATCAGGTTTAACCAAAAGAAGACCTCAAGACACATTATACCAAACTGTCAAAAATCACTGGTTGTGGTTCAGTGGTAGAGCACTTGCCTAGCATGTGTGAGGCACTGGATTTGATCCCCAGCACCACATAAAATAAAATAAAGATATTATAAAAAAATCAATTACAGAGAACATTATGCTAAGTGAAATAAGACATAAACAGAAAGAAAAATACTCCATAACCTCACTTCATTTGAAATTTTAAAATAAAAGACATACACAGAGGTAGAGAATAAAATGGTGGTTACCCGGGGAAGAGGAGTGGTAGGTAGAGGAAATGAGGGGATGGAGTGTAAAGAATACAAAGTAGCAGAAATATAGTAGGAACTAGAGATCTAATGTTCATGAGGACCATCTTTAGTAATATTGTATAATATGCAGAGGTTTTGATAGAAGAGTAGATTTGAGGTGCTTTTGCCACACACAAAGAAGGGTGACTGTATATAAATGAACTATTGTAGCAATTTTGCTACTGTACGTGTATGTATATACATATACTATATGTGTATTAAAACATCATGTTACACACCTTAAATATATACAATAGGAAAAAATAAAAAGAGAATATTAAAAGCAGCAAGAGAGAAATAGGTTCCTTGTAGGGAGAGGAACTCCCATAAATCTGTCAGGAGATTCTTGGTAGAAACTTGGCTGTTCAAGAACAGAACGGCGTACTCAAAGTGCTTCAAAATCAACTGACCAATGATTCTTTACCCCTGCAAGGCTGTGCTTCAGAAATAGACGTGATAAAGATATCCTCACATTTTAAAAAATATCATGCAGTTAATCTCTTTTGTGAACTGTTTAAGTCTGCCTTTTAAAAAAATGTGTTGCCTCTTTTTTGCTATAAAGTTTTAGGAATTTTCCATAGATTTTTTATGATTCCTTTGTAACATATATGAGTTACAAGTATCTTCTTTCATTCAGATGCTTAACTCTTCATTGTATTAATTTTAAAAATTATATTGGCTATATATGTTACAGTTTTACCATATTTAGTATAATCTCTATGTTGTTTATATTCTATGTATGCATGAATTACTGTCATAGAATGTTCTAGGGAGCATACATGTCTATTTAAATACTTAAATAACTATACTTCTGTTTATTCTGGTCTCAGGAAGCTAAATTCTAGAAGCAAACTTTACTAAAAGTGAAAAGTTCAATTTACCAGAAAGTTCAGTCAAATATTGCTCTCCTCTTTGAACTATAAGTAATAACATAACAGGCTTGACTCAGTAAAAACATATTGATCAGGGACTACTCTGGTAAATGTTAGCATATTTGAAGAGGGAAAGAGCTTGTGCTCTTTGAAAGCTTTCTGATTATACAGTGCATAGTCATTTTACACACACACTGCTTGTATATACGTATACTCACTCATATATTCACCATATCTGTCATCTATATGAATGCTAGACTTGTGAAAAAATGTTTCAATATGATTTCAGTTGCTCAAATTGTTTTGTTTTCTCAATTAAGTTTTTCTACCACTTAATAATTACCACTTAGTAATTTTCCACTCTTTTCAAGATAACTTCTAGCTATTATTTTTTGTATACTTGATGTTTAAATCTGTGCACACATATGTGTATATATGTGTATGTGTGAATATATATGAACATATGTGTATATGAGAATATCTTTATAGTCTTTAATACAATCAGATCTCAAATTTTGGAATGGGAATTAGAGGCAATAAAAATATAGTCCACTCACATATCTTTTGCTTCATTTACTATTCTGTGACCATTTTTGACTACCTTTACTTTCTATATTTGGGTGTAGGTGTTAAGTTATAGAAATAATTTGGAAAGCAGCTGATATGTACATTTAGTAATTTCAGTTTGTTCTATTGGAAGAATAATAGATTTATACATACATTTTTATAAGCACAGTCATTTTAGAAGTAATTGTCTCTATTGATTTGGCAGCTTTACTTTCCATTTCACTTATTTTTATTCTTTAGATAATGCCTATTGAGGTAGGTCGGTTTTTGAAATAAACATTTTTCACCTTTGTTGAAAGGTAATTGACAAATAAAAATTGAATGTATTTAGAGTGTGCCATGTGACATTTGATAAACACATACATTGTGAAATTATTACAATACCAAACTAATTAAAATATCTATCACCTCACATGTTAGCTTTTTGTGTGTGGTAAGAATACTTATGTAATTTGTAAATTAAATTTTTTAAATCGTAAAATAAACTTTAAAAATTGAAATAGTGTATAATACTGAAAATTGAAAAAATTGTTTTATAAACTAACAGCTTGAGAAATTTTCACAAAGTGAAAATATCTTTGTTGCCAGCATCCCCAAAACCCCATTACCAGAATCCCAAAGTTGCCCTTCCCATGTATTCTATAGGCATTAACCAGCTATTCCTTTCAGGGGTAACTTAGATCTTGATTTTCAGTGCCATAAATTGGTTTTGCCAGCTTTTGAACTTTAAATAAATGGAATCATGTACAATATACACTCTTGCTTCAAGCTCCTTCAGTTAACTATGTTGTTGAAATCCATCTATTTATGTTATGTATAGTTGTTGCCTCTTGCATTCTCCCTTCTCAATGGCAGTCCATTGTATGAACATTCCATAGTGTATTTATCCATTTAAATGGCTATGGGTCTTGGGGTAATTTCCAATTTGGGGCTACTGTGAACTGTACTGCTACAAACACTCTAGTCTATGTGGTTTGGTGCATGCATATACATGTTTCTTTTGCACATATACCTAGAAGTGGAATTGTTGAGTGTAAGAGTATACATAGGTTCAACTTTTGATAATATAGCCAGATAATTTTCCAAAGCAATAATACCAGTTTACTCTCACTGTGATGTATGAGGGAGCTTAGTCTTTTAAAGAAGCTGGAAACATTGCTTGTCACAGGTGACTTTAAAAAGATCATAGCCAGTAGGAAAAATATCATTGAGTATTTAATCAAATACATTAAAAATATCTTTCTAATTTTAGAAAATATTTTCAGATGTGTAGAAAAGTGCTCTTTGTAAAAAATCTGCAAATAAGAAACGTGAGATGTGAGACTAAGAGCAGAACCCTGATTTTGGAAAGTTTGTGGCTAAAAATATCTGTGGCTTGAACAAGTTAGAAAACGGTGGTAACAAGTGTCATGTTTTTTGTTTCACTCCTTAATTGCAAAATCAAGATTCTGAAAAACTTGGTAAGGTTGGTTCCCTATACTTTTGAAATAATATTCTTAGACCTTTCATTGGTAAATGGAGCCTGGTTTGTAGAAATTATTCTCTAAAGTGAAACCATCAAATTTTAACCTGTAATTCTTCACTGATTATATCAGACTTCAGTTGCTAAATATTACTTTTACTTTTAAATAATGTAAGTTAATTTGTTTTGGTTTCATTTCGTTACATTCTTTAAGGGTTAATTCCTTGGAGGTTTTGACACCCCTGGAGATTGGCAGGTTAACTTCCAGACAGCAGCTCCCCCTTGTTCTGCATGACTGCTTGGTTCTATTTTTTTTCTCCAAGTAAAAATGAACTTTTTTTTTGTCCCCATAAAATGAGTGAGAATGAAATTCCTCTGAAGAACTCTACTTCGTTTTTTGCCATCTTAGAGCTCCTTGTATCTAGGAAGGCCTGCAAAAATGTTTTATGTGCAAATGTCATCTGCTTGACTCCTTCCACTGATTTTCACTAACTTAATACCAATTCAGTTGGATTCCTGAGGAGAGATTAATTAGCAGTGCATGACTTAATTGCATGAAAATAAAGAGGCATTTTGAAGAATGTCAGGAGTAGCTTCATTGCCTATCAAAATGTCATTAATGCATTTATATCCTTTGTTCTAAGAAAGAAAATGGGATCGTTTTGACTTATCAATTATTATTAAAAAATAGCTGACACTCTGAAAAGAGGATTTTCTAGATAATCAATAAGATAATTTATCTTAGAACACTAAGGGACCTCAGGGAAAGCCATGCTTAATTTACTCCTTCTAGACACACATCTTCTTCATCATTTGTACCTTACAGGTTTGTTATGGATAGATTAACAGTAGCCAGTCTGTGATTGCTGAACTGAGGAGCAGTAGCTGTAATCCACTGAGGCTGAAGCTCTTACACCTTATTATACTGTGAAATTCTATTTTTCTTTCAGGTGAAATTGCCTTTTCTCTTTCAAATCCACATGGGAGATTGAAGAGTGAGATTATTAAGACCATGTAAGATACTCTCATACACAGTTGGTTAGAGTAATGCAGTACACCTTTTTCTGAGAAGCAATTTTGCAAGAGCCTTAAACATAATTTATATTTTACTCATTAAATTTACTTCTAAAAATCTGTGCTTCAATGATCTGATATAAGCAGGGTGTTTGTTGTATCCTGATTTATGAAAGGGAAAGCGGGAAATATTGATATCAAATGTAATGTGATGGTTAAATTGTGCTGTGACTCTATGATGGAACAGTATGCAATGATTGAAATTAAATTTTTAAGTATTTTATGGCATGTACATTGCTTATAATTTTGAGTGATGATAGCATGAACTAAAACTTTAGAGGATAATAAATTTTTTAAAATACTTTTATTTTGCATATTTTATATAATGAATATTAGGGTATATTTTAAAATATATTCACAGGGTACATAAAAGACAGAACAAAACCCTGTGTCTTTGACTCTCAGTAATCAATATTTCCTTAGTGGATCTTATTTTAATTTCTTGGCTTCTGTGTTGGTTATCATGTTTAGACTCTCTCCTTTTCTTTTTCTAAGGTTTTGCAACATTACTAATACCATAATGGATGAAGGTGATAGAAGAGAGAAATATTTGTCAAAAGTTTACTCTAAATATCTAACTCAGGTCCTTGACATATGTTCACAAAAACTTGCATTTCAAATTAGAATGACTTCCCCTTAGCAAATAGTAATGGAATATAAAGGACTTAGCAACAAATTCTATGTCTTTATCAACACATTCAAATATGTAAAACATTTATTGAAGCTCAAATTAACTATGTGGAAATGGAAAGCAAATTTCCAACAAAATCTTGGCTGTTCAATGGTAGAGATGGAGGTATTAATAGTTTATAAATAAACTACAGATGTGAATTATTTGATCTTAAATGATTTCTAGAAATTAGTGTTTATGTTCTTGTAGTACACAGAAAACCAAAACAAAAAATAGAAAACAAATAAACAAAACAAACATCAGAATGTGTCAGATGTTATATTTTATTACTGGTTGATCTTCATTTAGGAATATGGCTTCAGAACTAGAACTCAAGAGCTTTTGCTAGTAATTTGTTGAAAAGACCTCAGAAGATCACATAATATTTATAAGATACATTTTCCTTATCTGTAAAATGGAGCATTTAAGAAGGCACTGCATAGTACCAGACATAGTACTAGACATAACCAGTGCTCCAGAGCTGTGGTTGAATGAATGAATGACTGCCCATTGGGGCTTTTTCCAGCACGGTTTTGTTTGTATCTGTCTTATATATTGGGCATGAGGTACGGTTTCATCAAAGTACTCAAAAAATATTTAGTAGCTGAAAATAAACATGTAAAATCTCTAATAATAGTTCTGTTACTATTTTATGTTATTAGAAAATAAAAATAAATTGGGCCAGGGTTGTAGCTCAGTGGTAGAGTGCTAGCACATGTGAGGCATTGGGTTTGATTCTCTCGGCACTACACAAAAATAAATTACTCAAATAAAGGTATCATGTCCATTTACAACTAAAAAAATTTTAAGAAATATAACAACAAATCATAACACCTCTGACTCTCATTTTTGTCTTTAACATATTCCTAAATTTTGTGATGGATCTGTGTAGAAACTGTATTTATGGTAGATAAAGGGATGATCTGTGCTTTGATAAATCAGAGAAGACTAGGTAGAGAAGAGAGGATAGATTATGCTGGAGAAGAGGAAAGCATGTGTGAGGGTCAGGAGAGAGCATGCAAAGATCAGGGTGGGGAGAAAGGTGTGCCTGGAATGTGGCTTTGGAGGGAGGGAGTGAGGATGGAGGCTCCCTTGGTGCAGAGCCTGCTGTGCTTGGTTAGAACTTTGGCTTTATTTGGGAAATCAAGGCATCAGATATTTTAAGAAAGTACTAATAATGTGATCATATTTGTCTTACTACAAATTCTTTTATCCTAGTGTTGAGTTTAGACCTTTGGAGCCTGAGGGATAGCAGCTGCGATACCACTTGGCCTTGGTTTTAATGAATATCATAAATAATATCAAAAAGTTTTTACTTTTCAAAATGTGACATTCATTTTTTTGTTGTTGTTTAGGGCTGGTTTGCAGAGTTCTGCATAATTGTTCCTTATATAGTCATAGCTCTTCCAAAGGGAAAATTTATTGCCTCTCTTAATTAAGAATCTATTTAATTTATTAATATCCTGATGTGAAGAGGGGAAATAATCAACTCTAGAGATAAACAAAAGTCACTTTTAACCTGAATATTTTCTTCTGCCATGTAATTGTTTTTGTTGGTAACTACGAGTTGCCCATTAGGGAACTTGGGCAGAAGAAATTGGATCTGACAGTCAAGACAGAATACATGGAAATTGGGACCAGTGGACTAAGTTTAAGAGCTAGTTTGAATGATAATTTTATTCTATCACATAAAACTAAATTTTGCCTTGCTTTAGAAAGTTATTAGTACTTTCTTTTTCAGGGTAAATAATGCTATACTTACATTTTGATAACAGACACATCGTGTCAGGCACATATTCTATGCAGGGTCGGGGAAGGAGCTTGCCACTGGGTGTGACTCTGGTTGACCTATTTTAACACTTGGTTTTGACTTACCACTTTATGGCTTCCAGACGTAAGTATATATCATCCATCACAATGATCAATGAGCTCAGGTCATAAGTGGAGCAAAACAAAATAGAGATGATACATTTAAGATATAATAAAAATTCTCTTTTGACATGCCACTTAACAAAGAATATTGTAAATATTGGAAGATTCCATTTGTACTATGAATCCTGAAAGTATGTTTTAAGAGTACAGAAAATAACTATTAACAAAATGAATATAAAACAATGTAAAAAGTCCTATGTGGTAAATGGATATAAATAGAGCAGTCCATTTCCCATTAAGCCATTCAGTGTAATATGTATGTACATGTGTATTTAAAAAAATTTTTTTTTAGTTTTTTGCTTTCCTAGACCTAATTTCACTTTCAACTTGAGAAAAGTCATATCAACCAGTGCTTGAAATATTTTCTGATACATTATAAAATATTTTCTTCATTCCATCTGAAAACTTATCAAATCCCCCAGATGTAGGCTTTAGAAAGGGGTAAAAGTGAAAAAAGGAAGTTGCTTTTGAAGGAAGCTAAAGCAATAATGAACTGTAGGAATACACATGTTCCAAAGGGATAATAATCTTTAACCCGTTAGCCAGGCTAAACTGGGCTATATTCATGTCCTTTCCCTTAATATTTGTAATGATCTTATGATATAAGCACTGTCATTATCCCCACTGAAATCCTATCAAAGAAAATCATTATATAGAATAGTTTACCAAGGGGGTTGGGGAAAGTCTCTAAATGAGTTTACACCTATATCTTGGAAGTGGGTGGTGGTAACTTCTGTAATCACATCTAGCTCGGTGTTGTTCTGATTAAATATAATGAGGATGTCCATTTTAACAAGGGTGTTTAAATGCCCTGTTGGAAGTAAAAGCCAATAAGAGCTCTCTACACCTTACTTTCTAAGAATAATTCTGTCATGTGTTCCTCTTCTAAAGGATGCCTAGAGCTTGCATTCTGCTACTATCCTCAGCAATCTCGAGGAGTCAAAGACAGGAAGGAGCAAAGACCACCGTGCAAAATGATTGTGTCCCCTCCTGATGCGGACATTTCTAGTTACCTAAGCCTTATAGAAGGCTGGTGAATGCCTTTTATTCTCCTTGAATATAATTTTTTTTTTTTGTGAAAGGAAAATATTTTAGACAGAAGAAAACACAAGAGTAAAGCTGTGTCAGCCAGCAAGTTGAGTTGCCAGGATGCTTTTGTTGATTTTGTTTTCTTATAGTTGGCAAATTTGCATCTACCCCCAATGGAAGGTTCATAGTATTGAATTTCGATTTAGTTAGGACACACTTGTGACGTATCAGTTAGACTAAAATGAATGTTAATGTCCTTTTTAAGTTGGCTCTTTGATGAAATGGCAATAACTTTTTTTGAGGCCCTTTCTGACCACAAAACTGCGTTTTTGTCATGGGGAGACCCACTCGCTTCTCAAAGCATTCACTGTAGAATGCTGTATTAAAATGGTCCATCTGAACATCAGCCCATCTCAATAGATTATTAGCTCCTTGAGAATGGAGCTATGTCTTCTTAACTTCGCCTTTCTAGTACCTAGTGGAGTGTACAGTAGACATTGTCATAGTCGAGAAATATTTGTTGGATGGATTTTTTCCCCCCCTGAAATGGCCCCTTTGTCTTTACGTCTCACTTACTTATATCTCACTTTCTTCAGGTCCTCTCCATCTGTCCCAAGGACATGAGAGCTGATATCTGTGTTCATCTAAACCGGAAGGTTTTTAATGAACATCCTGCTTTTCGATTGGCCAGCGATGGGTGTCTGCGAGCCTTGGCAGTAGAATTCCAAACCATTCACTGTGCTCCTGGTGACCTCATTTACCACGCTGGTGAAAGTGTGGATGCCCTCTGCTTTGTGGTGTCGGGATCCTTGGAAGTCATCCAGGATGACGAGGTGGTGGCTATTTTAGGTACTGTGAACTTTCCTAATGTAGTAATAAATGTGCGATGGTTTTAGAGATTTTCACTTCTCAGGGTTCTAAACAGAAATTTCCTTTGGTGATTTTGGAAATTGGGTCACTAATGAGGTGATGAATCTTAGTGAAAACTAGTAATGCTGCTTCAGCAAAGAACATTAGTATCAGTCACAGCCTAATGGGCTGTGTGAGGGTTTGATTAAACTTTGGCAATAGTAGAACAGTACCTTTAAACTAAAACTGCTTACAGCCCATGGCACTTTGTAATCCCATGTTGGTAAGTGTGAACTGGGTTTTGGGAAGATCGTCAAATCAGTAACTCAGGGTGTTAGTCTCAGAGGGGTAATAGACCTATCTAGTTCAACCCTTTCCTTGAGAAAGGAGCCGATCGAGGCCTAGAAAAGTTTAGTGACATGCTCAGCTAATAAATAAACAAGTTAGCTCGAGTACACATCATCTTACTCTGTATCCTTCTGCCTCATCAAAGTGGACATAAGTAGTGAGATGAAGAAAGAGGAGGTTAATGAGTCTGATCCCTTACACTGGAGTGAGCACAATATACGTAAATGACATTTAGGTTTATAAAACTGATTCTATCTATCCATCTTCATAATCCAGGAAAATTGTCTAATAATAATTTTATTCTAAAATTCAGAGACCCAGGAAATAGTTGTACTAACAACAGTGATACAAAGGAATCAATGGTGCATGTGACAAAATAAGAAATTTACACATGTAGGCACAGGGTAGGGGAGACAGCTTGGTAAAAAAATTGCTAAATGAACTTTTAGACCACTTTCTGCTCTAATATCTAATGCAGGTTCATGAAATCCACATAGGTATGCAAAGAGGCAAAAATGAGGTCAGACAAGAACCATCCCTTGTTTTTTCTCAGGTAGAATAAAAATTTCAGGATGTCACCTCCATTTTGATCACATTTTTCATGGCTTGTGTCTCATGAAAAATGAGCTCAATCTTTAAACTATTGGATTTTTAGCTACTGAGGTCAACCTACCGTAGCTTGAATGCCACTTATTCTCATACGGAAAAGATTGACTGATGGATTTTTCAAACTAGTAAAAGCAAAACTGAAAACTGATTTCAAGTCCAACACAAAAATGAAAAACTGATTTTAAAAGGTACAATTACTTGAAGAAGACAGAATTCAGAATCGAGAAGAAATGACCTTTCCTAGGAAAACAGTTTCTGTAAAAAACGAGTGATAGAAAATGGATCAGGGTTGCGAAGGACTGAACAACATTGTTTGTAAACCTTTTCTTCACTGCTTATAAACACAATTAAACTTCTAGGAGCTGTTTTTGAAAAATGTATTTGCAAGAAAAGAACACAGTGCTTTAGAATCCGTATTTGGGGTGTGCGTAGTGCTCCTTAGTGCTTGTCTGCTTTGTTAATTGGAAAATAAAGGAAGCGTAGAAAATTCTTCATAAGAAGTGCACACATCATCAACATGACCCTTTGTGGTCAACAGAGCATCTTCATGCTGCATCCATTCTCATTTGCTTAAAGACGAGGGTAAGACACAAGTTGAAGACAGATGTCTGTTATTTTCCTGAATGTTCATGTCAATGGCGGTGGGGGCGGGGGGAGGCATCAAATACACTGCATGGGAGTGAGTAGTGTCACCATAAATTACCTTAGCTGTAGATGCATGGTCATTTGTTTTGCCCCATTTTCTTTACCACAGCTGTACCTTGATCACTCCTTTTCTGAAAGAAGGTTGGAG
Source organism: Xerus rutilus (assembly GCA_028644305.1). Lineage (NCBI taxonomy): Eukaryota > Metazoa > Chordata > Mammalia > Rodentia > Sciuridae > Xerus > Xerus rutilus. Next base: position 34,831,896 of record CM053401.1, read on the forward strand.
AAAGCCCTGAGTACAGTGCCTCTGGCCTGGGTCTGTTAAAATGGAATCATTTGCTCAGTGAGACAGACAAGATGCATTTTCCTTTCATTTTAGAATAAAATGGTAACTGGTTCTGCCCAATGACACAGTAAAAATGAACACAGGGCCCCCCGGGTATAGGACCAACCTCGTCATCTATCTGTCACATTCTATTTCTTAGAGTGTGGGCTTTTTTTGTTCTTCCTCCTCAAAAATCTTATGATTCAGAGAATTTTCATGTCTTGGTTTCATGAGTCAAATTACATGGTATTTCTCCAGCACCCTTCTTTCTTTCCCCCATGGGGTGCTAAGAAAGACTAATTCAGTTGAGAGGTAATTAGATTTTTTTTTTAAAGGAAGAGGGAGGTAAATACTAGTTTAACCAGTGTCACATGTGATATTTTGGCAAGTATTTCTTTCTTTTTTCTTCCTCTTCTTATTTTTTGGTAAAGAAAATTGTAAGTATTACCAGGGTGTACACTATGATCTTTCTATCTACTCATCCACCTATTTTTAGGTTCTACCTTAATAAGTTCATCAAGTTTTTATATCTTTACTTAGCAGGACTTGTCTCTTACACCAGTTCATTTGTCAGTTGAAAGGTAGAGAAGGAAAGTCATTTCAAAATTAATTAGAATCTCTGAATCCAAAAACAGGTGCAGTTGTATTCTTTTGGATCCTTGCCTCTATACAGTCTCTTGGTAGGTACATAATTCTTTAGTGTGTCAAAAGTGCTAAGGAGTTTAATGAATAAGTTCTGAAGTATAACTAATTAACAGAAAGATAAAAAATGTAGTCAACAAGTACCTCCTTTTTTAACACTTGAGAATGGCTTCAAGATGTTTCTCTAAATAGGGCAGATGAGCATAAAAAATTGCAGTTCAAGTCTTTTGCCAACTCGAAGTTCTTTCAGTTCTTACACCTCCACCTTTTTTTGACCTTCCCACATTTTCTGAAACACAAAGAATTCCAAATTAAGTTCATGATGCATACATAATATTTTATATTCTTTAATGCTTTCTTACTTTTTAGTTCCTACTCTATAATTACTTAATGTGAACAGATTTATTGGTATGGTTGAAATAGCCAGGTTACTTCTAACTGTCTTGACAAGTATATTGTACCTTTCAGAGCCTATAAAAATAGCATTTCTCAACTAACAATAGACCCTGCTCCCAAGGCACTTGTTTTGTTGTATTCACATTTCATCTTTTCTATCTTTATTGATTATTAGAATCACAGGACTGAAGTTCTTAAACTAAGATGATCTCTATCTTAAGCCCCCTATTTGTAACTTCAAATTCCTAAAAGAACTAGGTTTGTATATGAAGGGTTTGGATGGAGGGGTCAAATATTTTTATGGGTTTGAGGGAAGGAGGCATACGAGAGGAAGGGAAGGATAAATAAACAGTAATATTAGAAAGATAGTTTTAGCAGTTGGATCAAGATTCAATTTAAATTAACACTTGCTGTTTAAAATTCACTTCCTGTAAACGCGCATTCTGAGAAAACTTATAGATTATGGTTCACAAAATTCAAAATCTGCTTATCTATATTCCAAAAAGGAAAAAGAAATCTGAAATGCGGATGAATAATATTTTGCTATTTAGAGAATCTGTGAAAATGTGACTTTTATGCTGTGGTTAAGATTTTTTCCTGTATGCTTGCTGTAGAAGTCAAATGATTTACACTTTAAATCCTTAGAAGGGCTTTTCCCAAATTCTGAAAAATTGGTTGTGTGTGTGTGTAGGTCCACATTTTTGTGTTTTTAGATGCTGAACTGTGAAGCGTTTAGGTTTGTTCTACATGTTATGTAGATAAACTGTTAATTCAGACATTTTTATTGAGTAAACCAGTTGTTTGTTTTTTTTCTCTTCAAATACAAGCTGGTTCTGTTTTAAATATTCTAAGCAATGTTTATAACAGTATTTATCTGGGGTTCAAGGTATGTACTTTCAGAGTTCCTCAGCGTGCAGGTTATTTTTGATGAAATACAAATCTTTGCAATTCTGGTTGTTTAGGCTCAACTTTAAACCCTATCCCAGCACTCTTCAAAACCACGTCTTTGTCCTTGGCATATCTTAATCCTATCTTTGATATTTCTTCTCATGACAGTTGCCTTTAAAATTTTGGTCCTCAGCCATGACTGCCCCCAGTCTGTCCTCAGCGTCAACCTCCATGTCTGTGTAATGCTGTCACCACACTAATCATCCTAAGATATGTCAGCCTCCTTGTTAGCATTCCTACCATGTCTTTTTAGCACCTTAAGAACAAAAGGTAACTCCTGACTGTCCTGTGAGGCCTTCCCTCTCAGTCCTGGCCACTGCTGCCCTTCCCAGCCTATCTTGTGCCCTTCCCTGTACCTGTCCTGTTCTTACCACACTGGATTGCAGGAAGCATCCTGAGTCCTACCAAACTGACTGACTGCTTTTGCAAGTACTGCTTGTATTTAGAACACTTTTCCTGGTCTTTTTAGTTGTCTGTTTCTTGCTTCACCATTTTCTCTCTCCTTTTCCATCCCAGCGTGGGCTAGGTGCTTCCCGTGTGGATGTCTTACGGGGCTATTTGTGTCTCCAGATTTTATCTGTTACCCGTGTGCCCTCCCCATGTGCTGTAAGCACTTGGGAGGTTTTGCTGATTATTTTCCCACTGTCCTCTGTGATGGGGCTCTTTAAATAGGTTCTCAGTTAGATATTTGCTCAGTGCACCAAATGACTACTTCATTCTGTCATTGAACTCTTTTTCTATTTTTTTTTTTTTTTTCAATTCTGGGTACCTATCAAAAATACTATGTTGTGCTCAGTAAGGTGGCACTGGTGGTGCCTGTAATCCCAGTGGCTTGGGAGGCTGAGGCAGGACAACAGATTCAAAGCCATCCTTACCAACTTAGTGAGGCCCTAAGCAATTTAGGGAGACCTTCCTTAAAATAAAAAACAAAGGGCTGGGGATATTGCTAGGTGGTTAAGCCCTCCTGGGTTCCACACCTAGTACCAAAGCAAAACAAAACAAAACACACCTATGTTGTGTTCTGTTAACACAATTTCCATTTCCTCTGTATTTTTTGTTGAAATACTGATTACTCTGTTTTTCTTTTGTCTAGATGCTTACAGTAAATATGTATTTTCTAAAAACTTCTAGCTTTGGCTTAGGTCTATTATGGGCTGGAGAAATATTTTTTGGTGATTACATGGGTACTTTGAAACAGAAAATGGGAAGGGTCAAGGTATTCTAAGTATCTAAGGCCACTTTAAACACTGTAATGTCTTCTTTTTTCTTATTCTCTATCGGGGATCCCTATTACTGAAAAATAATCTCAGTAATAATCTTGATATCCTTGTCGTTAACCATGGTAGGAAAACTAAATTACATCTATTGAATAGGATTTAGCTTTAATTTCTAAAAGGGGCATTTGCTTTTACCAGCAACTAGAATGAATGGTTCTAAAAATCAGAATTAATCTTGTTGGAAAATAAACATTTAAGAAATACAAGGCTTCAAGAAAATAAGTCATATTTGTGATTAGTAAATGAGCCTCACCAATACCTAAGTAAAACATAAAGTCTAATGATAAATTTTGATTTTAATATTTCTTATCAAAACTTTTAAAGTGTTTTTGAAGTATATACCCAGGACTCATTGAAAGTCTGATTTAAAATATCAATAGTTATTTATTAAACACTCATTATTTTATATTCATTATTACATTGAATCTTTTAATTGACTCTGAACTAAGTATTTGTGGTTATCTTACAGTTGAAGAAACTGAGACTGTAATATCAAATGACTCACCTCAGATCATACCAAGTAAGGGGCAGACATGGGTTTTGAGTTCAGATCTCTTATGTCCATGCTTTGAGCATCAAATTATAAAAATTATGCTTTGATAACAGGAATTTTCGGATAGTAGTTTGAAATTGTACAGTTGTTTGGCTTAGTCTGAACAGAAAGCAGAGTGCCTATATTACCTTTATCAATTTGTCTCCTTTTATTTAAAAATATTTCTCCAACAACACTTCTGAGAACTGTACTATAACAGTATGTATTACAAAAATCTTTTACCAAGGGGTTAGGGTTGTAGCTCAGTGGCAGATTGCTTGCCTAGCATGTGTGAGGCACTGGGTTTGATCCTCAGCACCACATAAAAAAATAAAATAAATGAAGATATTTATGTCTATCTACAACTAAAAAAAATTT